>OZ010613.1:32320278-32585278 GCA_963932145.1 Acanthosepion lycidas
AGATAATTTTACAATGTTTTAAATACTTTATTAAAGCAACATTTAAATATAAGCCCAAAATCATTTTTAAAATCATTTCCTTTTTTTTTTTTTTTAATATTTTCTAAAAACTACTGTCTGCCTTTCTGAAAGCTCTCTCTTACAAATATTTTTAACATTTAAATAAAGGCTTATTTAAATATAAACATCGATTCCTTGCCAATATTTAATATCCATGCCTGCAAAAAAGGCGTATGAGAAGAGATGTTATTCCCTTTAAACCGCTATTATTGCATACACTTTTGACTACATCGATAATATTTTATTGTTTTTTGAAAATGCAATAATTAGAGTTTAAACTGCGATAATTAAAATTTAAAATGCGATAATTAGACTTTCAATAAAACTGAAACGTATGGAAATGGTTTTATACGTTTTATTTATTGTTGAGAATTGACAATGAAAATATTAAATGCTATTTATTTATTAGAATGAAAAAATAAACTTGTTTTTATTGTTATTTATAAAATGGTAAATAATAAATATTGCATTGTACTTGGTTTTCATATTTTCTTACTTTGGTAATTTTTCATAAATGTTTGAATAAAAAAATTCGAATATTTATAAACGGTAAATAATTTATGTTAATAATAAATATACATTTTTTCTCAACGGTAGCAAAACTATCAGTTTCATTAACTGTCTATATTTCTGAGGTATTATGTACATTACTTACATTATTCGGACAATTGTACTCATCTTTGTCGCCATATTTATTTCAAAGTTTCGGCCCTTCAGTATCTCTCTATATTTCTGAGATGAGGTATTATGTACACTATTTACATTATTCGGACTATTGTCCTCATCTTTGTCGCCATATTTATTACAACGTTTCGGCCCTTCAGTATCTGTCTATATTTCTGAGATAAGGTATTATGTACACTATTTGCATTATTCGGACTATAGTCCTCATCTTTGTCGCTATATTTATTACAACGTTTCGGCCTTTCAGTATCTGTCTATATTTCTGAGATGAGTTATTATGTACACTATTTACATTATTCGGACGATTCTCCTCATCTTTATCGCCATATTTATTACAACGTTTCGGCCGTTGTACGCTCCGGCCTTCTTCAAGTAGTTGGAATGTCGAACTGAGCCCTTTATTTCTCTCACTGGGGTAGACTATTCTAGTTCCACGTGCCATGTTTAATGCATGTTATTTATCAATTATCTCCTGTTAATTCCCCTGTCCAAGTTCTGCACTGCCTTAGCCGGGTATTGAACTCACACTCTTTCGGTCCTGTCATTGGATCTAACCAACGCCTTTATCCACTGTGCGTCAGGTGTTGATGGAAAACTTACATCATTTGATATATATATATTGAAACCGCTACCTTGGTTTCAACCTTGCGGTATCCTCCGGCGATGTTTATCACATGACCTCTTAACGCTTTATTTAAAAGAGAATAAAAATAAAAAACAATAATGGACGCTCTATTTTTTATATTTTCAAAAATAAATAAATAAACACACGACATTATGTGTGATAGAAAGGGAAGGGGAAGATGTGAATAATAATAATAATAATAATAAGAAGAAGAAGAAGAAGAAGAAGAAGAAGAAGAAATGCTGACTGCTGGAAGATGAGCCAGTCATAGAAAGAAGAAGGTGAAGAATGAGATAATGAAGCAGAAGAATAAAAGCACAAAGAAGAAGAAGAAGAAGAAGAAGAAGAAGAAGAAGAAGAAGAAGAAGAAGAAGAAGACGAAGAAGAAGAAGAAGAAAATATGACTGAGGGGGGGAATATTACAGAAAGAAGAAGTATAAATTTTGGTGCCAGATGAAAAGATAATTACAGAAGAAGAAAAGCTACCTGAAAGAAGAACATGAACCAGTTTCAGAAGAAGAAAATACTTGGCTTCAATACGAATGAGTCTATATTTTGAAGAAGGAGAAGATGATGATGATGATGATGATGATGATGATGATGATGATGATGAAAAAGAAGAAGAGGAAAAGAAGAAGAGGAAAAGAAGAAGAAAAAAGCTATCTAAGACCAGAATATGAGCCAACTGCAGAAGAAGAAAAACACGTCTGCAATACGAATGAGTCGATTTCTAAAGAGGAAATAGGAAAAGAAGAAAAAAGAAGAAGAAGAAGAATCTTCCCGATGTCATCAGCTCCAAAGTAGGCATCTATGCAGACGACACCATGATTTACTCCTGCTTAAATAGCAAATTTGGTATCGCTGACCAAACTAACCTGACTGTTGGTCTCGAAAAGAACCTTCAATATGTTGCTGACTGGGGCAGGACAAAGCTGGTTAACTTTAATGCCTTAAAAACAAAACTGCTCTCTCGTACCCACCACAGAGAACCCTCCCTACATCTGCTTAAAATGACTGATGCTCAACTCCACGAGAGTACCTCTCTGCGCCTGCTTGGTCTAACACTCTCCGCTGACCTGAGATGGAAAAATTACATTGAATCAACAGCTGCATCTACCGCAAGGAAAGTTGTTTCTCTGTGACACATCGGAAAGTCTTTTTTTCCTTATTTGAGTCCATCTTTCACATCTACAAATCAACTGTTCATCCATCCATACTGTTGCCATATCTGGTCAGGTGCGCCTCTGTTCATTTCGAAGTTTTGAAGACGGAAATGCAATATGATCGGTCCGTCTCACTGCGCCATCTTGGTTTCACGCTTTCCATTGACCTGAGGTGGAACAGCTACATTGAATCAATAGCGGCATCTACCGCAAGGAAAGTTGGTTCTCTGTGTCGCCCCAGAAATTTTTTCTCGCCCGAGTCCATCCTTCAAAACTAAAAATGAAATATTGCTGTCATATATAGTTTGTAATCCCCGCTGTTCGTCTTAGAGTCCTCGACAAAACCCAGAGACGGATATTCAATGTTATTGGCTCTGATCTGGCATCTCGTTTATAGTCGCTCTTTCACAGAAGTGACGTCGCCTCCTGCTGACTTTTCTTCAAATACTTTAACGGTAACTGCTCCGACGAGCTATTTTCGCTAGTTCACATACTGTATGCATTTAAACCACTAGGTTGACGTCTCAGTCCAACTCTTTGACTGTCGAAACGGTTAAGTGTAGCCGTCTCTTCCCTCGCACTTCCTGCTTGTGGAAAGTCCTTCCACTTATATGCTTCCTTGATAGCTATAATCTAGAACTACTCAAATACAGTATTATTGACCATATCCAGAGGCCTTGATCTATTCACCGTCCTTCTCTTCACCCTTTACTCTTTCACGGCTTTTTACTCTTGCTCCCACTCTCTGTAACCCCTTACATGCTAGTGGCACTCCAGCCTTTCTTTGGGTGAAAAGCTTTAAAACAAAAGGGGAAGAGATTCAATTCTGATCATTAAATATATATATATATATATATATATATATATATATATATATATATATATATATATATATATATATATATATATATATATTTCAATTGAACACTGTTGTTATAAACAACAGTGACCTGCGTTAATGCAAAACTCTTCAGTAAAATGAATTGGACCACTCCGGTTGATTCGTATTTATTTTCATTCGTAAAAACAATACGCTAGATTTAGTTGTTTCCCTCTGTCGAATGAAGATAGCTTAGTGGTACAAATTCTGACTGATGTGTTGGGTTTCCATCCGGCCTTGAAGTATTCGGATGTCTAATCGCACTGAGGAGCTGTGATACAGCGAAACAGTACTGTTTGCGAAGGATATATATATATATATATATATATATATATATATATATATAAAGTATAGAATATACTATATATATATATATATATATATATATATATATATATATATATAAAGTATAGAAACAAAGAAAGAAAAAAAGAAGGAAAGAGGAACACAGACATCCAGCTATATACAGGTTGTTTGAAAAGTAAGAGCCCATTTTGAAAATACTTACAATTTATTTATTCACTATTATTTAGCATGAGGTTTCATTTAAAATTCGATAGGGGTACAGGATTTGATTACCAGCTTCACGAGACGCCCAGGAAAAACGTCAGCTGATTTCACCAGGGACTCTTGTGATATGGAAAACATTCACTATTCAAGTTCTTCCAAAGTCTTGGTTTGGTAGAGTAGACGTGCTGCTTTAAACAAATGTCAGTCTCTCGGTCTCAGTATCTCTTGATTCCTGTATTTATCAATCCACCCACGAGGATCGAATGTGGCACAAGGCCGTTTAAATGTGGGTATCCGCAAGCCCGTAGGCTCGGACAAATATATGCCCTTTCTGATCCCACCTAGACGAGTTCAGTCCCTGTCAACCTCCCCGGACGAAACCTTGCCCTTCGGCAAAGCCTCGTCCGGGTTCCCCTCTGCTAATGCTGAGACTTCGACAGTCGCCGAGGAATCTCTTGATTCCTGTATTTATCAATCCACCCACGAGGATCGAATGTGGCACAAGGCCGTTTTAAATGTTGGTATCCCAGGGCCCGTAGGCTCGACCAACAATATGACCTTTCTGAACCCGCCTAGACGGGTTCAGGCCCTGTCAACCTCCCCGGACGAAACCTTGCCCTTCGGCAAAGCCTCGTCCGGGTTCCCCTCTGCTAATGCAGAGAGTTCGACAGTCGCCGAGAGTCTGTCTCTCAGTCTCAGAATCTCTTGATTCCTGTATTTATCAATCCACCCACGAGGATCTAATGTGGCACAAGGCCGTTTAAATGTGGGTATCCGCAAGCCCGTAGGCTCGGACAAATATATGCCTTTTCTGATCCCACCTAGACGAGTTCAGGCCCTGTCAACCTCCCCGGACGAAACCTTGCCCTTCGGCAAACCCTCGTCCGGGTTCCCCTCTGCTAATGCAGAGAGTTCGACAGTCGCCGAGAGTCTGTCTCTCGGGCTCAGAATCTCTTGATTCCTGTATTTATCAATCCACCCACGAGGATCGAATGTGGCATAAGGCCGTTTAAATGTGGGTATCCCCGAACTCGTAGGCTTGGCCAAAAATATGGTCTTTCTGGACCCGCCTAGTCGGGTTCAGGCCCTGTCAACCTACCCGGACGAAACGTTGCCCTTCGGCGAAGCCTCGTCCTGGTTCCCCTCTGCTAATGCAGAGAGTTTGACAGTCGCCGAGAGCCTGTCTCTCGGTCTCTGAATCTCTTGATTCCTTCCCTCTCTTCCCGGTACCAACCATATTTATATGGTCGGTACTACACTATGGAAATTAGGAGGATCCTACCACAGCACCTTTATAGCAGGTTCGGAATTTTGCTTAAAAGTCTTGTTTTTCTTATATCAGTAGTGAGCCAATGAGATCTTTAGCGTCTTTTTTTTTTCAAATATATATATATATATATATATATATATATATATATATATATATATATATATATACGAAAAGTAAGGGCCTACAAAAAGACATTGGTTGGAAATGCTCACAAAATTCAAATAATTGTCAGATTTTAATGAAATTTTCTGACCCGAGTTCAGAATTACCCGTAGGTTGCCTAGATCAATATAGACTTGAGAAAGTCCGTAAAGCGCAACGAGTGAGACGTTGTGGCAACAAGTCAGATGAAGACAAAAGCCCGAATATAATTAGTACAAATCTTGACAATGCTGAAATTTACTAAATCCAAAACATGTTTTTTATAAAAAAAAAAAAAAATTCTAGGAAATATTGGTAAAAAGTGACGGTGGAGTAATGAAGACCCGAACGGATTGAGAAATCGGAGATTTAATACAATGAACTCTCTTCTTCTTCCACAACCCCGGGCAAATAGTAGGTGCCAACTGGTCTAAGAGAAGGTAACTGAGTTAAAAAAACAAAAAAAAAAAACAGAACCGGCCTAGAGAAGTTTGATCTCCGTCAGGATATTTTGTCCAAGTAACATCACATCTACTCCGGTTTCAGTATATGTGGCCCCCCTATGAACTTGATCGGTCAAGGGAATCGCGATGAAATATTAAAATCTTGCCCTATTTAACTTGTTCTAAATATATCTGTTGTGAGTGTTATTTTCTCCAAACATTTTGTCCTCAGTATTTGCTCCAAAGAATTCACTTGCCTCTTTCTGATTTTAAATATAGGACACCTTTTTCTTATACACTTTGAAAAGTCCTTTGTATTCTTAGCCTTGCTTGGGATAAAATGATTTTAAGATACGTATTGGTAACCAGGATGTAATTTTTTTTACAATTATTTAATTTTAATTGTGGTTTTTAAAGCGTACCTTACAAGGCTGGGGTACCCAGTAGGGAACGAACACACTAGTTAGTCATAATTGTTTTAGCGCAGTGTTTCCCAAAGTGGGAGATAGCGGCCCCTTGTGGGCTCTGTTATATTGATATTGATAGGGGGCACTGGGAGATTTTTTTTATTTCATTGAGTTGTCGCGGTGAACATACTTAGGTGGTGGTGGGTATGTATCCATTTTTTTCAGATTTTAAAAAATTATTCAGTATTGGCTACAAAAGGAAATTTCTGAAAGTGTTGCGGAAAGCTATATTTTCTTCGTTGCCTTTTCAATTTCCTATATGGCTGAAATAGTTTGAACGCAAATACAGAGCTTCTTGCTAAATAAAGAAACCCCCTGCAAAATACAAAACTATCAGTTTTAAGAGTGATTCTAAGCCTCATGGAACTTAGTGAAAGTCCGTTAGCCAGTAAGCACCAAAGTCAACCATTGCATTGAAAACACTGATATAAGCTATCAAATGAACCTGGAGTAAGAGCCTTAGCCAGTAAGCACCAAAGTCAACCATCACATTGAAAACATTGAGATAAGCTATCAAATGAACCTAGAGTAAGAGCCTTAGCCAGTAAGCACCAAAGTCAACCATCACATTGAAAACATTGAGATAAGCTATCAAATGAACCTAGAGTAAGAGCCTTAGCCAGTAAGCACCAAAGTCAACCATCGCATTGTAAACATTGTGATAAGCTATCAAAGTTTTTTATTTTTTATTTTTAGGATTTTAATCATTGGCATTTATAATAGAAATGAAAACAATATTAAAATTGTTTTTGCACTAATACCTAAGTGTTATCTTGCTATGAAAGATGAATTCAGTATAATATTCGAAATTTAATTTCACAGGCGGCGGTGGCGTTGACAATATATTTTTGCCCAAATGGGGCGCTGATTGAGAAAAGGTTGGGAAACGCTGTTCTAGCGAGACAAGCTAGCAAACTATTACACCGTAATGAAGTGTCTCGCCTCTGATTTAATGTTTGTTATATAATCCGAATAATATTTCAATTTTCATCTTTTTTTTAACAAGTATTTTCCAGGAATTATATACGCTACATATCCACTTTTCTTTGGAAATTCATACTCCTCAAGGGCTATGGAAATGCTTCTGTCAACAAAATGCCTTTTACTGGAACGAATTATGCCAAAAGCAGAAAACGTCCAATACATTTGTGTGTTTCTAGAGATAAAAGAAACGACGGTAGAATGGAGATATTTAAGTAAAGCCTATGCCTTCAAGGCATAAACTAAAATGTGTAGACGCTATCTGGGAGAAAATTTACGCATTTTAGAATTCCTGATACAAGACGGTTTGCTGAACAAAAGACCTGACTTGCTTACTTGGAGCCCTGAGAGTAATAATATAAGGAGCTAACACGTGAGATGGACTAACGGCTGAATATCGCCTCGTGTGAAACTGACTGCAATTATTCTACTTTGATGTGTCGTGAAATTTACGAAAAGTGCATCAGCCATTATAAGTGCATGAAGATTGTATTGAACGTGAAATCACAGCTTTCGATGTAAGGCATTTTGTATATTTATTAATATAGACATTTTATTACTGTATTACGACATTGATAACAGTTTGGTTGTGAAGAAAAATTAAATAAAAGATTTATTCGCAAATTTATATAAGTGCATAATCGCACGCATGTATCGCTGCTTATATCTATATTTATTTATCTAATTCATAGTTATATATATTAGGTTGGTGCAAAAATAATGACGTGATAATCATTATCACGTCATTATTTTGCACCAACCTAATATATATATATATATATATATATATATATATATATATATATGCAAGTTTCATCAAAAATGACAGACACGGTACTACGGTTAAGCTTTTTATTTGATTTTTCTTGTTTTCGAACAAGAGCTTTCTTTTCTGCACAAAGGGTGTGTAAGAACTGTCGAAATGTTTTATATTTCCGAGCGCTTTCGGCTATACCTTTAGCCATTATCCAGGGTGATTCGATTTTTCAGCTTACATCCTTAATACGCAAGTACTTTCAACTGTACATTCAGTCATCATCACACACACACACACGCACGCGCACACACACACACACACACACACACACATATATATATATATATATATATATATATATATATATATATATGAAGAAATATAGTCTTAAGGTGTGCTATATTTATTGGATAAATTGCTAAATATCAGAGATGGAGCGTATGTGAATATAAAAGTGAACATTGAAGTCAACACTTAGAGGTGACCGGCTGTTTTCATACTAGACGCAAACGTGGCCTGACGATTGCGTCTAACATGAAGCAGCCTGTCGCTTCTAAGTATTCACTTCAATGTTCACTTATATATATATATATATATATATATATATATATATATATATATATATATATATATATGTGTGTGTGTGTGTGTGTGTGTGTGTGTGTCTGTGTGTTATTGTATAGACTAAAATAAGTATTTGCAAATAGAGTGATATTTGTTTATAATATATGAATTTATACAGTGTAGAATTAAAACTTTGTTTTAAGTGGATTTTCTGTATTTTCGCTTAGAAAATAATATGATATTTTTCTTATTTATATTTTCTTTTTACTTTAAACGGTTTCGCTTAGTTTTTCACAAAGTTTTTAACTGTTTCTATCTCTACGAATTGATGGTTATATTTTGTACCAATGAAAAAAATGTTAAGGGGAATTTGTTAGTATCTAGAAGCAATGAATTAAGCATATATATATATATATATATATATATATATATATATATATATATATTTAGAGAGAGAGAGAGAGAGAGAGAGTGAAGATTCTACTGAACATGAATCTCCAATCGAACTTTCGATGTAAGTTAATATGTATATTTACTAATATATACTTTATAGCTCTTTATTACGACATTCAGAATTATTGAGAATCGTTTTGTTAAGAAAAATTATATAAAATATTTATTTGCTAATTTATATATGGGCGTGATTGCACGCACGTATGCTTGCTTCTATCTATATTCATTTAATTCTTATATATATATATATATATATATATATATATATATATATATATATATATATATATATATATATTGTGTTTGTATTTTATTTTTAATATATACAATTTAATAGATATGTATAAACAGAAAAAATATTAAATAATTGTCGGGCTTAAACAAATTTCAATATATATATATATATATATATATATATATATATATGATATTGTTGGACATATGGCTCTTCATATTTTATATTACAGATTAAATCTATTTGATTGTTGTAGTTATTTGGTACGATTGTAGATATTTTGTAGAACATTTTTGTGGAAATATATATCTGTATATGGGTATGACGATAATCTACATCCGCTTCCTGGGTAAGACAATAGACTACATCCGCATCGTGGGTATGACGATAAACTACATCCACGTCCTGGGTATGACGATAAACTACGCCCGCGTCCTGGGTATGACGATAAACTACGCCCGCGTCCTGGGTATGATGATAAACTACGTTCAATATTTAGACCGTTTTTGAAAAAATAATGTTGCCGGCTATACGTTTTTGGAAATATAGTAATACCAGCAAGATATTTTCGGAAGAAGAATGTTGCCATCTGTGCGTTCTTGAAAAAAATGATATTACCAGCTATATATATATATATATATATATATATATATATATATATATATATATGTTTCTTTTTAAGTCTGGCAAGCTATACGTTTTTCTTTTTTAAATTAATATTACCAGCTATACATTTTTGGAAAAATAGATAATATATATTTTTTAAAAAAAGAAAAAGAAAAATATATATTACCAGCTAAACATTTAAAAAAAAAATAATAATATTACTAGTGATACATATTTGAAAGAAAATCAATACCAGAAATAAGTTTTTTGAAGGAAAAATATTACCAGAAATAGATTTTTTTTTTAAAATATTACCAACAATAAAAATTTGTCGGCATTAAATAACCTATTGAGGTTGATATACCGTAAAACAAAATTAACCAAACCAATCTAAACCAAAGGACACACATTCTATTCATACGAATCTATCCTAAAAAGGTTGTCGGCATTAAATAACCCATTAAGGTTGATATGCCGTAAAACAAAATAAACCAAACCAATCTAAACCAAAAAATATATATTCTATTCATATGAATCTATTCTAAAAGATGTTGTCGGCATTAAATAATCAATTGAGGTTGATATGCCATTCAATAAAATAAACCAAAAAAATATATATTCTATTCATACGAGTCTATCCTAGAAACGTTGTGGGCATACGATCCATCATTAAAGCTCTAAAAATGTCGTCGACATTAAATAACCCATTGTGTTTGATATGCCGTAAAACAAAACAAAAAAAAATTACCAACAATAAAAATTTGTTGGCATTAAATAACCCATTGACGTTGATATGCCGTAAAACCAAACCAAACCAAACCAAATCTAAATCATTAACGTCTATCGTAATATCCGATTAACACACTTTTACTGGTTATTGAAACCGGAGCATGTTTTGGTGGGCGTAAGGACTTTTTGGTGATAATAAGCAATTTTTTATACAAATCTTACTATTTAACCTGTAACTAGGGTGGAGTAGAAGTTGATTTATCCATTTTTGAAGGGTATTTGCACGTAGGAGAATATAACGGATTCAACAGGAATTGAACTTGTCTCACAGATTTCTCTTTCCTAGCCGTTATACATTACACCACCCGCACATCCAAGCATACGTGGTAATTCTAGTATTCACAAGCGGTCACCCCTCTAGGCCCTGAACATGCTCGACATTGCTTAAATTTGCTGATCGTATGGGAGTCGATGTTTAACTTGATGCGGCTCTAAGCTCTTTGGCATCTAGACTAAATAAATAGTTTTTTTTTACGCTCTAATGAATGTTAAATCATAACTGTCAACCGTTGCATTTAAACGTAAGAAGAAAAAAAAAAGAATTTATAGCTAGACATAGTTTTTGCCTTTACTAGTTTCAACCCTGATGATGATCTCAGAAAAAGATGGATGGCACTTGGTAAAATGTTGAGGGGTCCTCCTCTTTTTATCCAAATGGACTCAGTATATACATATACTACTGCTACGTGAAGACAGGTTGTAGGTAACAGGAAGAGTGAAGGTAACAGACAGACAGAACGAACATAGCCAGCAAAAGTCACAGTGAGCGAGCACGTATACTCAGTAAGAAGTCATTCAGCGATACTTCAATACCAAAGACTGTATATATATATTGCTACTAACCCGTATTCCTGGAACTACTAACCTGCTTTACCAGTTTGTATTATTACGTTAATACATTATTTTACTATATTGATTCTTGGCGTTTGTTATTTATTGGTACCTGATGTCAAGCCGGAATCCACAACAGAAATAAAAGTGATTTTCACTGTTACAGTGCATGTCTTGCATCGTTTGATTGTAATACATGGGAAAATATCCATGAATATGAACGGATTATGTTAAAATTAAGTAGATAATGCGTGTAATTTATTTAATCAGACATGCCTAAAAGAGAATTTTCAGCCTAAGTACACAAATTTGAAATAGATTTATATCTCAGCGCAGTACCAGATAAACAACAATGTCTCATCAATTTACAGTGATTCACCATTTCACAATGCATGTTTACACATTTCCCGTCATGCTCTACGCCAGGGTTTTTCAACCGGTGCGCCCGGATGCACTAATGCGTTCTGAAAGGTTATCAGGTACGCCTAAGGTTAACGGAAGAGTAATTTTTTTTTAAATTATTTTTTTATATCTTAAAAATATAGTTATTTTTTACAAGCAAGAAACACCAAACACAGGCTTCCGTGTCGAAGTCATGTTGTGTCATTATTTTAAATTGAATGTTAAATTCATTAAAGCTTTAAGTTGTGGATAATCCTTTCCCGTTTGCCTTGCTCAAGTGACTGAAACCGGTCATTATCGGCCTCTCAAAAAAACTATGGCCGATTCTTGATAAATCGCTTCAAATGAAAACTGTACTGCTAATCCCCCTCGAGGACGCCAATGAGGTTATCATATATAAGGCCCAACAGTTAAAAAAATGCCAATGCACAGGTCTTAATACTGCATAGCTTAGATGCAAGAAAAGGCCGAAAGTATGGAGCACCTAGTGAGGGTCGAACTCATTAATCTGTCGTAAATTGATTTAGTAAGACAAGCCTGATAACCATTGCCCCCGTTGAATTACATCAAAGTATGCTTAAATATGCAAAGCGGTGTCTTACAAATAGATGTTTATAAGAGGAGACTTCTTCCTTATTTTCCGGTTTTTTAAATTTCATGACTAATTTTCCCCTATTGAAATTTAAAGTGCGCCCCAGAATTTTAGTTATTCCTCAAGTTCTCCCACTTTGTGGAAATAATTAAAGACGTTCCCATCGAGACCAGCCAGATGGTGAGCCTGGACATGGTGAGCGCGTTCACCAAGCTACCCACGGAAGAGGCACTAGTGGTAGTCAGGGACTAACTTCCCCCGGACTCATCCCTAGGAGAACGGACCAGTACACCAAGAGACAACCTGATGATAATGCTGACTTCGGAAACGGATCCTACACATATCGAGAGGATGAAGTTTTATTCATCATGGATGGTTTGTATAGATTTTCTAAGCCTGGCTTAGATGTGACACAACGCCGAAAGTATGGGGCACCCAGTGAGAATCTAACTCACTACTCAGTCGTAATTGATCTAGCAATTACAAGCTTTCTAACCATTACACCACGTCGAGATGCCCTCATGGATGATTTCTAGATGTCTGTTTACGGCTGAGTGAATAACATGACCACACAATTTATAGTTGACGTAAAATACCGCAAATTCTTAGCATGGGCTCGCTATTATAACCACCTATGGCAAACAGATACATAGAATATTTCAAATAAATGTTCACCCAAAAAAAGGCCCAATAGCTACTCAAATTAGATGATTTCTGTAAGGTGTTGTATGAGTGTAAAATATGGCAAGAAGTTACGTACTTCCGGCTAAGCAGCGAAGATAACGGGTAATTCTAGACTTAAAGAGGGCAAGATTAATGAATAGCATTCCAGATTTCAGGTGGAGACGTTTGAAGTATAGAGTTGAGGTCAACTTCAGAAAGAACCGGAAACCCAATCAAAAACGGGAATAACAGGTAGATCTCGTTTATTTACTTCTCTTATTTACCTTTTTTTTTAGTACGGGCGAGAGTTAATCTGCCTTGTCTGAGCAAGTTGCCAAAGGGTCAGCAAACATACCCTTACCTCGGTTTTACTTGAGGAATACATCTATACAGAAACCATCGCCGGGTCGCAGTCCTTACGCAAGCACACACACACAAATATATATATGGCCGAGTGTTTAGAACGTTCGTTTTCTGAACATTGAAACTCGAGTTCGAATCACAGAATGGTCGGTTTCTCGGGAAGTCGACTCCCTGATGTTATCGCACTGGATCGAGGTCGATCCCAGCGTGCGACACATTTTGGAAAGCGTCTGAAAAACAAACCACATGTTGACCCAATCGTTGTGAGTCAAATTGGGTAGACGGAACACTTGTGTGCCGTCGATAGCTAGCACGAAGCCAGAAGTCATTGTGACCGAGGGTTTGAGAGTGCTGGCCTTATTTAAATTGTTGATCACGCTTGGTAACAACCTCTTTCCCAGAAACTGTAACTAAGGTCTGCTTAGCATACTTGCAGTATAAACCACACGTTGGCTCTGACAGTGTTGAGCCAACACCTAATGAACGTTTGCAATATAGATTGGCGGACATCTGCAATAGGGTTTGGCAAAAGCCTCCCTATTAGGGTATCTTCCAATACAAGTGGCCACCTGTTATAAATATATATATTAGCTTGGTGCAAAAATAATGATGTAATAATGTCGGTTTTTGACGTTAAAAAATACGTCAAAAAACAACATTATTACGGTTATTATTAATGGTCAGAGTTGAATCAGACCGGGAAACAGTGCTGTTAAATAGTGCTCAATACACATGTGAAAACATAAAATAATATTTAAAATGTCATGTAAACATTAAAGTCAACACTCAGAGGCTACAGGCGGTTTCATGCTAGACACAATCGGCTGACGATTGCGTCTAGCATGAAACAGCCTGTCGCCTCTGAGTGTTGAACTTCAATGTTTACTTTTATATTTATATTAGGTTGTTGCAAAAATAATTTCGTTTTCTAACATATGTTACTATGTGAGAAAACGAAATTATTTTTGCAACAACCTAATATTTACATACGCTCTATCTCTGATATTGAGCACTTTATCCCATAAATATAGCACACCTTAAAAATATGTTTCTTCACACACACACACACACACATATATATATATATATATATATATATATATATATATATATATATATAACAGAAAAAAGTTTGGGTGACACCCTGTATTTCTTTTAAAAAACACCTTAAAAGGAGACTTTTTAAATAAAAGATAAAATTGTATGTATATAAAAATCTCATATCCAAAAATGTTTTAGTTTTACGATTTCTTTGATTTTCAAAAATTCAAATAATGTTGCCGAAAAAAAAGCGTATGAATTATCACACCACGCGTGGAAAAAAAGACTACAAATATTATTGCTGTTTATTTCTTGATTAAATTTCAGTAACATCAGCGTATTTGCTTTTATTCTGACATAAAATTTACACTTAACTTTGAAAAATTATCATATAACAGCATCATATTTTGTTTTTGTCAAATAAAACTACCACCTGTGGAAATTACTACATTACAAATTCTTGGTATTTTTCCAATAATTTACGAAAAACAGAAAATCTCATTCTCGCTCTTTTTTAGGCATATCTTATTTTAAGGTGTTCTTTTTAAGAAACGCATTATATATATATATATATATATATATATATATATATATATATATATATATATATATATATATATATATGTTTGTTTGTGTGTGTGTGTGTGTAATGAAGAAATAAATGCTAATTTAATTAATTTCTTGAGAGGTTACTTCCTACTCTAGACTGCGTCATAGCAGGATAAATATTTTAAAGTCTTTCGAGATATAAACAATCGAGAAGACATTAACGAATATCTATTAATAGTTTTAAATTTTCTTTCGGAAATTGAATCCGCCTCTTAACCACTTAGGAATTGGCCGTTCCTGTAGAATTCAAACAAAACAGGAAGTTCCGAAGAATTCTTCGGCGTCCAGTTTTTAATGCCGCGGCCTTAAAGAAAAGTTCAAATGTTATCTTCTATAACCAACAGAATATATACGTAATTTTAGTCTTACCAAAAGTTTATGTCACATTAATGGTTAATATAAAGTAGTCACCTTTTCAGATTTTACGTTTTATGACCGCCTCGCCGTCTTGCTCGATGGGATGTGTGAGTATATTTGGTCAAATGGCTACGTGTTCTTGTTATTTAACAAGCTCTGCACGCTGTTAGAATCTGAGTCAATATCGTTCCTTTAATACGAGTGTGCATATGCATAGTACTGAACAATGACAAAAATCCTACAGTTCCTCCGATCCCTCTCCCGCTGGCTTTCGCATCCATCCTCCTCCTTTAGGGAGGTGTTGCCGCAGTATTAGAATCCCCAGGATCAGATTTTTCGCAAATTTTACGTAAGCAAAAAAACTCGGCAGATATGATGAACAGATACTACACTTTAATCCCAGACAAAACGCCTCGAGGTGGTGTGATGGTTAACAAGCTTGTATTGCTCGAACAATTACAACTGAGTAGTGAGTTCGATTCTCACTGGGTACCAACCTTACTTTCGGCCTTTTGCCGCATCTAATCAATGTGTGAAAAACAGAATCTTCAACGAGAGTGCTGATCTCACACTAAATATTTTTCACAATGAGCCTTTTTTCTCTGTTACCCTGAATTACATGAATTCAAGAGGGCTACTACTTTTCATGGGTCAGGATGTGTAAGATATTGACTCTCCACAACTTCCTCTCTCTTGTTGATTTCAGTATCGTTTGATTCTTTAATATTTCGCTTTGTCCACGATCTGCCATCTCAGTGTTGTTAGGCAGATTACTCGCTGTTTACAAGTCTCCATCCGTATCTGTCTATATTTCTGAAATGAGGTATTATGTACATTATTTACATTATTCGGACTACTGCCCTCATCTTTGTTGCCATATTTATTACAACGTTTCGGCCTTTCACTATCTGTCTATATTTCTGAGATGAGGTATTATGTACATTATTTACATTATTCGGACTATTGTCCTCATCTTTGTCGACTTATTTATCACAACATTTCGGCCGTTGTACGCTCCGGCCTTCTTCAGGTGATTGGAATGTCGAACTGAACCCGTTATTTATGGTTGCTGAGACATTAGGTTTATAATACCCAAAAATTCATACACAGATATCCTCAAAGACACTTAGCGCGGTGGTTAGATCCAGTGACTGGACCCAAAGAGTGTGAGTTCAATACCCGGTTAAGGCAGTGGAGAACTTGGAGAGGGGAATTTACAGGAAATAACTGATAACTGACATCCACTATACTTCGTACTAGAACAATCTACCCCAGTTCGACATTCCAACTATCTGAAGAAGGCCGGAGCGTACAACGGCAGAAACGTTATAATAAATATGGCGAAAAAGATGAGGACAATAGTCCAACTAATGTAAATAAAGTCTCCATCCTTCAAAATACCCTGTGAGTTTTAACATCTCCCAACCTTCTTTCTTTCAGAAATGTTAACTGTAGCCCTCTGATTTTATGCATAAGTTTCGATTTTGTTCCAGTTTCTTCCGAACTTCCGCGTTAATCGTCCATGACATTCTCAAAAACAGTCTGCAAATCAAATCCCCGCTGCTTCGAGAGTCTTCTTTTACTGTAAGGAGATTGCTAAGCATTATCTTAGGTCGTTATGCTAGCATTTCCACACGCTTTTCCATGTTTCCAGTAGAATTTGTATATTTCTTAAAATTTTGCTTACTCTCTGGGAGGCATTTTTTCTTTTACAATACACCTTAGAATACTTACATGGAAAAGGGGAATATATATATATATATATATATATATATATATATATATATATATATATATATATATATATGACAGGTTCTCCCTTCGTTCAGCTGTTATGTTTATGTTTCGTATGAGACAATAATCCTCCACGGGATTTGCAAACCAATCCACACGAAGGGCATACTGAAGGTTTGATACTGAAGGGTCATATGAGCTGATGTATTAACCCAAGATTTAGTGTTCATTTTTAATTCTCCTAGATGGTTGATATGATCTTTTCAAAGTTAGTTAGCGGGTATTTCTCCTGTTTGCTCGGTTTTCTAGTTGGAATTCCTCTATAGGTATATTTGCAACAATTAAATTCTAGTTAGGTTTATCCTTGAGGTGTAACCAAGGACGGCCTACGTTACGCTTAACATGAATAATTTGGCTATGCTCGAGGAAATTCTGTATCCGATCATCAGTCGTGTGATTGCATTAGAAAGGATTCAATACCACCGACGCCACATTTGATGAAATGATCAAGGTTAGAGATTTTGTCCTGCCGTGTATATATTGAAGGAAGATAGGTTTTATGAAAAGCATCAAGTTGTTTAATGTGCGCCTTGTATGGCGTCCACGATTCTGACCCATAAAGAAGTGTGGTGAGAATATCTTCTCGATAGACACTGATTTTCAGTTTGAGCGAAATCCCATGAACGATGCTTCCTAAAGTTCCTTAGTTGCCTTTGATATTTGTTCAACTATTCAACTATGAATTTTTAAGGATTGTCTGAAATTATGATTATATATATATAATCATTATTATGAAATGTACAAAGTCAGACAATTATTTTAAGATTTTTTTTATGTTTATACGTTCTTTTTGTAGATACAAATATTTAAGTAAATGGTCTCTTTATAATAAACAGTATTAAACAACATTTACCGGCCTGAATGTCCGAGAAATTTTCATAGAAAATATGCGTCCTCCGACAGGAATCGAACCTGTATCCTATACGGAACCGTTATATAGCCTGACGTGCTTTTACCGATTGAGCCACAGATTAACGTTTCGGTTAGCAAGGTCGATTTTACTGTTTTAAACACGATTCTCCGTGATTTTCTCTCATACATTCATATCTGCTCGATGCGTATCCAAATGTAAACAAATGACGTCACACATTATGAAATGGACAAAGTCCGACACTTATTTTAAAACATAATATATATATATATATATATATATATATATATATATATATATATATATATATATATGTACGGACATGCATCTATGTTTGCGTTAGCATGAGTGATTTTCCGCACCCACTTCCATAATAAATCTACTAATCTTTCTTATAAGTACCGCGCATATAATATGTAAACAATAATATATATAATATATTACATACACGCACACACACACACACACATATATATATATTTATATGTATATATATATGTATATTTATGTCTATATGTATAGACACACACACACACACACACACATATATATATATATATATATATATATATATATATATATATTCATTGATTTCAATAATTTATATGCTATTAAAACACGTAAATTTCAGAAATAAGTTATTCCAAAAAAAATTTCGCTCGAAGATGGAACAGAGCTTATTTTAATTCAATTTATTTCAAATAATTATATTGAAGTGTTCGGCTCTTGTTTTGAAACATGAGAACTCTTATGTAGCGTGTTGGAATCATATTTTTAAATAAATAATTATATTTATGCTCTACTTTTGTATCGAGCGACCATTTAAAAAAAATAATAACAAAAAGACTAAAGAACTTTGCATTATTTGCCTAACCAGTTCTTTCCTATTTTCCATATATTTTCACACACACACACACACACATATATATATATATATATATATATATATATATATATATATATATATATATATAATGAAGATCACAGTTGTCTGGGAAGCATGCTACCGGAAGAGAGTTTCGCTAAGCGATATCTGCGAGAAAAGAAACTGTTAGCGTAGAGTTCATGTGTAAAATTACCATGGAAATATAAGATTAAAGGCACAAGGTAGCATCTTTATAACAGTGAGACAATTACTGAAGTCAAGATGATAGGCCTGGACTCATAATATTGCCGATTCTTCTTTGTGTTTTATCAAGAATCACTACATATATAACAGGGGCACCTGACAGGAGATACTTTAAAAAATCATTCGGTTATAATTTATTTCATGTATATATTCAAATATTTTTCTCTAGGTAAGTTCTAGATTAAAAAAATAATTCTAAAATACGGCATTAATTACCGAATTTCCTAATATTTTCCCAGACTGCCAATAGCGCCTTCTCAAAGGGATGCTATCTTCGTTGTTTATGTGTTGGTTAAATAAGCTGCCATTCTTTTCGCGGTTGTGTCTTCAACTCTTTCCAAGATATAATTAGATTCTCGCCTCTCTACCTCTATGTTTTGTTCGAGACCGGAGCCTAAAGTTTGTTCCAGGCCGAAGCCTACACTATCACCTTGCTAATTCTTATCAAGATGATAGTGGCCAAACTGTAAGAGAACCCTTCTGTGTTTCGACTTCAACAGAGTCTTTTCGACTTATCCGATAATGTAATCTTTCTTGATGCAGTGTCCGACAAATTGCATTATTGCTTTCTTCTGTGATAACGTTCTGTGGGTATTTCTGAATTTCTTCCTGGATTGTGAAAAAAAAATTCGGTTATTTTTTTTTCCAACAGAAGGATACATCAGCGATTTAAGATATCAAGGAAATCATTTAGGGACAGCTTGTAAGTCAGATCTCGTTCCCTCCATTTTGAAACGAAGGCCTAATGATTATTGATAGGTACGAGGAACTTGCTGCCAATGTTCCGGAATCTACTTTCAAGACTATGATGCTCAAAATCATTTCACAAAATCTTTGAGAGAGATCATTTCTTTTTATCTGCATTTTTGGGAATGAGGACTTGCCATTATTTTAAACAGAGTAAGTGCAATGCCATAATCTTTAGAACATTGTCATCATCAGTCTGTGGATCCCGGTAAGCATTAAGGAACATCAAAATAACACTTTATATAATCAATGGGTTTAGATTGTTTTCTGTTCAGTTGTGCATGTCTAGGTATATAATTTAACGAAATGTTTGTGAGAAACCTCTTGTTTTTTGTCGGAATTTCTGGATATGTGGACTTGCCATTATTTTAAACAGTATCGGTATAATGTCAAAATCTTTAAAACATTGACGCCCTCAGTCTGTCAATCCATGTAAACATTAAGGAACTTCCAAATAACACTTTATTTAATCAACGGGTTAGATTGCTTTCTGTTCCATTGTGCATGTCTAGGGATATAATTTGACGAAAGCATTGCAAGGAATCTCTTGTTTTTGTCAGGATTTCTGAGGATGAGGACTTGCCATTGTTTAATTTATATAAAGTCGGTGTAATACCAAAATCTTTAGAACATTGTCGCCCTCAGTATGTCGATCACGGTAATCATTAAGGAACTTCGAAATAACTCTTTATATAATCAATGGGTTTAGATTGTTTTCTGTTCAATTGTGCATGTCTAGATATATAATTTGACGAAATGTTTGAGAGAAATCAATTGTTTTTTGTTGGAATTTCTGAGAATGAGGACTTGCCATTATTTTAAACAGAGTCGCTGCAATTCCAACATCTTTAAAACATTGTCACCATCAGTCTGTCGATCCCGGTAAACATTAAAGAACTTCAAAATAACACTTTATATAATCAACGGGGTAGATTGTTTTCTGTTCCATTGTGCATGTCTAGGGATATAATTTGACGAAATCTTTGCGAGAAATCAATTGTTTTTGTCGGTATTTCTGGGGATGAGGACTTACCATTATTTAATTCACACACAGTCGGTATAATACCAAAATCTTTAAAACTTTGTATAATCAACGGGGTAGATTGTTTTCCGTTCCATTTTGCATGTCTAGGGATATAATTTGACGAAATGTTTGAGAGAAATCTTTTGTTTTTGTTGTGTTTTCTGGGAATGAGGACTTGCCTTTATTTAACTTACACAGAGTGAGATTAATGCCAATATCTTTCGAACATTGTCGCCAAACTTCAGATATCTGTCGTTCCAGTTAAACGTTAAGGAACTTCGAACTAACACTTTATTTAAACAACAGGAAAGAATGATTCTGTTGCATTGTGCATGTCTATGGATATCTCGTTTGTTTGTTATTGTTTTAGGATTTAATTTATAGACAGTCTGATAGTCAAGTATTATACCCTTTGTATCTGAATTAAAAATTAAATTCCTGATGATAAACTGAATTTTCATGCTTGTGTTTCGGTATTCGCTTCCACAACTACGATACTCTATAACCTCCAAGAGAAGGGTTCGTTTCGCCTTGTCCGTCTAGCGACAAGGGGAAAGATTATATCGAATCAAATGCTAGGCCTGCTGCTAGGAATGTTGGCTCTTCGTGCCTGTCAAATCTATCTTACGTATTTACAAGTCTACCATACGCCCATGCTACGAACATTGTTTCTACACATGTGATGGTGCTCATGCTATGAGATTCTTGATGAAATGCAAAGAAGATTCAGCAATATTATTGGTCCTATCCAGTCATCTCGACGTCGGTCACTTTCCCAAAGCAATAATGTAACTAACCTGTAACTCTTCTATAAACACTTTCATGGTAATTGTCCCGGTGAAATCACTTCTATGGTTGCTAGACTTTATGGATTTAAGCGCAGTACTAGTTTGGCGGTAAAGTCTCATCATTTTAAAGTTAAAAATGGCTATATAGAACCGTAAGATTCTAAGCTGTTTCTTTTCTCGCACTTCCCTCAGAAGAACGGTTTCTCTATGTTGCTTAAACGAGAGCAGTTTTGTTTTGGAATTGATAAAATTTACTAGCCATTCCCTGTCCCAAATAAACACTGATGAGAGGTCTTTTTCAAGTGTCAATTATTAACAGAAAGCGTAAATCTGTACGACGTGGCGGAGGATTGAACTCACTGTTATTTTTTCCACCAAACTTTCGAACCAGGGCTTTAAATATCTATGCCGTTGTCTTCCGGGACAGTCTTCATGCGATAATTTGTAGCCTTTAACGATATTAGTCCGTCTGTTAGTTAGTTAGCCAAGTGTTATACGTTATACACGCTTGGTCGGCCACTTCTCTTTCGAATCTGGAAGAGGAGGTAGAAGATTTTTCCCGCAGTAGGTTGCCGTTTCTTTACGCTTTAGACTAATGCAAAGCAAGGCTTTAGGATACAGTCTGTCCGTAGCTGAAGAGATGGATTCATACATTTTTCCCAATTGTTAGGACGGGTAAAAAATATATTCCAAGGGAAATAACTCTTTCCTGTTTCAAACAGAGTACCTCCATTTTGCCCCTGTCAGAACCACGCGAGTCACCTAATTAACGCGACTTTGAGAGGCGGGATGCGCCAAAAAGGGAGCAGATTGGGACATGGCTACCAGACAATAAGACGCTATATATTCTCCTGTCCCAACGGTTGTGACACACAACCCAGTAACTTGGGACCGTGATTTGTACATACCTAAATATATGTTGTAATGTTCTCCTGTGAATAAATGGTATTTCAAGCCAACCGTGGGTAGCAAATTACTCTTTTCTTATCGCATCACACGTTTCTCCGTGTGCCACACACACACACACATATATTCATTCACGGACCGTGAATCAAAACTCATTCTAGGCATGTCATTTGCTAGTTATGAGACTGCAACCACACGAGCGTTCATAACACCAATGAAAATGTGATTTTGACAAACCCGAGTGGAATTCGAACTCGGATTTCCGATTTTAAAATCCGAGCCGTTATTTATTTACTCCACACCGCACATCCATTCTGACTGTAGCATATGTAAAAGTAAAGATGGTTCTTTATGCAATTTTGCACACAGAAATAAATTTAAATCACCATCATTATCATTATCATCCACTTGACATTTCTAATCGTAGGTGGGGATTCGAACGCAGAAGCCATATTGAATCTCCTCAACAACAATCCATCTGCGCCAGCCATCAGCAATTCTGGTATACGCTTGTCCATTGTTTGACATAGTCAAACCAGTTATTGCGTTGATGTCCTCTCTTACGTCCATCTTCGACGGTGCTTTGCGTGATAGTCTTGCAGGGGCTGTCGTGCTTTATATCGTGTCCAAATCACGTGGCGAGAAGAGGTTCCTGCTGGCTCACAAAACTTTCAACCTCTTCCCGGACAAATGTGTATGTATGTGAGAGACAATCAAATGTTATATGTGTGTTTGTGTGAAATAGTCAACACATGTTTTGGGTGGTTCATAGTAATGAGGATCCAAGAGATATTAAGTGCAACAAATTAAAGGAATTTAGAGCCGGTCAAATGGAAAGAAATAAAATATTTGATAATAGATAATTGATGCTTTGAGTAAGTATTCCTCTTTTGTATCTGGAATAAACTCGATTGGTTCATACATAACTTCCGTTTATCCTTATCAAATTTATTCTTCTAAAAGTATGTAAACTTATATTTCATTCCATTACTAGATCACCCCTGACCCGTTGGGTCAACTTTGTTGTGTTTACTGTTTACATTTAACTCCATGAAGGGTTTGTAAATGTAAAGATATTTTAAAACTACATTTATTTGCAGTTAGTTTAGAAAACATATAATACATTTTATTAAACTTTATATTTATTTACAAAACAATTTTATTTACATTATTTTTGATCTTTTAAATTATACTACCCGTGACCCGTTGAGATTACGAAACACTGAAGTTGCTTTCAACATTGAAAAAATGTCTATTTGAAGAAAGTTGAAATAAAAATACTTACTGTATAAACAAATCGTAATGTTAAAACATGTATTACACCTGACCCGGTGAGTCACTGAAGATTTACATTATAAAACATTGAAGTTGCTTTCAATACAAAAAAAATGTTCATTTGATGAAAGTTTAAATAATAATACGGACTGTTTGAACAAATCGTATTTTTAAATCAGATACATTACCCTTTGCATCACTGAAGGTCCAGATTATAAAATATTGAAGTTACTTTCAACATTAAAAAAATGACTTTTTGTAGAAAGTTGAAATAAAAATACTTATAGTATCAACAAATCGTAATTTTAAATCATACATATTACCAGTGACCCGTTGAGTCACTGAAGATTTAGATTATAAAAAAATGAGGTTGCTTTCAATAATAAAAAAAAATGTGTGTTTGAAGAAAGTTGATATAAAAATACATATTATATAAATAAATCATATTTTTAAATCATATATATTACCCATAACCCGTTTTGTCACAGAAGATTTAGATTATAAAACATTGAAGTTGCTTTCAACATTAAAAATTGTCTGTTTGAAAAAACTTGAAATAAAAATACTTACTGTATAAACATATAGTATATTTAAATCATATATATTACACTTGACTGGTTTAATCAGTGTAGATTTAGATTATGAAACAGTGAAGTTGCTTTCAACATTAAAAATTGTCTGTTTGAAGAAACTTGACATAAAAATATTTAAAATATTCTTTGTTTAAAGGAAGTTGAAATATAAATAAGCATGCACGCAATCACGTGAAGGTGTAAAAAGAGAGCGATGGAAAGAGAGAAAGGCAGAGAGAGAGAGAGAAAGGTGAAAAGAAAGGGCGTTTTTTTCTTCTCCATTTTCTTCTCTCCCACCTTACTACACGATAATAAATTTACATCTTTCTTTCGCCCACTCTCTATATATAACTGGCAAACACACAAGCAAACAAAGTTCACATACTTTTATAATAAGAGAGAAGATATGGCACGACCACTGCTCTTCACTTTAGCCAAAAGATTTTTTTCTACTTGAGCTAAGTCAGCGCTTTGTGCTCTACATTTCCTTCCTTGTGATTTCACGCGAGGCGATGTCGAGAATGAAAGCGACGATCGAAACCCAATTGTGTTGCAACTGGCCGCTTTATGTCTTTCTTTCATAAACTTTTTTTTTTTTTGACACCATGGCTTCAACTCTCACAGGATCCCCAGTTCCAGACGCACTTAATCTTCACCAGAGCATTGTATCCTTTCTTAAAAGGGAATAGTACTTTGCGCTATTTAACTCACTTTACTTTCTGGTAACATAATCGACATCTAGTGATATATTACTAGTTTCCACGCTTGTTTCTAGCCAATATTTCTAGCAGGCTGACACAAAATGCAGCGTCCGAGTCACATGCAGTCAGCAAGACTACCTAGCGTGACCCACGATGTGTTTTATAAATATAATTTTTTTTGGGGGGGTGGTCATCAGAAGAAATAGTGATCGGGTAAAAAAAAAATTAACTTCTGTAGAAACCAATATATATATATCATTATAATTAACATCTTTAGCGCTCCGTATATATATATATATATATATATATATATATATATATATATATATATATATATATATATATATATATATTGATTGATTGATTGATTGATTGGTGTCCTTATGGCTATAAAAGAACGGCCAGTAAAAGGTCCGTAGTTACTTCGATTTTCACTGGGTGACCAATAATGGATTCCTTGTGCCAAAAGTAGGTTTCGTTTTGTAAATAATTATATATTATGCATACATATATATATATATATATATATATATATATATATATATATATATATATATATATATGTAGATGGACGTGAGTTAGCTTATATATATATATATATATATATATATATATATATATATATATATATATATATATATATATGCGTGTGTATGTGTATGTGTGAGAGAGAGAGAGAGTGTGTGTGTTTGTATTCTATGACGTAAGAAAATATTTTTGCCAAACGTTCTAATAACATGAAAAAATAAAACTCTCGTAAGTTGTCCGTTTTTCTGTGTTGCTGATGTTGTTGTTCTTCTTCTTCTTCATCTTCTTCTTCATCTTTTTCTTCATCTTCTTTTTATTGTTATTATTATTATTATTATTATTATTATTATTATTATTATTATTATTATTAATATATCAATAAATGTAAAAAGAGATAAAAAAAAATGCAGAAAGTTAGGACTGCATATTTGTAAGATTTACAAATATTTTATACATATATACGCATAAATATATAAAATGCATTACTATATATATATATATATATATATATATATATATATATATATATATATATATATATATATATATATATATATGTATGTATTTGTGTACGTGTTTGCCTGGGCGCACGTATATATATATTTATATTGGTATTTTTGCGCAGATTTACACAACGTTTCCCATTATTATCGATAAATATAAATGCGCATACTTATACCTATTTTGTAGAGCGAAGAAAAGGAAGAATTCGTTGCTGGAAGGAAGAAAGAGGATAAAGAAAGAAAGAATATTTGGAAGAAGAAAGAAAGAAAGAAAGAAAGAACGGCCATTAAGATTGAAGAAAGAAAAAAAATGCATGATCAAGAACAATGATGAATAAATAAAGAGAGAAGGAAAGAAAATGAATAAAAGGAATGTGAGTCCGAACAGTAACAATATACGTGAAGAAAGAAAGAAGAAGAAAGAACCCCGTTTTAAAAGAAGGAATAGCGCCAAAGAAAACATGAACAAAGAATAGAGGAAGAATAGAAAAAAAAAAGGAAAATAAGACTGGGCTGTAAGAATATAAGTGAAGGAAAGGCAGAAAGAATATTGTGTGAAAAGAAGGAATGACGACAAAGAAAACTATAAAGAAAGATAAAAAAAAAAAAGTATATAGTTTAAGAAAAAAAGAAAGAATTTGGGTAGAGGAAGAGAAAAGGGACAATGTTAAAGAAAGAATATAAAAGAAATAGAGAAAGAAAACTCTGATGAGAGGAGGAACGACGATATACGAAGAATGAGTAAGAAGAAAAGGTAAAAGAAAAAGCAACAAGAATATAGCTAAGGAAAGAAAAAAAAAACTATGTACACAGAAAGAAAGAAAAAAGAAAGAAAAAAGAAAGAAAAAGAAGAGAAAAGAAAAAAAAGGAAAGAAAGAAAAGAAAAGAGAAAAGAAAAGCAATAGACGTGTATGTGCGAGTATTTTTTGTCCTTTACAAAAGTTTTATCTACAAATTTCATATTAGGATCGACGTACACACACACACACACACACACACACACATATATATATATATATATATATATATATATATATATATATATATATAATTATTCATGTATGCGCATAAATGGAGTTATCTCTAAATAGATACTTCGGTCACTACGCGCCCGACACACACACACACACACACACATATATATATATATATATATATATATATATATATATATATATATATATATATATATATATATATATATATGTATATATATATGTGTGTGTGTGCGCGCGTGTGTGTGTGTGCGTGCGTGTGTGTATGTAAGAATTAATGCTACATATATGTACATATATATATGTATGTATGTGAGTGTATATAAGAATTAATGCTACATATATGTATAGATATGTGTATATGCAAGAATTAATGCTACACACACAAACACACACACATACATACATACACACACACACACACATATATATATATATATATATATACATATATATATATATATATATATATATATATATATATATATATATATGTACCATTAATTCTCACATGCACCAATATATTTCGCCATCAGCTTGACGCTTATGCATCTGCAAGTGAAGATACTGTCCCTTCTGCCAACATCCATATTCATCTGTTGATGTCTCTTCCGCTGAAGGAACTGACAAAACCAATCTTTGTAAAAAAAAAAAAAAGAATTTCTTTTATTTTATTTTCATTTTTTTATTTTTATGTTTTTTTTTTGTTTTTGTTTTTTGCATCAAGCTAAAAAAAATACCTGTAACAATAGGTGTTTGTCGATAACGAAAGTCCTTTTCTGTTCGGAGTCAGCACGAGACATGTGGGTGTAGAAGACACAAACGCAGTAATATAACCAGTTTGGCGTAAAAGCATACACCCCCTTTTTAGAAGCCTTAATATTGTCATGAACAATCCAATCCCGCCACACATTTACGAACGGACATTGATAACAGACAACGCCTAGGCCGCTGATGCCTCGTTGTCTGTGACGTTTGCTCAAAAGACTCGAGTCTATATATATACATATATATATATATATATATATATATATATATATATGTATGTATGTATTATTTGTAATTTCTCTTCAAAAACCTTCGTAGATTCGGGGAATGCTAATTGACTGTGAAAATCGAAAGCCAGTCAGTGATGAAGAGAAAAACAAAAACTAATTCTTACTCACACACAAAAATATTTTGAAAAAAAATGTCCTGTTTTCTTCAACCACAAAGCCGATTACAGTTCTCCACAGTTTCAAAACCGACAGAGTGTTCTAATTGCCAAACCGACTAAATCGCTATTAATGGCCCTTACTTCTTTTATGTGCTGTTCCAATTCAGGAAGTAGGTGATCATTGCGCTCCACAGCTTCCTATCTTTTGGAGCTCTAAGCTATGTTAGTTTCATTACTGTCTTTTCCAATCCTTGTTCATTAAGTGAGTTACTCGTTTTTTTTTTCTGTGTGCTCTTCTTGGCTTCAATATATCCTGTGACCTTCACAGGATATATTGAAGGTCACTGAGCCGCCTTTTCTAATAATATGTACAAGAAATTTCAACAGGCAAAATTTATGCTCAGAAAGAAGTAATATTCTGCCATTGATTTTTCTCGACTCCTTTTGGTTTCCATTCCACGTTTCTCACTTATTCTCAGCATCCTTCTGTAGCACATTATCTTCTCCTCTGCAAATATAAGGACATTTTCTAGCATCCACTGTCATATAGTAGGATTTGTATTACATTACAATTTTTCTTTTTTTTTTTCATTTTTTTTTTCATTTTTTTTTTTTTACAGTGAAGGTCATCCTTTTCAAGTCCCCTGAACTACTCGAGGGAGAGCGTTACGTTAGGAGGTTATTTATGCATATAGGTGAGGAAAATAACGATTAACCCTAGCTTTGAATAGTTTAAGATTTTAGTGATTGTGAGAAACTACCTGTTAGGAGTCGATATATATATATATATATATATATATATATATATATATATATATATATATACACTCCGTTTATTTCAAATGCAAAATATATTTTTAAAATGAAAAAAAATGTAATCTTAGTGATATTTTTATTATTATTATTATTATTATTATTATTATTATTATTATTATTATTATTATTATTATTATATATTTATAACAAGATTTTACGTATATTCAGGGCAATAGATGTAAATAAAAATATAATGTTTAATAGATACATAAAAAACAAATCATCTACTCAAATTTTAGTATACGTCTAAGGTAACGTTTAAACAAATAAATTAATATATATATATATATATATATATATATATATATATATATATATATATATATATATATTAGGTTGGTGCAAAAATAATGAAGGTTTCTGGCGTATTTTTAACGTCAAAAACCGTCATTATTTTTGCACCAACCTAACATATATATATATATATATATATATATATATATATATATATATATATATATAGAGAGAGAGAGAGAGAGAGAGTCATCATCCACAGACAGACTGTTTCGCTGTTTCACAGCTCATCCGTGTGGAAAATATCCGATGGCTTCAAGCAGGGACTGAAGCTCGACCGATTTGGCAACAGTTGGATTCTAACTCCTAGTGTATAGACGCCCGACAGGAAGAAAGGCGAACTTTTGCGTATTTATTTTTTTGATAAACACACCAGTAACCTAGAGAGCTCAGGCCAGTTTGGAGAGTCTTGCATTTCAGCAGTAATAGTGAATGTTTACAAATTCACGCTTTTCTTCCCACAGTTCTCTACCAAATCAATTATTTTTCGGGAACTAATATCGCTCTTTCACAGTTCATCAGTGTCACTAGACATCCAAGAGAGAGGGAGAGAGAGGGGGAGAGGAAGAGGGAGAGAGAGAGAGACTTGTCACTATTTATCCCACACAGGCATATTATAACATATGAATAGAACATGCAGTGTAAAAGGAGCGAAAAGCAAGAGGACTTACCTTATTTACATTATCGTCATTGCTATATTCACAACGTTTCTCATTCCGGTTATTGAAATTTCGAAACGGAACCTTTTATTTCGCCCACTGAGGCAGATTGTTCTAATTCCACGTGTCATGCCTCTTCCCGATATCTTAGTCATTTTCCCTTTAGCTCAATTCTCCAAGTTTTGCTCATAAACGATAGACTGAACATTCAAAATGCCCTCTTTAATGGATTTTTTGTATTCATTGCTTTCAAGGGACAGCTTCTTCCAATCGCTCATATTAAAAAATTTAACGTTTTCCTTGACAAAATCCCGGCATTTTATGTTTTTAATTTGGCACATGCGCTTTGTACGTATTTTTTTTATTATTATTTTGTGGATTACACAGTATAGTAGGGTCAGTTGTGCATCGTCAGGGAGAAAAAAAAATGGACCATGACCCAATACCCTCCACCAGAAATTTGGCAACGGCATGATGTGCGTGTGAGTGTCAATCTGAGAACAGTGCAGACGATTCGGAATAAGTCTAATCTAACGTTCAGTTAGCAAGGTTAAAGGCACGTCAGCGTAAATGACGGTTCCGTATAGGATACAGGTTCGATTCCTGTCGGAGGACGAATATTTCCTATGAATATTTCTCGGACATTCAGGCCGGTAAATGTTGTTTAATAATGTTCATTATTAACACAGCATTTACTTAAATATTTGTATCTATAATAATAATGTATAAACATAAAAATGTCTTAAAATAATTGTCGGACTTTGTCCATTTCATAATATATATTTGTTAAGATGAGAAGCCGGGGTTATTTTCATTTTTGCATAATTTAGACAATTTAGCCATCGCACCATATATATATATATATATATATATATATATATATATATATATATATATATATATATATATATATATATATATGATATCGAAAACAAAGTATGCCATGATAAAAGAAAACAAAACAAAACAAAAGAACAGAAAATACTCAACGAAAAATGCAACCGACCAGATACAGAAACAATTTCAAGATAAACTTCTTCATGGCTAATACTCTGCCCGTACCAAACAAGCTGATGTAGACAAAACCCCATAGACATCAGTAGCTATGTAGTGCAGGTTTGAAAGATGAAACTGAAGGTTTTATCCTTGCTGCACAGGACCAATGCTTGTTAACTAGGAATTATCAAGCACACATACTAAAATATTATGTTAGCCCAAAATACAGATTCTGTGGTAAATATCCAGAAACAATTCATCATCTTGTATCAGATATTGGCACCCACTGAATATAAAACCCGGCATGACAGAGTGGGCCAATATCTGCACTGGATAATTTGCAATTTCTACGGGAAGGAAACTGAAAGAAACTGGTATGAACACCACCCAGACCCGGTCACGGAGATAGGACCTGTTACAATTCTATGGGACTACACAATACACACTAACAGAATAATCAAAGCCAACCGCCCAGATATTGTTATTAGAAACCACAAACAAAAAAAAGTGCTTCCTTATCGATATAGCAGTCCCTGCAGACTGCAATGTATCATTGAAGATATTCAAATAGCTGTCAAAATACAAGTATCTTGAAATAAAAATCTCGAAAATGTGGCATATGGGAACATCAACAATCCCTGTTGTAGTTGGAGCCCTAGGACTTGTTGGAAAAGATTGCAGTAGACTAATTGAAGGGATTCCTGACAAGTACAGCCCACACTTTACGAAGGGCTTTATCGATGTAATTTTTTTTTTTTTTTTTTTTTGTCAGTGGAAAGTCTCATGATGTCATTTCTCACCTTAGGTCCCTGGGCGGGACCCGGAAAAAAATGTGTAAACGCCAGAAATCAAAGAAAATAAAAGTAATAATAATAATAATAATAATAATAATAATAATAATAATACATATCAATGGAAACAAAATTATTTAAATAAAATAAGAAAAATAAAATAAAATGAAATAAGACCCTGATATAGAATCACATAACTATGTAAATAAATATATGAAAAATGTTTAAATGAATTGTGGTTGATTTTGAATTTTGGCCGAAATCAACATTTAAGTTTGAAAATAAATAAATAAATAAATAAATAAATAAATAAGAAATATAAATTCTAATTTAGAAAGACGCTGGTTTAACAACTGGATGGTATTGTTAGAAAGTCAACGGGGGTAACTCTATTTTTTCCCGGACAAAATACAGTGATGATATCATTATTAATATTAATATTCCTAAATAAACTAAAAATAGTCATATCAGTAATAATATTATATGCTACCATAAAGTAAGATAAAATGCGGTAAAATAAAATAAAATAAAAAAGTAATCCACATATAGGAATTTGTAAATATGCAAATAAGTAAATAATTATATGAATAAGAATAAAAATAATGAATGCAAAGAGATGAGTAAATAAACAGGTTTTTAAACGTAAGACTTAAGGTAAAATAAAGTGACAAAAAACTACCATTAAACTACCACTGAAGTATAATTCATTTAAATATCTTAACTACAATAATATTCCACCCAAACAATAATATATCCCACGACAACCAGAAAATAAAAAAAAAATAAATAAATATATAAAAAAATAATAATTCCAGCATTTGAAAAATGCTTCGGCATGAAACTCAGAGTTATGCAATTAATATAAGATATTATGTATATTTCGTAATATATATATATATATATATATATATATATGAAAAGTGTGTGTGTATATAAATATAAATAAATATATATATATGTCTAATTATTTATATATTATATGCGCGGCACTTATTAGAAAGCGCTCAATATTAGAGATAGAGCTAACATCTATGGTCGAATAGATGTGAGCTTGCGACCCTGTGTTTCACGCTTTAGCGATCGTCAAATTGTCTGACGATCGCTAAAGCGTGAAACCCAGGGTCGCAAGCTCACATCTATCCAACCATATATATATATATATATATATATATATATATATATATATATGTTTGAATAAAAACAGATTACTTTTAGGTTCCATGTAATAAGTTATTTCACCACAACCCTTTTAAAGGGCTCTGGATCATCAGACTTTACTTCCAAAGGTTGAAATGAAAAATTCAAATTCATATATGTATATGAAAAAAGATTTTTCATTTCAACTTTTGGAAGTAAAGTCTGATGATCCAGAGCCCTTTAAAAGGGTTGTGGTGAAATAACTTATTACATGGAACCCTAAAGTGATCTGTTTTTATTCAAACATATTTGCTCTGAATTTACATTGAGCTCTCTGGATATCATCCTCCTTGGGTCAACCCATACGGATTACCTAGTTTTGCATAAACTATATATATATATATATATATATATATATATATATATATATATATATATATATATATATATATTTAAATTGAAATATATTACCATTTAATAATCATTATTGATGATAAAATTATTTAAATTGGAATAACCTTTGATAATTAGGTACCTAAAAACAGTCACGAGTTTAATTTATGAACAAAAATCAAAGGAATAGATGTCAACTTAACAATCTATAAGAAAAAAGTTTAGGAAAATAAACAAAGATTACTAGATATAAAATGGAGTATTCTTTCAATGTACTTTCTATGAATTTTTTTCCAATCGACTATTTCATAGAAAATACCCAAAACTCCAACAAACTTCAAATTAAATTCTTCGTAGATTTTTAGACATTTAGATTTGTATCAAACTTTGACCCCCAAATATACCCTTTAAAGTAATGCGAAATAACAGAGTCTAAGAATTTGAGTGAAACCTGCTCTCATGGACATCATTTATTGTTTGTTGTATCTTCTTCCTTTTATGTCGGTCTTCTCCCTCACCCCTTACCCATCTATCTCTAGAGATAACATACGTTAAGTTAAGTGGCGTCTAGCCTACACAGAGTGGGGTTAAGAATATAGAATTGAAATGGTACATCTAACTCACTCATGTCTTCTCTCCCACCTCACTTCCTCACTTCGTTAATTTTACATATGCTTGGTGCGGTGCGTCAAAAATGTGTAAATTTCTTTTCATTTTTCATTTTTCATTTACACCTTTGGAAGTAAAGTCTGATATATTGAGAGGGAGGCCCCGAAACGGTGCACATTCTCTCCTGATGAACCCAGTTTAAATATAAATTCGAGAGGGACACATCAAAATTCAGTGAAGTCGTATGCCGTAGAGAAGCCCGGTGGAAGTGTCACTGGCATGAGGAGCATTACACATTCAGCTCGCTTCAAGTGAGTTTCAATTACTTTCCAGTAATTTCCTTCTTCTATCAACATCTACGGATAGACTGTTTCTCTGTATCACAGCTTATCATTGTGGGTAGGCATGCTATTGCTTTCAAACTGGAATCGAAATCCGACCGATTTGGCATCAGTAACAGATTCTACACTCAGGCTATCGTCACACGGCAGAGCGGAAGAGGGACTTTTTTAGCGTTTTTAACATGCGAAAGACAAAATCGCTCGTTTCGAGTAGAAGGGCATTGCATTAGCAGCAGCCGCCCCTGTTTATAAACATCACACCTTCCTCCCCAAGTGGTCAATCGAATTACTTCGAGAGCATAAATAGTCATACAGAGACAGACTGTTTCGCTGTATCACAGATAATCAGTGTGTCTAGACACCTGATTGCTTCAAGCTGGGATCGAAACCCGACCGATTTGGCATTTGTCAGAGATTCTATTTCAAAAGAATGAAAGGGTATTTTAATCCTACATTTTTTCTGTCTATGTTTCTGACACATGGCACAGTGGATAAAGGCGTGGGTTAGATCCAGTGACAGGACCCAAAGAGCGTGAGTTCAATACCCGGTTAAGGCAGTGGAGAACTTTCAGTGGGGAATTAACAGAAGATAACTGATAAATGACATCCATTAAAAACATGGCACGTGGAACTAGAACAGTCTACCCCAGTGTGCGAAATAAAGGTTTTAGTTCGACATTCCAACCAACTGAAGAAGGTCGGAGCGTACAACGGCCGAAACGTTGTAATAAATATGGCGACAAGGATGAGAACAATAGTCCGAATAATGTAAATAACCTACTTTTTTTCTTTTTTTTTTTTTAACTCCAAACGATGTTTCTCGTGGCTACCCGTGTTAAAAAGTGAGTTGTCTCAAGCTAAGACATCTACTGCCATATTGTGGGATATACAAAAACAATCACGAATCAATTTTTTTAAAAAAAAATCATGAAGAAACTGAATGAGATGCCAACAATAAATAAATAATTTTGTTCATTTTTGACGGGTTTTATGCGAGTAATCCATAAACGCAATTTCCCTGAGAATTAACAGCTACCAGGTGTAAATATTTTAATTGGACGCTGGGATTAAAAGCGAGCCAACTGTCTATCATTCTTTGAATTCTTTAAATCTTGGCAATAATCCTTGTATCGCGTCTGGTAATCGATTGTCGAAGGAAGCACATTTCTCCAAGAGAGAAACGTGATTCTCTTACCAAAATCTGGTTGGAATTTCAGTTTGCATTCTGAGATACCGAACTGAAACAACGACCCGAACACCGACTGAGTACCCGCGGGGCTCTTCGGTCCATCAAACCTCTGTGCTCTGTATTTGACAGTATTGTTTGCTGGTTTTGTACACAGTGTCGAATGCAAGTTTACCCAGTTTCAGATTGAGGAAAACGAATTTAAAACAGGGTTTCCCCCCATTTTTTCTTTCAAATTTATTTACATCTGTCCATTGTCGCTTCAACAAAATTCACGGATTGAAATCTGTAAAATTTAGAAAACACGTCAATAAGAAAATATTCATAGGGGTAGCAGCTGTAAAAACAAACTCTGACAATTATTTATTTATTATAAAAAGAACTTATAAACATAGAAAAATGTCTTAAATAATTGTCGGACTTTGTCCATTTCATAATGTATGACGTCATTTATTTACATTTGGATATTTTATTTTACATTTGGATACGCATTGAGCAAATATGAATGAATGAGATAAAATCATAGAGAATTGTGTTTTAAAAAAGTAACGTCGACCTTGCGAACCGGACGCTCCTCTGTGGTCCAATCGGTTAAGGCACGTCAGGTTCCGTATCGGATGCAGGTTCGAATCCTGTTGAAGGACGAATATTTTCTATGAAAATTTCTCGGATATTCAGGCCGGTAAATGTTGTCAATATTGTTTCTTCTAAACAGAGCATTTACTTTAATATTTGTATCTATAAGAAGAACGTATAAACATAAAAAATCTCTTATATATATATATATTATTCGGACTATTGTCCTCATCTTTGTCACCATATTTATTACAACGTTTCGGCCGTTGTACGCTCCCGCCTTCGTCAGGAGATTGGAATGTCGAACTGAACCCTTTATTTCGCTCACTGGGGTAGACTGTTCTATTAGGTTGGTGCAAAAATAATGACGTAATAATGTCGTTTTTTGACGTATTTTTTAACGTCAAAAAACGACATTATTACGTCATTATTTTTGCATCAACATAATAGTTCCACGTGCCATGTTTGATGGACGTCATTTATCAGTTACATCCCGTTAATTTCCCTTTGAAAGTTCTCCAAGGCCTTAACCGTGTATTGAACTCACACCCTTTGAGTCCTGTCACTGGATCTAACTAACGCCTTTATCCACTGTGCCATGTGTCATCTGGGCATGAACTTTTGGGTATTATAAACCTAATGTCTTCAGCAACCATTTTTACCAGTGCTCATATTGCAATTTTTGCTGTTATCATTGCGTGTTTTTACCAGAGCTCATATAGCAACTGCACAGCTCCGCTCGATGGTCAAAATTTTTGATGACGTCTCTGCATAGTTGCACCTCGATCTCACTAATACTCTTTATTATATCATCCCTCGGTTGTTGAATTGTTATTGGAATAGACGTTACTTTTGAGATGCCCATCCCCCACACCAAAAAAATTAACCCTAGATATGAACAGGTTAAGATTTTAGTGATCAAAAATCTATATTTTCTTGAAGAGAGTTCTCTAAGTGACTAGTGCAGGAGAAGAAAATATTAGCATAGAACCTACGGTTGCACTTATCAATTTCAGACATTAAACTATGAGACCTAGATGCCCATGTAGTACTGCTCTTAAATTCATGACATCGATTTATAAATCGATGAAAGCTCATAAAAAATTAAAATGAAAATGACTTATCATCGGTTGTTGAGTAACTAAAGTCGTTTTGCGATGTCAGGACCGATAACTCCGGAGATTATTCTTTGGATTCTGTCAAGAATTTCTGTATTCCTAGCAGAAAAATCAGACCAGATGTGGCGGCAATATACGCTTTCGATAATTCGTTTTCAGGCCTTTTGAAGGTAATTATATTCCTATGATTACGTTAATCACTTCTAATTAACAGTGATAGCTGAAGAAGAGGAACTGTCCGTGAATAAAATAAAATAAAAATGAAAATGAATATTCAACTGCACATAATGGCGATCTCATCTTTTATGGACGGATTTTGATTTTTAATATGAAACCATAAATTGTTCGTCCTTTTTTTGAAAGCTTCGCAAATATTTAGAAATATTTCTAAAGCACTTTTTTCCCCTCCATTTTGCGAGTAACTTGTTTTTTTTTTATGCAGTTAGTTTGATGGAAGGATATTTTGTCTTATAATTTAAATAGCCAAAGGGAGATAATCTGGACAGAGCAGATGACATAATCCATAGGAAGACAAAGAGAAAAAATGTTGAGATATTAATGTTCAGAGGAAAAAATATATACAGGAACAGTGTTCATTATCTAAGCAGCAATTGGTTTTTAAAGATATAGACGTTCATATCTTTAGCAATTTGTTTCTATCTATCTATCTATCTATCTATCTATCTATATCAGTCTCGTCATCCTATCTATCTATCTATACATATATATATATATATATATACATATATATATATGTATATATGTCTGTCTATCTATCTATCTATCTATCTATCTATCTACGCAGACACACACACATATATAAGTTTGCTCATTCAATCTATCTATTTATCTGAGTTTCGTCATCACATCTCTCTCTCTCTCTCTCTCTCTCTCTCTCTATATATATATATATATATATATATATATATATATATATATATATATATATATTAGTCTGTTCATTCTATCTCCCTATCTATCTATCTCACGTCATCCTATCTATTTATCTGTCTCAGTCTTGTCATCCCATGTATCTATCTATCTATCTATCTATCTATCTATATATATATATATATATATATATATATATATATATATATATATATATATATATATATATCTGTCTGTCTGTCTATCTATCTACACACACACACACATATATATATATATATATGTTTGTTCATTCAATCTATATTTTTATCTGAGTTTCGTCATCACATCTCTCTCTTTCTCTCTCTCTCTCTCTATATATATATATATATATATATACATATATATATATATGTGTGTGTGTGTTGGTATTCGCTTGGAAAAACCTTGGATAGCTCAACTTGCAGTAGAACAAATCGGTACTAGATGAAAAATGAGGAATAAAAGAAAGAACCAAGAACATTAAACCAAGGAGAAAACAATCGTCCAGTGTTCAAGCTCCAAGTTCAAAGAAAAAAACAAAACGAAAACGAGTAAAAAAACAACTACGTAAATTGCTCAAAACTCTAAGTAGATTAAAACCTAAGATAATCCTAAAGGTCCAGCCAAACCTACCTTTGTTTCACCTAAACGGATCACCCTTACGATTGAGTGAATGCTTAGGATTATCTGATATATATATATATATATATATATATATATATATATATATATATATATATATATGTTAGGTTGGTGCAAAAATAATATCGTTCTCTCACATAGTAACATATGTCAGAAAACGACATTATTTTTGCACCAACCTAATATATATATATATATATATATATATATATATATATATATATATATATATATATATATATATGTATAATTCAAGGACCATTTTCCAATTTCACTCTCTCTAACCTTATAACTTTCTGTCCTGGAGTAACAAAGTGTCAAATACTCTTCACGCATGATTTAATTTTCAAGTCTTTTTATACTGCTCCTTGGAATGTCAGAGGTGAAATTCCTCTCTCACGTGCCAAATTGAATTGGATGCTTATTTTTTAGTTTATCCCCTTGGCTCTAAGTTGAAATGATGATCCCTCTTGTCTGGCATCGCACAGGGCCTAATTTCCCACATCAAATTTTATTGAAAATCAATAAAACCCCTTTTTGAGCCCCTCGTTGTGGAATCGGTTAACTCACCTCTTTTGCCTAATTTGACCAATTTAAGGAGTTGGGTCCATGCCGCTTAAACGTTGACACAAGACTTGAATCGTCACTATATATACTTTCTATGAGTTAGATCCATGGCCCGTACTTTGAAGCCTATGAGATCAATTCTGGCGTCAACCCCAAGGCACTCTTTTCGACCCTACCTTCTTGCAGTTTAATATTAACAATATGCCTAAGAACATTCTCAATCATTATTAAAATTTTAAGCTAGCTGCAATTTCGCATACAAAAAGAAATTGAATGCTACTCTCCTTGAACCATGAAAGCAACGATAATGGCTAGTATAATATATTAATATATATATTTAACCTCGCATAATCCTAATTCTAATTTCTAAATAAGTAATTCATTTATTTTTATTTATTAATCCGATATATTTTAACAAAATAAACGTTATTTTTAGTGGAAACCCATATTTGAGTAGAAGCTGTGTTTACTTAGTAAACAGTATATTTATTTTCGTCTACCGATCTGAATATTCGAGGAATACTATGAAAGAAATAAGAAAGAGCCCTTAACCTAATTATATAACCTTTCAGCAACCTTTTCTTTGTTTCTCTTGCCTCAAATCTCCGAGTTAATCTTTGTGGAGATTGTCCAGCATTCATTACCATTCGTAAGGATTAACGTTATGTGGCCCTAAGCTAGTTAAGTTGGACATACCTTGAAGGTTAATGGCTGGAGGATATATCGGCCGAAATGTACGTTGAGATAAAAAAAATCAAAGATAACAGTAGCACTCCGTTTCGAAATAATAAAAATACTTATGGCTTTCTGAGGTAAGCTTTCAGAATTGCGAAAAGAATTGAGACCAAAAAGACACATTTATTTCATTGTAGTTACCAAAAGCAAATTTGGGAAATAGCTACCAATGATTGATTAATTTGTTGTTGTTTTTTACAGGTTTTTGTGGGGTTTTTTTAACAGTGGTATATAAAAATAAAATAATAATTAAAAATAAATAATTTCGTGGAGTAAAAACAACATTACCCATTTATTTTTAAGAATAATGATGCCCTAATTTTTAACCCATATCTCAGATAAGGAGACGCGGGCCATACCTCTCCTCTTGTAAGTGAATATAAGGAAACCCACTGGTGGTTGGAATTGGCTTCCCTATTTTTTTATCTTATTTTTCTTTAGTTTCTTGTAAATAGTTTTTGTGTTCACATTGTAAATACTCAGTGGGGCTAGTTTTTTAGAATTGTTGTTTTATTCCCCTCCACCCATAGACAATGAATTGTAAATATGGGGACTAGTTAGTATTTTCATAGAGACAAAGAGGTATTATGGTGGTTGTAGTAAGAAAGGTACGTATGAATGTGTTGTTTTGGTGTAAGGAATATTGTTTCGTACGATTGGGTCAGTGCTTGCGGCTAGCTAAGTTATAGTTAAAACAAAAGAAGAACTTCCTTCCCCAATCCCCTTTTCGGCCTTGTGCCACATTCCTGTAGAAAATAGAATAAATATCGCTTCCCTACTTTTTGTTCGTTCCGGACCGTTATCCACTACATTACTCACACACACCAGATGTTACGAAAATTGTCTCCACGAATTCTTCCCTAAAAATTCTCTTATTGAAAGTGTGCTTGCGTTGTTGATTCAAAACCTTTCAGCGTCTCCATGAATGATAAATAGATGCAAACCAGATTTTTTTTTCTGTTTTTGCAAAAACACACAGGGGAAAAGAAAAACAAATAAACAATTGGCTGCAACTTAAACTAAAATAAATAAAAAAATGAATTCGAAATATTTGATTAAATCATGTTTCAGAGATTTGGGTGGCCGGCTTCCATTGCTCGCATTTCCAAAACAACAAATATTTCTGGATAAGAAAAATAAAACCTGATACAAATATTTGGGAGTTTGTCTTTGATTGTCCAGCGTGAAGTCCTTCAGCAAGAGAGATGGGAAAAAAATCGCTACATAAATGTTGGCTTCTAATTGAAGAAAATAAACGATTAAAAATTATTGATTATCGACATTTTCGAATGTTACTGTTCTCGGTTTCACGTGATAATCATTCAGAGAGGATTCTCCATTTAGATAAAGAAGGATGAAGTTCAGGCTTTTACTTTGGACAGCTTGAATGTGTTCGACAGGGTTGGGTATAGAGCTCTCATTCACCTTTGAACTGATGCTATCATCCATATCAAATCATGAAATCAAAGTTATCCTATGCAGCCACGCTTCCAGTTTATTTCGAACTATCCTATGGTCCTCTTTTGTTTTTAATTTTCATCAACGACCTTCCTGATGGAATCCGTTCTCAGCTTGGTATATATATATATATATATATATATATATATATATATATATATATATATATATATATATATATATATATATTTCACCTAAGCGGATCCCCAGGGAAAGCTGGCTCTGCTTTTCCTGACGAACCACTTAGGTGAAACCTGGGTAGGTTTGTCTGGGTTTTTTCTTTGGACTTCAAACTTCATGTTTCTAGCTCTTTCTTCCTTTAAAATTGTTTTTTCCTTCGAGATTGATTTGATTATTAGCAAATCAATAATTCGAAGGATTTTCGAGACGAGTATAGTTACCTATATTTAGAAGGCATTTCCGACTGAACTGGTTTAGGCCCACATTACATTAACCCTTACTTATGGTAGTGTATGGGCATATATATATATATATATATATATATATATATATATATATATATATATATATATATATATATATATTTGTCAGAAACATTTACTCCTGTCTCGATAGTAAATCTGATCAATTCGATGAGATCACATTGATATAGTATGTTTTAAACTGGGGCAAAGAATGGTCGTTAATTTTAACCCCTCGAAAACAAAGCTGATCTTTAGTTTTTAATATGAGAGCCCTCTTTCTGACAACCATGATTATGGATGATGCTAACCACCAAGAGAATGACTCATTACGCCTTCTCAAGCCAACATTCCCCGCTGATATGTAATAGAAAATTTATATTGGTAGGTCTGCTGCTAAGAAAGTTGGTTCACAGTGTCGTGCTAGACAAATGTTCTCCGCAAAATCTCTTCATTCGTACATGCTTTGAATATTACTGTTTATTTATATTATTGATACTGACCTCGGTTTCAGTCACTTTTCCACTGACTTAAATTTTCTTCTATGTGGCTTTTCTGTAAATACTTTCATGGTAATCGTTGGGATAAACACTTCGCTAGACTTTATAACTTTAAGCGCAGTACTAGATTGGCGAATAGGTCTCATCAATTTACAGTTTAATTGTCTATGTACGACCGTAACTTTATGCTAACAGTTTCCTTTCTCTAACTTCTCACTTGAGGAACTCTCTTCCGGCTCCATGCTGGCCAGTTAAATTTGATCTTCAATAATTTGAATGCAACGTCAGTCGTTAACTACTGTTTTCTTTATTACACTTCTATTGTTTTCACTCCTTAATAAAGTTTCTGTTTTCTAATACTTTCACATCCAGTAACCCCTTTTGTCTCGTTGGCCATATTGCTTTGATTGGGTAAATTCTATTACAAAATATAAATCATGAAGAAAATATAAGGAAACATAGATTTCTGGCTCATTTCCATATTCAAGTTACAATTTAATCCATCTTATAGCGTCAGACTGCCACTTGGGGAATGTTTAAATGTGCTCACATCGTTACCAAATGTTTAAAGTGTGTCTACAGGGAAAATTCTTCAAGCCTCCTCAGTAAGTCTCTTTGCCGGGACACCTCAGGATCGGGTGATGACACCTGTTCCATTCCGATGGAGAAATAATGCAGGGGGTAAGGAAAACGATAGGGAACACAAGGCAAACTTTTGTAATAATAAACGGTGAGAAAACACCTCTTTTCAAAGATACATGCCCATGTAATTTTTCATCTGTGAAAAGATTGTCAGCATTCACGGCCGTATGGGACGAATGATATCGAACCGTTCAGCAACATTTTCTTTGTTTCTGTTGCCTGAAGTCACTTCTTCTGTGAGGAGATTGCCCAGCATTCACTGACAGGAGGACTGATAATATATAACCGTTCAGCACTCTTTTCTTTGTTTCTGTTGCCTCAAGTCTCTTCTTCATCTGTGAGAGGATTGTCCAGCATTCACTGCCATATAGGAGGACTGATATTATATAACCGTTCAGCAACCATTTCTTTGTTTCTCAACTCTTTCCTTCATCTGTGAGAAGATAGTCCAGCATTCACTGCCATTTAGGAGGACTGATATTATATAACCGTTCAACACCATTTTCTTTGTTTCTGTCAACTAAAGTCTATTCTTGATGTGAGAGGAGATTGTCCAGCATTCACTGTTATATAGGAGGACTGATATTATACAACCGTTCAGCACAATTTTCTTTGTCTCTGTTGCCTCAAGTCTCTTATTCAACTGTGAAAAGGTTGTCCAGCATTCACTGCCATATAGGAGGACTGATATATAACCGTTCAACACAATTTCTTTGTTTTTGTTGCCTCAAGTCTCTTCTTCATCAGTGAGGAGATTGTCCAGCATTCACTGCTATATACGAGGACTTATATTATATAACCGTTCAGCATGCTTTTCTTTGTTCCTATTGCCTAAATCTCTTCTTCATCTGTGAGGAGATTGTCCAGCATTCACTGCTATAGAGGAGGACTGAGATTATATAACCGTTCAGCTCTCTTTTCTTTGTTTCTGTTGCCTCAAGTCTCTTCTTCATCTGTGAGGAGATTGTCCATCATTCACTGCCATATAGGAGAACTGATATTATATAACTGTTCAGCACTCTTTTCTTTGTTTCTGTTGCCTCAAGTCTCTTCTTCATCTGTGAGGAGAATGTCCATCATTCACTGTCATATAGGAGATCTGATATTATATAACTGTTCAGCACTCTTTTCTTTGTTTCTGTTGCCTTAAGTCTCTTCTTCATCTGTGACGAGATTGTCCAGCATTCACTGCCATATAGGAGGACTGATATTATATAACCGTTCAGCTCCCTTTTCTTTGTTTCTGTTGCCTCAAGTCTCTTCTTCATCTGTGAGGAGAATGTCCATCATTCACTGCCATATAGGAGAACTGATATTATATAACTGTTTAGCACTCTTTTCTTTGTTTCTGTTGCATCAAGTCTCTTCTTCATCTGTGAGGAGATTGTCCAGCATTCACTGTCATATAGGAGATCTGATATTATATAACTGTTTAGCACTCTTTTCTTTGTTTCTGTTGCCTCAAGTCTCTTCTTCATCTGTGAGGAGATTGTCCAGCATTCACTGCCATATAGGAGGACTGATATTATATAACTGTTTAGCACTCTTTTCTTTGTTTCTGTTGCATCAAGTCTCTTCTTCATCTGTGAGGAGATTGTCCAGCATTCACTGTCATATAGGAGGACTGATATTATATAACCTTTCAGCACCCTTTCCTTTTTTTCTGTTGCCTCAAGTCTCTTCTTCATCTGTGAGGAGAATGTCCATCATTCACTGCCATATAGGAGATCTGATATTATATAACTGTTTAGCACTCTTTTCTTTGTTTCTGTTGCATCAAGTCTCTTCTTCATCTGTGAGGAGATTGTCCAGCATTCACTGTCATATAGGAGATCTGATATTATATAACTGTTCAGCACTCTTTTCTTTGTTTCTGTTGCCTTAAGTCTCTTCTTCATCTGTGACGAGATTGTCCAGCATTCACTGCCATATAGGAGGACTGATATTATATAACCGTTCAGCTCCCTTTTCTTTGTTTCTGTTGCCTCAAGTCTCTTCTTCATCTGTGAGGAGATTGTCCAGCATTCACTGCCATATAGGAGGACTGATATTATATAACTGTTTAGCACTCTTTTCTTTGTTTCTGTTGCATCAAGTCTCTTCTTCATCTGTGAGGAGATTGTCCAGCATTCACTGTCATATAGGAGATCTGATATTATATAACTGTTCAGCAACCTTTTCTTTGTTTCTGTTGCCTTAAGTCTCTTCTTCATCTGTGACGAGATTGTCCAGCATTCACTGCCATATAGGAGATCTGATATTATATAACCGTTCAGCAACCTTTTCTTTGTTTCTGTTGCTTGAATTCTCTTGTCTATCTGTGAGGAGATTGTTTGGTATGAATTGGTGTTCTGAATCATCATTACATTCACCGCTCTTTTCTATGCTTCTAATGATATTTTTTCTGTTTCTTAATACTTTGCTCAGCTTTTGGAAAGCATTATTCTCTATGCCAATGCGCCTTCAGTTTTCCGTGTCGAATTTTTCATGCGCGCTTAATAGGGCTTCCCAGATATCTCAATTATTGCACCTGTTTTATTTCGCTATCTCCAATCTTTAATGTCCATGTTGGGCGTTTCGCTTAAATATATATATGGGTTTGTAATTGAATTGCCCGTAAATATTTCGTTCTTGTACACCATTTCCTTAAAAGATACTCACATTGAGTTATAATGCTTTTTTACTAAGAGTTCCTGAAGAGGCATAGCACGGGGAACTGGAACAATCTATCCATTAGATGTAAAAAATAGAAAAAAGAAATTCCAATCACGTGAAGAAGGCCGGAGAGTATAACGGCCAAAATGTTGGGAATATGGTAATGAAGATGAGGATAACAGTCTAACTAATGTAAGTAATCATAATACCTCATCTCAGAGATATAGACAAATATTGATGAATCGGTACGGACACGATATACCAAAAAATATGGAGACAACTAGAAAAGTTTCAAGAGAGGCAACATTGTAAATATGGCAATGAAGATGAGGATAACAGTCCGAATAATGTAAATAATGTAAGTAATCATAATTCCTCATCTCAGAGATATAGACAGATATTGAAGAATCGGTACAGACCCGATATACCAAAAATATGGAGACAACTAGAAAAGTCTCAGTAGAAGCTACGTTGTGAATATGGCAATGAAGATGAGGATAACAGTCCGAATAATGTAAATAATGTAAGTAATCATTATTCCTCATCTCAGAGATATAGACAGATATTGAAGAATCGGTACAGACCCGATATACCAAAAATATGGAGACAACTAGAAAAGTCTCAGTAGAAGCTACGTTGTGAATATGGCAATGAAGATGAGAATAACAGTCCGAATAATGTAAATAATGTAAGTAATCATAATTCCTCATCTCAGAGATATAGACAGATATTGAAGAATCGGTACAGACCCGATATACCAAAAATATGGAGACAACTAGAAAAGTCTCAGTAGAAGCTACGTTGTGAATATGGCAATGAAGATGAGGATAACAGTCCGAATAATGTAAATAAATTAAGTAATCATAATACCTCATCTTAGAGATATAGACAGATAAACTTTCTCCAATTTCTTGTTTCCCTGTTTCTTTTTACTTTGCTTAATTTTTCGAAGGTATCTTTTGCAATTTCATTGCGCTTGTCTCATTTTCCATCGTCTCTTAAAGCAACCCTAGATATTTAAATATTTTCACTTGTTTAATTTTGGTACAAACTGGATATATCAAAATTAAACCATGCCGATATTTTTTTTAAATGTTATTTCTTCTTTCCCCTGACTCCTCAGCACAATCATTGGCAATGGTGGTATTTTTCAGAGGAGTGGCATTCATTTTGACACTGTTCTGTTTCGATTAGCCGAATAAAAGAACTTAAGAGACGCCTTCTTAAAGGTTTGTGATTAATCACCTTCAAGGGCCTCGAGTGTCAAGCAGATGATCTCGTTCAAATGCGCTCGACAATCAAACTCACATATCTCAATCAGGAAATAGATGATTGATAAAATTCGAGAAATCTTGTTGGTGGTACTGACAATAACAAAAGAACGCAGGGGCTTAGAAAAATATGCTAACAAGATTACTCGGATATTCAGGCCGGTAGATGGAAATAAATAAATAAACTGTTTAATAAATAAATACAAAGACAGAGCGTCTAGTCAAATACAAAGACAGAGCGTCTAGTCAAATAAATAATAAATGATATATATATATATATATATATATATATATATATATATATATATATCGAACCAGTGGAAGCGGAGGATATGATATATATATATATATATATATATATATATATATATATATATATATATATATATATATATATATATATATATATAGGTACGGCGTATGTCTGTTTGTGCGTATGTGTCTGTGTATCCAAGTAACTCTTCCGTTTCCACTGGTTCAATTTCACTGCTTTATAGTTCATTCGAAAGCCCGATAAAAGTTAGGCACAGGGAACGATTTTCGTTGAGCCCAGATTCAGGGTTGCCTGATTATGCAAGGTTAAAAATATATATTAATATATTATAGTAGCTATTATAGTTGCTTTCATGGTTCAAGGAGAGTAACTCTTATTTTCCTTTTGTATCCGAAATTGCAATTAACTTAAGCATTTTTAGCTAGATACAATTTTAAGCTAGCTCTGTGGAGGACTCTTGGTTTAGCCATCATCACAATAGCTAGGTAGGAGTAGATTCGATTGAGATACAAAAGAATTCAACACTAGTAGCTGCATTTAAGTATTAAATTAATGTTTAAGCTTACCTTTTAAAAGTCCAACGATTATTCTTCAGCTGCCACCTAATTTAAAGACGATTTGTTGTACGTAGATCCTTATTTTCCGTACGGTTATTTGTATTTCATGGGTGACAGAATAGGGGAACAATTTATAAGATAAAATTAATATAGTGTAAAGATGGGAAAATAGAAATTAGAATTAGTTATGCATTCAACATTTAAAGAGTTAGAGAAACATAATGGCTAATGAAGTAAATCTATTTCGTGGAATCTATATGAATAAATGCGAAATTTGGGTTCATTTCTCTCATGAATTCTGAGATTAAAAAGCCCCAGCTTCTCCACTTTATAGTAATTTGTATTGACTCAACACCCCCACCCCCGTGAGGTCACTTTGCATCACATGGTCGGTTTAATGTGGGGAGCCCGAGCGCTTACACCCGAGATAGGAACAAAAATTATCAGAACCCTGCAACCGTCGGTTGCACTGACCTCGGTACGAGCACGAATCCCTCTCTCTGGTGCAATGAGAGGGTGTGGACTCGGGTAGTTCATCCTCAGGGCTGGGCACCTCTTAGTATAATTTTACTTAGTTGCGACTCTGTCCTTTGAAGGAGGCACCTCTGAGCGGACTCTGTACAAAGAGAGAGACGTGACTGAGAGACGAGAAATAGGGTGTTTCAAACTACTTGTAATTTGAGTAATTTGTACCGAGTAATTTGTATTTACTCAGCGCCCACCTCCACGAGGTCAGGTTGTGGAACGTGGTCGGCTTGATAGGGGTAAGACTGGGCTAGGAACAAAAATTGCCCGTGACCCCGCAACCGTTGGTTGCGCTGTGCTCAATGCGAGCACCAGCCCTCTCTTTAGTGCGATGAGAGGGCACAGCCTCGGGCAGCTGTTCCCCATGACCGGCACTTCTTATTAAAATTTTCGTTTGTTGCGACTATGTGCTTCGACGGAGTCTCTTCTGAGCGCACTCGGCCCAAAGAGGGCATTATTTCTTAAACGTTAATTTTTATTTCGCGTAGTGAAATTCCAATCACGTGAAGAAGGCCGGAGAGTATAACGGCCAGAATGTTGGGAAATTTTAGTGAATTACGCCTATCGGCCTGTCGCAGTTAAGTGACATAACAAAGGTAATGTGTGAGCTACGAAAGATATTAATTTTCTTCCAGTTTGTTATTTTGGTATGTGTTTGCGCGTGTTTAACGTATAAGTCCCAGACTCCATTTAAGTACGGGTTTTCTAACTCAATAAAATCTACTATTAAATTAGAATATCGGTGCCATATGAAAACATTTATTCGCAACATTTCTAAGCGAAAGTTCAAACCAGGTATTTTTCTCTCCAAACTTGCACGAACGAGACAATTTTTTTTCTCCCTTCTTCCTTTGTTCAATTTAACGTACTGTTTACAGATTGTTCGGCTTCGTTAATCGCTTATAAAATATCCTTTCAATGGCTGCCAAAGAATCGTTTTGTCTTGTCTAATTCAGATTCTTTCGCGTTCGAAGCGGATAAAGAATTCCTTTTGTCTTGCGAAGTGAAAACTAATGACTTTTTTTTTTCAAAATTGAATCAAGGGGAAATCAACGGTATCCAATTCGAAAGTCTTAATAACATTAATATTAACTCTTGGTCAACTGGAAATGGGACGATCCGACGTAGCCTATTTGGCGTCGCTGATTCGGCGTAGGAATTTTGGGGCCGAATTATGTTTACGCGTCAGATTATTTCTTCGTCATTATAATCAATTTTTTTCTCCTCTCTCTCTCTCTCTCTTCGTAAAATGATAGAGAATGGGAGATTCCAGTGTAGCCCATTATCGACTACTTCTGAAAGATGTAAAGTATTTTTTTTTACTAATGGCACTGCCGCCTTGTTTTGGGTGAAATGTATATTCTATTCTCTTTAAATTATTCATCTCTTGCCTTCAGTATACCTTGTGTTTAAGTTCTCCTGGAACTGGTTTGTTGTGATATGTGTCCCAGACGGGAATGGGACGATCCGGCGTAGCCCATTTGGCGTCGTTGTGACGGCGTGACCGATTCCCTATGACTAATTCGCCGTAGCCGGCATAGGAATTTTTCGACAGAGAGACGATTAGGCGTCAGATTACTACTTCGATATTATAGTCAAATTTGTTCTCTCTCTCTCTCTCTCTCTCTCTCTCTCTCTCTCTCTCTCTCTCTCTCGTTTAGTAGTCAGATTAGTACTTGACGTCATTATATGCTCGAATAGTCCAATTAAAGAAAAGTCGTAGTTGGATGCATTTTTATATTTAAGAATAGTCGGAGGCCTGTTTAGATTATAATTCCTTCAGTTCGGCTTTGTATTTTTCAGTCGTCAAAGCCATTTTATTCGAAATGGAAGCAAATATTTGATAAAAACGAGGTAGATGAAAAGTGATACGCGATGGATACCTTTTTTATTTTTGGCGCAACGAGCAAGATGGATCCTGAATTAAAGTTTTTGGCGATGTCATAAGAAGAACGATGTAAAGTGAGATTACATGTGAAGGGTGAAAAAGTTTTAATTTACATTATTCCATTAGTTTCAATAGGATCCTTAATTCCATAAATGAATAAAAAGTGTTTCAATGCTTTTATCCATTTTTTTTTTGTTTTTTGTAGCTAGGTTACCTCCGGTCAAAGACAGTGACGTCGAAACAGTTTGACGCCTAAACGGATGTGCCGAATAGTCAAATAATTTTTTCTGACGCCGAATCAGAGACGCCAAATGGGCTACGCCAAATGGGCTACGCCGAATGGACTACACCAAATGGACTACGCCGAATGGGCTACGAATGAGCTACAAAGCGATACACGATGAATAAATAGCTTTACTAAGTTTTTAATTTTTTTTAAATATATTTTTAATTTAAGTTTTTAATTTACATGATTCTATTAGTCTTTTAATGGGACCTTTAGCAGTGGAGCGAGTAATGGATATTGGCTCGGATTGAGGAATCGTTGAGCCGAGTTCGAATTCCAGTCGAATCCATTACTTTCGCTTACGTACTTTACCCTTAGGAAAGACATGAATCCTCCTATTCTCCCCGCCCCAGCTGTGGGTAAATAGCAACATAGACTGGGTTCTCTTAACTTGGATGGCAACTGGTCTACTGCAGAAAGTAATGGCAACCTACAGCGTCGTCAGTTATGTATCGAAAGATACATGATCGCCTACGCGTGTATCACGCATGACACATAACTGACTGACTGAATTCCCTAAATGAATAAAAACTCACATTGAAAGTTGGGTGTTTTCATTGCTTTTATCCTTTTTTTTAAAGACAGTGACGTCGAAACAGTTTGCCGCCTAAACGGCTGTGCTGAATAGTCCAATTATTTTTCTGACGCCAAATCAACCACGCCGAATCAGCCACGCCAAAAACGCCAAATCGTAACAAAACCTATTATACTAACGATTATTACTGAACGAGTCTATCAAATTTCAGATAAGAATGCTGAAGCTCTGACTGTTTCTTTAGATGTCTCGAAGCCATTTGACAGAATTAAATATGCTGGTCAACTTCACATGTTAACAGTTTTCGAGAAAGAATTTTTGAACTGGTTCAAACTTATCTGTCTATATTTCTGAGATGAGGTATTATGTGCATTATATATATTATTCGGACTATTGTCCTCATCTTTGTCGCTATATTTATTACAACGTTTCGGCCGTTGTACGCTCCGGCCTTCTTCAGGTGGTTGGAATGTCGAACTGAACCTTTTATTTCGCTGACTGGGGTAGACTGCTCTAGTTCCACGTGCCATGTTTGATGGATGTCAGTTATCAGTTATCTCCTGTTAATTTCCCTCTGAAAGTTCTCCACTGCCTTAGCTGGGTATTGAACTCACACTCTTTGGGGCCTGTCACTGGATCTACCTAACCCCTTTATTCAGTTTCCTTGAGGACGTTAAGGCGTGAGTTAGATCCAGTGACAGGGTTAGGATTTTAATTTTATTTTAAAAAGAATAAGAAATATCAAAACGATATACATATTAAGTTGCTATATTTTAACAAATTTTATTCCTTGCCCAGGAAGAAGTATGAAATCCATTATATATCTATATATGTATGTATTCATCCATGTGTATATGTATGTATCTATCTCGTTCTTTTCATTATCTATCTATCTATCTATCTATCTATCTATCTACCTATGTATCTGTCTTTTTTTCTCTCTCTTTCTCTTTTTATTGCTCTCTCTGTCTCTTTATATATATATATATATATATATATATATATATATATATATATATATATATATATATATATATATAATATTTCTTCAAACTGTTACACAAAAACTTCCCGGAATCTTGCAACCTACACAAGGATTAAATATTTAAACAGTTAAATAAGAAATAGTTTGTTGTATGAATGTTTTATAAAATGTTTTTATTTTTCTAAACACGGTTAAGATATTGTGTCCATGTTCAAAGCTAATATTATTAATTGTTTGTTTGTTTGTTTTTAATAATAAAGCTTCCATTATTTTTAGCCTATTTTTCTTTTTTTGCATGTAGATTATGCTATTATATTAATGTTATCAACAAGTATGTTACGAATAGTTTCCAGTAGCTCTCCATGAATATTTAAATGAGATCTAATTGAGCTATGCTCAGAAAGGTGTAGAGTGAGTCTGCGTATCAAACATGTTGTAGTGTGACCTATATAATTATTTACGAATTTTGATAAATCAGGAATTGAATACCTTAATGATCATTTAAATTCGTAATTAATATTTGCCCTATTTAATTTTGTTCTAGGAGGTGAATTATTATTATTTATTTAACAGTTAAAATACTTAATCCTTGAAAATGGGTAAATGTATAGCCGAAAGCGCTCGGACAGTTTTTATATAATTTATCATCCGAAAAGAAAAAAAATTAAGATCGCATGAGAAATTGTATAAAAAAACTAAATAAAAGAACCTGCTCTGTCGTAAACAGCATTGGATAATTGTCTATTCCAGAAAAGGTTTAATATCAAAAAAAAAAAAAAAAAAAAAAAAAACAAAAACACTAAATTCATTGAGTTTATTTGTTTTTAGATAAGACGTTTAGTCATCTTCGCACTTTTTTCCTCTTTGAGTTATTCAGCCAAAATAGAACAGGTTAAAATCGTATTGTGTCAGCCCCACTATATATTCGCAAATGATCAATGGTGAGAGGAAAACGATCATTCAGGCATTCAGTAATGGTAAAACCATTCATAATCTGGCTTCCGTCTTGAAAGTCGATTCAAGAACAATCAAAAAAACGGTGAATAATTTTAAAAAAGAGGGAACAGTAGAAAGTAAAATAGGATCAGGTGGGGTCACAACAGCGAGAGGGTTCATCATTTCAACTTTGAGCAACATACATTCTTATCATTCAAAGTAGAGTCCAATAGTGGTATAAAAACCTCGGAGAATTCCAGTAAAATATCTTTAATCATTTCTAAGATACAACGGTTGAAAGCTTAATTTAACAATCGGACAATGTTGATGTTACATATGCATAATAAATAGTACATTTCATTTCACAGGAAAATACATTTAAATAATTGCTGACGTCAACCTTATCGTCCTTTTCTTCTTCTTCTTCTTCTTCTTCTTCTTCTTTCAGAGCCTTTTTGTCTCCACTGCCTCATCCCTCCTCGTAATGTCTATCTTATCCTCCCCGTCTTCCTCCCCCTTCTTCTTCTTCTTCTTCTTCTTCTTCTTCTTCTTCTTCTTCTTCTTCTTCTAAGAATGCCGAGAAGAAGAAGAGGGCGGAAGAGGCGGACAATAAGGTAGACGTTACGAGGAGGGATGAGGCAGTGGAGACAAAAAGGATCTGAAAGAAGAAGAAGAAGAAGAAGAAGAAGAAGAAGAAGAAGAAGAAGAAGAAGAAGAAGAAGAAGAAGAAGAAGGGAGAGAAAGAGGATAAGAAGAGATCAAAAGAGAAATAAGGAAAAAGAGGGAGATGTAGAAAAAGATGAAGAAGAAAGGGGAGAGAAAGAGGATAAGAAGAGATCAAAAGAGAAATAAGAAAAAAAAGAGAGAGATGTAGAAGAAGAAGAAGAAGAAGAAGAAGAAAGAGGAGAGAAAGAGGATAAGAGGAGATCAAAAGAGGAATAAGGAGAAAGAGGGAGATGTAGTGGAAGATGAAGAAAGATGAGAAAGAGGAGGAGGCAAACTCTATATTTGGGCAGCAAGTATTCTTTTAAACATCTTTCGTTAAATATGAGGGACAAGGAAAATTTTATTTGTTCTTTATTCAGTTTTTCCAGCTTTCTTTCATTTTCCCGTTTAAAATTATCGTTGTTTACCGAAATATATATATATATATATATATATATATATATATATATATATATATATATATATATATATATATATATAATGTTGATCTTTCCCTATATCTATTCATCTTTTTCTAGTAAAATATGATTGCCAGTATTGATTAGAACAGTTGAAAGACAAAATTCAGTTTCAGTTGTCTTTTCATTGATATAGACCGTATTATATCGCATTGCGTTGACGACTCCTGCTTGATATGTGATCAATAAAGCTTTATCAGTTGAATCCATCTCAGAGCGATTATCGATTTTCTTATTAATTCCGCAACTGTCGTCTTCTCTCTGTCAATAAAGAGAGCCGTTTTCGTTAAGTGTGTTGGCTTTCGTAAAATAAATAACACTGAGTCCGACATTACGTCTTGGGGCTAGAACACGAAGAAAGTCCAATGCATGCTATGCATACAACGGGCTAGAATATATGTAGCCTTCTCAGCGTCGCCCTCTATAAATGGTTCCATTGCACTGTTGAAGCTGAAGCATAATGGTCTCTCCCTAAATTAGTAACCTTGCACTGGCCATTTGAACAGCTTCTTAGCCTGAACATGTCGCAAGCAGTTATCATTGCGTCTGGTTTCAAGTTAATTGGACGGCCAAAATATGTCCACTTATTGATGCACGTTTTTAAAATGATTTCATCCCAAGGAAGGCAATAAAGTAACTAAGACGCAAAGCTTTTAATGAGTGTGAAAGAATATAAGAAATGAATATACGTTATTAAGGTGAGAGAATAATTTAAAAAAGACATGAATTAAGAAGACGGTAGGGCAATATACATTTTCGAGGATCAATGTTGACTGGAACCCAAGAAGACGGAAGTGATTTCCACAGGAGAGAAGTGCGATTGAAACCCGCATTGAAAAGACTCTGATGAAAACCGGAGGGCACAACGGTCGGAACGTTGTAATAAAAATAAACACACACACACACACACACACACACACACACACACACACACACACACACACACACACACACACACACACACACAAATAGCGCGTGTAAATGATGTAAATATTGGAAAAGTATATTTAATTTCCGTTTTTTTTCTTCGTCGGTCACCATAAGAGTTTTAGTATTAACGCTCTAACTTGGGTGGTTCACGAGCCTTGTATTAGGTGATGTGGTAAATTTGCGTTTTAACGCCCATACGCCCGCGCGCTAAATATCTCTTAAAATTTCCCAAATCGTCAAAATTACGTGTAAATGTACATGCAGAACTTGAATTAAAAATTAAATTATAAAGAAACCTACCATTTTGAGAGTTATCGACAAGAAATAATCGGACATCTTGTTGGTCATTCGTCCGCCATTACTTCATTAATTTCCCTAAATCATTGTCGAGTACATCCGGTGCAGGAAGCATAAATTTTGGCCTATTTACTTCTTTGACAGCTATATCTCTTTTTGAAATCACTACGCATTATCGTAAAGGATTTTTTTTTTTTTTTGATAGGTGTATTTTTATTTATAACAGAAAACTTTAAACAAAATCAAATTCAATAATAAATAATTTTTTTTTTTCTGTGTAGAATAGCAATGACAAATTAAAAGAACAAATTATATAATAAAGTATTTTTTATATTTTAAAATTGAAAATAAAACAAATAATATTTAATGTTCTTTTTTTTTTTTTAATTTGTCCCCTTTTCTAAATAGAAAGAAACCTAACCAAACACCGAACTCTAAACTTAACCCGGTTTATTGCATTATTTATTTATTTTTTTTTTAAATTGTCCCCATTTCTAGAAATAACATTAATCTAACCCCTAAACCTTACACCTAACTCTAAACTTAACCCGATTTATTATATTATTTATTCATTGGTTTTTTTTTAATTTGGCCCATTTCCTACATAGAAAGGACCCTAACCAAACCGTAATCCTAACAACTAAACCTAAACTTAATCCATAATCGTAAAACTTTGTCAGAGCATGTAGAAAATAAAATTATACAAAAAAAAAATGCGAGAAACGAAATAAGGGTTTATTGTATTATTATTTTTTTCAATTTGTCCGCTTTTAATTTAAAAAACTTTATCGTATTATTTAATTTGTTCTTTTAATTTGTCATCGCTATTCTACACGGAAAAAAAAGGTTCTATTGTATTATTTAATTTAGTTTTGTTATAAATAGAACTACATTTACCAAAAAAAAAAAATTGGAATTTCTTTACGGTATTGCGTAGTGATTTTCAGCACCGAAGCTCTGTAAAAGAAGTAAATAGACCAAAATTTATGTTTACGCCAACGAAAATACCCGGAAGTACTCCGCGGTTTATTAATAAAAACAATGCCCGTAATGGCGGACGAATTACCCAGAATTAGTGCGATTTTTTCTTGTCGATATCTCCAAAACGATAGGATTTTTCATAATTTAATTGTTAATTCGAGTCCAGGATGTACATTTACACGGAATTATGACGATTTGAGAAAAATTTTAAGAGATATTTAGCGCGCGGGCGCTTGAACGTTAAAAAGCAAATTTAACGGTGAAGTTTAGTATAAAAATATAAGAATAATGACGCCTAAAGACGGACAGAAAATTTCTTTTTTTTTTTTCTTGGAATATTGGAACCATCTTTCGGTTTATTTCGACACACTACATTAAATGATATCTTCCTCATATAATTTACACACTCCAAGCTTAAATCTCGTATAGCTAGCTACTCAGTAAAGACGAATCCTACTTATACCCACTTTGATCGATGACCAGGTTGATTTTGAAAATGTCCTTAGGCTATCCCGTTAAGTGGAATACGCCAGTGCAGTTCTTTTCACTGACATGTCACAAATATAACGACGCTCCGGAATAAGACAAAATCAAGAACTTCGTGAAAAATTAAAATATTGAAAGGTAAACACATTCTTAATAAAGTAGAATATTTCTAATATTTTATATCAATCCTATTTATATGTCAGTGACCGAGTGATTAGAACGTTCACATTCTGGGCATGAGACCCAGGTTTAGATCTTAGCATGGAGGGCTCGATCCCAGCGTGCGGTACCTTTGTGCCTGAAAACCATACCACGGGTTGGCCCAAGTCTTGTAAGTGAAATTAGATAGATAGCTGTGTTAGCACGAAGTCACAAGTCATCGTGGCCGAGGGCTTAAGGGTGTTGTCTTTGTTCAAATTGTTGATCACGATAGATAACACGGTCTTTTTCCCGAATCTGTAACTAATCTGTTACATAGCTGTAATATAAAGCACAGGTGGACTGTATGGGTTTTGAATAAACACAAATGTGCCTGAACAAGTGTCTGCAATAGGGACTGGCTAGCCGCCCTAATAGACGGGTATATTTAGATACTAGTGACCAGCTATACATATGGCAGTGAAATTCGAACAAGTTACTTACAGATATTTTTTTCAATCTTTTATACTCCAAGCAAGAAAATAAAGCCACTAAGACGCCTATGGGTCAGTGAGAATGAAACAATTGTAGTGAAGAGAAAGAGCAACAACGGAAGAGGGTTCAGGAATACACAATATGGGAGTTGATATTGCAAATAACTTTTTTTAAGATCGTAGGTGACAGGGAAGAAATTAACCGGAAGAGAGTTCCACAGGTGATAAGTGCGAGAATAGTAACTATTATAATAGAAATTCGAGATAAATCTATTTATTTCGACAGTAAAACGGTGAGACACGGTTACCAATCTAGTGGTGCCCTAAAACTCATGCGATCAAAGTACGGAGGAGGGGGAGGAGCAAGAAACAGGAAAAGAATCCCCTAAGCGAGAAGTGTGACTAAAGGAGCTATTAGAATAGAACATGCGGTTACATCGAGCTCTTTCAGCAGTAAAACAATGAGACCTATTTACCAATCCAGCAGTTCTCTCATAAACACAAATGCCGTGAAAATATGTATAGAAAAGACAAAGGGAAACCATAGTAAAGATAGAAAAGGATTCACGATGAAACAGAGATTAGATTCTGTTGAATGCTGTCCGTAATCTCTGAGGAACGAGTAACTTTTAAGGAAAATGGAGAACGAAATGAACATGGAGAACAAAATAAAAAACTTGTAATTAGAATCAAGAATGCATATATAATTAGGATTAAGTGCTTGGATAATTTGAATCGAACAGAGCATACTGAAGGCAAAAAAGGACAAAGGGGAAACAGTGATTAAGCTACCTAACAAATGTCACGGTCTTCTGAGGCTTCAGAATACGCCGACTGCACCTCTGCAGAGGGGTAAGACCCACACCAAGCGTCCTGGGTAAGACGATAAACTACATCCAACAGCAAGGCCTCTGATCAGGAGGCCTTCAGGAACGTGGAACCACCTCTTAATTCCTCTTGTTCTCAGGTCCGACCTGACTCGGGGTGGTAGAACCTGTTAGGGTCCCTGCTATGGGCCAATAATTTTAGGCTCAAAACACTATGAAAGTTTAAAAATAGAATTTAATACTATCAATATATTTTTGTAACAAATATTACCAGTAATGATTTTTTGACGAAGAAAATATTAAGAGCAATATATTTTATGAGGTAAGAAAAAAATATTATAGCGGCAATGTATTTTTGGAAAAAAATATTAACAGCAAAACATTTTTGGAAAAAAAAGTATTACCAGCAATAAAAATCTCGTCGGCATTAAATAACCCACTGAGATGTTGATAAGCCGTAAAAGAAACCAAAAAATATCCTCAATATTAAAAATCTTGTCGTCATTAAATAACCCATTGAGGTTAATATGCCGTAAAACCAACCAAACCAAAGCAAACTAACCAGACCTTAAGTGGAACTCGTACATACGATCCATCGTTAAAGCTATAAAAATCTTGTCGGCATTAAATAACCCATTGAGGTTGATATGCCGTAAAACCAACCAAACCAAAGCAAACCAACCAGACCTTAAGTGGAACTCGTACATACGATCCATCGTTAAAGCTATAAAAATCTTGTCGGTATTAAATAACCCATTGAGGTTGATATGCCGTAAAACCAACCAAACCAAAGCAAACCAACCAGACCTTAAGTGGAACTCGTACATACGATCCATCGTTAAAGCTATAAAAATCTTGTCGGTATTAAATAACCCATTGAGGTTGATATGCCGTAAAACAAACCAAACCAAAGCAAACCAACCAGACCTTAAGTGGAACTCGTACATACGATCCATCGTTAAAGCTATAAACATCTTGTCGGCATTACATAACCCATTGAGATTGATATGCCGTAAAACAAAATAGATCAAACCATATCAAAGCAACCTAACAACGTTATGTAAATGGGTGGTCAAAGCAGGGATTGAGAGACACAGTAGAAAACCAATCGTTGATAAAGGCTACATAGGAGAGGAAGTTATGGAGTGCTGTGAACGGAGACGATAAAATACCTAATAACCTAATTTAAATGGATGACAGAATTGAGACAGGCCAGCATAAAAATGGGAAAAACATGTCTTAAATTTAAAAAACTTGCGTAGAGTCATGACACCTGCGTCATGAATAGACACTGCCCGTAAGAAATATGTCAGAAAATCATTTGCTTAAACTTATTAGACAACTGTCGCAAGGATTTTAGAATAATCAAGAACCCATATTAGCAGGAAATCTTCTGCATGCGGATAGAAAATCAGCTCATTAAATGTACTAAAAAAAGGAACAGAAGAAAATAACTTATAATCTACCTAGCGAACTTGAGTAAATTGATAGCAGAACAAGGTTTGATAGAGATCACAAAAAGACCAAAATTGTTAAGAGCTACAAATGACAGGAAATAGAGGAGAGCCATGATCGCCAACGTCATGAACGAATACGATACAAAGATGAACAAGAATTTGTTTGAGTAAATGCATGGCGGAACAAGGTTTAGGAGAGATAACAAAAAGACAAAATCTGTTAAGAGCAACAAATGACAGGAAATTGTGGAGAGCCATTACCTCCAACGGCATGAAGGAACACAACACAGAAGAATGAGCATGAGTAAATGGATGACGGAAGAAGGTTGTGGAGAGATAACAAAGAGACAAAATCTGTTAAGAGCTACAAATGAAAGGAAATTGTGGAGAGCCATGATCGCCAATATCCTGAAGGAACATGACACATAGAAGAGGAAGAATAAGTTTGAGTAAACGTATGGCGGAACAAGGTTTAGGGGAGATAACAAAAAGACTGATTTTTTAAAGGAAATTGTGGAGAGCCACGTTCGCCAACGTTCTAAAGGCACAAGATACGAAGGAGAAGAAGAATGAGTTTGAGTAAATGTATGGCAGAAGAAGGTTTGAGAGATATAGCAAAAGAGAATTAGAAGAAAATGTGGAGAGCCATGATCACCTACGTCCCGAAGGGACACGGCATAAAGAAGAAGAAGAAGAGGTTTGAGTAAATGGATGGTGGAACAATGTTTACGAGAGATAACAAAAAGAGAAAATTTTTTAAGAGTGACAAGTGACAGGAAACTATGGAGAGTCATGTTCGCCATTTTCCTGAAGAAACAATATACAAAGAAGAAGAACGAGTTTGAGTAAATGCATGTCAGAACAATGTTTAGGAGAGACAACAAAAAGACAAAATTTGTTAAGAGCGACAAATGGGATATTGTGGAGAGCCATGATCTCCAACGTCCTGAACGAACACGGTGCATAGAAGAAGCAGAATGAGTTTGAGGAAATAAATAGTGCAACAAGGTTCAGGAGAGATACAAAAAGACAACATTTTTTTAAGAGATTCAAAGAACAAGAAATTGTAGAGAGCCATGATCTTGAACTTCCTGAAGAAACATAACACAGGAGAAGAATGAGCTTGAGTAAATGGACGACAGAACAAGGTTTAGGAGAGATAGCAAAAAGACAAAATTTGTTAAACGCTAGAGATGACAGGAAATAGTGGAGGGCCATGATCTCCAACGTCCTGATGGGACACGGCATGTAGAATAATAAGAAGAATGAGTTGGAATAGATGAATGGCGAAGGGATAACAAAAAGAGAAAATTTGTTAACAGCGACAAATGACAAGAAATTGTGGAGAGCCATGATCTTCCACAACCTGAAGGATGTCGGCACATTTCCAATATGTTTTTATTTGAAAATTTAAGTATTGTTCTCCTTTTTTTTTTTTTTTTTTTTTTTTTTTTTTTTTTTTTGTTGTTGTTTTTGTTTTCTTTTGTTTTTTTTTTATGGAAAGCCATAAAAACAAAACGCCGATCGGTGTTACTTATTTCTGGGACCCTACAATAGAAACAATGTCCAAAGGTGCGCTGTTTTTCTCACTTCAACAACAGGAAGAAGGAAGAAAAAGCCCTGCTTAAAACGGCACTTCGCAGATTAACCTAACACATTTAATCAATGAATATCTGTTGGAATGGATTTAGAATACGCCTGATTAAAGTAAGGGGCCCGTTCTCTCTTTCATCAATTGCAGGTCAGTGGCAAGATGAAGGGATCCACCTCGTCCATTTCACTCATTTAGCGATCTCTTTCCTGTCACCGGCAAGAATTCGCTCTTCGATCAGGACCAATGTGTCAAATCGTATTACGCATCGATAATCAATGACGCCGTTAGACATTTCGTCGGGTTTTTGTAGGAAACGAGTTTGACGAGCAGGTCGAAAGGGTCGTGGGGGCGATTAAGTAACGGAAGGCAAGTCGATGAAAAAGAGATACCCAGTCAATGATGGTGGACATCGACATGGTTCTCCAGTTGGATAAGTCATCATCGACTTCTACTAGTACTCTTATGGCGATTTTAAAAGCGCAGCTTAAGTGTGGCATAAGGACAAAAATATGGAGGCACCCAATGAGAATCGAACTCACTGTTCAGTCGTAGCAAAAGAAGCCCGCTAAGCATTACTCCACGGCAAAGTTCTGTGATTGGCTAGGCTTAGCTTGGTTGTGGCACGAGTTTCAATGCGTGAGGCACCCAGTGAGGATCGAACTCACTATTCAGTCGTAAATGATCTAGCCTGCTAAGGATTACAAAACAGAAGAGTCCTCATTGATTTACTAGGTGTAGCTTGGTCGTGGAACGAGGCTGAATACATGAGGCACCCAGTTAGGATCGACCTCACTATTCAGTCGTAAATGACCTAGCGAGACAAGCCTGCTAAAGATTACAACATGCCTAATTGCTCATTGGTTTACTAGGCGTTGCTTGGTTGTGGCAAGAGTCTGAATGCATGTGGCACCCAGTGAGGATCGAACTCAGTATTCAGTCGTAAATCATCTAACGAGACGTGCCCGCTAAGCAGTACTCCCCGTCAAACTACTCAATGATTTACTAAGCATAGCTAGTTTCTGGCACGAGGCTGACTGTATAAGACCCCCAGTGAGGATTGAACTCACTATTCAATCATAAATGAGCTAGCGTGAGGGGCCTGCAAACGATTACGCCACAGCAAAGTGCTCAGTGATTTACTATGCGTAATTTGGTTGTGGCAAGAAACCTAAAGTATTGAGCACCCAGTGAGAATCGAACTCACTATTCAGTCTTAAATGCTCCACCGAGACAAGCCTGGCAACCATTAAACCGTGTCTAAGTTATCCTTGTACGCTTATATGACAAATCCTTTTAATATATGGCTGATAGTTGCTCTCCACATCTTTCCTTTTCTTTCTGGACAATTATTAGGTTGGTGCAAAAATGATGCCGTAATAATGTCGTTTTTTGACGATAAAAATACGTCAAAAAACGACATTATTACGTCATTATTTTGCACCAACCTAATATCATCACATTTTGTTCTTTTTTTTTTTTCTGCCATTCATTCGCCTCAACGCATAAAGAAGTTTATTCCATGTTTTCCCTGTCTCTCTCTCTTCCTTCTCGATGCCCGGAAAATTTGGTAATGGAACAAGGAAATGACTGGAAAGTAATTGGAACTCACCTGAAGCGAGCTGAATGTGTAATGCTCCTCATGCCAATGTCACTTCCACCAAGCTTCTCTACGGCATATGACTTCACTGAATTTTGAAGTGTTCCTCTCGAATTTATATTTAGACTGGGTTCATCAGGAGAGAATGTGCACCGTTTCTGGACCTTTCTCTCAATATATATATATATATATATATATATATATATATATATATATATATAAGAAGAAGGAAATGACTGGAAAGTAATTGGAACTCACCTGAAGCGAGCTGAATGTGTAATGCTCCTCATGCCAATGACACTTCCACCGAGCTTCTCTACGGCATATGTCTTCACTGAATTTTGATGCGTTCCTCTCGAATTTATATTTAAACTGGGTTCATCAGGAGGGAATGTGCACCGTTTCTGGACCTTTCTCTCAATATATATATATATATATATATATATATATATATATATAGAAGAAGAAGAAAGAAATGACTGGAAAGTAATTGAAACTCACCTGAAGCGAGCTGAATGTGTAATGCTCCTCATGCCAATGACACTTCCACCGAGCTTCTCTACGGCATATGTCTTCACTGAATTTTGATGCGTTCCTCTCGAATTTATATTTAAACTGGGTTCATCAGGAGGGAATGTGCACCGTTTTGGGGCCTTCCTCTCAATATATATATATATATATATATATATATATATATATATATATATATATATATATATATATATATATAAGAAAAAGATGGAAATGACTGGAAAGTAATTGAAACTCACCTGAAGCGAGCTGAATGTGTAATGCTCCTCATGCCAATGACACTTCCACCGAGCTTCTCTACGCCATATGTCTTCACTGAATTTTGATGTGTTCCTCTCGAATTTATATTTAAACTGGGTTCATCAGGAGAGAATGTGCACCGTTTTGGGTCTTTCCTCTCAACGGTTTCAGTTGCACACCGGAAACCCCCTCACTGAAGTGAGACCCCATTAATAACCAACGAAAAATTCAGTAATTATGACAAGAGACAAAAATTCGGTAACAATGAAATAAAAGTCAACTAAAAATTGATTTTAGGACCGTTCTGGAGTGGACATTTCAGAGATAACCACCCGATCTTTTTTTTTAAAGAAATGGGGCTATTGGTTTTTGCTACTTTAAAAAGAAATAATATATAACTTAATTTATTTACTACATTTTATAAAAAAAATATAATTTGAAAAGAATATACAAGAACTTAGATATCTTAACTTGGATAATACTTAAATACTTGATAAATACTTAGGTATATTAGATAAATCGATTTTACTTACTTGAAAACAATACAGTATAATAATGAAATAATTATTTTAAAAATATTTATTTAAAAATTTTAAACTGCTTAGCCCAGTAAAACCCCACCCAGAAACTATAGCCCTGGTATTGTTGTAGTATGGTTTTATCTAGACTGAAACCCGTGAATCTTTTTATATATTACATATTAAGATTTAGTGGGTAGACCGCTCCATAAAGTATGGCCCTGGTATTGTTGTAGTATGGTTTTATCTAGACTGAAACCCGTGAATCTTTTTATATATTACATATTAAGATTTAGTGGGTAGACCGCTCCATAAAGTATGGCCCTGGTATTGTTGTAGTATGGTTTTATCTAGACTGAAACCCGTGAATCTTTTTATATATTACATATTAAGATTTAGGGGGTAGACCCCTCCATTGCCCTGTTATTGTTGTAATGGGATTTTATCTAGACCCCCATAGATAATGATGGTTTTGAAAAAAAATTGGGGTAGTAGGCCTATACTCCTTAGCCACTCCTTCTGCTATTACAGCCACGGTAGTGCGCAGTAGGATTTTATCTGGATTCAACGATTTTAAGTTATTTAAAAATCTAAGGTCGGGTGGTTATCTCTTAAATCTGCACTCTAGAAGGGTCCTAAAATTAATTTTCAATCGACTTTATTTCATAATTACCGAATTTTCCTAACTTGTGAAAATTACCGAATTTTCCATAACTGAATTTTCATAAATTCTTTTTTTTCAATGAGTTAATTTTTTTTTTCCTTATTATTTTATGTGTTAAATTTTCTTTCCTTATTATTTTATGTATTAATTTTTTTTCCTTATTTTTTTATGTATTAATTTTTTTTCCTTATTATTTTATGTATTAATTTTTTTTTCCTTATTATTTTATGTTAAATTTTCTTTCCTTAATATTTTATGCGTTAAATTTTCTTATCTTAATATTTTATGTGTTAAGTTTACTTTCCTTATTATTTTATGTATTAAATTTTTTTTCCTTATTATTTTATGTGTTAAATTTACTTTCCTTATTATTTTATGTGTTATATTTTCTTTCCTTATTATTTAAGGTATTAAATTTTTTTTCCTTATTATTTTGTGTTAAATTTTCTTTCCTTATTATTTTATGTGTTCAATTTTTTTTCCTTATTATTTTGTGTTAAATTTTCTTTCCTTATTATTTTATGTGTTCAATTTTTTTTCCTTATTATTTTGTGTTAAATTTACTTTCCTTATTATTTTATGTGTTCAATTTTCTTTCCTTATTATTTTATGTATTAATTTTTTTTCCTTATTATTTTATGTGTTAATTTTACTTTCCTTATTATTTTATGTGTTATATTTTCTTTCCTTATTATTTTATGTATTAAATTTTTTTTCATTATTTTATGTGTTAAATTTTCTTTGCTTATTATTTTATGTGTTATATTTTCTTTCCTTATTATTTTATGTATTAATTTTTTTTCCTTATTATTTTATGTGTTAAATTTTCTTTCCTTATTATTTTATGTATTAATTTTTTTTCCTTATTATTTTATGTGTTCAATTTTCTTTCCTTATTATTTTATGTATTAATTTTTTTTCCTTATTATTTTATGTGTTAAGTTTACTTTCCTTATTATTTTATGTGTTATATTTTCTTTCCTTATTATTTTATGTATTAAATTTTTTTTCCTTATTATTTTATGTGTTCAATTTTCTTTCCTTATTATTTTATGTATTAATTTTTTTTCCTTATTATTTTATGTGTTAAGTTTACTTTCCTTATTATTTTATGTGTTATATTTTCTTTCCTTATTATTTTATGTATTAATTTTTTTTCCTTATTATTTTATGTGTTCAATTTTCTTTCCTTATTATTTTATGTATTAATTTTTTTTCCTTATTATTTTATGTGTTAAGTTTACTTTCCTTATTATTTTATGTGTTAAATTTTCTTTCCTTATTATTTTATGTATTAAATTTTCTTTCCTTATTATTTTATGTATTAAATTTTTTTTCCTTATTATTTTATGTTAAATTTTCTTTCCTTATTATTTTATGTGTTATATTTTCTTTCCTTATTATTTTATGTATTAAATTTTTGTCCTTATTATTTTATGTATTAAATTTTTTTGTCCTTATTATTTTATGTGTTAAGTTTACTTTCCTTATTATTTTATGTGTTATATTTTCTTTCCTTATTATTTTATGTATTAATTTTTTTTCCTTATTATTTTATGTGTTCAATTTTCTTTCCTTATTATTTTATGTATTAATTTTTTTTCCTTATTATTTTATGTGTTAATTTTACTTTACTTATTATTTTATGGGTTATATTTTCTTTCCTTATTATTTTATGTATTAAATTTTTTTTCATTATTTTATGTGTTAAATTTTCTTTGCTTATTATTTTATGTGTTATATTTTCTTTCCTTATTATTTTATGTATTAATTTTTTTTCCTTATTATTTTATGTGTTAAATTTTCTTTCCTTATTATTTTATGTATTAATTTTTTTTCCTTATTATTTTATGTGTTCAATTTTCTTTCCTTATTATTTTATGTATTAATTTTTTTTCCTTATTATTTTATGTGTTAAGTTTACTTTCCTTATTATTTTATGTGTTATATTTTCTTTCCTTATTATTTTATGTATTAAATTTTTTTTCCTTATTATTTTATGTGTTCAATTTTCTTTCCTTATTATTTTATGTATTAATTTTTTTTCCTTATTATTTTATGTGTTCAATTTTCTTTCCTTATTATTTTATGTATTAATTTTTTTTCCTTATTATTTTATGTGTTAATTTTACTTTCCTTATTATTTTATGTGTTATATTTTCTTTCCTTATTATTTTATGTATTAAATATTTTTCATTATTTTATGTGTTAAATTTTCTTTGCTTATTATTTTATGTGTTATATTTTCTTTCCTTATTATTTTATGTATTAATTTTTTTTCCTTATTATTTTATGTGTTCAATTTTCTTTCCTTATTATTTTATGTATTAATTTTTTTTCCTTATTATTTTATGTGTTAAATTTACTTTCCTTATTATTTTATGTATTAATTTTTTTCCTTATTATTTTATGTGTTATATTTTCTTTCCTTATTATTTTATGTATTAATTTTTTTCCCTTATTATTTTATGTGTTCAATTTTCTTTCCTTATTATTTTATGTGTTATATTTTCTTTCCTTATTATTTTATGTATTAATTTTTTTTCCTTATTATTTTATTTGTTAAGTTTACTTTCCTTATTATTTTATGTGTTATATTTTCTTTCCTTATTATTTAAGGTATTAAATTTTCTTTCCTTATTATTTTATGTGTTAAATTTTCTTTCCTTATTATTTTATGTATTAATTTTCTTTCCTTATTATTTTATGTATTAATTTTTTTTCCTTATTATTTTATGTGTTAATTTTACTTTCCTTATTATTTTATGTGTTATATTTTCTTTCCTTATTATTTTATGTATTAAATTTTTTTTCATTATTTTATGTGTTAAATTTTCTTTGCTTATTATTTTATGTGTTATATTTTCTTTCCTTATTATTTTATGTATTAATTTTTTTTCCTTATTATTTTATGTATTAATTTTTTTTCCTTATTATTTTATGTGTTCAATTTTCTTTCCTTATTATTTTATGTATTAATTTTTTTTCCTTATTATTTTATGTGTTAAGTTTACTTTCCTTATTATTTTATGTGTTATATTTTCTTTCCTTATTATTTTATGTATTAAATTTTTTTTCCTTATTATTTTATGTGTTCAATTTTCTTTCCTTATTATTTTATGTATTAATTTTTTTTCCTTATTATTTTATGTGTTAAGTTTACTTTCCTTATTATTTTATGTGTTAAATTTTCTTTCCTTATTATTTTATGTATTAAATTTTCTTTCCTTATTATTTTATGTATTAAATTTTTTTTCCTTATTATTTTATGTGTTAAATTTTCTTTCCTTATTATTTTATGTGTTATATTTTCTTTCCTTATTATTTTATGTATTAAATTTTTGTCCTTATTATTTTATGTATTAAATTTTTTTGTCCTTATTATTTTATGTGTTAAGTTTACTTTCCTTATTATTTTATGTGTTATATTTTCTTTCCTTATTATTTTATGTATTAATTTTTTTTCCTTATTATTTTGTGTTCAATTTTCTTTCCTTATTATTTTATGTATTAATTTTTTTTCCTTATTATTTTATGTGTTAATTTTACTTTACTTATTATTTTATGTGTTATATTTTCTTTCCTTATTATTTTATGTATTAAATTTTTTTTCATTATTTTATGTGTTAAATTTTCTTATGTGTTATATTTTATGTGTTATATTTTCTTTCCTTATTATTTTATGTATTAATTTTTTTTCCTTATTATTTTATGTGTTAAATTTTCTTTCCTTATTATTTTATGTATTAATTTTTTTTCCTTATTATTTTATGTGTTCAATTTTCTTTCCTTATTATTTTATGTATTAATTTTTTTTCCTTATTATTTTGTGTGTTAAGTTTACTTTCCTTATTATTTTATGTGTTATATTTTCTTTCCTTATTATTTTATGTATTAAATTTTTTTTCCTTATTATTTTATGTGTTCAATTTTCTTTCCTTATTATTTTATGTATTAATTTTTTTTCCTTATTATTTTATGTGTTCAATTTTCTTTCCTTATTATTCTATGTATTAATTTTTTTTCCTTATTATTTTATGTGTTAATTTTACTTTCCTTATTATTTTATGTGTTATATTTTCTTTCCTTATTATTTTATGTATTAAATATTTTTCATTATTTTATGTGTTAAATTTTCTTTGCTTATTATTTTATGTGTTATATTTTCTTTCCTTATTATTTTATGTATTAATTTTTTTTCCTTATTATTTTATGTGTTCAATTTTCTTTCCTTATTATTTTATGTATTAATTTTTTTTCCTTATTATTTTATGTGTTAAATTTACTTTCCTTATTATTTTATGTATTAATTTTTTTCCTTATTATTTTATGTGTTATATTTTATTTCCTTATTATTTTATGTATTAATTTTTTTCCCTTATTATTTTATGTGTTCAATTTTCTTTCCTTATTATTTTATGTGTTATATTTTCTTTCCTTATTATTTTATGTATTAATTTTTTTCCCTTATTATTTTATGTGTTCAATTTTCTTTCCTTATTATTTTATGTGTTATATTTTCTTTCCTTATTATTTTATGTATTAATTTTTTTTCCTTATTATTTTATTTGTTAAGTTTACTTTCCTTATTATTTTATGTGTTATATTTTCTTTCCTTATTATTTAAGGTATTAAATTTTTTTTCCTTATTATTTTGTGTTAAATTTTCTTTCCTTATTATTTTATGTATTAAATTTTTTTTCCTTATTATTTTGTGTTAAATTTTCTTTCCTTATTATTTTATGTGTTAAATTTACTTTCCTTATTATTTTATGTGTTATATTTTCTTTCCTTATTATTTTATGTGTTATATTTTCTTTCCTTATTATTTTATGTGTTATATTTTCTTTCCTTATTATTTTATGTATTAAATTTTTGTCCTTATTATTTTATGTATTAAATTTTTTTGTCCTTATTATTTTATGTGTTAAGTTTACTTTCCTTATTATTTTATGTGTTAAATTTTCTTTCCTTATTATTTTATGTATTAAATTTTCTTTCCTTATTATTTTATGTATTAAATTTTTTTTCCTTATTATTTTATGTGTTAAATTTTCTTTCCTTATTATTTTATGTGTTATATTTTCTTTCCTTATTATTTTATGTATTAAATTTTTGTCCTTATTATTTTATGTATTAAATTTTTTTGTCCTTATTATTTTATGTGTTAAGTTTACTTTCCTTATTATTTTATGTGTTATATTTTCTTTCCTTATTATTTTATGTATTAATTTTTTTTCCTTATTATTTTATGTGTTCAATTTTCTTTCCTTATTATTTTATGTGTTATATTTTCTTTCCTTATTATTTTATGTATTAAATTTTTGTCCTTATTATTTTATGTATTAAATTTTTTTGTCCTTATTATTTTATGTGTTAAGTTTACTTTCCTTATTATTTTATGTGTTATATTTTCTTTCCTTATTATTTTATGTATTAATTTTTTTTCCTTATTATTTTATGTGTTCAATTTTCTTTCCTTATTATTTTATGTGTTATATTTTCTTTCCTTATTATTTTATGTATTAAATTTTTGTCCTTATTATTTTATGTGTTAAATTTTCTTTCCTTATTATTTTATGTGTTATATTTTCTTTCCTTATTATTTTATGTGTTATATTTTCTTTCCTTATTATTTTATGTATTAATTTTTTTTTCCTTATTATTTTATGTGTTAAATTTTCTTTCCTTATTATTTTATGTGTTATATTTTCTTTCCTTATTATTTTATGTATTAATTTTTTTTCCTTATTATTTTATGTGTTAAATTTTCTTTCCTTATTATTTTATGCGTTATATTTTCTTTCCTTATTATTTTATGTATTAAATTTTTGTCCTTATTATTTTATGTATTAAATTTTTTTGTCCTTATTATTTTATGTGTTAAGTTTACTTTCCTTATTATTTTATGTGTTATATTTTCTTTCCTTATTATTTTATGTATTAATTTTTTTTCCTTATTATTTTATGTGTTCAATTTTCTTTCCTTATTATTTTATGTATTAATTTTTTTTCCTTATTATTTTATGTGTTCAATTTTCTTTCCTTATTATTTTATGTGTTATATTTTCTTTCCTTATTATTTTATGTATTAATTTTTTTTCCTTATTATTTTATGTGTTAAGTTTACTTTCCTTATTATTTTATGTGTTATATTTTCTTTCCTTATTATTTAAGGTATTAAATTTTTTTTCCTTATTATTTTGTGTTAAATTTTCTTTCCTTATTATTTTATGTATTAAATTTTTTTCCTTATTATTTTATGTATTAAATTTTCTTTCCTTATTATTTTATGCGTTATATTTTCTTTCCTTATTATTTTATGTATTAAATTTTCTTTCCTTATTATTTTATGTGTTATATTTTCTTTCCTTATTATTTTATGTATTAAATTTTTGTCCTCATTATTTTATGTATTAAATTTTTTTGTCCTTATTATTTTATGTGTTAAGTTTACTTTCCTTATTATTTTATGTTAAATTTTCTTTCCTTATTATTTTATGTGTTAAATGTTCTTTCCTTATTTTTCCATGGTAACTATTCTGACAAGCTACATTCACTGGTACCCACACTGCATGAATTTAAGCGTCTTAATAGGTTTGCATCTTGGTCCCACCATTTCACTGTCGCAACGGTTAAATGTAGCCGTCTCTTCTACCCTAACAGCTTCCTCTCTCTCTCACACTTCCCGACAGTGAAACTCCCTTCCTCTTACTTGCTTCCCTGATAGCTATAATATTCAAATATTCAAATTTAATGTCAATCAACATCTTCGGATGCCTTGATCTAATTTCCTGTACTTCTCTTTATTCTTTCGTATATCACGTCTCTTTATTCTTGCTCCCACTCGATGTAACCCCTTCCGTGATAGTGGCACTCGCCTTGCTCGGGGTGATATGTTTAAAATTATATATATATATATATATATATATATATATATATATATATATATATAAATATATATATATATATATATATATAAATATATATATATATATATATATATATATATATATATATATATATATATATATATATATATATATATATATATATATATATATATATATATATATATATATATAATAAAAAAGTTTAAACACTAATATTCCATGGTCATAATTTATTCCATTGGAATCGTAAAAAAAGCTTTTTGATTTTGTAGGACTGATGAATTGGATTAGTGTTTAAACCTTTTTATTATATCCTTACTCTGTCCTGGACATTGAGTTCTACCTGGATTCTATCCTCTTGGAATTTTTTATTCAAAAAATATACATGTATGTGTATGCACCTATGTATATATATTTATATATTTTGCATATGCATGTGTATATTTACCACTAATATATATATATATATATATATATATATATATATATATATATATATATATATATATACACACACGCACGCACACACACACACACACACACACACACACATATATATATATATATATATATATATATATATATATATATATATATTATATTGGTGCAAAAATAATATCGTTTTCTCACATATGTTACTATGTGAGAAAAAGACGTTATTATTGCATCAAACTAATATATATATATATATATATATATATATAATCACACGCGCGCACGCGCGGGCACACACACACACACAGTAATTATTTATTTCCCAGCCATTTCTGTTACGGAGTCCGTCGATGAACAATTAAGAGCCTGATGAAAGCAAACCTTTTCCAGATTCTCGAAAGCTTCATATCTGCTAAGTATCATGTCCTAGCGTAAACAAAGCAATTTCTAAAGAAGTGACGGCTGTTTATATATTAATCCAACTGTTTTTAACACATTGGAAGTTATTTATATTTGACACCCCCATTCGAAATTTTCTTTTATATCCTTCGTATCTTATTTATTTCATGTTTGTATTTACGTATCAGTTTTCGTTTATTATCCTTTTTAATTATTTCTGTTTTTATCGCTGTTAACATGACATATACTAAAAGTGACTTAGTTTTAAGTTGGTGTGTGCGTAGATATTAGCTGATCAGCTCGATTCGATCCAGAAATATCGTATCGGTAAAGATCGATCAATGTAATCGACGCAGTAACTGCAAATTACTGCAAACTAAATAACCAACCCAACAACTTATCTTCGCATATCTCTAGACTAGGAACAGGTCGACATTGGCTTGCGAAGAGAACCGGTTCTACAGAGGAAAAGAATGAGGAGAATTATTTCAAGAACGGGAAAAAATTCATCCGAACTTCAAAGTTTTCTTGGCCTCGAAGAAAGGAATTTGATTGCAGCTAATTGATATTACATATTATTTTACAATAATGTTCACCCATTAAAAGGCCCAAGCGTTAGTCAAGATAGAGGGGTACATAGTAAGATTTATGCAAAACAGAGAATATGTGGGTAAGATAACGTTTAACTTAAGGGAAAGACAGGTTAAGGAGTAGAAAATATCATATTTGATTGTAAAATTTGTTTTATATAATAATAATAATATATAATAATAGTCAGTTCGAAATCTCCTGTAAAAGGCCTGAGGGCAAAACGATTGAAACTCTATGATGATAGCATAAAAGTTGAGAACATCAATCCGAATGTAAATGATGTAAAAAATAAATTAGTTATGTTAAAATAGATTTGATTTTAAAACATGCTGTAAACTGAGCAGTACTGACTGTAACTTTCCAAGATGGCGTGCCACGATATTTTAGTTGAATTAATTACATATTCATTGTTTAATTGCACAGACTTCTAATTTTGATTTTAAAGGTGCATGGGATATTTTGGTTAATTTCGAACAATTTCTGGTTACTGAATCCAAAAACAACATCCATTTTCCGTCATTAGCTTTAGCTTTCTTGCACTAGAATAGCATATTCGACATTAAAAAGAGAACATTAAAATAACATGAATTAAGAAGACAAATATTTGGAGTTAAATCTTTATTTTATCTACAGGTACAAAATGTTCTTGAACCGGACGGGATATCCCAACGCATGAGAAACTGAGCAAGAAAAATCCAGCCTCCGAGATTAAATAAAAGATTCAGTTCGAAATCCCCTGAAGAAGGTCTGAGGACAAAACGTTTGAAACGTTGTGATAATAGCATCAAATTTGAGGACCTCAGTCCTAATGTAAATGATGCAAAAAATAAAGCAGATATGTTAAAATAGACCTTGATTTTAAAACATGCTTTAAACTCAGCAGCTCTGACTGTAACTTTCCAAGATGGCGTGTGACGTTATTTTAGTTGAATTAATTACACATACTTTGTTTAATTGCACAGGCTTCTAATTTTGATTTTAAAGATGCATGGGATGTTTTGGTTAATTTCGAACAATTTTTGGTTACTGAATCCAAAAACAATATCCATTTGCCGTCATTACCTTTAGCTTTGATTGTCCTGGATATCATATTCTATATTAAAAAAATGAATACGGTGCGGTCAGTTCGCTGTAAAGGGGAAGAAACATATCAATGCTCACTTGAAGCTTAAACAGATTTACAATATGATATAAATGATATTTTCTGAAAAATCGAATGAAATATAACGCAATAAAGTGATTCAAATTCGAATATTGTGATGAACTGATAGATTCTGTACGTATTTATTAGTCAGGACTCATTAGGCGCTGCTCTCATCCCCAATCTGGCTTGTTTGTGTTGCCGTGGACGACAGATAGTGACAATTATGGAGATCCTCTCTCTCTCTCTCTCTCTGTGTGTCTCTCTCTCTTTCTCTCTCTCCTAAAAATGAATCTCATGGAAAGCAACTAAAAATGAAATACAACTAAACCAGCAAACAAAATCCACCAACCCGCCTCATCTCTTCGTTCTCTAATATTCAAGGTATCCATTCCAACTTCTGCAGCGTAAAGTATTTTCTCTGGAAACGGTCGCCAGATATCTTTTCCCTCTGTTGGACCAGTTTAAATTCATTGTTTTACTCGGCTGGTGTCAAGATCTCATTAATTTACAGTTGAGCTGGGTCGATGTAGACGTAATTTCTATGTTAACAGTTTCTTTTCGCTCACTTCCCGCTAGGGAAACTCCATTCCGGCCGATTTCTTTCTTAGTCAAATAAAAGTTAAATACCATATGAATCGTAATCTAAAACTCCTCTTGATTGCTATTTTCGCTTCTCGCTCGCTATTAATGTTTCAATTCCTAATTAGACCCCAAACAGAAACCCTATGCGTCTTAGTGACTTTACTGCCTTGCTTGGGGATTAATAATAAATAAGATACAAGAACTTGCACGTATTTGATTTTCGTGAATGTTCAGTACATTTTCACGCGTTTTATGTTACGGCAGATGTCAGCCATCATTCTGATGTTGCATCTACCTTTATACATTTCTACAAATTCCTAATGGAATATTTCATTTTACTCATCCCTAACATAACCGAAATTAAATGAACTAACTGAAAAACACAAGTCTCTATCAAAACTGTTTCATGCGGAACATTTAACTGATCATATCCAGCAACTGTATAATATTTACTTTAATAACTTAAGCAGTACAATTACACTGTCATTATTATCAAGCATTATATACAAGGAGATTATAACGTTTCCATTCGTAATTTAGAAAAATAGAAATACACTGATATTATCATCAATTATAATATACGAGGACATTATAATAATTCCATTCAAAATTTAGAACAATGCAATTACACTGTGATTATCGTCAAGAATCATATTCAAGGACATTATAATGTTTCCATTCCAGATTTAGAACAATACAATTAAACTGTCATTGTCATCAAGCATCCTATCCAAGGACATTATAATATTTCAATTCATAATTTAGAAAAATACATTTACACTGTCATTGTCATCAAGCATCCTATCCAAGGACATTATAATTTTTCAATTCATGATTTAGAACAATACATTTACGCTGTCATTGTCATCAAGCATCCTATCCAAGGACCTTATAATGATTCAATTCATAATTTAAAACAATACGTTTACACTGTCATTGTCATCAAGCATCCTATCCAAGGACATTATAATGATTCAATTCATAATTTAAAACAATACGTTTACACTGTCATTGTCATCAAGCATTCTATCCAAGGATATTATAATGTTTTCATTCATAATTTAGAACAATACATTTACACTGTCATTGTCATCAAGTATCCTATCCAAGGACATTATAATGTTTTCATTCATAATTTAGAACAATTCGTTTACACTGTCATTGTCATCAAGCATCCTATCCAAGGACATTATAATTTTTCAATTCATGATTTACAACAATACATTTACACTGTCATTGTCATCAAACATCATATCCAAGACATTGTAATGTTTTCATTCATAATTTAGAACAATACATTTACAACGTCATTGTCATCAAGCATCATATCCAAGGACATTATAATGTTTTCATTCACAATTTAGAACAATACGTTTACACTGTCATTGTCATCAAGCATCGTATCCAAGGACATTATAATGATTCAATTCTTAATTTAGAACAATACATTTACACTGTCATTGTCATCAAGCATCCTAACCAAGGACATTATAATGTTTTCATTCATAATTTAGAACAATACGTTTACACTGTCATTGTCATCAAGCATCTTATCCAAGGTCATTATAAAGTTTTTATTGATAATTTAGAACAATACGTTTACACTGTCATTGTCATCAAGCATCCTATCCAAGGACATTGTAATGTTTTCATTCATAATTTAGAACAATATATTTACACTGTCATTGTCATCAAACATCATATCCAAGGACATTATAATGTTTTCATTCATAATTTAGAACAATTCGTTTACACTGTCATTGTCATCAAGCATCCTATCCAAGGACATTATAATTTTTCAATTCATGATTTACAACAATACATTTACACTGTCATTGTCATCAAACATCATATCCAAGACATTGTAATGTTTTCATTCATAATTTAGAACAATACATTTACAACGTCATTGTCATCAAGCATCATATCCAAGGACATTATAATGTTTTCATTCACAATTTAGAACAATACGTTTACACTGTCATTGTCATCAAGCATCGTATCCAAGGACATTATAATGATTCAATTCTTAATTTAGAACAATACATTTACACTGTCATTGTCATCAAGCATCCTAACCAAGGACATTATAATGTTTTCATTCATAATTTAGAACAATACGTTTACACTGTCATTGTCACCAAGCATCTTATCCAAGGTCATTATAAAGTTTTTATTGATAATTTAGAACAATACGTTTACACTGTCATTGTCATCAAGCATCCTATCCAAGGACATTGTAATGTTTTCATTCATAATTTAGAACAATATATTTACACTGTCATTGTCATCAAACATCATATCCAAGGACATTATAATGTTTTCATTCATAATTTAGAACAATTCGTTTACACTGTCATTGTCATCAAGCATCCTATCCAAGGACATTATAATTTTTCAATTCATGATTTACAACAATACATTTACACTGTCATTGTCATCAAACATCATATCCAAGACATTGTAATGTTTTCATTCATAATTTAGAACAATACATTTAAAACGTCATTGTCATCAAGCATCATATCCAAGGACATTATAATGTTTTCATTCACAATTTAGAACAATACGTTTACACTGTCATTGTCATCAAGCATCGTATCCAAGGACATTATAATGATTCAATTCTTAATTTAGAACAATACATTTACACTGTCATTGTCATCAAGCATCCTATCCAAGGACATTATAATGTTTTCATTCACAATTTAGAACAATACGTTTACACTGTCATTGTCATCAAGCATCGTATCCAAGGACATTATAATGATTCAATTCATAATTTAGAACAATACATTTACACTGTCATTGTCATCAAGCATCCTATCCAAGGACATTATAATGTTTTCATTCATAATTTAGAACAATACGTTTACACTGTCATTGTCATCAAGCATCTTATCCAAGGTCATTATAAAGTTTTTATTGATAATTTAGAACAATACGTTTACACTGTCATTGTCATCAAGCATCCTATCCAAGGACATTGTAATGTTTTCATTCATAATTTAGAACAATATATTTACACTGTCATTGTCATCAAATATCATATCCCAGGACATTATAATGTTTTCATTCATAATTTAGAACAATTCGTTTACACTGTCATTGTCATCAAGCATCCTATCCAAGGACATTATAATTTTTCAATTCATGATTTACAACAATACATTTACACTGTCATTGTCATCAAACATCATATCCAAGACATTGTAATGTTTTCATTCATAATTTAGAACAATACATTTACAACGTCATTGTCATCAAGCATCATATCCAAGGACATTATAATGTTTTCATTCACAATTTAGAACAATACGTTTACACTGTCATTGTCATCAAGCATCGTATCCAAGGACATTATAATGATTCAATTCTTAATTTAGAGCAATACATTTACACTGTCATTGTCATCAAGCATCCTATCAAAGGACATTATAATGTTTTCATTCATAATTTAGAACTATAAATTTACACTGTGATTGTCATCAAACATCCTATCCAAGGAGATTATAATGTTTTCATTCATAATTGTGAACAATACATTTACACTGTCATTGTCCTCAAGCATCCTATCCAAGGAAATTAAAATGTATTCATTCATAATTTAGAACAATACGTTTACACTGACATTGTCATCAAGCATCCTATCCAAGGACATTATGATGTTTTCATTCATAATTTAGAACAATACGTTTACACCGTCATTTTCTTCAAGCATCCTATCCAAGGACATTATAATTTTTCAATACATGATTTAGAACAATACATTTACACTTTCATTGACATCTAGCATCCTATCCAAGGACATTATAATTTTTCAATTCATAATTTAGAACAATAGATTTACACTGTCATTGTCATCAAGCATCCTATCCAAGGACATTATAATTTTTCAATTCATAATTTAGAACAATACGTTTACACTGACATTGTCATCAAGCAACATATCCAAGGACATTATAATGTTTTAATTCATTATTTAGAACAATACATTTTCACTGTCATTGTCATCAAGCATCATATCCAAGGACATTATAATGTTTTCGTTCATAATTTAGAACAATACGTTTACACTGTCATTGTCATCAAGCATCCTATCCAAGGACATTATTATGTTTTCATTGAAACTTTAGAACAATCCATTTACACTGTCATTGTCATCAAGCATCCTATCCAAGGACATTATAATGTTTCCATTCATAATTTAGAACAATATATTTACACTGTCATTGTCATCAAGCATCCTATCCAAGGACATTATAATGATTCAATTCATAATTTAGAACAATATATTCACACTATCATTGTCATCAAGCATCCTATCCAAGGATTTCATTCATAATTTAGAACAATATGTTTACACTGTCATTGTCATCAAGCATCCTATCCAAGGACATTAACATTTTTCAATTCATAATTTTGAACAATATATTTACACTGTCATTGTCATCAAGCATCCTATCCAAGGACATTATAATGTTTTCATTCAAACTTTAGAACAATCCATTTACACTGTCATTGTCATCAAGCATCCTATCCAAGGACATTATTGTTTTTCAATTCATAATATAGAACAATACATTTACACTGTCATTGTCATCAAGCATCATATCCAAGGACATTATAATATTTTCATTCATAATTTAAAATAATACGTTTACACTGTCATTGTCATCAAGCATCCTATCCAAAGACCTTATAATGTTTTCATTCATAATTTAGAACAATACATTTACACTGTCTTTGTCATCAAGCATCCTATCCAAGGACATTATAATATTTTCATTCATAATTTAGAACAATACATTTACACTGTCATCAAGCATCCTATCCAAGGACCTTATAATTTTTCAATTCATGATTTAGAACAATACATTTACACTGTCATTGTCATCAAGCTTCCTATCCAAAGACATTATAATTTTTCAATTCATAATTTAGAACAATACATTTACACTGTGATTTTCATCAAGCATCCTATACCAGGACATTATAATGTTCTCATTCATAATTTAGAACAATACGTTTACACTGTCATTGTCATCAAGCATCCTATCCAAGGTCATTATAATGTTTTCATTCTTAATTTAGAACAATACGTTCACACTGTCATTGTCATCAAGCATCCTATTCAAGGACATTATAATGTTTTTATTCATAATTTAGAACAATACTTTTACACTGTCATTGTCATCAAGCATCCTATCCGACATTATATTTTTTCAATTCATAATTTAGAACAATACATTTACGCTGTCATTGTCATCATGCATCCTATCCAAGGACATTATAATTTTACAATTCATAATTTAGAACAATACATTTCCACTGTCATTGTCATCAAGCTTCCTATCCAAGGACATTATAATGATTCAATTCATAATGTAAAACAATACGTTTACACTGTCATTGTCATCAAGCATCCCATCCAAAGACATTATATTTTTTCAATTCATAATTTAGAACAATACATTTACGCTGTCATTGTCATCAGGCATCCTATCCAAGGACATTATAATTTTACAATTCATAATTTAGAACAATACATTTACACTGTCATTGACATCAAGTATCCTATCCAAGGACATTATAATGATTCAATTCATAACTTAGAACAATACATTTACACTGTCAACAAGCATCATATCCAAGGACATTATAATTTTTCAATTCATAATTTAGAACAATACATTTACACTGTCGTTGTCGTCAAGCATCATATCCATGGACATTATAATGTTCTCATTCTTAATTTAAAACAATACGTTTACACTGTCATTGTCATAAGCATCCTATTCAAGGACATTATCATTTTTCAATTCATAATTTAGAACAATACATTTAAACTGTCATTTTCATCAAGCATCATATCCATGGACATTATAATGTTCTCATTCTTAATTTAAAACAATACGTTTACACTGTCATTGTCATCAAGCATCCTATCCAAGGACATTATAATGTTTTCATTCTTAATTTAGAACAATACGTTCACATTGTCATTGTCATCAAGCATCCTATCCAAAGACATTATATTTTTTCAATTCATAATTTAGAACTATACATTTACGCTGTCATTGTCATCAAGCATCCTATCCAAGGACATTATAATGATTCAATTCATAATTTAGAACAATACATTTACACTGTCATTTTATTCAAGCATCCTATACAAGGACATTATAATAATTCAATTCAAAATTTAGAACAATACATTTCCACTGTCATTGTCATCAAGCTTCCTATCCAAAAACATTATAATTTTTCAATTCATAATTTAGCAGAATACATTTACGCTGTCATTGTCATCAAGCATCCAAACCAAGGACATTATTATTTTACAATTCATGATTTAGAACAATACATTTACACTGTCATTGTCGTCAAGCATCCTATCCAAGGACATTATAATTTTTCAATTCATAATTTAGAACAATATATTTGAACTGTCATTTTCATCAAGCATCATTTCCATGGACATTATAATGTTCTCATTCTTAATTTAGAACAATACGTTTACACTGGAATTGTCATCAAGCATCCTATACAAGGACATTATAATTTTTCAATTCATAATTTAGAAAAATACATTTACACTGTCCTTGTCATCAATCATCCTATCCAAGGACATTATAATGTTCTCTCTCATAATTTAGAACAATACGTTTACACTGTCATTGTCATCAAGCATCCTATCCAAGGACATTATAATGTTTTCATTCTTAATTTAGAACAATACGTTCACACTGTCATTGTCATCAAGCATCCTATCCAAGGACATTATAATTTTTCAATTCGTGATGTAGAACAATACATTTACACTGTCATTGTCATCAAGCATCATATCCAAGGACATTATAAAATTTTCATTCATAATTTAGAACAATACGTTTACTCTGTCATTGTCATCAAGCATCCTATCCAAAGACATTATATTTTTTCAATTCAAATTTTAGAACAATACAATTACGCTGTCATTGTCATCAAGCATCCTATCCAAGGACATTATTATTTTACAATTCATGATTTAGAACAATACATTCACACTGTCTTGGCCATCAAGCATCCTATCCAAGGACATTATATTGATTCAATTCATAATTTAAAACTATACGTTTACACTGTCATTGACATCAAGCATCCTATCCAAGGACATTATAATGATTCAATTCATAATTTAGAACAATACATTTACACTGTCATTGTCATCAAGCATCCTATCCAAGGACATTTAATTTTTCAATTCATAATTTAGAACAATATATTTAAACTGTCATTTTCATCAAGCATCATATCCATGGACATTATAATGTTCTCATTCTTAATTTAAAACAATACGTTTACACTCTCATTGTCATCAAGCATCCTATACAAGGACATTATAATTTTTAATTCATAATTTAGAAGAATACATTTACACTGTCATTGTCATCAAGCATCCTATCCAAGGACATTATAATGTTCTCATTCTTAATTTAGAACAATACGTTCACATTGTCATTGTCATCAAGCATCCTATCCAAAGACATTATATTTTTTCAATTCATAATTTAGAACTATACATTTACGCTGTCATTGTCATCAAGCATCCTATCCAAGGACATTATAATGATTCAATTCATAATTTAGAACAATACATTTACACTGTCATTTTATTCAAGCATCCTATACAAGGACATTATAATAATTCAATTCAAAATTTAGAACAATACATTTCCACTGTCATTGTCATCAAGCTTCCTATCCAAAAACATTATAATTTTTCAATTCATAATTTAGCAGAATACATTTACGCTGTCATTGTCATCAAGCATCCAAACCAAGGACATTATTATTTTACAATTCATGATTTAGAACAATACATTTACACTGTCATTGTCGTCAAGCATCCTATCCAAGGACATTATAATTTTTCAATTCATAATTTAGAACAATATATTTGAACTGTCATTTTCATCAAGCATCATTTCCATGGACATTATAATGTTCTCATTCTTAATTTAGAACAATACGTTTACACTGGAATTGTCATCAAGCATCCTATACAAGGACATTATAATTTTTCAATTCATAATTTAGAAAAATACATTTACACTGTCCTTGTCATCAATCATCCTATCCAAGGACATTATAATGTTCTCTCTCATAATTTAGAACAATACGTTTACACTGTCATTGTCATCAAGCATCCTATCCAAGGACATTATAATGTTTTCATTCTTAATTTAGAACAATACGTTCACACTGTCATTGTCATCAAGCATCCTATCCAAGGACATTATAATTTTTCAATTCGTGATGTAGAACAATACATTTACACTGTCATTGTCATCAAGCATCATATCCAAGGACATTATAAAATTTTCATTCATAATTTAGAACAATACGTTCACTCTGTCATTGTCATCAAGCATCCTATCCAAAGACATTATATTTTTTCAATTCAAATTTTAGAACAATACAATTACGCTGTCATTGTCATCAAGCATCCTATCCAAGGACATTATTATTTTACAATTCATGATTTAGAACAATACATTCACACTGTCATGGCCATCAAGCATCCTATCCAAGGACATTATATTGATTCAATTCATAATTTAAAACTATACGTTTACACTGTCATTGACATCAAGCATCCTATCCAAGGACATTATAATGATTCAATTCATAATTTAGAACAATACATTTACACTGTCATTGTCATCAAGCATCCTATCCAAGGACATTTAATTTTTCAATTCATAATTTAGAACAATATATTTAAACTGTCATTTTCATCAAGCATCATATCCATGGACATTATAATGTTCTCATTCTTAATTTAAAACAATACGTTTACACTCTCATTGTCATCAAGCATCCTATACAAGGACATTATAATTTTTAATTCATAATTTAGAAGAATACATTTACACTGTCATTGTCATCAAGCATCCTATCCAAGGACATTATAATGTTCTCATTCTTAATTTAGAACAATACGTTCACACTGTCATTGTCATCAAGCATCCTATCCAAGGACATTATAATTTTTCAATTCATAATTTAGAACAATACATTTACACTGTCATTGTCATCAAGCATCCTATCCAAGGACATTATAATTTTTCAATTCATGATTTAGAACAATACATTTACAATGTCATTGTCATCAAGCATCCTATCCAAGGACATTATAATGTTTTCATACATAATTTAGAACAATACGTTTACACTGTCATTTTCATCAAGCATCCTATCCAAGGACATTATAATGTTTTCATTCATAATTTAGAACAATACATCTACACTGTCATTGTCATCAAGCATCCTATCCAAGGACATTATAATTTTTCAATTCATAATTTAGAACAATACGTTTACACTGTCATTGTCATCAAGCATCCTATCAAAGGACATTATAATGTTTTCATTCATAATTTAGAACAATACATTTACACTGACATTGTCTTCAAGCATCATATCCAAGGACATTATAATATTTTCATTCATAATATAGAACAATACGTTTACACTGACATTGTCATCAAGCATCCTATCCAAGGACATTATAATGATTCAATTCATAATTTAGAGCAATACATTTACACTGTCATTGTCATCAAGCATCCTATCCAAGGACATTATAATGTTTTCATTCATAATTTAGAACAATACATTTAAACTGTCATTGTCATCAAGCATCCTATCCAAGGACATTATAATTTTTCAATTCATAATTAGAACAATACATTTACACTGTCATTGTCATCAAGCATCCTATCCAAAGACATTATAATTTTTCAATTCATAATTTAGAATAATACATTTACACTGTCATTGTCATCAAGCATCCTATCCAAGGACATTTTAATATTTTCATTCCTAATTTAGAATAATACATTTACACTGTCATTGTTATCAAGAATCCTATCCAAGGACATGATAATGTTTTCATTCATAATTTAGAAAAATACATTTACACTGTCATTGTCATCAAGCATCCTATCCAAAGACATTATAATTTCTCAATTCATGATTTAGAACAATACATTTACCCTGTCATTGTCTTCAAGCATCATATCCAAGGACGTTATAATTTTTCAATTCATAATTTTGAACAATACATTTACACTGTCATTGTCATCAAGCATCCTATCCAAGGACATTATAATGTTTTCATTCATAATTTAGAACAATACAATTACACTCTCATTGTCATCAGCATCCTATCCAAGGACATTATAATCTTTCAATTCATAATTTAGAACAATTCATTTATATTGTCATTATAATCGGTCATCATATCTTTAAAGATTATAATGTTTCTATTCATAATGTGGCATTTAGTTATACTGTCATTATCACCAAGCATAATAATCCAAAACTTTATAATGTTCCATTCCTAATTTAGAATAATACATTTGTATTATTGCAGAGGTCAGTTTCGTTCAAATGGTGCAACTTTCTTTCAAATTCTTTTGTCTCAGTTTAATGTAATGATTCTTTGGCCATATCGTTACTAATGAAAAAAAAGAGACCAAAATATATCAGTGGAAAACTTTATTCAGTTGCTACCTTTTAGGACGAGCCACCTGGATCAGAGCGAAGAAAATGCGAGGCTAGTTCCTGCGGTAATATAACATTACACTTTTCCTTCTTTCTAAAGAAATATTACTGTTTCTTAATCCTTTGCTTAGCTTCTGTCAGACAACTTTCACTACCTAAATGCATCTTCGGAAAGCAGTGTCGCATTTTCCTCCTCCTGTTAAAACACTTCTCAGCTATGAAAATATTTCGATTGATTTGCAACAAAACATGTGTATATTGATATTAATTTATTTTTGGTTGGTTGAATGTTATATTTTGAAATCTAGATCTGGTTTTACTACAAAAAAAAAACATGTTATTAATATGTCGAAGAATGCATTTTTACTCTGTTCTGCCTGTGCGAAAGTTATGAATGTTCAAAAAAAAGGAAGAAAAATTTTAAATCCTACGTTCCGTATCGACAGGAAATGAAAGTTTTCTTTTCTTAAAGACATTTTTTCTTTGACTCAAAGAATACCTTTTAATGGTTCCTGTCTGTGAATGCACTTCCGTTCCTAGTATTCGAAAAAATAACCTGCGCATGCGTTATTCAAATATACTTTCTCATTCCTTCCTCTTATCAAGACAATCAGTTGGTCGTTTGAACTGACACCATGCGATGATATCACAAGTTAGGTGCAAAACATTCAAAATTCCTGGAAGGAAATTTACCTTTAATAATGTTCCTTATATGGAAGAACAAGTTTTGCTTTTTGATTATGCTTTCGGACTAACAACCATCTTTTCTTATTTTTAAATTTATTTACCAGTATAACGTATACATAAGAAATAGTATATCTAATACTTTTACTTTTACATACTTTTCTTTACGGGGCAAAAAACATCTTGTTTTTGTTAAGAAAATCCATTAGAATAAGTTTATCTCTGTTTTCCGGGAATATTTGATTTACTTAATTATTACTAGGACGTTACTGCTCTCTTCCCTGAGGACAAGATGCTAAAAATTCGAGTGTAATTTATTCGCCTGTTTAAAATATTACATTTATTTGAAAATAAAATCAGTTGAAATACAGGGTTCTCCTTCCTTTGAAAGTCAACTGCAGAGGGTCGCAATTTTTTTTATTTCTTCGCTCACGTTCGCATAAAAAGAATGTCCACGTGTGCATAGCAAAATTGTTTGTTAAACGTGCTGATTTAATATACTATAGAAAAGGGAGTTAACAAATACATGTTCTTATGCAGCGGCTGGTGCTGATACTACCGTATTAAAGAAGAAACGAAAGCACATTGCCCACTGAAAAACGATATACGTAATTCCCCATGTAGAATACGCCTTCATCCATAATACGCGCACCTAGAATTGTTTTAAAAGTGTGGGAAAATGCTTCTACTCATGCATAATACGCACCATTTGTAATAAAACGCTATATATTGTACTTCTCAAATTTTGTTACGGCCAGTGTTTCATACTCTTATTAAAAATGGTTTTAAAAATAGAATAATATTCTAATTTATTTTTATGATAAACTAGGTACTTTCATGAGATCGCTAAAAACAGAGCATGAAGAAAAAGACGCCAAAGTTGTTGAAAACAAAATTTTAGCGTCTAAATGCTTATGTTATTATTGGGAGGAAAGATCAAAGTATTTTTTAAATATTTTTAAAATTTTTTCCTTCTTTTTAGAACATTGTAAATTTTCATTAAAAAAACCTTGTTTATCTTTTTATCAACCGAACCAATAAAATAACATAAAATTTTAGCGCGTTTTTTTCCTGTATGTGACACATTAATTTGGAAAATCCTGCAAAAATAAAAATAATTTTTGGATTTTAGTGAAATTTTCAGAAACTATTCACAAATGATGGAACTTATTATAAATATCTTTTATTTTTAGTAAAGTCATGGCAGAAATTCTTTTTTTTTTTTTCATATGTATTACCTCCTCTAACTAATTGTACGAAAACTCTATAATTTCATTTTTGATGAGATTAATAATTATATTAGTTAAAAGCACAATGCTCTAAGGAAACCAAATCATCTTTTTGGGTTTTTTTTTTGTTGGAACCCCCCTACCTGAAAATCGTCTCTGAAGTGTAACATACAAAACTCAATAAAACAAAAATATTTTTTAATTTCAAAATCTTTTAATACCTTTTATTTATTTCAATGAACATGAACAATATTGTCTGAAAGCAAAACGATATTTCGATGAAAAATGAATTTTTAAAACAATTATTTGTTATTTCTGAAATATTTTTTTTTTATATTTACATTATGTTGCTAATTCTTCTAAAATTAGGGAAAAGTTTGTAGAACTTAACGAATGTTGTTATTAAGTAGATATATATTTACAGATTATAATTTCCAAAGCTTATTACAAACTAACGACAGCACGTATATTAAAAAAATTAATTTGTGTCAATAATTTTTACCAAATGAAATCTACGGAAGCCGGAAGTATCGCGCGTGCAATAAATAAAAAACGTCAGCAGTGCAGCACTTGTATCGTATTTTTTTTTTTTATAGTATTTATAATTTCCCCAGATAGTATCAACAAACTTATGGTACAGTACTTAAAAAAACAAAAAAACAAAAAAACGGAATGGCGAAATTTTTTTTACTTTAATTATTACAAGGTAGTACTTAAGCGGGTCCGCTTAAAAAATATGTCCATTCTATCCGTCTGTAGGGGAACTCGAATCTCACGTCAGCTGTCAATAATTTATAGACGGCATCAATTCGCACTTGTCAATTCGCGCGAGGTTGAGGTCCGCTCTCTTTTATCTTAAAAAAAACATTTTTCTACAAAGAAAGTAAGTAAACGTTTCTTTTATATTATTTTAAATAAACTTCAATTTTTTTCAAATAAATTTTGAAATACGTATAATTCATTTTTAAACGAATTTTAAACGAAGAATTTAACTTATTTTAAAAATTTTTTAAAAATGGCTTAAATCGAGTTTTTTTCGTTATTTCGTAAACAAGATTTGTAACTAAAATTTTGGACATGCTAAATATGAGTAAAAAATTTCAAAAAATATTCAAAAAATACTTTAGTGATTCTTCTCAAGAATGAAATATACATTTAACACGAAGAAAATTTTTATTCATTAATTTTCGGACCGTTCTTGTCATGCTCTCGATTTTCATGAAGCTACCTATGATAAACTATTTTATTTTACGGCAATTTTTAAAGATTTTTCGTAAGCAGTTCATAAAACGCACCCCTGATTTTGCTTATTAACGGAATTTCCCATGTATAATACGCATTTTCTTATAAAAAATAATAATCTTTTTGGGGATTTATTACGGAAGGTAGTCCTCCTTCCAAACATGTCAACAGAGACTGGTTGCCACTGTTTTTATTGTGAATGAATACTCGTTATCATTCGTAATGTTCGCTGTAATAGAGACAATGTAATCACAGGTACAACTATAGTAACGCCGTTGAACAATACTCGTGTCAGACGCCTTTGAATATCACTCAAAGTACTTTCTCGATAATACTTGCTCAACAAGTAACCTGTATAGTGATCCGAACAGAGAAATAGTATAGTGAATAGAGTAGAGAATAGCGGCACGTATAGTAATAGAGGATAGGCTAGAAATGATGATCCAAATAGTAATAGAAGCCAGACTAGAAAATAGCAATCGTTTAGACGTTTACATTGCAGAGTCTTCTGTGAATATTCCCAAGAATATCTAGATAACCAAGTAGAAACACTAGACCAGCAACAATATTCAATGGTTAGACGATTAGTTGGAGTATTTTTGTGATGTCAATAATAGCACTTGATCGATAATAATCACTCAAAAGGTAACTGTCTTATAGTGATCTGAACAGTAGTCAGTATAGAGAATAGTATAGTGAATAGCGATCCGTATATTAATAGAGGATAGACTAGAAAGATTGATCAACGAGATATTTTAATTGTTTCCTATTGCGCTTATCTCTATCTTGCGTCCGATTTGATGATATCGTTGTAAAATTTTAAATAACTAATCGTCTAGGGTTCAGGATCGGGGTCATCCATTTTCATTGCTTCGAACAGGGAAAATGCTTTAGTTTTACGAACATGTTCGGGTAATGAAGGCCTACAACGAACGAATTAAATTCGTGAGCCAAGGATTTATTGGGGGGGGGTGTTTGTTTTTTTGTTTTTTTGGTGGGGGGTTAAGAAATTTACCCCCAAGCAATGCGGGGGTGCCACTAGCACTCAAAGCGTTATAGAGAATTGAGAACAAGAGTAAATAAGCGTCTTTGAAGGACGAATAAAGAGAAGGACGGGGGAAAAGACCAAGGTATCATCATAAGATGTCGATTGACATTACACTCAAATATTCGAAGTTTATAGCTATCAGGGAAGCAAGGAAGAGGGAGGGAGTTCCACAGACGGGAAGTGCGAGAGAATAAGTTGTTTCAGTAGAAGAAACGGTTACTTTTAACGGTTTTGAACAGTGAAAGGCTGGGATCGAAATGCCAGCCTATTAGCTAGCTTAAATTCATGTAGTCTGGGAACCAGCGGAAGTTGCTGGTCGGAACAGTCGGCGTGAAAATACACGTCTGTGAGAAAGCAACTGTAGACGAGATTCCAGATCAGGACCTACCGCATTGCATATTCGTCTTTTGATTTTGTCGAGGACCTCGAGACGTATAACGGCGGCAGCAGCAAATCCTATATGTATTCCAGGCAAGGATGGATGATTGACTTATAGATTTGAAGTACGGACTCAGACGAGAAAAAAACTTTCTGGCACGACACAGAAAACCAAATTTCTTTGCGGTAGATGAAGCTATTGATTCTATTTATTTGTTCCACGTCATATCAGCGGACAGCGTCAGACCAAGCAGGATGTCGAGGAGTTACGCATCAGCCATTCTGATGGGTGGCAGGCTGGGTTCTCTGTGGTGCGCAAACTTAAAGGAATACAGGCATCAAAAAATGGTAAGACATTAGCTTTATGAAGACACCATTGGCATTAAATATTACCATTATGTGGGGAGTATTTATGGGATAGTCGTTTTCACCTATGAAAGACAGTAAAGTCACTGAGACACAAGGGGTTACTAAATGTGTAAAAATTAGAAAGCGAAACATGAGTGGGATCGAAATAACTAATCAGGAGGACAGTATATATATATAGTAAATTGCATTTAAATTTTAGCAGATTAAAGTTTGGCTGGGAATCATGGGGTTAGAAATCATGGGGTTCCACAAGCGAGAAAATATTAGCATAGAATATACTGTTAGATATATATATATATATATATATATATATATATATATATATATAATGTCATCCACAGACAGACTGTTTCGCTGTATCACAGCTCATCAGTAATGTCGTTTTTTGACGTTAAAAATACGTCAAAAAACGACATTATTACGTCATTATTTTTGCATCAACCTAATAGATATATATATATATATATATATATATATATATATATATATATATATATATATATATATATTAATTCAAAAATACGCATTTAAGTAGGCGCCTGAGGGGGTCGTCAGTGATGCTTTGACTTGGTTCATCAGGGTGTTTTGGGTTTTTCAACATCATACTCCCCATCACCAAATCGACCCACCAGACCAACCCCTGATTCCCACTTACAATTAAAAGATAACAACTCCTCTGGCCTTTTTAAAGAATTAAACGAAGAAAGATCACATATTCCGCACAACCGATTGGGTGTTTGTAACAACCAATCTGCTGCGTGACTATCTTTAAATGGTCCGCGTTGGGGACTGGCGTCTTTTCTTATTTCGGTGGATTGCAGCTTCGAAGGATAACCGAGGATGTAATCTTAATGTACCTAAGTTTAACTCTTGCTTAAGTATTGTATAGTTTAATTATTAGCCGTTTTTATTTTATTTGTTCTTTTTTCCTTCTTTTGGCGGGGAAACTTAAACTCAACCCTATTATCACATTTTATTGTTTAGCCTTTTCCTTAATATTATTACAGGTTAACCTTAAATGGATGTAATCGCAAAAGTAAAATAATAATTGTCCATAAACATGGCGTATATTTTTTCTGTACACACAAAAATGAAATTAAAAATACAATATATATATATATATATATATATATATATATATATATATATATATATATATATATAAGGCTCAAACACTAATATTCCATGGTTATAATTTATTACATTGGAATCATAATCATGATCCAAATCATTTTTATACCCGGAGTTGTATTTTCCGATTTCTTTTTTTAATTTCAAGGCCTGGTGATTTGGATCGGGATTACGATTCCAATGTAATAATTTATAACCATACTCTGTCCTGGACACTGAGTTCTACCAGGATTCTATCCTCCCTGGAATTTATATATATATATATATATATGTGTGTGTGTGTGTGTGTGTGTGTGTGTGACAATCGGTATCAACCCAAGGAAGGCAATAAACCCACTAAGACACAAGGGGCTACAGGGTATGGAAGAATTAAGAAAAGAAACATTAATAATGTGCGGGAAGTGGAAAAATTAATCAAGAGGGCAGTAGATAGCGATTGACATTACATCATTTTTTTGCAGATTAATGTTGGCTGGAAAGTATGGAGCCGGAAGTGCGAGAAACTGTTAGCATAGAACTTACGGTGACATCTAGCCAACTGAATTATATATATATATATATATATATATATATATATATATATATATATATATATATATATATTAATCAGTATCGCACCATGGAACGTATTAAAGCCACTAAGATAGAAGCGTTTACAGGGTGTGTAAGAATTAAGCACAGAAACAGTCATAATGAGCGGGAAGAGTAAAGAGTAATCAGTGGGTCAGTATATAGCGATTGAGATTGCATTTAGATTTTTGAAGATCAAAGTTGGCTGAAAAGCATGGAACCAGGAATGAGTCCCACAAGCGTAAAGTGCGAGAAAAAACTGTTAGCAGAGAACTTACGGATACATCTAGGCAGCTCACCTGTCAAGTGATAAGATCTCGACACCAGTCTAGTCGTTATTCTTTTTATGTGCCGTGTCCCTTCAGGACGTAGGCGATCATGGCTCTCCACTTCCTCATATCCCAGTGTAGCTCTAAATAAGTTTTGTCCCCTTGCCACCTCCCCCGCCCTGGACATGTTCTGTCATCCACTTGCTTAAGCCCTCCAGGTATGTCATGCCTTGCCTCCCCTTGTCTCTCTTTCCCTCTATTTGACCTGTGAGTATCAGAAATTTCAGGTGCCTCTTCCTATGTTAAGTATAAGCTTCCTTCATGCTTGCATCCTCTCAAAAACCTCATCGTTGCTCACATGTTCCGTCCATGGTATCCTTAGCAACGTTCTATAGAACCGTACCTCCGTTGCCGTGAGTCTCTTCTTCCTCTTTAAGAAAAGCGTCCAACATTCGCTGCCGTAAAGAAGAACAGATGTCACATAGCAGTTCAGTACCCTTTTCTTTGTGACCAACAAAATCCTCCTGTATTGTAATAGTTTGTCTAGCTTTTGGAAAGGGTTTGAATTAATCCCAATCAATCGTCGGATATCAGCGTCGCACTTACCGACCTCTGTCAAAACACTTTTCGCATACGCTTGGTTTTAGGGTCCCCAACGTGTAAATCGAATTTCAGGCTCATCATTTTATTGATGGCCATGGATTCTGTCTTCTTGTAGTCTATGCTTAGTCCCTTCTTCTCGCTCTCCTTTGATACCTTCTGTCATTGTATTTCCGTGCCTGCTATCAATACTGTGTCGTCTGGGTGTGTAATGTCGTTAATATTGTGGGCGACAATGATCAAATCCCTGTAGGATTTCCAATTCTCTCAGAATGGACTTGCTGTAAATAAGTCCGGTGAGAAGGCCCATTCTTGCCTTTAGCCCTTTTCTATTTTTGTATTTCTGCTGAACTCATTCTATATGTACATGCATGTCGCTTGCGGCCAGTATTGTTTCTTGATTATTCTAATATCTTTCCCAAATATAAAAATGTTGCTGAGCAATCTCAACAGATCATTATGTAGTCTATGAAACAGAGGTACACGTCCTTCTGCATTTGTATTGCTCTTTCTGATAACATTCTGGGTATGAATATCGTGTCCATTGATCTAGTGTCTTTAACGAACCCGCACTGTTCTTGTCCTATCACTGGATTGATTCGGCTACGCGTTCTATTCATCAGAATTCGGATGATTTAGTTTTGTTATGTGGTCACATTTGTCTGTGTCTGGTTTATTAGGTAGTGCTATGAAAATTAATATTATTTCTCTGATGTTGTCTATGATTAATCGTCTAAAACTGTAAGCGTTTCTGTTAGAATTCAGTTTCTTTGAATTTCATGCAAGTCTTGGACGCTAACTCAGTTCTTCGTTCACAATCGTGAAGTGTTTCGACTTCTTTACGAAGTAAATGGTCAGTCTAGTGCTGCACTTAAATTAAAGAAAAATTCTATGTAAAATACCGAATAACTTATTCGAACAATTACTATGAAAGTATTTATATAGACGGCAAAGTGGGGCTACATTATGGCGGGGGGGGATGACTGAATCTGGGCCGAGAGTCGAAAGAATTTCTGGCGCCCCGTGTATAATACTGTCGATCTTTTTTTTTTGTTTTTTTTTATTATTCTGAGTTAACATCAACTCGTGTCTACTCATAGACACTAACCTGCAATGAAATATTGTAATGTACGTTTGTATATTTTTTACAGGTGTAACAATTCACTATCACGTGATTAGAAACATTCATAGCTACCTATCTACCTGCAAACGTATATATTATACATATATTTTTTTATTACGACAATTTCGCAGACTGTGTGTAATGCACATTGCACACAACACGTATCATAATCGAACAAAGGTGGAGAAAAAAACAAAAAATACATATAATGCAAAAAGAAAAAAAAAGAAAGAAAAATGTATAAAATAAAACAGACGAGAGTGAAAGAGAATGGAAGGGAGTGTATACAGAGTCTGATATATCGTAGTAGAGTTGAATATATAAAGAATGAGTGTGAGAGAGAGAGAGCGAGAGAGAAAGAAAGAAATATGGGTATGAGAAAATGACGTTATGTTATAAAATAAGATAAAAAGGTTGAAAGAAATAATGAGAAATATATAATTACGATTATAAAATATTAATAATATCGACACGTAAAGTGTGACACTTGAAATCCGAAGGCCTATTGAGATAAGAAACGAGGCCCTTTCAAAAGCAAAGCAGACTACTAAGAAATAGAACAAAAATTCGATAGAAACTCGGATAAGAGTACTAAACTGGGACGTCACATGATCTCCTGTATGAGAGTGATGCTGGAGAGTCTCTCCAACAATGACGAAGCAAAAAAATGCAGATCTACAGAAGGATGCTAAGAATATTATGGAGCGAACATGAGAGCAACGACGAAATTTAAGAAAAACGGAAGTAGAAAGGAAGATTATACCAACCAACAGGATGAGAGAACTGAAATTTCTCGGGCAACTGGCGAGTTAAGGGACGTGAAAAAAAATATGATATTCACATGACAGATTAAAAGAAAATGAGAAAGGAAAACAACGCCTAACCTGCCTAGAGAGATTGAGTAAATAGATGGCGGAACAAGGTTTAGGAGATTGAAGGCAAGAGGGACAGAGGAAAACAACGCATAACCTACCTAGAGAGATTGAGTAAATGGATGGCGGAACAAGGTTTAGGAGATTGAAGGGAAGAATGACGGAGGAAAACAACGCATAACCTACGTAGAGAGATCGAGTAAATGGATGGCGGTACAAGGTTTAGGGGATTGAAGGCAAGAGGGTCAGAGGGAAACAACGCATAACCTACCTAGAGAGATTGTGTAAATGGATGGCGGAAGAAGTTTTAGGAGGTTGAAGGCAAGAGGGAAAGAGGAAAACAACGCATAACCTACCTAGAGAGATTGAGTAAATGGATGGCGAAACAAGGTTTAAGAGATTGAAGGCAAGAGGGACAGAGAAAAACAACGCATAACCTACCTAGAGAGACTGAGTAAATGGACGACGGAACAAGGTTTAGGAGATTGAAGGCAAGACGGACAGAGGAAAACAACGCATAACCTACCTAGAGAGAATGAGTAAATTGATGGCGGAACGAGGTTTAGTAGATTGAAGGCAAGAGGGACAGAGGAAAACAACGCATAACCTACCTAGAGAGATTGAGTAAATTGATGGCGGAACAAGGTTTAGGAGAAGGAAGGCAAGAGGGACAGAGGGAAACAACGTATAACCTACCTGGAGAGATTGAGTAAATGGATGGCGGAACAAGGTTTAGTAGATTGAAGGCAAGAGGGACAGAGGAAAACAACGCATAAACTACCTAGAGAGATTGAGTAAATGGATGGCGGAACAAGGTTTAGGAGATTGAAGGCAAGAGGGACAGAGAAAAACAACGCATAACCTACCTAGAGAGATTGAGTAAATGGATGGCGGAACAAGGTTTAGGAGATTGAAGGAAAAGAGGGACAGAGGAAAACAACGCATAACCTACCTAGAAAGATTGAGTAAATGGATGGTGGAACAATGTTTAGGAGATTGAAGGGAAGAGGGACAGAGGAAAACAACGCATAAACTACCTAGAGAGATTGAGTAAATGGATGGTGGAACAAGGTTTTGGAGATTGAAGGCAAGAGGAACAGATGAAAACTAGGCATAACCACCTAGAGAGATTGAGTAAATGGATGGCGGAACAAGGTTTAGGAGATTGAAGGCAAGAAGGACAGATGAAAACAACGCATAACCTACCTAGAGAGATTGAGTAAATGGATGGCGGAACAAGGTTTAGTAGTTTGAAGGCAAGAGGGACAGAGGAAAACAAAGCATAACCTACCTGGAGAGATTGTGTAAATGGATGGTGGAACAAGGTTTAGTAGTTTGAAGGCAAGAGGGATAGAGGAAAACAACGCATAACCTACCTAGAGAGATTGAGTAAGTGGATGGCGGAACAAGGTTTAGGAGATTGAAGACAAGAGGGACAGAGGAAAACAACGCATAACCTACCTAGAGAGATTGAGTAAATGGATGGCGGAACAAGGTTTGGGAGATTGAAGGTAAGGGGCAGTGGGTAAAACAACGCATAACCTACCTAGAGAGATTGAGTAAAAGGATGGCGGAACAATGTTTAGTAGATTGTAGGCAAGAGGGACATATGAAAAAAAGGCATAACCAACTAGAGAGATTGAGTAAATGGATGGCGGAACAAGGTTTAGTAGATTGAAGGAAAGAGGGACAGATGAAAACAAGGCATAACCAACTAGAGAGATTGAGTAAATGGATGGCGGAACAAGGTTTAGGAGATTGATGACAAGAGGGACAGAGGAAAACAAAGCATAACCTACCTGGAGGGAGTGAGTAAATGGATGTCGGAACAAGGTTTAGGAGATTGAAGACAAGAGGGACAGAAGAAAACAACGCATAACCTACCTAGAGAGATTGAGTAAATGGATGGCGGAACAAGGTTTAGTAGATTGCAGGAAAGAGGGACAGATGAAAACAAGGCATAAACAACTAGAGAGATTGAGTAAATGGATGGCGGAACAAGGTTTAGTAGATTGAAGGCAAGGGGGACAGAAAAAAACAACGCATAACCTACCTAGAGAGATTGAGTAAATGGATGGCGGAACAAGGTTTAGGAGATTGAAGACAAGAGGGACAGAGGAAAAAAACGCATAACCTAACTAGAGAGATTGAGTAAATGGATGGCGGTACAAGGTTTGGGAGATTGCAGGTAAAAGGCAGTGAGTAAAACAACGCATAACTTACCTAGAGAGATTGAGTAAATGGATGGCGGAACAAGGTTTAGTAGATTGAAGGCAAGAGGGACAGATGAAAACAAGGCATAACCAACTAGAGAGATTGAGTAAATGGATGGCGGAACAAGGTTTAGGAGATTGATGACAAGAGGGACAGAGGAAAACAAAGGATAACCTACCTGGAGGGAGTGAGTAAATGGATGGCGGAACAAGGTTTATGAGATTGAAGACAAGAGGGACAGAGGAAAACAACGCATAACCTACCTAGAGAGATTGAGTAAATGGATGGCGGAACAAGGTTTAGGAGATTGAAGGCAAGAGGGACAGAGAAAAACAACGCATAACCTACCTAGAGAGATTGAGTAAATGGATGGCGGAACAAGGTTTAGGAGATTGAAGGAAAAGAGGGACAGAGGAAAACAACGCATAACCTACCTAGAAAGATTGAGTAAATGGATGGTGGAACAATGTTTAGGAGATTGAAGGGAAGAGGGACAGAGGAAAACAACGCATAAACTACCTAGAGAGATTGAGTAAATGGATGGTGGAACAAGGTTTTGGAGATTGAAGGCAAGAGGAACAGATGAAAACTAGGCATAACCACCTAGAGAGATTGAGTAAATGGATGGCGGAACAAGGTTTAGGAGATTGAAGGCAAGAAGGACAGATGAAAACAACGCATAACCTACCTAGAGAGATTGAGTAAATGGATGGTGGAACAAGGTTTAGTAGTTTGAAGGCAAGAGGGATAGAGGAAAACAACGCATAACCTACCTAGAGAGATTGAGTAAATGGATGGCGGAACAAGGTTTAGGAGATTGAAGACAAGAGGGACAGAGGAAAACAACGCATAACCTACCTAGAGAGATTGAGTAAATGGATGGCGGAACAAGGTTTGGAAGATTGAAGGTAAGGGGCAGTGGGTAAAACAACGCATAACCTACCTAGAGAGATTGAGTAAAAGGATGGCGGAACAATGTTTAGTAGATTGTAGGCAAGAGGGACATATGAAAAAAAGGCATAACCAACTAGAGAGATTGAGTAAATGGATGGCGGAACAAGGTTTAGTAGATTGAAGGCAAGCGGGACAGATGAAAACAAGGCATAAACAACTAGAGAGATTGAGTAAATGGATGGCGGAACAAGGTTTAGTAGATTGAAGGCAAGGGGGACAGAGAAAAACAACGCATAACCTACCTAGAGAGATTGAGTAAATGGATGGCGGTACATGGTTTGGGAGATTGAAGGTAAGGGGCAGATAGTAAAACAAAGCATAACCTACCTAGAGAGATTGAGTAAATCGATGGCGGAACAAGGTTTAGTAGATTGAAGGCAAGAGGCACAGATGAAAACAAGGCATAACCAACTAGAGAGATTGAGTAAATGGATGGCGGAACAAGGTTTAGGAGATTGATGACAAGAGGGACAGAGGAAAACAAAGCATAACCTACCTGGAGGGAGTGAGTAAATGGATGTCGGAACAAGGTTTAGGAGATTGAAGACAAGAGGGACAGAAGAAAACAACGCATAACCTACCTAGAGAGATTGAGTAAATGGATGGCGGAACAAGGTTTAGTAGATTGCAGGAAAGAGGGACAGATGAAAACAAGGCATAAACAACTAGAGAGATTGAGTAAATGGATGGCGGAACAAGGTTTAGTAGATTGAAGGCAAGGGGGACAGAAAAAAACAACGCATAACCTACCTAGAGAGATTGAGTAAATGGATGGCGGAACAAGGTTTAGGAGATTGAAGACAAGAGGGACAGAGGAAAAAAACGCATAACCTAACTAGAGAGATTGAGTAAATGGATGGCGGTACAAGGTTTGGGAGATTGCAGGTAAAAGGCAGTGAGTAAAACAACGCATAACTTACCTAGAGAGATTGAGTAAATGGATGGCGGAACAAGGTTTAGTAGATTGAAGGCAAGAGGGACAGATGAAAACAAGGCATAACCAACTAGAGAGATTGAGTAAATGGATGGCGGAACAAGGTTTAGGAGATTGATGACAAGAGGGACAGAGGAAAACAAAGGATAACCTACCTGGAGGGAGTGAGTAAATGGATGGCGGAACAAGGTTTATGAGATTGAAGACAAGAGGGACAGAGGAAAACAACGCATAACCTACCTAGAGAGATTGAGTAAATGGATGGCGGAACAAGGTTTAGGAGATTGAAGGCAAGAGGGACAGAGAAAAACAACGCATAACCTACCTAGAGAGATTGAGTAAATGGATGGCGGAACAAGGTTTAGGAGATTGAAGGAAAAGAGGGACAGAGGAAAACAACGCATAACCTACCTAGAAAGATTGAGTAAATGGATGGTGGAACAATGTTTAGGAGATTGAAGGGAAGAGGGACAGAGGAAAACAACGCATAAACTACCTAGAGAGATTGAGTAAATGGATGGTGGAACAAGGTTTTGGAGATTGAAGGCAAGAGGAACAGATGAAAACTAGGCATAACCACCTAGAGAGATTGAGTAAATGGATGGCGGAACAAGGTTTAGGAGATTGAAGGCAAGAAGGACAGATGAAAACAACGCATAACCTACCTAGAGAGATTGAGTAAATGGATGGCGGAACAAGGTTTAGTAGTTTGAAGGCAAGAGGGACAGAGGAAAACAAAGCATAACCTACCTGGAGAGATTGTGTAAATGGATGGTGGAACAAGGTTTAGTAGTTTGAAGGCAAGAGGGATAGAGGAAAACAACGCATAACCTACCTAGAGAGATTGAGTAAATGGATGGCGGAACAAGGTTTAGGAGATTGAAGACAAGAGGGACAGAGGAAAACAACGCATAACCTACCTAGAGAGATTGAGTAAATGGATGGCGGAACAAGGTTTGGGAGATTGAAGGTAAGGGGCAGTGGGTAAAACAACGCATAACCTACCTAGAGAGATTGAGTAAAAGGATGGCGGAACAATGTTTAGTAGATTGTAGGCAAGAGGGACATATGAAAAAAAGGCATAACCAACTAGAGAGATTGAGTAAATGGATGGCGGAACAAGGTTTAGTAGATTGAAGGAAAGAGGGACAGATGAAAACAAGGCATAAACAACTAGAGAGATTGAGTAAATGGATGGCGGAACAAGGTTTAGTAGATTGAAGGCAAGGGGGACAGAGAAAAACAACGCATAACCTACCTAGAGAGATTGAGTAAATGGATGGCGGTACATGGTTTGGGAGATTGAAGGTAAGGGGCAGATAGTAAAACAACGCATAACCTACCTAGAGAGATTGAGTAAATCGATGGCGGAACAAGGTTTAGTAGATTGAAGGCAAGAGGCACAGATGAAAACAAGGCATAACCAACTAGAGAGATTGAGTAAATGGATGGCGGAACAAGGTTTAGGAGATTGATGACAAGAGGGACAGAGGAAAACAAAGCATAACCTACCTGGAGGGAGTGAGTAAATGGATGTCGGAACAAGGTTTAGGAGATTGAAGACAAGAGGGACAGAAGAAAACAACGCATAACCTACCTAGAGAGATTGAGTAAATGGATGGCGGAACAAGGTTTAGTAGATTGCAGGAAAGAGGGACAGATGAAAACAAGGCATAAACAACTAGAGAGATTGAGTAAATCGATGGCGGAACAAGGTTTAGGAGATTGAAGGCAAGAGGGACAGAGGAAAACAACGCAAAACCTACCTAGAGAGATTGAGTAAATGGATGACGAAACAAGGTTTAGTAGATTGAAGGCAAGGGGGACAGAAAAAAACAACGCATAACCTACCTAGAGAGATTGAGTAAATGGATGGCGGAACAAGGTTTAGGAGATTGAAGACAAGAGGGACAGAGGAAAAAAACGCATAACCTAACTAGAGAGATTGAGTAAATGGATGGCGGTACAAGGTTTGGGAGATTGCAGGTAAAAGGCAGTGAGTAAAACAACGCATAACTTACCTAGAGAGATTGAGTAAATGGATGGCGGAACAAGGTTTAGTAGATTGAAGGCAAGAGGGACAGATGAAAACAAGGCATAACCAACTAGAGAGATTGAGTAAATGGATGGCGGAACAAGGTTTAGGAGATTGATGACAAGAGGGACAGAGGAAAACAAAGCATAACCTACCTGGAGGGAGTGAGTAAATGGATGGCGGAACAAGGTTTATGAGATTGAAGACAAGAGGGACAGAGGAAAACAACGCATAACCTACCTAGAGAGATTGAGTAAATGGATGGCGGAACAAGGTTTGGGAGATTGAAGGTAAGGGGCAGTGAGTAAAACAACGCATAACCTACCTAGAGAGATTGAGTAAAAGGATGGCGGAACAATGTTTAGTAGATTGTAGGCAAGAGGGACATATGAAAAAAAGGCATAACCAACTAGAGAGATTGAGTAAATGGATGGCGGAACAAGGTTTATTAGATTGAAGGAAAGAGGGACAGATGAAAACAAGGCATAAACAACTAGAGAGTTTGAGTAAATGGATGGCGGAACAAGGTTTAGTAGATTGAAGGCGAGGGGGACAGAGAAAAACAAAGCATAACCTACCTGGAGGGAGTGAGTAAATGGATGTCGGAACAAGGTTTAGGAGATTGAAGACAAGAGGGACAGAGGAAAACAACGCATAACCTACCTAGAGAGATTGAGTAAATGGATGGCGGAACAAGGTTTAGGAGATTGAAGACAAGAGGGACAGAGGAAAAAAACGCATAACCTAACTAGAGAGATTGAGTAAATGGATGGCGGTACAAGGTTTGGGAGAATGAAGGTAAGGGGTAGATAGTAAAACAACGCATAACTTACCTAGAGAGATTGAGTAAATGGATGGCGGAACAAGGTTTAGTAGATTGAAGGCAAGAGGGATAGATGAAAACAAGGCATAACCAACTAGAGAGATTGAGTAAATGGATGGCGGAACAAGGTTTAGGAGATTGATGACAAGAGGGACAGAGGAAAACAAAGCATAACCTACCTGGAGGGAGTGAGTAAATGGATGTCGGAACAAGGTTTAGGAGATTGAAGACAAGAGGGACAGAGGAAAACAACGCATAACCTAACTAGTGAGATTGAGTAAATGGATGGCAGAACAAGGTTTGGGAGATTGAAGGTAAGGGGCAGTGAGTAAAACAACGCATAACCTACCTAGAGAGATTGAGTAAATGGATGGCGGAACAAGGTTTAGTAGATTGAAGGCAAGAGGGACAGATGAAGACAAGGCATAACCAACTAGAGAGATTGATTAAATGGATGGCGGAACAAGGTTTAGGAGATTGATGACAAGAGGGACAGAGGAAAACAAAGCATAACCTACCTGGAGGGAGTGAGTAAATGGATGGCGGAACAAGGTTTAGGAGATTGAAGACAAGAGGGACAGAGGAAAACAACGCATAACCTAACTAGAGAGATTGAGGAAATGGATGGCGGAACAAGGTTTGGGAGATTGAAGGTAAGGGGCAGTGAGTAAAACAACGCATAACCTACCTAGAGAGATTGAGTAAATGGATGGCGGAACAATGTTTAGTAGATTGTAGGCAAGAGGGACATATGAAAAAAAGGCATAACCAACTAGAGAGATTGAGTAAATGGATGGCGGAACAAGGTTTAGTAGAGTGAAGGCAAGCGGGTCAGAGGAAAACAACACATAACCTACCTAGGGAGATTGAGTAAATGGATGGCGGAACAAGGTTTAGTAGATTGCAGGAAAGAGGGACAGATGAAAACAAGGCATAAACAACTAGAGAGATTGAGTAAATGGATGGCGGAACAAGGTTTAGTAGATTGAAGGCAAGGGGGACAGAGAAAAACAACGCATAACCTACCTAGAGAGATTGAGTAAATGGATGGCGGAACAAGGTTTAGGAGATTGATGACAAGAGGGACAGAGGAAAACAAAGCATAACCTACCTGGAGGGAGTGAGTAAATGGATGTCGGAACAAGGTTTAGGAGATTGAAGACAAGAGGGACAGAGGAAAACAACGCATAACCTAACTAGAGAGATTGAGTAAATGGATGGCGGAACAAGGTTTGGGAGATTGAAGGTAAGGGGCAGTGAGTAAAACAACGCATAACCTACCTAGAGAGATTGAGTAAATGGATGGCGGAACAAGATTTAGGAGATTGAAGGCAAGAGGGACAGATGAAAACAAAACATAACCTACCTAGAGAGATTGAGTAAATGGATGGCGGAACAAGTTTAATAGATTGAAGGAAAGAGGTACAGATGAAAACAATGCATAACCAACTAGAGAGATTGAGTAAATGGATGGCGGAACAATGTTTAGTAGATTGTAGGCAAGAGGGACATATGAAAACATGGCATAACCAACTAGAGTGATTGAGTAAATGGATGGCGGAAGAAGTTTTAGTAGATTGAAGGCAAGCGGGACAGAGGAAAACAACACATAACCTACCTAGAGAGATTGAGTAAATGGATGGCGGAACAAGGTTTAATATATTGAAGGAAAGAGGGACAGATGAAAACAAGGCATAACCAACTAGAGAGATTGAGTAAATGCATGGCGGAACAAGGTTTAGTAGATTGAAGGCAAGGGGGACAGAGGAAAACAACGCATAACCTACCTAGAGAGATTGAGTAAATGGATGGCGGAACAAGGTTTAGGAGATTGAAGACAAGAGGGTCAGAGTAAAACAACGCATAACCTAACTAGAGAGATTGAGTAAATGGATGGCGGAACAAGGTTTAGTAGATTGAAGGCAAGAGTGACAGAAGAAAACAACGCATAACCTACCTAGAGAGATTGAGTAAATGGTTGCCGGAACAAGGTTTAGGAGATTGAAGACAAGAGGGACAGAGGAAAACAGCGCATAACCTAACTAGAGAGATTGAGTAAATGGATTGCGGAACAAGGTTTAGGAGATTGATGACAAGAGGGACAGACGAAAACAAAGCATTACCTACCTGGAGAGATTGAGTAAATGGGTGGCGGTACAAGGTTTGGCAGATTGAAGGTAAGGGGCAGATAGTAAAACAACGCATAACCTACCTAGAGAGTTTGAGTAAATGGATGGCGGAACAAGGTTTAGTAGATTGAAGGCAAGAGGGACAGAGGAAAACAACGCATAACCTACTTAGAGAGATTGAGTAAATGGATGGCGGAACAAGGTTTAGTAGATTGCAGGAAAGAGGGACAGATGAAAACAAGGCATAAACAACTAGAGAGATTGAGTAAATGGATGGCGGTACAAGGTTTGGGAGAATGAAGGTAAGGGGCAGATAGTAAAACAACGCATAACTTACCTAGAGAGATTGAGTAAATGGATGGCGGAACAAGGTTTAGTAGATTGAAGGCAAGAGGCACAGATGAAAACAAGGCATAACCAACTAGAGAGATTGAGTAAATGGATGGCGGAACAAGGTTTAGGAGATTGATGACAAGAGGGACAGAGGAAAACAAAGCATAACCTACCTGGAGGGAGTGAGTAAATGGATGTCGGAACAAGGTTTAGGAGATTGAAGACAAGAGGGACAGAGGAAAACAACGCATAACCTAACTAGAGAGATTGAGTAAATGGATGGCGGAACAAGGTTTGGGAGATTGAAGGTAAGGGGCAGTGAGTAAAACAACGCATAACCTACCTAGAGAGATTGAGTAAATGGATGGCGGAACAAGATTTAGGAGATTGAAGGCAAGAGGGACAGATGAAAACAAAACATAACCTACCTAGAGAGATTGAGTAAATGGATGGCGGAACAAGTTTAATAGATTGAAGGAAAGAGGTACAGATGAAAACAATGCATAACCAACTAGAGAGATTGAGTAAATGGATGGCGGAACAATGTTTAGTAGATTGTAGGCAAGAGGGACATATGAAAACATGGCATAACCAACTAGAGTGATTGAGTAAATGGATGGCGGAAGAAGTTTTAGTAGATTGAAGGCAAGCGGGACAGAGGAAAACAACACATAACCTACCTAGAGAGATTGAGTAAATGGATGGCGGAACAAGGTTTAATATATTGAAGGAAAGAGGGACAGATGAAAACAAGGCATAACCAACTAGAGAGATTGAGTAAATGCATGGCGGAACAAGGTTTAGTAGATTGAAGGCAAGGGGGACAGAGGAAAACAACGCATAACCTACCTAGAGAGATTGAGTAAATGGATGGCGGAACAAGGTTTAGGAGATTGAAGACAAGAGGGTCAGAGTAAAACAACGCATAACCTACCTAGAGAGATTGAGTAAATGGATGGCGGAACAAGGTTTAGTAGATTGAAGGCAAGAGTGACAGAAGAAAACAACGCATAACCTACCTAGAGAGATTGAGTAAATGGTTGCCGGAACAAGGTTTAGGAGATTGAAGACAAGAGGGACAGAGGAAAACAGCGCATAACCTAACTAGAGAGATTGAGTAAATGGATTGCGGAACAAGGTTTAGGAGATTGATGACAAGAGGGACAGACGAAAACAAAGCATTACCTACCTGGAGAGATTGACTAAATGGGTGGCGGTACAAGGTTTGGCAGATTGAAGGTAAGGGGCAGATAGTAAAACAACGCATAACCTACCTAGAGAGTTTGAGTAAATGGATGGCGGAACAAGGTTTAGTAGATTGAAGGCAAGAGGGACAGAGGAAAACAACGCATAACCTACTTAGAGAGATTGAGTAAATGGATGGCGGAACAAGGTTTAGTAGATTGCAGGAAAGAGGGACAGATGAAAACAAGGCATAAACAACTAGAGAGATTGAGTAAATGGATGGAGGTACAAGGTTTGGGAGAATGAAGGTAAGGGGCAGATAGTAAAACAACGCATAACTTACCTAGAGAGATTGAGTAAATGGATGGCGGAACAAGGTTTAGTAGATTGAAGGCAAGAGGCACAGATGAAAACAAGGCATAACCAACTAGAGAGATTGAGTAAATGGATGGCGGAACAAGGTTTAGGAGATTGATGACAAGAGGGACAGAGGAAAACAAAGCATAATCTACCTGGAGGGAGTGAGTAAATGGATTGCGGAACAAGGTTTAGGAGATTGAAGACAAGATGGACAGAGGAAAACAACGCATAACCTAACTAGTGAGATTGAGTAAATGGATGGCAGAACAAGGTTTGGGAGATTGAAGGTAAGGGGCAGTGAGTAAAACAACGCATAACCTACCTAGAGAGATTGAGTAAATGGATGGCGGAACAAGGTTTAGTAGATTGAAGGCACGAGGGACAGATGAAGACAAGGCATAACCAACTAGAGAGATTGATTAAATGGATGGCGGAACAAGGTTTAGGAGATTGATGACAAGAGGGACAGAGGAAAACAAAGCATAACCTACCTGGAGGGAGTGAGTAAATGGATGGCGGAACAAGGTTTAGGAGATTGAAGACAAGAGGGACAGAGGAAAACAACGCATAACTTAACTAGAGAGATTGAGTAAATGGATGGCGGAACAAGTTTTGGGAGATTGAAGGTAAGGGGCAGTGAGTAAAACAACGCATAACCTACCTAGAGAGATTGAGTAAATGGATGGCGGAACAATGTTTAGTAGATTGTAGGCAAGAGGGACATATGAAAAAAAGACATAACCAACTAGAGAGATTGAGTAAATGGATGGCGGAACAAGGTTTAGTTGAGTGAAGGCAAGCGGGTAAGAGGAAAACAACACATAACCTACCTAGAGAGATTGAGTAAATGGATGGCGGAACAAGGTTTAGTAGATTGCAGGAAAGAGGGACAGATGAAAACAAGGCATAAACAACTAGAGAGATTGAGTAAATGGATGGCGGAACAAGGTTTAGTAGATTGAAGGCAAGGGGGACAGAGAAAAACAACGCATAACCTACCTAGAGAGATTGAGTAAATGGATGGCGGAACAAGGTTTAGGAGATTGAAGACAAGAGGGACAGAGGAAAAAAACGCATAACCTAACTAGAGAGATTGAGTAAATGGATGGCGGTACAAGGTTTGGGAGATTGATGACAAGAGGGACAGAGGAAAACAAAGCATAACCTACCTGGAGGGAGTGAGTAAATGGATGTCGGAACAAGGTTTAGGAGATTGAAGACAAGAGGGACAGAGGAAAACAACGCATAACCTAACTAGAGAGATTGAGTAAATGGATGGCGGAACAAGGTTTGGGAGATTGAAGGTAAGGGGCAGTGAGTAAAACAACGCATAACCTACCTAGAGAGATTGAGTAAATGGATGGCGGAACAAGGTTTAGGAGATTGAAGGCAAGAGGCACAGATGAAAACAAGGCATAACCAACTAGAGAGATTGAGTAAATGGATGGCGGAACAAGGTTTAGGAGATTGATGACAAGAGGGACAGAGGAAAACAAAGCATAACCTACCTGGAGGGAGTGAGTAAATGGATGTCGGAACAAGGTTTAGGAGATTGAAGACAAGAGGGACAGAGGAAAACAACGCATAACCTAACTAGAGAGATTGAGTAAATGGATGGCGGAACAAGGTTTGGGAGATTGAAGGTAAGGGGCAGTGAGTAAAACAACGCATAACCTACCTAGAGAGATTGAGTAAATGGATGGCGGAACAAGGTTTAGGAGATTGAAGGCAAGAGGGACAGATGAAAACAACACATAACCTACCTAGAAAGATTGAGTAAATGGATGGCGGAACAAGTTTAATAGATTGAAGGAAAGAGGTACAGATGAAAACAATGCATAACCAACTAGAGAGATTGAGTAAATGGATGGCGGAACAATGTTTAGTAGATTGTAGGCAAGAGGGACATATGAAAACATGGCATAACCAACTAGAGTGATTGAGTAAATGGATCGCGGAAGAAGTTTTAGTAGATTGAAGGCAAGCGGGACAGAGGAAAACAACACATAACCTACCTAGAGAGATTGAGTAAATGGATGGCGGAACAAGGTTTAATATATTGAAGGAAAGAGGGACAGATGAAAGCAAGGCATAACCAACTAGAGAGATTGAGTAAATGGATGGCGGAACAAGGTTTAGTAGATTGAAGGCAAGGGGGACAGAGGAAAACAACGCATAACCTACCTAGAGAGATTGAGTAAATGGATGGCGGAACAAGGTTTAGGAGATTGAAGACAAGAGGGTCAGAGGAAAACAACGCATAACCTAACTAGAGAGATTGAGTAAATGGATGGCGGTACAAGGTTTGGGAGATTGAAGGTAAGGGGCAGATAGTAAAACAACGCATAACCTACCTAGAGAGTTTGAGTAAATTGATGGCGGAACAAGGTTTAGTAGATTGAAGGCAAGAGGGACAGATGAAAACAAGGCATAACCAACTAGAGAGATTGAGTAAATGGATGGCGGAACAAGGTTTAGTAGATTGAACGCAAGAGTTTCAGAGGAAAACAACACATAACCTACCTAGAGAGATTGAGTAAATGGATGGCGGAACAAGGTTTAGGAGTTTCATGACAAGAGGGACAGAGGAAAACAAAGCATAACCTACCTGGAGAGAGTGAGTAAATGGATGGCGGAACAAGGTTTAGGAGATTGAAGGCAAGAGGGACAGAGGAAAACAACGCATAACCTAACTAGAGAGATTGAGTAAATGGATTGCGGAACAAGGTTTAGGAGATTGATGACAAGAGGGACAGACGAAAACAAAGTATTACCTACCTGGAGAGATTGAGTAAATGGATGGCGGTACAAGGTTTGGCAGATTGAAGGTAAGGGGCAGATACTAAAACAACGCATAACCTACCTAGAGAGTTTGAGTAAATGGATGGCGGAACAAGGTTTAGTAGATTGAAGGCAAGAGGGACAGAGGAAAACAACGCATAACCTACCTAGAGAGATTGAGTAAAAGCATGGCGGAACATGGTTTAGGAGATTGAAGACAAGAGGGACAGAGGAAAACAACGCATAACCTACGTAGAGAGATTGAGTAAATGGATGCTGGAACAAGGTTTATTAGATTGAAGGCAAGAGGGACAGAGGAAAACAACGCATAACCTACCTAGAGAGATTGAGTAAATGGATGGCGGAACAAGTTTTAGGAGATTGATAACAAGAGTGACAGACGAAACCAAAGCATAACCTACCTGGAGAGATTGAGTAAATGGATGGCGGAACAAGGTTTAGGAGATTGAAGGCAAGAGGGACAGAGGAAACAACGCATAACCTACCTAGAGAGATTGAGTAAATGGATGGCGGAACAAGGTTTAGTTGATTGAAGGCAAGAGGGACAGAGGAAAAAAACGCATAACCTACCTAGAGAGATTGAGTAAATGGATGGCGGAACAAGTTTTAGGAGATTGATAACAAGAGTGACAGACGAAAACAAAGCATAACCTACCTGGAGAGATTGAGTAAATGGATGGCGGAACAAGGTTTAGTAGATTGAAGGCAAGAGGGACAGAGGAAAACAACGCATCACCTACCTAGAGAGATTGAGTAAATGGATGGCGGAACAAGGTTTAGGAGATTGATGACAAGAGGGACAGAGGAAAACAACACTAACCTACCTAGAGAGATTGAGTAAATGGATGGCGGAACAAGGTTTAGGAGATTGAAGGCAAGAGGGACAGAGGAAAACAACGCATAACCTACCTAGAGAGATTGAGTAAATGGATGGCGGAACAAGGTTTAGTTGATTGAAGGCAAGAGGGACAGAGGAAAAAAACGAATAACCTACCTAGAGAGATTGAGTAAATGGCTGGCGGAACAAGTTTTAGGAGATTGAAGGCAAGAGGGACATAGGGAAACAACGCATCACCTACCGAGAGAGTTTGATTAAATGGATGGAGGAACAAGGTTTAGGAGATTGAAGGCAAGAGGGACAGAGGAAAACAACGCATAACCTACCGAGAGAGTTTTTAGTAAATGGATGGAGGAACAAGTTTTAGGAGATTGAAGGCAAGAGGGACAGAGGAAAACAACGCATAACCTACCTAGAGAGATTGAGTAAATGGATGGCGGAACAAGGTTTAGTAGATTGAAGGCAAGAGGGACAGAGGAAAACAACGCATAACCTACCTAGAAAGATTCAGTAAATGGATGGCAGAACACATTTTAGAAGATATAACAAAAGATAATATTTTGTATTCATAAGAAAACTAAGAAATTAGTACTAATGTTTTACGTGATATCCCTCCTCATGTATGTCAATACGTGTTTGATAATCTCCTTACAGTTGGCGAAGAGTAATGAAGCAACAGAAATGTAGTTCTACACAAGGATGGCGAGAATATATTGGTGTAACGACGAAGTTCTATAGAAAATATAAACAAAGGATACTTTTATTTTACATCAGGAAGAGACATTTGAAGTTTCTAGGACACATAATTTGGATGTTGGCTTGGAAAATCTAATACTGACAGGACAGATTGAAGTCAAGCATAGCTGATGCAAATAACTACTAACATAACTGGCGAGCTTGAGAAAAGGCTTTGCGTAATAGGGCAGAAATATGGTTCTACGGAATGATGCTGATGATACATGTGGTAACGACGAAGTTTTAAAGACAATAGAAACACAATGGAAACTGCTGCTTAACATCAGGAGCTTAGGATTCTATATCGCCTCATGAGGAATGAGGGTTTGGAATATTTGATACTCACAGGACATATCGAAAGAAAGTGAGACAGACAAAAAGAATGCATAGTCTACTTAATGAGCTTGTCTAATTGTGTGGTGGAACTTGATTTAGGTAAAATAACAGAAAAACTAAAATGGACAGGAAGTTATGGAGAGTTATCATCACCTACGTTCCGAGAGAACGCAGCTCATAAAGAAGAGAGTATTAATATGCAATTTCTAAAGAATTAATGGAATTACTTTTAATACAACGTTTTTATAAATCTGGACGTTACTTTTAGTGTATACCCGTGTTTGACATAGACGCTCCAGTTTATTTTAGTTTTAGTTCAGACAGCTCATATTATGTCTGTCACCACATCAAACTATATCTCTATCTATAAAAAGCAGGACGTGTGTGTGTGTGTGTGTGTCTGTGAATGTAACGAATCCACAGCCGCAATTTTCGACAGATTTGAACCAAAATTTACATGCACATGCTCCAAGTTAGTAGGAGGCCAAGACCGACTTTGCATTTCCCAACTCCCATCGATAGTGGAAATAATCGATTTTTTCATGCTTCTACGGCAGCTTTCATGTAGTTTGTGGTCATTTTCTACTGGCCAGAGTGAGAGTCTATAGCTGGCTGCCACGAATAGGCAGGAAGATTCTATTGGCCAGCGTGAGAGCCAACAGCTGACTGACACAAATATTAACTAACATGCTAGCATGCAAAAAAAAATTAAAAAAAAACATAGCTGCATTTGTCACAAGTACGAAAAATTTATATCTGCATGGCACTTTACTCCAATTGGCTCATTCGCTTGCTTAAACTCAACGTTGATTCTGATTCCGTAGAACTGTGTTGGGTGTGAAAAAGTATTTGTTGTTAACATTCTTTTTTTCATTCGGTTTTTCCAGTTACGAGTCCTATTTTAAAGCTGATCGTTTTGCGTTCATTTTGTTTAGTTCTTTTTTCGTAACAGATTTAATGCTTAGTATAGAGCTTAGAAAAAAATTCGCAGTGTGAGATAGGCAAGAAGTAAGGCATGTAGCAACATCAGCACGGCAAAGGCACTCCTTTAAAGGCAAGGAATGGCAAAAAATATTTTAAGTCAAGTGATAGCGATTGCTGTATGAGTCGTACGATTTTTTAATCAAGCACGGGCAACGCCGGGCCATGCTGCTAGTTTTCCCATATAAATATGGAAAGAGGAATTTAAATCTGGTAGAGTGCTCATTTTCATTATTTACTTTTCTCGAGTCGTGCACTCGGGAAAAGTAAATAAATACAATGAGCACTCTATCAGATTTAAATTCCTCTTTCCATTTTTATATGAAAAAGGCCATTCGCTGTGGTGTGCTCTAGATTAACCATCAATGGCCTCTTTCCCTATTTAAGGAACCCACGCTCATTTATTCTCGAAAACCTAAGTCTGTTATATTTCATATTCGAAACGTAAAAAAAAATGAAATTTTTAAAGAATTCAACGTTTTCTTTTTTACTTCAATATTTCCCTTATTTTTGGTGGATGCACGTATTTGAATAGATGCAGTGTTTTATTTTGAAGGAACTAATTTAAAAAAACCCGCCTTTGGCCAGGATATAAACCAGAGTTCCTCTTTGTAGCAGAAACAACTCTTCGATCTGGGGTGCTTTAACCGTTCGGCTACATAGAGCTTCACGATGAAACAAGGTTCTATTTTCTTTTTTTAACGGATATTCACCATTGCATGTATCACCATTTTCTTATTCGAAACGTAAACAAAGCAATGTTTAAAGAATTAATGGATTTATTTTGAATCCTATAATTTCAGTAATGAAAACGTATGATCTTTTTTCATTTTTACTTTTTTGCTAATTATTTTACCGGCAGTGGGATGATAAAAACAGAAAAGCACAGGGGAGGTGTGTCACCGTGAATAAAAAATCTAAGAACGGGTCACTGAGGTCGAACGACAATAAAAAACAAGTCCAAGGAGACAGGAGATGAAATTTGACACGGAATCCTCATTTTGTTTTTGTGTGAGTGTTTGTGTAAAAGCAAAATTCTGGTGTAAAAGCAAAATTATCCATATCGTGTAACAGGATAATTGTTCATCCCACATTAATATTCAATATTTAAAAATCTCTAACCTAACTGACTTTGTTTCTTTTTTTTTTTTTTTTTTTTATATATAAGACGTTTAGCCATCTTGACATTATTTATCGTAAGAATCATTGAGAAAAGCTTTGAGATTTATACTCTAGCTTCTATCTTCAAAGTCTCTTCAAGAACTATCAAGAGAATGGTGAATAAGTTTTAAAAGAAGAGAGTGAAGTTGCGAGGAAAACTGAATCTAATCACAATAGAAAGAGGGATCATTGTTGACCATGTTTTTCCCGAATAATCACTGCCAGCCTTTGATATAGATATTTTTTTAAATTAAAATGATTTATATTAATAAACAAAAAAAAAAAAACGCTGTATATATATATATATATATATATATATATATATATATATATATATATATATATTGTTCATTCCGATCGGAAAACAACAAACTGACAAAGAGACATTAACGCATTTAATATATAAAAAAAAAAGTTTCGTGTTTAATTCTGGCTGAAGGATGCCTACCTAAGATATGAAAGCGAAACACATCGTGATTAAAAAGCTTTTTCACATTGTCTCATTTTTTCCATATTTATCTACAGGGCGTCCTGGAATTACGACAAATTTCGTTCCTACGATGCGTCGTAACGCGATTTTTCGTGTAAGCCGGAACGTATACGCAATTTTTCGTCAATAAGCACATACGTTACTTACCTATGTTAACGCAATAGAAAAGTAATAATCTAGACATAACTGTTAAATCATTGAGTTTTTTTTTCGAACGACATTTTTTTTTCAATTACTGCACTTCATGAGACAGTGGCTACAAATCAAAGAGCATAAGGAAATAGATATTTTTACTTGAAATGCATGGAGTGTCATTGATGATAAGCCACACAGAAATTGCATGTCATTGGCGATAAACCATGTAGAAATTGCATGTCATTGACAACGAGCCACATAGAAATTGCATATAATTGGCGATAAACCATGTAGAAATTTCAAGTCATTGATGGCAAACCATGTAGAAATCGCATGTCATTGACAACGAGCCACATAGAAATTGCATGTCATTGATGATGAGTCAGGTGAAAATCAAGAACAGTATTTCTCTTAGTTGATTACTGTTGTCTTTAAATAATCAAATTGCATTTCAGCGTCAATCAGTAAAGAAAATTTGAGAAAAGATTATTCACACTGCCAACCTTTGATATCAAAGACTGAAGAATTACGGAACAGCTGCTGGTGGTATTAGCGATATAGTCAGATTCAGTAGAGTGTCTGACTCGTGAGTGTTAATCTTTAACGTTGTTTCATTGAACAGATTACGTACTGCGCTGTATTCTATATTCATAAACTATGGTGAAATATGGTCAACAATCGTCACCTCAACTTAGAGCTAAAGAAGTGAATTAGAAAAGATCCAACTCAATCCATAAGATGACTGGCACATGAGAGATGAGTTTCAGCTGTGACAGTAAAATAGTAATAATAGTATATATATATATATATATATATATATATATATATATATATATATATACAAGTGTATCATTGGTGTATACAGAATGAATTCCATTCACCAATAATTACTATTCTTAAAAGAGTGCTCAATACAGAGTAGAGCGAATATAATTATTAGGTTGGTGCAAAAATAATGACGTAATAATGTCGTTTTTTGATCTATTTTTTACGTCAAAAAACGACATTATTACGCCATTATTTTTGCCCCAAACTAATATTTATTCAAAAATTATAACATAAATATAAAATCACTACAAAAATAGCCATTTTGTTTCAACACTACTGGTGTCTTATCCAGTGATAATGTTGAATGTAGATTGTAGAATCTCTAATCTACATTCAACATCATCACTTGATAAGACACCAAAGGTGTCGAAACAAAATGGCTTTTTTGTAGTGATTTCATAACATTTATGTTATAATTTTTAAATAAATAATTTTATATATATATATATATATATATATATATATATATATATATATATATATATTTAGAAATAGCCAGTTATTTGACTAGATATCTATGTAGATGTAATGACAGTAATAGGCCTAAACAAGAACCAGAGCAGCCTCAAAATGGAGAATTGCTGCCATATCTGGTCTGGAGCTGCCCAAGCCTCACAAAAAGCATATACGCTTCATTTCCATGGCATGGGATCTGCTGAGCTACATTCCTTGGTCTCATGAGCCCTGTTCTTTGCACTGAGACTCAACATGACACCTAAACATGGATATACCCTCCTTATTCACTTCGTATTCCATTTGTAAGAAAGAAGTTCCACTCGGAAAGCTTTTCCCAAAGGACTGCAGCTTTGTGGAACAGACACTCCGTAAGATGTTTTCCGAATGACGGCATGCTTGACCTCTACAATCTTGACCTTTCGCATATAAACTTCCCAAAACTACCCTCTAATCGTCTACCTTGAGTCGCTCTTGGGCTTTGTACCGAATGGGCGTTTTAGTCTAAGAAATAGAGAAGAATTTCGATATCAACAGTCGTAGACATGCATGTTTCAATTAATTGTTATCACGCTATGTAAGGCAATAAAGCCACTAAGACAAAAATTACTACTGGGTGTAGAAAAAGTATGAACAGATACATTAATAATGACTGGGAAGAGAAAATAATAATCAGGAGGAAAGCAGATAGCTATTGACGTTTTATTTAAATTTGAGGAGATTAAATTTGGCTGAAAAACATGGAGCCGGAACGGAATTCCTGAAGCGAAAAGTTCAAGCAAAGATAGTTTTAGCATACAACTTACGGCTACATCTAGCCAGCCCAACAGTAAATTGATGAGATCTCGATGCCGGTCTAGTGCCGCTCTTTGAAACTAGATAGAGAAAAAAAATCAGACAGAGGGATAAACAAAGACTGAGACAGACAGATATATATATATAGATAGATAGATAGATAGAGAGAGAGAGAGAGAGAGAGAGAGAGAGAGAGAGATATAGAGATAGAGAGATAGTGAGAGAGATAGAGAGAGAGAGATAAATAAATAAATAAAGAAAGAAAGTGGGAAAATATTTATTTATCTTACTCTTAGAAGATTTAGATTTCTACTAATTTAATCTCCTGTTGCGGAAAAAAAAACAGAAACGCTGTCTCAAAACCAACCTCAGACATTACGAAGGATCGCAGGTTAAAAATAAGAAATCCATTCGAACACAGAGCGCAAAACTTTTTATCTTATTGATTTTAAAAAAAATAGTTTGCCCCCATATATATATATATATATATATGTATATATATATATATATATATATATATATATATATATATAGTGTGTGTGTGTGTGTGTCTGGGATTAAACCTGCCTGACTGCATATAAGACACAGGTTCTTATGCCATTAATCTGGGTCAAAAAATTCTGGGTCTCTATTTATATATATATATATATATATATATATATATATATATTGGTTCTGATCTTTACCGAGCGCCATAAGATTGCCTCTCAGTGTCTTTTCTATAAATATTTTCCTTGTAAATCAACCAGCACTTTTATTATGAACATAGGAACAACACATTATAATATTCACATAGAATTTATTCCATTTTACATATCTACCAATTTCCGATTAGCTCCATCATATTAAACGCTTGTTATGAAAAAAAAAAAAAAAACTTACATAACTACAACGTATAATGTTATTAGGATGGTGCAAAAATAATATCGTTTTTTGACGTAGTTTTTAAAGTCAAAAAACGATATTCTTTTTGCACCAACCTAATAAAATGGCTCCATCAGATCGTGTACCTGTTTTTAAAAATCACAAATGAATACAGATTTCATCACAATTATTTGTAATTTAATCCTGATAATGATGATAGAAATGGTCAAAAGACCTGCTATATTTTTTTTTAATTTATCCGTTGTAGCTATGAAATTTTTTTCAGAACAAGCATTTTAATATAAGGAAGCTGGCAAGATCTTGGTAGAAATGTTAACTGGTATTGATTGGTATATGCATTTTTATATGTTGTTGCTATATTCGTTATAAATTTTGTTGAGTGTTGGTTGGTTGATTTTGATATTTTTTAAAAAAAATCACTGTAAAAACGGAATGCAGATTTTGTCGCATTTACAATAAGTATGTCTTTGTAATTTGCCACTGAAGATGAAAAGGTCGAAAAAAAAAAAAGAAGAAAACTCCAGAGCCGTCCTTGTTGAATTTAATCTTGACATCAAGAAAATGATTAAACACCAGAAAAGAATCAGTATAAAAATAACTAGACACAATATGCCTCTATTATTCAATGGCACAGGTACACACACTGAGTCACACAAACACACACACACACACACATACACACACACACACACACACACATATATATATATATATAGAGAGAGAGAATTAATTATTTATTGAAAAATTACAACATGTATTAAGCACTCTTTTAATTGGTTATTGGGATTTATTCCGTATAAACCAATCATATACTACATATATATATATATTAGGTTGGTGCAAAAATAATGTCGTTTTTGACGTTAAAAATACCTCAAAAACGACATTATTTTTGCACCAACCAAATATATATATATATATATATATATATATATATATATATATATATATATATGTATGTATGTATGTATATAGCATAATGAGAGGCCACGGATACTTTCTTAATATGTATATATAGAAAAAGTTGCAAATTAAAAAAAATAATAATGTTTTATTTTATGAAAGTATTTATTTTATGAAAGTATATATATATATATATATATATATATATATATATATACATATATATATATATAAATACTTTCATAAAATAAAACATTATTTTTTTAATTTGCAATTTTTTCTATATATGTATAGATATAGATATATATAACGCTTGTCGATGATTAGACATGCCTGCGTAACAGACACGGGTTCTTATGGCATTAAGCTGGCTCAAAAATTTTGGGTTATTCTTCGTGTGAATATATATATATATATATATATATATATATATATATGTATCAAGAATAAAATCCAAAATCACCTCATAGGGGGAACAGCCTATTTCAACAGACGAAGATATCGGTAGTCTGTTTTATCAACCCCGGGGTGTGGACTTAGAGCTTGCCAGAAATAGAAATTTACTTGGGAAAGCTAAAAAAAAAGAAAAAAAAAACAGTCGAAAAACTAATACAGAAATTATACATTTCAATGTTTCTGTCAGACGAAAGGCACGAGTCAGTCGCCAGGTAAGAGTGGAAGGTATTTGTCTTAAAACGAAGACGTTTTATGAAACTAAAACCTTATATTAAACTTATGACATTAATTTGTCGTGATTAATGAGATGATCTTGGATTTTATTTTTTATTAATTATTTGCTCTGTAATAATAAATACATTGAGCTCTTTTTGGTGATCAGATTTAATATTTTATATTACTAGGATCCACTTGGATTATATACCAACAGATCTGTTACCTTTGCTATATAGCTATATATATATATATATATATATATATATATATATATATATATTACGAAATGGACAAAGTCCGACAATTTATTTATTAAAGACATTTTTATGTTTAACGTTCTTTTTATAGATACAAGTATTTAAGTAAATCCTCTGTTTATAATAAAAAGTATTAAATAACATTTACCGGCCTGAATGTCCGAGAAATTTTCGAGGAAAATATTCGTCCTCTGACAGGATTCGAACCTGCATCCTATACGGAACCGTCATTTAGCCTGACGTTTGCTGCGTCCGTTAGGTGGGATCTAATGTGTAGACGGGCGTGGTTTGATTTATGTCTTCTCTTGGGAGGTGGAAAGTTCGTGCTTCCTTTTTGTCTTGTGGATAATGATTAATATTTAATAAATAATTTTCGTACTGATCACATTGGTACCGTTTCGTTGGCTCTTGTTTTATTAACCAACCTATATAGTTTACATACTATAAGAAGTACACCACAGGGATTCTTCCTTATATATATGCAAATATGTGGAAAAATGGAAAAGAACACGTTAGGTAAATAATCCGAAGTTCTTTAGTGTTTTTATTTTTAAAATACAGTGCTCCATACAGAAATAGAGCTTATATTATAATCATTTTTTTAAAAAATATGAATCCTTCGCTACATAAGTGTTCTCATATTTAGGGTCCTAAATTTTCGCTTTAGGATGAAACAGGGCTTGATACTTTAACTCAATTTAATTATATATATATATATTATACTGCACAATTTAATATATATTTGGTAAAGGCAGAGGGAAGTTATGTCAAGGCATTGGGAACGCGATATACTAGGTCATGACCAGTAATATTGAAGGTACTACTTTGGAATTTATCAAGCATCTCTAAATATATAGCAGAAGAAACAGACCAGAAGTGGCAGCTATATTCAAATGAAGGACGAATGGTAGGTGTGTAAATATGTAAGATATATTCGGGCGAGAAGAATTGTCTAGCATGAAACAGTTAATCAGCTTTTTAGCTCCAGACTTAGTAATTAATTCGATGTAAGCTTTCCACTTCACGTGGGCGGGAAAAGGTGAGGTTATCACCGGCCATGCTGATGGAAGTTAAAAAGCCTTCTCTCAGACGTTTTCAAGAAAACTGTTACGTTTTGGAGGTGTTAAAATGAACAAGCCATTCAATTCGATTAGAAATAATAAAAATGAATAGTTTGTTTAGTATCATCACAGAGGAATAACTTTTGTGTGTGTGTGTGTGTGTGTGTGTGTGTGTGTGTGTGTGTGTGGGCGCGCACGCGCGCTTGATTTTAGGTCGTTCTGTTTCTACGTGTGTATGCGCACGTACGTTTATGTGTACGTCTGGCTGGGTGAAAAACAAGTACAAAAAATTGAGCCGGCTTATGAAGAAATGCCTTTTGGGATATTCATGATTTCGTTTCTTCTCTTACACCCCACCGCCCCTAGCTCTTAACGAGAAATCGGAGAGCCGAGTTCGAATTCCAGCCGGGTTCGTTACAATCACTGACGCGCAAACGCCCTGGGGAACGGTATGAATCAATCTCCTGCCCTCATCTCAGATTTGCATTTGAGGAAAAAAAAATCTCATTGTTATTCTCAAAGGATAGTCACCACAATACTGACTCTGAAAAAGTAGAATTATTTTTACAGTCCAAAAATATGTTTCTGCTTTTAGTAACTCACGTTTGATGTACCGTAAATAAATAAATAAATCTATTAAATCGTCCGGGGTAAGACGATAAACTACGTCTAACAGCAAAGTCTCTGACCATCCTGGGTATGACGATAAACTGCATCCGGACGTCCTGGGTATGACGATAAACTTCACCCGCGTCCTGGTTAAAACAATAAAATACGTCCAACAGCAAGGTCTCTGACTGTCCTGGGTATGACGATAAACTGCATCCGCGTCCTGAGTATGACAATAAACTTTACCCGCGTCCTGGTTAAAACAATAAAATACGTCCAACAGCAAGGTCTCTGACTATCCTGGGTATGACGATAAACTGAATCCACGTCCTGGGTAAGACGATAAACTGCATCCGCGTCCTGGGTAAGACGATAAACTGCATCCAACAGCAAGGCCTTTGATCAGAAGGTTTTGAGTAACACGGAACTACCTCTTAATTGCTGGTGTTCCCATGTCCACCCTGACCCGGGGCGGTAGCACCTGCCAGGGGCCCAGATATGCGCAAATAGTTAACTCCCTAAAAAAGGGGTCGAAACACAATGAAAATATAGAAATTGGTTTCAATACCAGCAATACATTTTTCGAAAAATGTTTACTAGCAATACATTTTTGTAAAAAAAAAAAAAAAATTACCAGCAATACATTTTTGAAGAAAAAAATATTACCAACAGTGCATGTTTGAAAAAAAAAAAATTATATCAGCAATAAAAATCTTGTCGGTGTTCAGTTACCCATTGAGGTTGATATACCTTAAAAGAAACCAAACCAAACCAAATCTATTTAAAAACACCACCCTCTATATGTTAAATATACTTTAAAAACTCGTCCCAGAGCTGATGCTAAACCAAAAATACCATCCCATTTAGAAGAATAATTTTTCGATGCACGTTGTAGAGGCTGTTTTACGAGTTCTATTTTTGGAGATTCGGTATGGGGCATTTAACCCCGATTTTTAAAAATACAGTCCTGTATTTAAAAAGATTAATACTCTTAGGAACAGAACTATATAAAATGAGACAATATATATGTTCATACTAGTACTGTAAAAGGTGCAAAAAATAGAGATGTATTTTTCGAGCAATTAATTGGAAGTTTACCGGCTCCATCTAAATTGAAGATGTATATGAAGCCACAAGTTTGAAGATTGTTTCTACTTTTTCACAACGAACTCCAACTGAATATTTGTGAAGATCTGCATACAATGTTCGATAAATCTTTAAATTAAAAATTAAAAATAAGATCCTTAATAAATTTGATTAAATTGACAAAAAAATTCACATTTTGCATTCCGTTGAGTTGTCTTCGCGCTGAGTAGACTGGTGGTGAGGTGTCCTGGAATTGAGTTGTCACGGAGTTGAATTAGTCGGTGTTGAGTCGGCGGAGTTGAGTGGTCATGCATCCTGCGCCAGGGTTTGTTTCATGTACAGTTTGTCAAGTCAACAACCAAAATAATAATGCGTCACATAAAATAATTCTTTGGTTCCAATCTAAGGTATGCCACTATCTTAACAAGATGGCTGACAGTCATTTAACCTCCACAACAATATAAATATTGGCGACTTTTGAGGGATTGCCTGACAATATTATAAAAAGATTGTTGCTAGTCACTTAACGTCCACAACAATCAAAAGACCGGTGGCTAGGAGAGATTGTATGACACTATTTTAAGAAGATTGTTGCTAGTTTTTTAACCTCGACAACAATATCAATATTGCCGGCTATAAGGGATTAATTGTTTTATATCTTAATGCTTTGTCAGTTATTTAAAAACCGAAATATTATGTTATAGTAGAGTTTTTTATGCGAATGAATATTAACGATTTTGAGAGGTAAATATGTATTATACAACTTGTATCAACATAAATTGTTATACACTTCTTACTTAAAAATATACTGGAGGACTTTTCCAAATAAAACGTACAAAAATCAATCTTAAATTTATATCATATTAAAAATTTCTTGTCGTTTTTTTTTTTTTTTTGTTGATCAGGATATGAAACTCTTACTACAGAACTTATGGTTACATCTGGCAATTTCAACTGGCAATCTTGTAATGTGCTTAAATTCAGAAAACCTCGTTTATCGTAGTGAAAACGTTCGAATATTTGATAAAGCCATAGGGAAGCTACATTAAAGCGGTAAAAAAATGATTGATTGTGAGATGCCGGGTAAAGATCAGTAATATTGCAGATTCCTCTTTGGATTTTAACAAGAATCACTAAATATATAGCAGAAGCAACAGGCCAGATGTGGCAGCATTATTCAAAGCAATGACAAATGGTAGACTTACAAATAAGTCATATAGATTCCAGGCAGAAAAATTGTCTGGCATGAAAGAGTGAATTAGCTTTTTAGCTGGAGATTTAGTAATTAATTCAATGCACTTAGCAGCAATCTAATGTGTAGCAGCTTATCAAAATCTATGAGTAATTTAATGGCGAAATCTAAATATTTTCACGCCATTTTATGGCTTCAACTACAAATATTTTGTACATAGTTTTATACTTTCAAAGCAAATAAATATTTTTTCTTTTTTTTATATAGTTTATTAATGATAAAACGTATTGTCGGTATATTACTGCTGGTCATTTCCTTTATATATATATATATATATATATATATATATATATATATATATATATATATTTAAAGAAATATAGTCTTAAGATGTGCTATATTTATGGGATAAAGTGCTCAATATCAGAGATAGAGCGTGTTTATATATATATATATATATATATATATATATATATATATATATATATATATTAGGTTAGTGCGAAAATAATGACGTAATGATGTCGTTTTTTGACGTTAAAAATACGTCAAAAAACGACATTATTACGTCATTATTTTTGCACTAACCTAATACACACACACACACATATATATATATATATATATATATATATATATATATATATATATATATATATATATTAGCAGCAATATAGGTGCAATTTAATGGCGAAATGTAAATATTTTGACCCCTATTTTATGGCTTCAACTTCAGATATTTTGTATATAGTTTTATACTTTGAGGGCAAATAAATGTTTTTTTTTCTGTTTTTTTTTTTATATATATAGTTTATAGATGATAAAATGTATTGTTGATAGTTTTTCTATAAACATGTTTTCCTAGCGTTGTAATGATTACCATTTTGCTATAAAAATATATTAGGACTGGTCATTTTCTTTATAAATATATTACTGCTATTTTTATCATAATATACTTTTTTAATACACCACAAAACCGAAACCAGAACACTATTTCCACATAGCTGTAACCCTAACAGATACTACCACCTCGTGCCAGGATGGTCCTGTGAACAATACTAATTAAGAGGCCGTTCTACGCTCCTCAAATCTCCAATCTCTCGATTTACAAGATATGCTGCCGGTTGTAGTTTATCGTCATGCCCATGACTATATTTTTGAAGAATATTGTTCTTCAGAAACGGAGTACGTACAAACAGCTTGCCTAATTTTTGTGTGGATTCGTTCTGGCATGGAGATTTTTATCCCTCTCAAGTTATCCCCAAATGCTCAATAGACGGCCCTGGTTCACACCTGAATGCATGGCTGCCATATTTCACTTTAAATGCTACTGGTATGTCTATGATATTAAACGATATATATATATAAAAAAAAAGTCAAACCGCATTCAGAACTTCCCGCAATTATTCCAAGAGAGTTCTTGAAAATAAAATGTTACGCTTTGTCAGTTCATGCCAAAGTTGAAAACAAAAAGACTTAGTTACCGCGAGTTCTGTACGATCATCAAAAAGATTCTTAACTTAGGCAATCTGCCAGTCCCTACTATGATAAAAAGCTCTGAGGTTATCTCATCCTTGTCGGATAGTGCTAACCTTTTTTCCAATGAAGTTCGCCTCATATTCAGCATTAGGCGACAAGAGCCATTCCCTACCAGCCTTTCTCCCTCTCCAAACACACATACATTTTGATATTAATATCTCAGCTCGTGTAGTTTCCAAACGCATCAAAAGCCTTGATTCTTCGAGCCTACTTGTTCCGATATAATTGCTGTGGCCCAGAATGCTTTTCAAATCAATTCACCCCAAGTAAGACGATAATGCCACTGTGACTCAAGGGGATTACTGGAAGTGAAAAGAGAAAGAAAAGACTTTAGAAGGAACCGGAAACACAATCCTAAACAGAAAACAAGTGATAAAACTCTGTTCAAAAACCAGGGAGGAGTGTAAACCGGACGATAAACGAACTTATCTACTCCTCTTGCGAGAGAAAATTGTAATTAGTGAATAAAATTTCAGAGTTCAGGTGGAGACGTTAGATTTATAGAAATGACTGTTAAGGTACGTTGGAATAATAGATAACGGATCGTATAGAGCAATCTGAGAGCAGAGTTTGAATCTGTTACACTCATTTACGTGCTAATAACCTTGGGAACGGTATGAATCCACTTCCTCTCCGACCAACGTATTGATAAATAGCAGGGCAGTGGAACTGGTCTAAGAGAAAGACAAAACGGGTAGCGACTGGTCTAGGAGACGGACCGAACGGGTGGCTACTGGTGTAGGAGAAGGACAGACCGATATAATTACTGTAGGCCAGAATGTTTTGAAAATCAATTTACCCCAAGTAAGACGATAATGCCACTACGACTCAAGGGGATTACTGGAAGTGAAAAGAGAAAGAAAAGACTTTAGAAGGAACCGGAAACACAATCCTAAACAGAAAACAAGTGGTAAACCTCTGTCCCTGTTCAAACCTGGGAGGAGTGTAAACCGAGCGATAGACGAACTTATCTACTCCTTTTGCGAGAGAAAAAATAATTACAGAATAAAATTTCAGAGTTCAGGTGGAGACGTTAGATTTATAGAAATGAGTGTTAAGGCACGTTGGAATAATGGATAACGGCTCGTATTGAGGAATCTGAGAGCAGAGTTCGAATTCCAGTCTAATCCATTACATTCACTTACGTGCTAATACCATTGGGAAAGGTATGAATCATCTTCATTTCCCCCCAAAACTAAAGTATAATTAGCAGGAAAGATCTGGTGGAAGTGGTCTAGAGGACGGACAGATAGAGTGGCTATTGGTCTAGGAGAAGGACACATCGAGTGGCAATTGGTCTAGGAGAAGGACAGACCGGGTAGCAACTGGTCTAGTAGAAGTACAGATTTGGTGGCAACTGATCTTGGAGAAGGACAACTTTGGATTCAAAACCTGATCCTCCAGATTTGGGGCAGTGCAGTAGGCTAACAACCTACTCAGTTAAAAAAAAAATGGCTTGTTATAGAAACCGCAACGTTATATTTTCGGCCCTATACCCCTGAAGGAAATTAAAGGCATGATATACATTTTAATAAGAACCGTAAACCCAATCGTAAACAGGAAAAAAGATATAAAACTCTACTTCTATTCAAAAAAACTCGTGAGATGTGTCCACTTGACAATAGTCTGATCTATTTAAATTTATTGAGATCCGTTGATTCAACAGTATATATTTTCTAAACAAACAGTCACGCAAGATTCTTTCGTAGTAATTGTAACTAAAGTTGTCTCCCTTAGTTCTTGATAGCAGAAGGAAGTAAAAGTCTTCTCAATAGGATTAATGATTGCTGATTTAAAAAAAAAAAGAAGAAACTACTGACAGAGTACAAAGAAATGAGATAGAGTGTATTGTTTGGTGTCTCTGCTGATAGAATGTACAAACAGAATCAACAGACTATGAGCTAAATAGAAGAATTCACATGTAAAGCAAAGATTTGTTCCTTTCCAGTTTGAAAGAATCCAAGACAATAGCATTTCAGAGTTACGCTTAGAAAGAAATGTTTTCAAATCTTGTACTTAAACTGAAAAATAACAATATCAAATTATTCGTAATAAAGATGTTTAACCATTTCCTACAGAAGAAAAGATTTCCCAAGCATATGGAAAATGTCAGCTGTATACCGTTTTCAAGGAGGCGGGTGGGAATAATGGATAGCTACTCAGATTAAGGTTCGAATTCCAGTCGAATCCATTACATGGCAATACCCTTGGAGATGTTAAAAATCCTCTTCTTCACCCTCGTAGCTTTGGGTAAATATCAGGGCAGACTGGGTTCTATAGCCTTGGGTGACATCTAGCCTAGGAGAATTACAATTCTGAATTCTATATCTGATAGTTCAGATTGGGGGTTGCGCAGTAGGCTAAAAACCTACTCACTTAAAAAAAAACAGCTTGTAATACAACGATTTCTTGTAGTTTTCAAGAAGAAGTTTCCAAAAAAAATTTCGCTTGAAGATGGAACAGCGCCTACTTTAACTCAAGTTAATTCAAATATTATTTTGAAGTTTTCGGCTCTTGTTTTGAAACATGAGACCTCTTATGTAGCGAGTTGGAATCATATTTTTAAATAAATAATTATATTTATGCTCTACTTTCGTATCGAGCACTATTCTTTAAAAATAATAACAAAAATACTAAGGAACTTTGGATTATTTACCAAACCAGTTTCTTTCCAATTTTCTATAATATTTTCACACACACACACACACACACACACACACACACACACACACACACACACACACACACACACACACACATATACATATATATATATATTATAAGTTAATAGACTTAAAATATGGTTTTTCGCTACACAGTTCCAACCATGTTTCAAAAATGGAAGCTAAAAGCCCCTAATTTAATTTTGTACTTAAATTAAAGACATTACTTCCATTTCATCCCCAAGCGAATTTTTCGCTTGAGGATGAAATGGAAGTAATGTCTTTAATTTAAATTTTAATTTAATAAAAAATATCTATAAGAACACCGGATTATATATCTTACTGTTCTTTCTTTTTATTAATATATATATACAATACACAATCAATATCAAATATTCATCAAAAACAAATATCTTGGCTCTCACATATTAACTTCCCGAATATATATATATATATATATATATATATATATATAGGGTATGTATGTATGTATATTAATAAAAAGAAAGAACAGTAAGATATATAATCCGTTGTTCTTATAGATATTTTTATTTTTACTGAATAGTGCTCAATGTAAATTTACAGAGCATTAATATTATAAGTTAACAGGCTTAAAATATGGTTTTTCGCTACACAGTTCCAACCATGTTTCAAAAATGAAAGACATTTCACTTGAGGATGAAATGGAAGTAATGTCTTTAATTTAAGTACAAAATTAAATTCGGGGCTTTTAGCTTCCATTTTTGAAACATGGTTGGAACTGTGTAGCGAAAAACCATATTTTAAGTCTAATAACTTATAATATATATATATATATATATATATATATATATATATATATATATATATAGATAGATAGATACACCTATTGAGCCAGACAAACCTACCTATGTTTCACATAAACGGATCGTTTTTCCCCATTTATTTGGCATTCCACCTTAATGTTCGTATTTTATATTCCCTCCCCCATTTTTTGTTGAATAAATATTACCCCCCCACCACTCAAGTTTTTGTGTTTGTGGTTCTTTGGTCACGTGGTATAATTTTAGCTATCGCCTATAAATATGCGTTTCTCTTTGCCTCGATAGCCGGCCTTCCCTGACGATCCGTTTAGGTGAAACCTAGGTTGGTTTGTCTGGCTCACTAGGTGTATCTAGGTCTGCTCTACGGTTGTATTGAGCTCGTTTGTTAGTTGTTTACTCGTATCGTTTTTTTTTTCTTTGGGCTTTAAACCTGCACCTGTGCGATTTTTTTCGACAGAATATCATGTTTGTAGCTCTTTCTTTTTTTAAGACCTTTTTTCCCTCGAGATTGATTTGATTATTGGCAAATCAAAAATTCGAGGGTTTTTCGAAACGAGTATAGTTATCTATATTTGTATATATATATATATATATATATATATATATATATCTATATATATATATATATATATATATATATATATATATATATATATATATATGTATGTATATATATATATATTCTTTTAAGATTTATTTAAATAGCCGAGGAATCAGTAAAACACGCCGTCACTATGAAATATTCATCAAAATCAAATATCTTTTTTCTCACATATTAAATTCTCGAATCGACTTCCACAATCGCAAAAAAGCTGTGCACCGGTGTAACAAACTTCGCAAGATTTGGCGCTCGAATCTTCCATCCTCCATAAAAGTCCAAACCTTTCGAACATTAATTGAACCAGTCTAACTGTGTGGATGAGAAACTTGAACATTAATTGTTCGTCTTGAAAAACGACTGGATGGAACATATGCAAATCTACTTAGAAAAGTCCAGGACATCAGTTAGAGATCCCATGCAACGCTTAACATAATTTACGGAGAACTGGAACCACCCTCTCTTTAGCTCAAACAAAAACGATTGCAATTTGACAGCCACTGACAGCGAGCGGACGGGGAAATCATCTCATACTTACTCTCATGGCATGGTCTAACAAAAATTGAATTTTCCCAGTCACCATGACTCGGGACTCACAGTTAGACATTGGGGATCTGTGGAAGGCAATATAAGACTGAACACCGTGGAAAAGGTATTGCCAATGGCGTTCCAACAACCATAGAAAGCTCCAAGGATGAAGATTGCTCACATATCTTTATAATGAAAAATTACTCAAGAGAGTACTTGAGATCTTCATTTGGGTGATTCCGCCATAATATTTTCTAGGCAAATATCTAGGTAACCCAGAAAACATGTTTTGTTTTGTACCAAACTTTTGGGGACTTTCACAAATATTTATCTGACTTACAGCCAAATCATCTTGAAACAGCCGAATCCTGGACGAACCTAGAAGTCAAGATACCCTGCTCAGTTACCTAGATGCATGACCGCTTGAGAATACCAGGTATTGTAAGCTTGGATGTGCGGAGGCTTAGGTTAATCGGATAACCAAGTTCCATTTCCCATTGACATAAGTTATATTAGCTTAAGCTCAAATAACATTTGGAAAGTCCGACAATTATTTTTAAGACATTTTTCCTTATACATTCTTTTTATAGATGGTATTTATCAATCCACCCACGAGGATTGAATGTGGCACAAGGCCTTTTTAATGTGGGTATCTCCGAGCCCGTAGGCCCAGCCAAAAATAAATAACCATCAAACCCGCACGAGGGGGGCCAGTTCCGTCAACCTCCCCCAACGAAACCCTACCCTTCGGCGGAGCTTCGTCAGGGTTCCTCTCTGCAAGCAGAGAGTTCGACAGACACCCGACCCGGCAGCTCACAAAGCACAGATACTACACTTTGATCCTAGCCACCGGGCCGAGCGGGTATTCTTTTTAGAGATAGTATTTATCAATCCACCCACGGGGACTGAATGTGGCACAAGGCCTTTTTAATGTGGGTATCTCCAAGCCCGTAGGATCAGCCAAAAATAAATAACCATCAAACCCCCCGAGGGGGGCCAGTTCCGTCAACCTCCACCAACGCAACACTACCCTTCGGCGGAGCTTCGTCAGGGTTCCTCCCTGCAATCAGAGAGTTCGACAGACACCCGACCCGGCAGCTCACAAAGCACAGATACAACACTTTGATCCTAGCCACCGGACCGAGCGGGTATTCTTTTTAGAGATGGTATTTATGGTATTTATCAATCCACCCACGAGGACTGAATGTGGCACAAGGCCTTTTTAATGTGGGTATCTCCGAGCCCGTAGGCCCAGCCAAAAATAAATAACCATCAAACCCCACCAAGGGGGGCCAGTTCCGTCAACCTCCCCCAACGCAACCCTACCCTTCGGCGGAGCTTCGTCAGGGTTCCTCCCTGCAAGCAGAGAGTTCGACAGACACCCGACCCGGCAGCTCACAAAGCACAGATACTACACTTTGATCCTAGCCACCGGGCCGAGCGGTTATTCTTTTTAGAGATGGTATTTATCAATCCACCGACGAGGATTGAATATGGCACAAAGACTTTTTAATGTGGGTATCTCCGAGCCCGTAGGCCCAGCCAAAAATAAATAACCATCACCCCCCCCCCCGAGGGCGGCCAGTTCCGTCAACCTCCCCCAACGCAACACTACCCTTCGGCGGAGCTACTCAAGGGTTCCTCTCTGCAAGCAGAGAGTTCGACAGACACCCGACCCGGCAGCTCACAAAGCACAGATACAACACTTTGATCCTAGCCACCGGGCCGAGCGGGTATTCTTTTTAGAGATGGTATTTATGGTATTTATCAATCCACCCACGAGGACTGAATGTGGCACAAGGCCTTTTTAATGTGGGTATCTCCGAGCCCGTAGGCCCAGCCAAAAATAAATAACCATCAAACCCCCCGAGGGGGGCCAGTTCCGTCAACCTCCCCCAACGAAACCCTACCCTTCGGCGGAGCTTCGTCAGAGTATTCTTTTTAGAGATACAAGTATTTTAGTAAATGCCGTGTTTTATAATAAACCGTATTAAACAACATTTACCGGCCTGAATACCGTACTCCTCTCCCCTCCACCAGATATGGGTTAATGAGTAAGGCTTGTATCATTAAACCAATATTAAATCTCCAACCCATACCGCCAAAAGATAAGTATATATGAATCGACCTCTTCTTTACCCAGCTCGGGTTTAATTAGTAAAACCTGCAAATGGTTGAAAGTCGTAGAAAACGAATCAATCAATGAAATACTGATTAGCTAAACAGGCAGATTTTTACGTTTATTTACATTATCTAGAGTATAAATTTTGAAACTACCGTGGTTACAAAATGAGGGATCAGTTTAGATATCAATTATAATATAGAAATGGTCTCCCACTTTATATCCACATTATAATTTCTTCTTTGTTGATAAGCCATAGAAAACGAATCAATCAATCAATGAAATACTGTTTAGCTACACAGGCATGTCTTTTAGATTTATTTACATTCTCAGGAATATAAATGTATAGAAACTACCGTGACCACAAAGTGAGGGATCAGTTTATATGTTGATTGTAATATATAATTTGTCCCCGACTTTATATAGACATTATAATTTGTTGATAAGCCTTAGAAAAGCAATCGATCAGTCAATGAAATACTGCTACACAGGCATGTCTTTTAGATTTATTTACATTCTCTTTATTATAAATGTATAGAAACTACCTTGGCCACAAAGTGAGGGATCTGTTTATATATTGACTTTAATATAGAATTAGTCCCCCACTTTATATTCGCATTATAATTTCTTGTTTGTTGATAAGCTTTAGAAAAGGAATCGATCAGTCAATGAAATACTGATTAGCTACACAGGCATGTCTTTTAGATTTATTTACATTCTCTTTATTATAAATGTATAGAAACTACCTTGGCCACAAAGTGAGGGATCTGTTTATATATTGACTTTAATATAGAATTAGTCCCCCACTTTATATTCGCATTATAATTTCTTGTTTGTTGATAAGCTTTAGAAAAGGAATCAATCAGTCAATGAAATACTGATTAGCAACACAGGCATGTCTTTTAGATTTATTTACATTCTCTTTATTATAAATGTATAGAAACTACCTTGGCCACAAAGTGAGGGATCTGTTTATATATTGACTTTAATATAGAATTAGTCCCCCACTTTATATTCGCATTATAATTTCTTGTTTGTTGATAAGCTTTAGAAAAGGAATCGATCAGTCAATGAAATACTGATTAGCTACACAGGCATGTCTTTTAGATTTATTTACATTCTCTTTATTATAAATGTATAGAAACTACCTTGGCCACAAAGTGAGGGATCTGTTTATATATTGATTTAATATAGAATTAGTCCCCCACTTTATATTCGCATTATAATTTCTTGTTTGTTGATAAGCTTTAGAAAAGGAATCGATCAGTCAATGAAATACTGATTAGCTACACAGGCATGTCTTTTAGATTTATTTACATTCTCTTTATTATAAATGTATAGAAACTACCTTGGCCACAAAGTGAGGGATCTGTTTATATATTGACTTTAATATAGAATTAGTCCCCCACTTTATATTCGCATTATAATTTCTTGTTTGTTGATAAGCTTTAGAAAAGGAATCAATCAGTCAATGAAATACTGATTAGCAACACAGGCATGTCTTTTAGATTTATTTACATTCTCTTTATTATAAATGTATAGAAACTACCTTGGCCACAAAGTGAGGGATCTGTTTATATATTGATTTAATATAGAATTAGTCCCCCACTTTATATTCGCATTATAATTTCTTGTTTGTTGATAAGCTTTAGAAAAGGAATCAATCAGTCAATGAAATACTGATTAGCTACACAGGCATGTCTTTTAGATTTATTTACATTCTCTTTATTATAAATGTATAGAAACTACCTTGGCCACAAAGTGAGGGATCTGTTTATATATTGACTTTAATATAGAATTAGTCCCCCACTTTATATTCGCATTATAATTTCTTGTTTGTTGATAAGCTTTAGAAAAGGAATCAATCAGTCAATGAAATACTGATTACCAACACAGCCATGTCTTTTAGATTTATTTACATTCTCTTTATTATAAATGTATAGAAATTACCTTGGCCACAAAGTGAGGGATCTGTTTATATATTGACTTTAATATAGAATTAGTCCCCCACTTTATATTCGCATTATAATTTCTTGTTTGTTGATAAGCTTTAGAAAAGGAATCAATCAGTCAATGAAATACTGATTAGCTACACAGGCATGTCTTTTAGATTTATTTACATTCTCTTTATTATAAATGTATAGAAACTACCTTGGCCACAAAGTGAGGGATCTGTTTATATATTGACTTTAATATAGAATTAGTCCCCCACTTTATATTCGCATTATAATTTCTTGTTTGTTGATAAGCTTTAGAAAAGGAATCAATCAGTCAATGAAATACTGATTAGCAACACAGGCATGTCTTTTAGATTTATTTCATCGTCTGGCATATAAATGTATAGGCTATACTGTGGACACAAAGTGAGGGATTAGTTTATATATTTATTGTAGTATATAATTGATCCCCCACTTTATATCCGCCATGACGGTTCCGTATAGGATGCAGGTTTGAATCCTGTCCAAGTACGAATATTTTCTATGAAAATTTCTCGGACATTCAGGCCGGTAAATGTTATTTAATACTGTTTATTATAAACAGAGCATTTACTTAAATACTTCTATCTATAACGTTAAACATAAAAATATCTTTAATAAATATATATAATATATATATATATATATATATATATATATATATATATATATATATATATATATATATATATATATATATATATATATATATATATATATATGCTAATTAGCCAGGTACTACTGGCTTCACCTTCATGGTCCCGTGGTGAAACCTAAGTAGCTAGTAGCTGGCCAATTACAATTTATTTGTTTTACTTAATGTATTGAGCACTGTTTTGTTTTTCCTTTTTTTTTTTTCCTCATTGTATTAGGTTGGTGCAAAAATAATGTCGTTTTCTCACATGAAGTTGAACGTCAAAAAACGACATTATTTTTGCACCAACCTAAGAGATTTAAGGTACGACACGATTTCTTTTGCCCTTTTCGGAGGTTTCTGGCGCTTTCTTTCTTTTTTCATTCTTACTCGGATGCCAATTTATTTGAAAATTGTGCCACCCAGCTTTTTTCACCCACAGAGTTTTTATATACATATATATATATATATATATATATATATATATATAACTCGGTGAGTGAAAACAATGTATGTATAAACATAAAAATGTTTTAAAATAATTGTCGGACTTTGTCCATTTCATAATGTGTGACGTCATTTGTTTACAGTTCATACGCCATGAGCAGATATGAATGTACGTGAGAGATTCATGGAAGATTGTCATTTAAAGACAGTAAAATCGACCTCGGTAACCGAACGCTCTGTGGCCGAAACGGTTTAAGGCACGTCAGGCTATATGACGGTTCCGTATAGGATACAGGTTCGATTCCTGTCGGGATACAAAAATTTTCGATGAATATTTCTCGGACATAGGCGGTAAATGTTGTTTAATACTCTTTATTATAAAACAGAGCATTTACTTAAATATTTGTATGTATAAAAAGGGTTAAAATTAATTGTCGGACTTTGTCCATTTTATAATATATATAAATATAAAATGTTGATTGAAATATAAAACTGACTCCACATTTATATCCGCATTATTATAATTTCTTGTTGGTTGCTCAAATTCTCATTAGTGTCTGTTCCCCAGCTATGGGTTGATTAGTAAAACTTGTATCAAGAAACTATTATTATCTTCCACCACCACCCACTCCAATTCTTACAATATAAAAATACTTTCCCTCTTTTAAATAGCATGAACATTTGTTAATAAACCGTAGAAAACCGATAAAAATATGGAAATATGAAATTTTTAAAAGCTGATTATAGCAAAATAATATTGGCTTTAATCATGAAAGTGCCCTGGATTATTATGAAAGATTTTACACGAACTCGTTTTCAGGACCCACCTACCAGAAGCTAGCTACGCTATCATCTTTGGCCCTTAAAGAAATTCACCCTAAAATTTTGATGGGTTAATTGATTTTTTTGTTTTTGTTATTATAATACTAACCGAATTACCCGTGCCTTTCTGCGTGGCACACATCTCCTGTTTGAAAATTATGATTGATTTTTAATAATTTTTATAATCTGTAGAGGAAAAAAAAATAATGCACTTCAATATTACTCAAAGATCTTCACGATGTGACCACCATCTTGCTTTCCCCTATATTTTGGATAGGAGTCATTCCCTTGTTCAAATTTAAATTTGAATTTAATCAAAGTGAAAAACATTTTCAGGTGTAGGGCCTGTTGCAAAAACAGCTTGGTCTGGGCCCCTTTTATATGAATGTGATACAATCCTTGGTTGAATGAATTGAGATGGTTTCAACATTGATATGACAGTTGAATTGTCGTAACAAGTATGTATTTTAAAACAGTACCCACTGATTTGTGATTACTTGCTCGACTTGACATCCCTATTGTTTCATACCGATGTGACCTCCATCTTCTGGCTTTCTCCTTTTATGTTTTGGATAGGAGTCATTCTTTTGTTCAAATTTAAATTTAAGGGGGAAAATTCAGTGTGGGGTTTATGCTCCCCAGAGACGTATTTTCGTCTAAATGTAATATACTTATCCAAGTAACCTAGCAGTCATTCCCTTGTTCAAATTAAAATTTAATTTATATCGAAAAAATCCGGGTACCAAGTACCCTGTGTAATGTAGTTTCAGAATTATATTCTTACTCTATCATGGACATTGAGTTCTAGCTGGATTCTATCCACTTGGGAATTATATATATATATATATATATATATATATATATATATATATATATGTGTGTGTGTGTGTGTGTGTGTGTGTGTGTGTGAGAGAGAGAAAAAGGACCCTAAGATATACAATCCGATGTTCTTAGTGATATTTTTATTTTTACAAAATAGTGTTCAATGTTAATTTACAGAGCATCAATATTATAAATTAACTGATTTAAAATATAGTTTTTTTCGCTACACACTAATAACCATGTTTCAAACATGGTAGCTAAAAGCTTCAAATTTAATTTTGCAAAATTAAAAATATTGGTTACATTTCATCCTCAAGCGAATTTTGGAGTAACCTAATTTTAAAATTCACAGAGGTTTAAAGGCAACGAAAAATTCATAATTGACTGCTTCCAAGGATACAGAGAGATCCAATCATCCAGAAAAAATATATATATATAAAAGCCCTCGGTGAAGTCCTACCCAGTTTATGCTTATTCTTTTTAATTATCCGCCGATGGGCATTCATTCAGATAATTAGTAAATAACTATGCAGATGATAGCCCAATTTATTATTGCCCATCGATAAATCAATATGAACCGGGCTTGGCAGCGAAATTACCCTCGGACCAACCAGCAACAGTTGAATGGGAGAAAAATTAACGTATTTTATAAATGTCCTCAGTTACCAATTAGGCATTTATGCTGACGACACAACCATTAACTTTGGTCTCAATAACAAATCCGTTAGAGCTGACAAAGTCAACGTGGCCTCTGCTCTGGTAAACAAACTCCCATTAGTGGGAAACTGGTGCAGGTAATGGCTCGTAAATTTTAATGGCTCCAAAATAAAACTACTCTCATTTAACCACCATAAAGAAATTTTACTGCGCATTATAAGGATGGTTGACGTTAGACTACTGGAGAGCAACACACAGCACCTTCTAGGCTTCCCGTTCTAAAATGACTTGATGTGGAACGCCTACATCGAATCAGTATCTGCTTGCGCTCCATGCAAAGTTGGTTCACTGTGTCGTGTCACAAGGTTTTTCACGTCATGAGTTTATCTTGCACATTTACAAATCTACCATTCATCCGTGCATGAAATACTGCTGTCATATCTGGTCTGGTGATCTTGATGCATATTTCTAGATTTTTGACAAAATCCAAAGAAGGATATGGAATGTAATTTATCCAGACCAGGCACATCGATTAACTTTTCTACAAATGTTTTCATAGCAACTGCTCAGACAACCTTTTATCCCTAGTACTCCAACGACATTACTTCAAGGTGTTTATAGATTGCCAAATAGGTCCCACGGTTATAGTGTTGAAATAGCTAAATACAACCGTCATTTGCACTCCAACAGTTTCTTTTCTCGCACCTAATACCTGTGTAACTCCCGTTTCCTTGCTTTTCTGATGACTACACTCTTAAAAATCGAAATGCAATATTAATAGCCACACTCTGCCTTCGTGAACCCGTTCTTTCTTTAGTCTTTTCATCAATCTTCCCTTTTCTCATTCTTAACTTTCATTTTCACTTTCACTTTCTGCGTGATAGTGGCAATCCCGTCTTGCTAAAGGTGAAATGACTAAGAAAGATGAAGTAACATTTAGTCCTTAAAAATCCAAATGAGTCAAATCTGCAATACCAAGCAGAAGCTGAATTTTCAACAGTAGCAAACTCGATGAGGATCCTTGCTTTAAATGCCGGTTAGGTGCCAAAAGGAACATATAAAGGGTGGGCCATATGTTTCCATACATAGACAAAAAGTAAACATTTGGGCATGTTGGACAACTGTTTTTTATTTATATAATGTGCTCTGTATGATTCTATATGTTTCTAAAACACATATTAATACGTGTTATTTACTGTTGATGAACACGCATTAGAATAGTTAAGGCTATGATTGTTATAGCGTTGGTCATACGTTACTTGAGATAATTTATGGATCGTATCTTCACCTAATATACCCTGGCCTTCAAGTGTCACCAAAGATAGAAATCAAGGAGAAGATATCTGGAGATCTTGGAGGCTACTTCACAGTACTACGCCGACTAATCCAAGCATCCGGAAACTGCTAATCCAAATACCGATGCACTTGATGACCATAACAAGGTGGAGCTGAATCTTGCTGGAAATAATGGACAATTTCCTATTGCACTATGTTAAGAGACCTTTCTGCATTAAGATTTTCACTGAAAAAAATTGCTCTAATAATTCTGTCGCACCGTAATCCGGCTCACACCATTAATTTACCGGCATCTGACATCTTTGTCAGACTCAGCCAGTTAAGTTTCTCACTAGTCCAATAGTGTAGGCTTTGACGTTTAAACTCTAGACTGGCGGGAAAAAAATTCTGCAGCATCAGTAAACAGAATCTTAGCTGAAAAGTTTGCATCCTGATTCACTGAATTCCATCCATATAGAAACTTATGGCCCAGTGTGTATATACGATCCATCGCCAAAGATTCTGGGGAAAGAGTCTATTGCGTGGATAACGTATGCGAATACCTCTACCATGCTTTAAGTACAACAATCCCCATCTTCTGTTTTATTGAACCCTATTCATTTTTTCTCTTTTCATCAATCTTCCTTTTTCTCATTCTTAACATCCTTTTACTTTCACTTTCACTTTCTGTAACCCTTGCGTACTAGTGTCATTCGCGCCAGAAATGACTAGAAAGAAAGACGAAGTAATATTTACTAAAAAGTCCAAACGAGAAATGCTTCAATAACAGCCAGAAGCTGAATAAAAAAAAATAAAAAAGAGGTATGGTCAGAATTCCCTGTAGTTTACCCAAATTGGTTTACACCCGAGGAAAGCCGGAGATCAAATAGCGAAAATGTTGTGATAACAACAACAAAGATGAGGAGAGTAATCCGAATATATAGTGTAGTTAAGATTAATGCAAATTTAATATATATATATATATATATATATATATATATATATATATATATATATATATATATATATATATATATATATATATATATATTATAAGTTAATAGACTTAAAATATGGGTTTTCACTACACAGTTCCAACCATGTTTCAAAAATGGAAGCTAAAAGCCCCGAATTTAATTTTGTACTTAAATTAAAGATATTACTTCCATTTCATCCTCAAGCGAATTTTCTAATGCTCTGTAAATTTACATTGAGCACTATTTTGTAAAAATAAAAATATCTATAAGAACACCGGATTATATATCTTACTGTTCTTTCTTTTTATTAATACACACACACATATATATATATATATATATATATATATATATATATATATATATATATATATATATATACTATAGCATTTTCACTTTACAAGTTACAAACTAATATACATATATATATATATATATATATATATATATATATATATATATATTATAGAATTTTCACTTTACAAGTTACAAACTAGTTATTTTGTATGTATAAACTCTTCAATTTCAGTTATTTATAAACAAAATTATTTAATATGGTTGACTTCTGCAAATTCATCCACTTGCGTTGATAATAATAGTATTTACAAATATAGCTAGCTAGCTAGATAGATAGATAGATAATTAATGAATATCTTGGTAATCCGTATGGATAATCCCTTATATATTATTAATATATCTCTTCAAAAATATAAATGTTAATTTAATATTTTAAAACTTGAAAGTGAATGAATTCTCAGGTGAAATAATTTAGACACTGATACCTTAAATTGGTCTGTTTTTCTTTAAATATCACACACACACGCACACGCACACACACACAGACACACACACACACACACATATATATATATATATCCGATAGATAGATAGATATGGTTTTGATATAAGAAATAATAGGAAATAGGTTTACTATAAGAAAGAATAGGAAATTATTTTACTATAAGAATGCATTTGAAAAGATTTTACTATAAGAATGCATTGGAAATGATTTTACTATAAGAATGCATTGGAAATGATTTTACTATAAGAATTCATTGGAAATGATTTAACTGTCAGAATGCATTGGAAGTGATTTTACTGTAAGAATGAATTGGAAATGATTTTACTATAAGAATGCATTGGAAATGATTTTACTGTAAGAATTCGTTGGAAATGATTTTACTATAAGAATGCATTGGAAATGATTTTACTATAAGAATGCATTGGAAATGATTTTACTATAAGAATTCATTGGAAATGATTTAACTGTCAGAATGCATTGGAAGTGATTTTACTGTAAGAATGAATTGGAAATGATTTTACTATAAGAATGCATTGGAAATGATTTTACTGTAAGAATTCGTTGGAAATGATTTTACTGTCAGAATGCATTGGAAGTGATTTTATTATAAGAATGCATTGGAAATGATTTTACTATAAGAATTCGTTGGAAATGATTTTACTGTCAGAATGCATTGGAAGTGATTTTACTGTAAGAATGTATTGGAAATGATTTTACTATAAGAATGCATTGGAAATGATTTTACTATAAGAATGCATTGGAAATGATTTTACTATACGAATGCATTGCAAATGATTTTACTATAAGAATTCATTGGAAATGATTTTACTATAAGAATTCATTGGAAATGATTTAACTGTCAGAATGCATTGGAAGTGATTTTACTGTAAGAATGCATTGGAAATGATTTTACTATAAGAATTCATTGGAAATGATTTAACTGTCAGAATGCATTGGAAGTGATTTTACTGTAAGAATGCATTGGAAATGATTTTACTATAAGAATTCATTGGAAATGATTTAACTGTCAGAATGCATTGGAAGTGATTTTACTGTAAGAATGCATTGGAAATGATTTTACTATAAGAATTCATTGGAAATGATTTAACTGTCAGAATGCATTGGAAGTGATTTTACTGTAAGAATGCATTGGAAATGATTTTACTATAAGAATTCATTGGAAATGATTTAACTGTCAGAATGCATTGGAAGTGATTTTACTGTAAGAATGCATTAGAAATGATTTTACTATAAGAATTCATTGGAAATGATTTAACTGTCAGAATGCATTGGAAGTGATTTTACTGTAAGAATGCATTAGAAATGATTTTACTATAAGAATTCATTGGAAGTGATTTTACTGTAAGAATGAATTGGAAATGATTTTACTGTAAGAATGCATTGGAAATGATTTTACTATAAGAATTCATTGGAAATGATTTAACTGTCAGAATGCATTGGAAGTGATTTTACTGTAAGAATGCATTAGAAATGATTTTACTATAAGAATTCATTGGAAATGATTTAACTGTCAGAATGCATTGGAAGTGATTTTACTGTAAGAATGCATTGGAAATGATTTTACTATAAGAATTCATTGGAAATGATTTAACTGTCAGAATGCATTGGAAGTGATTTTACTGTAGAATACATTGTAAATGGTTTTACTATAAGAATGCATTGGAAATGATTTTACTATAAGAATTCATTGGAAATGATTTAACTGTCAGAATGCATTGGAAGTGATTTTACTGTAAGAATGCATTGGAAATGATTTTACTATAAGAATGCATTAGAAATGATTTTACTATAAGAATTCATTGGAAATGATTTAACTGTCAGAATGCATTGGAAATGATTTTACTATAAGAATTCATTGGAAATGATTTTACTATATGCAATGGAAATGATTTTATTATAAAAATGCATTTGAAATTATTTTATTATAAGAATGCACTGGAAATGATTTTACTATAAGAATGCATTATAAATGATTTTACTGGTAGAATGCATTGGAATTGATTTTATTATAAGAATTCATTGGAATTGATTTTACTATAAGAATGAATTGGAAATGATTTAACTGTCAGTATGCATTGGAAGTGATTTTACTGTAAGAATGCATTGGAAATGATTTTACTATAAGAATGCATTGGAAATGATTTTACTATAAGAATTCATTGGAAATGATTTAACTGTCAGAATGCATTGGAAGTGATTTTACTGTAAGAATGCATTGGAAATGATTTTACTATAAGAATGCATTGGAAATGATTTTACTGTAAGAATTCGTTGGAAATGATTTTAATGTCAGAATGCATTGGAAGTGATTTTACTGTAAGAATGCATTGTAAAAGATTTTACTATAATAATGCAATGGAAATGATTTTATTATAAAAATGCATTTGAAATTATTTTATTATAAGAATGCACTGGAAATGATTTTACTATAAGAATGCATTATAAATGATTTTACTGGTAGAATGCATTGGAATTGATTTTATTATAAGAATGAATTGGAAATGATTTTATTATAAGAATGCATTGGAAATGATGTTACTTTAAGAATGCATTAGAAATTATATACAATATAATTTAGTTTCTTATAAGACATTTGAACTTATTTTTTTATGAGAATGCATTGGAAATGATTTTACGCGATTCATTTTGTCTGTAGAAATACATTGTAAATTATTTTTGCCCTGCCAATACATTCTAAATTATTTCAATGTAGTGATATATTGTAAAAGTGTTTACCGTGTCTGGAGAGATTTGAAGTATACTTCATTTTATTTGTTGATATATATATATATATATATATATATATATATATATATATATATATATATATATATATATATATGTATATATATATACATCTATATATATATATACATATGTATATATACATATTTATATATATATATATATATATATACAGCTATATATATATATATATATATATATATATATATATATATATATATATATATATATATATATATATATATAAATATATATACATATATATATATATATATGTATTCCCAAGAGGATAGAATCCAACTACAACTGAATATCCGGGACAGAGTAAGAATATAATATAAAAGGCTCGAAACCTATTATTCCATGGTTATAATTTATTACATTGGAATCGTAATCACGATCCAATTCATGAGCTTTTTGAATTTGTAGGTCTGATGAATTGGATCATGATTACGTTTCCAAAGTAATAAATTATAACCATGGAATATTAGTGTTTGAACGTGAAGACCTCGGCGACGATGACTTGTGGCACAGCTATCGACGGCCCACAAGAGTTCACTCACAAAGCTTGGGTCAACGCGTGGCATGGCTTTCAGGCACTTTCCAAAGCAAAGGTGCCGTACGCTGGGATTGACGTCGATGGTATCAGTAATTCTCCTTCCTGATAAATCGACCATGATGAGATTCGAACCCGGATCAGAATGCATATATATATATATATATATATATATATATATATATATATATAGAGAGAGAGAGAGAGAGAGAGAGAGAGTGAGAGAAAGAGAGAGAGATTTCTTTGACTTAAACCGTCTTTGGCTCCCCTCTTTAAAACTTCTCTCTCTTAAATTTTAATCCCCCCTTCATTTTCAAACCATCCTGTTCTTCTCTCGTCTGTTTCCCCTCACTATAGCTTTCATTTAATCTAACATTCGTTCCACACTCTCATACATACACTCTCACTAAATTTTATTTTTTGTTCCCGGAGTTTGTTTTTTTTTTTGTCTGTTTTCTTTTTGAATTTGTAGGTCTGATGAATTGGATCGTATTTACGATTCAAATGTAATAAATTATGACGATGGAATATTAGCGTTTAAGCATTTTTATTATATTTTATTATATATATATATATATATATATATATATATATATATATATATATAAAACTTAACTCTCAATTGATGAGACCTCATTACCAATCTCGTACTGCGTATAAAATTATAAAGTCTATCGAAGTGTTCATCCGAATGATTACCATGTAAGTATTTATAGTAAAGCTAAATTGAAGCAACTTTAAGTCAGTGAAAAAGGGACTGAGACGTTGATGCCAGGTCAGGACCAATAATATTGCTGAGGCTTTGAATGTTATCAAGGATCTCTAAATGTATTTTATGAGCACCGGATTATATGTAACTGCAATATTCCAAGTATTTACAAGAAATTCTGTAAAGAACAAGTGTCCAGCACAATTTGAACCAGCTTTCCTAACAGAGAATGTTATCTTGAGAAGGCGTGATGAGTCACTCTACTGCTGGCTAGCATCAGCCATAGAAATGGAAGGCTGCAACTTGTCTCTCAGATAAATCCATACAGAGCAGTTTTGTTTTGCAGGCGTTAAAAATAACAAGTCATTCATTGCCCCAGTTAACAACAGACTGAACGTCGTTTTTACATCAGCCGCCAATTTCGAACTGATCAGACTTACTGTCAAGACAGGAGTTAATGTTTCTGTGATCAGCAATGATAACAAGTTGAGAGTGTGATGCCACCAGAAACGTTACTAAGAAACGAGAACAAAAGAAGCGTAACCAAGTACTAACGATTGATATTGCATTTACATTTTTAAGTTCAATGTTGGCCGGAAAGCATGTAGCTGGAAGGGAGTTCCATAAACGAGAAGTGCGTGAAAAGATATTGTTAACTTAGAATTCATAGATTCCTCTAGGCAGCCCACTATAAATTGATGAGATCTCGACGCTGGTCTAGTACTATGCTTAAATTTAAAAAAAAAAACCATACCGGAGAAATCCTTCGTAGAATTACTATGAAAGTATATAGAGACGTGTTTAAGGGAGACAACTTTACTGTGAAGGGAAAGTGACTGAATCTTGGCCGCCAGAGGAAAGAATTTCTTCGGCCCGTCTATAATATTCTCGAGTTTTTTTTTGTTTTGTTTTGTTATTATTCTGCGTTAACATCAACTCGTGTCTACTCATAGACTGTAACATGCAATGAAATATCGTAATGTTCGATTCTATATTTTTTACAGGTTTAACTAGTCACTATCACGTCATTAGACACATTCATACCTACCTATCTACCAGCATACGTATATATATTTTTCGGTCGCAGCGTGTATAATATTGTCATGTTTTTTTTTTAATTGTTCTGCGCAGATCTTGCCGCAGATTTAGTATTGCGTTGAAAATCAGTCTAAGTATCATATTGCCGCGTTTTTTTTTTATTTTTATTGTTCTGCGGCAATAGCGACACGTGCTTACTCATATGCATCAGCCTGCAATGAAATACTTTACTATTTAGTTACATCTTGAAAATTCAACTGTAAATCGATGAGACCTTGCCGCTAATCTGGTATTGCACTTAAAATCATAAAGTCTAGGGATCATAACGAAAAACTGATCGGAACAAATGCCATGAAAGTATATAAAGAGACGGCAAAGGAGTCAACCTAACGACGGTCGGAAGAATTTTGACCTGCAGTAGAAGGTATTTCTGACGCACCGTCTATCGCGTTGTTTTTGTTTGTTATTTGTTATTGTTATGCGTTGACGTTAACTCTGGCTTACTTGTAGACATCAAGATGCATTGACATATTTTACTATTCGGGTAGATCTTGTAAATTCAACAGCAAATCAATGAAACCTTGCCGCCGATCTATTAGTTTGGTGCAAAAATAATGACGTAATAATGTCGTTTTTTGACGTTAAAAATACGTCAAAAACGACATTATGACGTCATTATTTTTGCACCAACCTAATAGTATGCGTTTAAAATCATAAAATCTGAGTATCTTAACAAAAAAAAAAAAAAAACTCCTCCAAAACAAATACCATGAAAGTATTTATAGAAATAATACCTCGGTGGCAAAAGAAGGGCGAGGTTTTCCTTGGAAAATCACGAGCTTCTTCTTTTCTAGGAAGACTAATTTCTATTTTAGCTGTGATGAAATCGGGCATCCCGTTCTCACCCTTTCACTGTTGAAAATGTTAAATGTAGCCGCCTCTTCTACTCCAATAGCTTCATATCTCGCACCACTCGCCTGTGGAACCCCCTTCCCTATTACTTTTTCCCTGATAGCTATAATCTGCAACTATTCAAATTTAATGTCAATAGACATCTCCAGTTGCCTTGATCTATCCACTATCCTCCTTCTCATCCTTTTCTCTATCATTCTTATCTGCTCTCGCTCCAAATCCTCTATAACCCCTTGCGTGCTAGTGGCTACTCGCCTTGCTAGGGGTGAAATGCTTAAAAAAAAAATTAAAGGCAGTAGATAAAGATTGGCATTGCAATTCAATTGTTGAAGATAAAGTGAGGCTAGAAATAATGGGACGGGAAGCAAAAGTGAAAGTGAAAGTGAAAGTGTGAGAAAAGAAACTGTTATCATAGAATTATATCAAGCCTATTCAACTTTGCGTTGATGACAGGTTACAGCCTATCTAGTACTGTGCTTAAATTAATGAAGACTAGTTATCATAGGGAAGCGCTTATTGGAACAATTACTACGGAAATGAAAGAAATTAAGAAGACTTTAGATAACGATTGGCATTAAATTTAGATTTTTGAAGGGCAAATTTGGCTGGAAAGTTAGATGTCACATTTGAGGAGAATATCACAAAGAAAATATTATTAAGTAGAGGGAACAATATATGAAAAGAAATTAAGAAAACTTTAGATAACGATTGGCATTCCATTTATATTTTTGAAGACCTAATTTGGCTTTAAATAATGGAACGCGAAGCAGTGCACACAAGTGAAAGCCAGAGTAAAGAAACTTTTAACATAGAACCTACGGTTACATCTGGCTTATTCAATTTTACTTTGATGGGACTTTGCAGCCAATCTAGTATTGCACATAAATTTATAAATCTAGATATCATAAAGAATAAAAACTCAGTTGAACAATTAATAAGAAAGTATTTACAGAAAATCACAGGTAAGCAACGGCGGTGGGAAAGTGACTGAAGCCGAGCTGCCAAATCAGGATTAATAATATTGTTGATCCTTCTTTGGAATTTATCAAGAATCTCTAAATATATGTTAAGAACAGCCTACCATACACGGCAACTATATTCAAAGCATTACGATTGGTAGACTTATAGATATTCGAGAAAAAAATTGTCTAACACGACACAGTCAACAAACTTTCTTAGCAGGTGACATAGCAATGGATTAAATATAGTATTTCCCCTTCATTTAAACCAAGAATATTAAACCGAGAAGACGCAACTAGCGCTCTGCTGGAGGTTAGCATCAGCCATGCTGATGGAAGGCAGAAAAGTGTCTTTCAGATAGGGGCAGGTTTTCTTTTGAAGACCTTGCCACAGCTCTAGCATTGCGCTTAAAATCATAAAGTAAAGTCTAAGTACCATAGCGAAAAAAATAATCCGAAGAAATAACACGAAAGCATTTATAGAGAAGGCACAGGGAATTGGTAAAAACCCTGAAACCGCGATGCAAGATCAGGACAAAGAATATGGTAGATTCTTCGATGGATCTTATCAGAAATCTTTAAATATATATTACAGGTTTGCCGTATTATATATTGTAGCAATATTCAAATCATGGACGAAAGATAGACTGATAGATGTCTAAAATAGATTCCGGAGAGAAGAATTGTTTAGGAAGGTTCTGTGAACCAACTTTCTTAGCAGCAGACCTAGTAATGGATTCAATATTTGTCTTTCCGCTTCGTGTCAACTGAGAACGTTAGCCCAAGAATGCGCAACGAGCCACTCTCCTGAGGGTTAGCATCAGCCATGCTGATGAAAGGCTAAAAGAGGTCTCTTAAATGATTAATAAAGAGCAGTCTATAACTCTTCCAGTTTTTTCGCTTATTCATGTCTATTTAATCATGCAAATTCTTTATTTTTTATCGTCTTCTTCACAAATTTATTCACATTTATAACTTTTGTAAAATTTGTGTATGAAGACACAGTTTCTCTTTATATACGATGATATCTAACAGTCGAATTTATTTGTGTCACATTAATTTGGCGACGGAATCACTTTTGGTTCAATTAAATGTGACGCCGTTCCAAGAAAACAGGTGTCAAAATCGGCCATTGATCGCACCGGATATAATTTTAAAATGATCAAATAAAACATTTAAATTTGCTTTTGATAATTGTTTTTTTTTTTCATTTCATTTATTTTATTTCTAAAGCATTTGGATAAGCAAAAGAAGTGATAGTTTGTTTTTTTTTATTATGTTTTTCTTTGCTTGTAACATTTTTCTGGTTATAGAGATAAAAAAAATTAAATCGTCTGACAAATTGAATTCAAACAAAATGGAAATTTCACTTAGTGTAGAAATCACTGTTTAGCCATCTGCGCATGCGCTAAATACCCAATTAGCATCTACTATCCTTTTTTGCACAAAAAAAAACATCCTTAAACGGCGCGAATAAACGGCCTAACAGACAATGAAAGGTCTCAAATTCACAGCACACCAGAAAAAAAAAACTGCGCTAAATCCCTCACTCATTCACTCAAAATCAGAAGGTTTTTTTCGCTGCTAATATGTGCGGTCCTCCTTTGGAACAATCATAGCTCCCCACAACTTCCTATTTCTTGTTACTCATAGTAACAGGTATTTTTTACAATACTTTCGATCCACGTTTTGCTGTCCATTTCCACAAACCCGTTAAATGATCCGCTGCACCTTTTGCCTTCAGTATGTCCTGTAAATGTCAAATTTGCCAAACCGTCTTTCCTCATTATGCTTGCAAGAATATACAGCTGTCCTGTTCTGATTCTGAGTAAAAATGTCCTCTTTGTTTATGTTATGTCAATTTACCCACAAACGCATGGATTCTCGCAGCTATAAATAGGATCAGTTACTGCCTTTTGGAGGGATAAGCTTGCAGCTCTGACTGTTGGATCGAACATTCTTGCTGTAACACTCTTGTTTATATATATATATATATATATATATATATATATATATATATATATATATATGTGTGTGTGTGTGTGTGTGTGTGTGTGTGTTACTGTTTCTCTTAATACATTTGCTTAACTCAATTCCCCTCCTCATACCTTAAATTCTAGCCCTAACAAGGCCACAATTCTATAAGAATGCATTGGAAATGATTTTACTATATGTTATGATAATTTACCCACGGACGCATGGACTCTCCCAGCTATAAATAGGAGCAGGTACTGCCTTTTGAAGAAGGACGTTTCCAGCAGTCAGCTCTGACAGTCGAACCAAACATTCTTGCTGTAGCACTCTCATTTGTATATGTTTGCATTACTGTTTCTGTTAATATATTTGTTTAACTCAATTCCTCTCTTTGTGTCTTTATTTCTGGCGCTAACCAGGCCACAACATAGATTGAAATTGTAGTTACTTGATGACGGAACTCAGAAAGCGACGTGATTAATCTTGAACACGCCATTTGATAAATATTATTACAACACCTCATCACAGATATATAGAGCGTTATGGTAATTTACCCAAGCATGTATAGACTCTCCCAGCTATAAATAGGAGCAGGTACTGCCTTTTGGAGGCGGGGGGTTTCTAGCAGTCAGCTCGGAAAGTTAGACCGAACATTCTTGCTGCAACACTCTCGTTTGTATATGTTTGTATTACTGTTACTGTTAATATTTTTAACTCACTTCCTCTCTTTGTGTCTTTATGTTTGGCCTTAAAAAGGTCACAACAGTTTACTTTGAGACTTCTTAGTTGCATATGTGCTGCATCCATAGCATTCCCAGGATCCTTCTGTATAACCACTTTTCTGCTGCTCCCTTATATTCATTAGTATATCGGAGTTTCAGCATGCTTTTCTCCGTTTCTCATGAAATCTTTATGGTTCTTCATAATCTTTTTTTTAGATGAAAATATACTAAAAAATTTAGTAAATTCTAATATATCAACTACAGATCCTAGCAAAAAAATTAAATTAATCATATACTACACTAAATCTAGTATATCCAACTTAATTCTTCGCAATAATTCTTCTCCCCCGGTTAGCGATTTGCAAAAAAAACAACATAGTTTATAAATTCAAGTGCCCTTTGGGAGAGTGTATCTCCGACGAATTAAATAATATTTATGTTGGTCACACTACAAACTCGCTTTCACGTCGCTTGACACTACATTTAAATGAAAACTCTAACATTTTTAGGCATTTAAAACAACAAGCCTGCCCGCATACACAATTCGTAATATACTTGTCGAAAACACAATTATACTTCGACATGAAAACAATAGACAAAAACTAAAAATCCTTGAAGCATTATACATCAAACAGTTGAAACCCAACCTAAACAAAATCAATTATGGCATCTCTACAAATATCCTTAAATGTCTATAATTGGTAACAGAAGCCATTGGTTTATACCAACGGCTTTCCATATTTCATACTTCTATAATTCACTTTCGTGTGGTCATGTGTGACGTCATGAGATGCGGTGCGATTTTCGCTTCTACCGTCTTATATGCGCGTGTTTATCGTTGCTTAGAAATCATCTATGTAATCATTGACAGACTATCATCACTGTCGTGTCCGTATATTGCTTAATATGTTGTAATTGACATCTTTGATAATGGCTTAAGTAAGCTGAAAGCTTAGATTGTATTAAAAAAATATGGATCAATATTGCGAATTTCTTTCTTCGTTCAACGATAATGTTATTAAACTTATCAGATGTTACGAAAAAATTTACATAAAATAAATAGACAACACTTGTCTATATTATTTAATGAAACGTGTATATATATATATATATATATATATATATATATATATATATATATATATATACATATATGCATTTTTTTTTTTAATATATTATTTATATATTATATATGCATGGTACTTATTGGAAAAGCGCTCAATATCGGTAATAGAAATAACATATATTAGGTGGGTGCAAAAATAATGTCGTTTTTTTGACGTTCAGCATCAAAAGAAAAACGACATTATTTTTGCACCAAACTAATATCGTTTCCCTTCATTTCTTCCCATTTTCCTTTCCCTTCCTTTACACACAAATTCTCTCTCCCCCTCTCTGTGTATTTCAGGTTTTTAAAAGAACATTATAATCTGTTATTTTTTTTTCTTCCTCGCACACTCTCTATCTCTCTCTCCTCTTCTCTCTTGCTTTCCCTTTCTCCTGTAAATCTAGCATATCAGTCCTTAGAGATTGTCTTTATTTATTAGGAAATTTCGGTCTGCAGAGATGAATATATATTAGGTTGGTGCAAAAATAATGACGTAATAATGTCGTTTTTTGACGTATTTTTTAACGTCGTAAAACGACATCATTACGTCATTATTTCTGCACCAACCTAATAGAAGCATTAACGAAATAAATTATAACCGGAAATTGTAATTGGCAGGGACATTCTAAAGAGGGCATTTAGTCCATATGAGAGCTCATTGTATTAATTAATAATAATTAGGAAAAAGGACCTTAAAATCCAAATTCGTTATAGCTATAGCCATGACATCACAATACAAATCGACTGCATTTTCTGAAAATGTAGTCGGTCTCATAAGGTGAATATACCTATATTAATCGAAATCAATTCATTACCGAATATCGATTATATATATATATATATATATATATATATATATATATATATATATATAAAAATAAATATAAATAAAAAAAAAAAAAATTCATCGAATGTGATAGAAACCTCAACAGAATGCAATGGACGGCCGTCTTGCCCCACATTTGGGACTCATCAGCAGTGCGCATCCACTACCGAAAATTGAAACCCTGACAATTAGGTTGTTAAGCAAACACCATACGAACTGTTCCAACGTGCCTCGGTCATGAAGAGATTGCAAATCAGACTCAATATAGCTCCGCTCGCTCACATATTCCGTGGTGGAACTCTCACTAAGTTCTCTGTAACCATAGGACTGTGCCGCCCCACCTCCCGGAGCTATGACTACTCTCACCAAGGAGCTCACTCTAGAGCATTAGAAGCCGGTTCAAGAGATGATGTACATGATAGAAATTATTAGGAGGATTTGATAATTATATTTAAGTAATTCGTCGAGTCTGAATGAAACCTTAACAGAATGCAGTAAGCACTGGATGGCCGTTTTGTTCCTTTGCTTGACAACCTAGCTGTCAGGGTTTCAATTCTAATAATTTCTATCATATATATATATATATATATATATATATATATATATATATATATATATATATATATATATATATATGCAGCTTTCATATATATTATATATGCGCGGTACTTATTGGAAAAGCGCTCAATACCTCTAATATTACTAACATTATTTCCATTGATGTGGGTTTGCGATCCTGGGTTTCGCGCCCTTTGCAATCATCAGACGAACCAATTAAATTTGAAATTTGGGATTTATCTATGGTTGCTGATATGGACGTTTTATGGTAGTGGGAGGAAGAATTGTCGTCGGAAAGCCACTCATAAGTATGCAGAGGCACATACACGCACGTTGATGTATTGCACCTCACACAAACGGGTTCACAAACTCACATCAACCCAACTATATATATATATATATATATATATATATACATATATATTAGGTTAGTGCAAAAATGATGACGCAATAATGTCGTTTTTGGACGTTAAAAAATACGTCAAAAACGACATAATTATGTCATTATTTTTGCACCAACCTAATATATAATTATATATATATATATATATATATATATATATATATATATATATATATATTAGGTTGGTGCAAAAATAATGACGCAATAATGACGTTTTTGAACGTTAAAAAATACGTCAAAAAACGACATTATTACGTCATTATTTTTGCACCAACCTAATATATATATATATATATATATATATATATATATATATATATATATATATATATTATACACTGTTCCGTTAGAACATGTAAGTATGGACTCTTTAGGTGGTTAACAATGATGATAATAAATTTTATTTAAAATTGTATGTAATGAAACATCCCTTCATTTTCCATTTTGGGAAAGTCTTCAGTAAAAGGTCAAAAGGATTTATATAAAAGAAATGAAAGAAAATAAAAGTTCAATAAAAAGAAAAAGAAAGGAAAGAAAATAAAATAAAAGAGAAAGCATAAGAAAGTAACCCTACTACAAAGAGAAAAGACAAAAAAGAAAAAGACAAAAAAGAAAAAGAGAGAAGAAATGGAGAAGTATCTTAAAATTACACAGACACATAGGAAAAGGAAAGTTAAGACGGTAGACTATTAAAAGATGTTGATAGGAATTAAACCAATGAAATTATGTTGCGTAAAAGAATTCAAATTTGAACGGAGAGTGGCTTACGCAGGTGCGTCTCTTTTTTTTTTTAAATTTTGGAATTAAAGTAATTATGACAATAAAATCGGCTATCATTGTTTGCCTCAATAAAGTCGGAAGGCGAAACGCGTCATCAAAAAACTAAAATTTATCCAATTGTCATTTCTTACACCATTTAGTCTTATCTACAGACGTGTTCTGGGAATTTTACGGTATATATATATATATATATATATATATATATATATATATATATATATATATATATATGCTGTTTTAATGTTAATATAATGTCAACGTCAGGTGTTTCGGTCTAATAAACCATCTTCAGGGCATATTCAACATTAAAACAGCATAATTGCATATAAGGATTTTTGTTTGTTTTTTCCGTATTTTTATCTTCATATATATATATATATATATATATATATATATATATATATATCCCTGACGATCCGAAACCTTGGTAGGTTTGTCTGGCTCTCTAGTTTTAACTAGGTCTGCTCTACTTACCGTATTGAGCACATTATTTAGTTATTTTACTTACTCGTATCGTTTTTTTTTTCTTTGGACTTTGGACTTGGCGATTATTTTCGGCTGACTTACATGTTCTTTTTTCTTTCTTTTTTATACTTTTTTTCCCTTTGGTATTGGTTTCATTTTTTGAAGCGAGAGCAAGATCTAAAAGGTCAGCCCGTCTAACAGTGATCTCATCCCACAATCCTCATACTTGCTCCATATGCAGCCTCCGTAAATCACTAGCGGATCTTCAGTGCCACTTAAAATTATCGCAGAAAATTTCATAACTGAATCAATTGGTTAAGTTGTCAGATTCTCATACGTGGAAACCGACGGGAGAGTCCATTATATATATATATATATATATATATATATATATATATATATATTGGCATAAGGCAATTTTAATAGTACCTTTTCCTCCACGTCTTTCGGCCGTAGGGATTGTCCCTCATGGCCTAAACTTTCCCTTAAGTTGCCAGGCGAGAAAGAATATTGTCTCTAGTCATCCTTGAATATATGTATATGAATTTAATTCTGTATTTATTTTACTTTCTCTCTATTCCTTCTACTTTTCCTCGTTACTAAGTTTTCTTTACTTTTTATTTTGTTTTTTTTTTAATTGAATTTATTTTGCGCTCTTTTCCTCTCTTTGAAAACTTAGAACATTACGTTTTTGGTTATTTTTCTGGGTCATACAAGGATTTGGCGCTATTTTTCTTTTTAAATTATGGTTCCCAGACCGTTGGTGTGTTCTCTTCTACAAGAAATGAAATTTGGATTTTAACTCAGTTAAAATTTTATATTTATATTACAGATTTCTGTATCTATAAACCCTCCAGCTCATAGGCTTCCCCCCTATCTAAAAATCTATATGGCCTGATGTAGTGAATGCTCAATCATCTTTATTTACCCTCTCCTCCTAATGTTACATGTCGACCTCTAGCCCACGAGCAATCTCTCTATATATAATTCACACAATGGTTCCCAGTTCAGCTTGGCTCTGCAGTTGTGTTGCTGTCCGTTTTCCTTGTTGTCTTTTTTTCTGTCTGCTTTTTTTTTCTTTTTTTTTTGAATAGGAGTAGATAGGTTTTTCTATCGTCCCCTTAATAATCCTCCTCCTTCTTTTGAACAGGGTAGATGTTGATCCATTGTTTCCTTTTTAAGAAGGTGTTCCCGTATACTTTCCTTTTCTCTGACATTAGTAGGGCTGTCGTGTATCTCTGGTGAAGTTTGCGATTTGTGGCAACGTCTCTTCATACTGACGGTACCAGGTTGGCAGTTTTCTGGTTGCTGAACACAACTCGTAGTCAGGAGCCCGAACGCTTGCGTAACGTCTTGAGCGGCTACTCTGATAAACATCTCCATAATATCTGGGTACTTGCAGTGCAATGCCACACATGGATGGCTGCCCTTGCATGCGCCTCCGATGAGCAACCCTGAGGTCACATTATGTTGTAGTATGCGCCAGTCCCTTTCTGTCCATGCCATTTTGGATGACCGACTGCTTCTATTACTTTAGGCCTTTTCCTTACTAACTCAAAATGAACATCAGTCAGTTGTGTTCCATGTATGAAACACACGTAGGCGATCATAATGTGACTACTGGTCATCCATCATGTATCTTTCGATACATCACTGACGAGGCAGTAGGTTGCCATTTCTTTCTGCGGTAGACCAGTTGCCATAGAACCCGGTCTCTCCTGCTATTTACCCATAGCTGGGGGTAAAAGAAGAGGATTTATACCTTTCCCAAGGGCATCGGCATGTCAGTCAGTCAGTTATGTGATATGGGTGATGCATTCTTAGGCAATTATGTATCTTTTGATGCATGACTGACGAGGCAGATTTTTCCCGCAGTAGGTTGCCATTTCTTTCTGTGGTAGACCATTTGCCATCAAAGGATCTAGAACCCGGTCTCTCCTGCTATTTACCCATAGCTGGTGGTAGAAGAAGAGGATTCATACCTTTCCCAATGGAATTAACAGGTCAGGAATCCATTTCTTTCTGTAGGAGATCAGTTGCCATCCAAGGCTATAGAACCTGGTTTTGTTCATAATGACGGTCGTCTTCGAGTATAGAATCCAGAGTTTAGCAGTGAATATTTCGAAGACAGTAGGGAAGCGTAGTTCAGGTTAGCAGTAGATATCCCGGTAAAGTAGCAGAGCGTAGTTCTTCCTTCTGTTTCTCTTCGCCTGACAAGCTGGCACTGGACATTCGGATAGAGTAAACAAAATGGCTGCCTTTATACACGACGGATTAAATATTATACGTCTTCTGATTGGTTAACCTTCTATTGGTGGACTATAAAGTGAGTCAAGTCATTTGGGTTGGCTCACTAGTCTAATGTATCCAAAAATTATAACACCCGGTCTGTTCTATCATTTACCCATAGCTGGAGGGGAGAAGAGGATTCATATCTTTCCCAAGGGTATTAGCACGTAAGTGAATATAATGGATTCGACTAGAATTCGAACTCGGCTATTCAATTCCTAAGTCCGCTATGCATTACTCCACCTTGCTTCCTACATGACCATAAACAACGCAAAATATAAACCGAAACCAACTCAAAAAATCACCTAAACCCTTTAAGATTTCCTTGTCCAACATCTGTTGCCTTCGTACCAACTTCTGCAGTGCGGAATCGTTTCTCTTTGAGAAGTCTCATAATATACTACATCCCGACTAGTTCTTATTAAATCCAACCCAATTACCGATTGGATCTTTACTCCCGAGTCTTCTACTAGGGACGGAACTCAGTATTACTATGTCACCAAAATCTCGTGCCCAGGTTTAAATTTCTGGTGCTATTATCTTTTGTAACATCCCTGGCTGGAGAACTTGGAGAACATGGAGACTTAAACCTAACCTTCCCGCTGATCAGAGCTTGACTACACTCAGTGAGCTTTTCCTTTTCTTCACAAACTGCTGCTGCTGTTTGTAGTCTTGTTCTCATTTCCTTTTTTATTACGTCTGTCTTGATGTCTGTCATGTACAACTATACGGTGTATGGCATCAACTTGTTTCTTAAGTGACTGAGGTTTTTGGACGACCTGACAGAAGATCATATTCTGTGCTGTGACTGTCCCGCTTGAATTCTGCAGCCCACCTCTTCGCAGTTGTATAAGAAGTGGTGTCTGTACAATGTCCTCCTCTGTTTACCTGGGTGTGATCCCTTTCAGTTGCAGATACTTTATGACTGGACTGGCTACAGTTTTGTCGATTTTAAGTGATGTCACACACCTCTCAAATTTCTTTGAAGCTCACCTGCACTGAAATTAAGACGGGGATATGAATTAGTTTTTCTAGTTTTATAAGTAGTGGTAGTATAGCGAAGAAAACGACGACTTACCTCGTCAACGCAAACGACAGCGAGTTGTGTGTATCTTACGATAGAGAATGTGGCGAAAAAAACTTTTGCCAAAAAAAAGTGGGGCATGTATTCCGCATGACATGCTGAAGACGGAATATTTTAGTCACAAGTCAGTCGTTATAAAAGTATTTTGATATGCAAAAATTGAGCGTCCTCTCCCAGTGGTAGACGAATGAAAAAAATGCTCGACCGGTAAAAGCAAATGAAAAAATAATTTTCGGGGGATTTTTGGCTACCGCCTTCGTCGGAGAGTGAGTTATTTTTCTGACAGGTTGCGTGCATTATGATTTGGGAGATTGTACCTGCGAAGCGAGTTTTCGGCATTTCTTTCATGCCCCCGATTATCGAGTCTGAAATTACAGTGATTTATTCTCAGCGTTGTGGAAATAATCTGCGACATATATTTCATTTGCAATCCCAGATCGCGTACAGGTAGTGAGATTCTGTAACAAATTGTTCAATTATGGTTGTTCTCTCTTGGTGAGGCTTAGTACTTTTCGAACTACCCTCGTATACGGAAGGAATTTACGACAACACTCATGGTTGTCTTGAAAGTTGGCCTATATAATTTGTGAACTTTGAGCGTGTTTCTTTTTTTAAATGACGACATGCTTATTTGAAAAAAATCTAATTTAACGAAGTTCTAGAGGTGTGTAAATAAAAAAAAAGTAACTACCTTTCTTGGAATCGGGTGATACCTGTCGTCTGTCTTTGAGGCAAAGGCGCCGTAGCCAATTTTTCTCCCATATAGGTGACGATTACCGAAAGGGGATTCAAAACAAACTATCAAAGAAAAAACAGTGTATTTTTTAATTAAAATCTTCACAAGCCACAAGAGTCAGTCAATCTAGATGATTTCTTGAATGAGTTTTTTATGCAGGTAATAGAAAAAAAGTAATTTCAGATAATGCGGAAGTGAACGCTTGGACTGTAGTGTTCGGAAAAGTATTCTCTCGGGAGTCTGTTCTACAAATTAGCGGTTCCTAGAGGATTGCCCTACATCCCAGTGAAATAAGAAAGGAGTGTGTCGAACCTTTGGACGTGGTGTGGCGGATCGTAGCAGTGAAGGCATGAACTGGTGAAATTAAGGAATGTATCTCATTTTAATATGCAATAGCAATATAATACCCATAGGTTTGCGACGTTGCATACATGGGGAAGGAACTGACTGGTCTAAAGTAAGTAATCGCCGACAAGGCCGAGTAAACGCGTTTGAACACAGCCAAGTCTGGAAAGATAGGATTGGTCAGATTTGGATATTTATTCTGATCTGTACAATTAAAGCATAGCTGTAGGGGTCAGGTACTATCTGGAGCAGATAAATTCTTTCATTTAATTTCCATATTTAACAAAGCAATTTATTTTTATGAAAAGAAAATCATTACTTTTACAGTTCTTTTGATTTGGAATGAATTTCAAAAGAAAGTAAACATTACGAAAACCAAGTTCAATTTAACAATGTCTATTAGTAATTAAACTATAAACGTATCGAATGAGTTATTAGGTTGGTGCAAATAATGACGTAATAATGTCGTTTTTTGACGTTAAAAATACGTCAAAAAACGACATTATTACGTCATTATTTTTGCACCAACCTAATAAAAAAATCATTGGTTGAATATAGGTGAAGCAAATGCTCGTTTATGTTACTAGGTTCGTGCAAAAATAATGGCGTAATAATGTCGTTTTTTGACGTTAAAAATACTTTAAAAATCGACATTATTACGTCATTATTTTTGCACCAACCTAATGCCGCTGTTGCAGGTTATAATGATTACTATTATCAATATGGGATTTTGGTTGTAGTAGTGAAAGCAAACGGGTAACAAGTTACCATAACTTTAACTATCTAGCTCCAAATCGAAGCAGAAGAAACTTACGACTAAAGATGAACTTTGAGGAGAGACAAGTAACAGAAAAAACAACACGTCCTGATTTGAGACGTTATTTTCTTTTTATGTAAGTACATGTTGTTAATAAATTTGAATACATGCTTTGTTTGTTCGGTGTATGTAAAATTCTGATATATATATATATATCTGGCCACTCGTATTCGACGATACACGTCTACTAGGGCGGCTAGCCAATCCCTATTGCTGACGCTTGCTCAGGTTCATGCTGAACAGACCTTAGTTACAGTTTCTGGGAGAGAGCGTGTTATCTAGCGTGATCAACAATTTGAACAAAGCCAGCACACTCAAACCCTCGGTCCCAATGTCTTGTGACTTCATGCTAGCACATCTATCGAAGGGTTCCGTCAACTGAATTTCACTCACTTGGGCTTGGGTCAAACCATGGTATACTTTTCAGGCACTTTTTAAAGTTGACGCACGCTGGGATCGACCCTTCCAGTCCGATAACAGCAGGTAGTCTCCTTCCTGGCATATCGACTATGGTGAGATTCGAACCCGGGTTTCATGGTCAGAATGCAAAGGTTCCAACTATTAGGCCTCGATATTATAATTATTTGTATGGCTTACGTATTCCTTATTTTACTTTTGTTTAGCATACTTGGATATACCAACCTCGGGTTCTTTTCGGGATTAAACAGCTAACTCGTCACAGGTTTTAGGCACTATTTCTAAATTACACCCCCATAAGGTAAACGGAGGAGGCACAGTGGAGAAATGGATAGCGGCTTGGATTGAGGAATCGGAGAGCCGAGTTCGAATTCCAGTGCTAATACCACTGGGAAAGGTATGACTACTCTTCTTCGCCTCCCAGCTATGGGTAAATAGAAGAACAGACCGGGTTCTGTAGCCTTGGATGGCAACTGGTCTACCGCAGAAAGAAATAGCAACCTACTGCGGGAAAAATCTGCCTCGTCAGTTATGTATCGAAAGATACATGATCGCCTAAGAATGACACATAACTGAACGTAAACGGGAGTGACAGGATCCCAGCCGTTGTCTTAATGAAATGTGCTCTCGAACTGGCTCCTATTCTCCAAATCCTATAAATATTGCGTCACTGATTTCTGCTGCCTTCCTCTGTAGTCCCTGTTTTTTAAAAATTCTGGAGAACATTCTGATTCCTCTGAATATCGCCCTATTTGTCTCCTACCGCTTTTCGGCAAAGGGCTTTAATCAATGCTGAAGTGGTTAAGCATCTTATTTCTCACGAACCTGTATCATATACGGAACTGTCATTTAGCTCGACGTGCCTTTACCGACTTGGCCACAGAGGTTAGCAAGGTCGGAGGACGAATATTTTCTGTGAAAATTTCTCGGACATTCAGGCCGGTAAATGTTGTTTAATACTGTTTATTATAAACAGAGCATTTACTTAAATATTTATATCTATATATGTAAATTAGTAGTGGGATTTGAATAATTATAATTAAGTAATTAATCGAGTCAAGAAGAATCCTCATCAGAATGGAGAAAGCCCTGGGCGGCCATTTCGTCCTATTTTGGGACTCATCAGCAGTGCGCATCCACCACCAAGAATCGAACATAAACCGTTACGATATGATGCAAGCGTCAGGGCCTCTAAACCAGCGGGTCTCGGTGACGAAGAGGCAACAAACTAGACTCGATATAGCGCCTACTCTTCCCAAATTCCGTTTTGTGACTCATTCAAATCTACTTATAACAACAGACACTGCCCCCACGGGCCACGTTTTCTATCCTCAAGCTACTCCATCCATGGCGGGGGTTGAATATATATATATATATATATATATATATATATATATATATATATATATATATATATTATGTTTTTCTTTACTTTTTCTTTTTTTTTTTTTTTTTAATAGGATTAGATAGTGCGGTTCATACTCTTCCCCCTTCTCTTCATCCGGAGGATTCATGTATAGGAAATCGTTCCAGGTTTCTTTCCTTTTCTCGGGCCTTAACAGGGGCGCTGTCATGAATTTTTTTTGTGATATGCATGGATCGTGGCAAAGTCTCTTCATACTGAGGGTATCAGGTTGGCAGTTTTTTTTAATGCTGTCCACGACTGATAGTTAAGAACGTGAAATCTTAATCTGATCAGCATTTGCATAATATCTGGGGTCTCGCAGTGCCATTTCACGCATAGAAGGGTAACCCTGCAAGCACCTTCTGTAGGCCCCACTATATTGCAGTCTGCGCTAGTTCCCTTCCTGCACATGTTACATTAGATGACCGACAGCTACTACTATCCTAGATCTTTCCTTCAATTATATAAAACATCATGACTATAAACAACCAAATATATAAACCGAAACAAAATCAACAAAAATATCTAAACTACTTATTTTATGGTATTCATAGCAATTTCTGCAGTGTTGAATTGTTCCTCTTCGAAAAGTCTCCGGATATCTTCGAAACTAATAATATTTTCGCATTTTGTTTTTATTATTCTGCGTTAATATCGACTCGTGTTTACTCACAGACATCAGCCTGCAATGAAATACTTTACTATTCGGTTACATCTTGTAAATTCAATGCTAAATCGATGAGACCTTACCGCCAATCTAGTATTGCGCTTAAAATTATAAATTCTAAGTATGATAGAGAAAAACACATCCGAATTAATTCCATGACACTAAAACCGCGATGCAATATCAGGACAAAGAATATGGTGAATTCTTCTATGGATCTTATCAAAAATCTCTAAATATATATTACAGGAGCGCCGTATCATATATTGTAGCAAAATTCTAATCATGGATGAATTGTAAACTGATAGATGTGTAAGATAGATTCCGGAGAGAAGAATTGTTTAGGAAGGTTCTGTGAACCAACTTTCTTAGCAGCAGACCTAGTAATGGATTCAATATAGTCTTTCCGCTTCGTTTCAACTGATAACGTTAGCCCAAGAATGCACAACGAGCCACTCTCCTGAAGGTTAGCATCAGCCATGGTGATGGAGGGCTGAAAGGGGTCTCTCAAACGATTAATAAAGAGCAGTCTATGAATCTTCCAGTTTTTTTTTTTTCTGCGCTTATTCATTTCTTTTTAATCCTCTGATGGTAAAGTCCCTGAAGCCACGATGAAAGATCAGGGCAAGGAATATGCTGGATTCATCTATGGATCTTATAAAAAATCTCAATATATATGCCAGGAGCGCCGGATCGTATATGGTAGGAAGATTCTAATCATGGACAAATGGTAGACATATGGATGTGTAAGATTGTTGACCATGTTCACCATAGTCTATGAATATAGAATACAGCGCAGTACGTAATCTGTTCATTGAAACAACGTTAACACTCACGAATCAGACACTCTACTGAATCTGACTATATCGCCAATACCACCAGCAGATGTTCTGTAATTCTTCAGTCTTCGATATCAAAAGCTGGCAGTGATATTTAGCCCCCCGCCACACACACACGAGGGTTACATGAAGCAAAAGCCCGGGATTAACGTGGGATCTCCGAGCCCGTAGACTCGGCCAAAATATTCCCTATTCAAACTCGTATAAACGGAAAAAACATGGCCGCCTTTATACACGTCGCATTGAATATTTTGAGCCTTCTGATTGGTTAACCCTTGTGTTGGTGAACTATAAAATGAGTCAGCTCAATTTGGCTGGCTCACTATTACACCAGGGTACCCCAAAATTGTAACAAAGATAAATTCTGAAGAGAAAATTCGTTTAGCACGGTACAGTCAACGAACTTTGTTCGCAGCAGACCTAGTAATGAATTCGATATAGTCTTTCCACTTCGTATCAAATGGGAAGGTTAAGCCGAGAAGGCGCAAGGAGCGCCCTTCTGGGGGTTAATATAAGCGACGCTGATCGAAGGCCAAAAGAGGTCTCTCGCATGATTAATAGACAGCACTTTTGCAACTCACTTATTCTTCGCAACAATAATAATTCAATCCCCTTTGGTTTTTCGATTCCTGGCTATCTTCTCCTTAGAAAGTACTCTAAAGTCCACATCCAGGGAGGTTATGTCTGCGAACATTTCACTCTGGTTAGAGAACTCTCTTGAATCGCCAGACCAAACGCACACGTGTCTCCGTCTATCTCTACTTAACTCGGTCAGCTATCTCTTCTTTTTCTGACATTTCCTTTTGTCTCAAGACTGTTGCGTGCTAGATAATATTTCCGATAATATAAAGAAGGCCATCTTCCTATCCCGGTTTGCAAAAATATTCGTGTTCAAGACTTTAATGTCCACTATACCAGGTGGCTTAAACACACTGTCACTGACCTCGCTGGCATCCAAAATCTTAAAATCTCAATAACTCTATCTTTCACGCAAATGGCTGACTTCCTTATGCGTTTCCCCGGTAACCTTGGCGGACACGTTTCTCTTCTCGATCTCATTTTTACCTCTATCGCTGACTACGCAGCTCTGCCCTCTTGGAAGCTCTGATAAGGCGGCATTGTCTGTAAACAACTCCTACCGCTCGCCCCCACCACCAGCAGCCTCCTACCAACAGATTCTTTCTGTTATCAACGAGCAAACTGGGATTTGTTCCGTGATTTCCTTTGTGACGTCCCTTGGAAAGAAGTTTTTAATCATCCTGTTCAAAAATGCTCCTGGGTGAAAGCCGGCATTAATACTTTAATTCCTGTAATGGAATACCAAGTTAAACGGATTTTTCTCCTTGGTTTTCATCTGCATGCTCGACTTCTATAGTGCACAGTAATCATGGCTGTAGCAGAGCGACACGTCTGATTGCGACAAACGCTTCTGCCTCGGCTCGTAAAAAGTGCAAGCTTGTCGTCAATAAAACTGTTTGCTGATAGAATGAAACAACGTGTAGTATCTCGCAAGTTCGGTTCCAGAGATTATTTGCGGATCTGTAAGAGCGTGCTGAACAACAGCAAACCATTAATTCCTCCTCTATTCAATCAATTCGAAGCCATGACATCTACAGCTGATAAGGTGGAATGCCTTGTTCGGAAATACTTTTCCTATTCAACATTCGATTCATCTGGAGTACTCACACTTGATTTCCTCACAGCAACTGAAGCCCTGCTTAGTGATATGCGATTAACATCGTCACTGGTCTCGGACATCATTTCTACATTCGACGCTATCTCTCCCAATCCATATTCGACCATCCATTTACTCAAGCTCAAGTATGTTACGTCCTGCTTTCCCTATGTCTCTCTTTTTCTCAATATTAAGTCCCCAAGAGACGTGACCGTCGAGGATTTTCAATGAAAGCAGAACTGTCAGCCATGACGAAAGAAAGCTTACGGTAAAAAAAGATCTTTTATATTTTAAACTATGTCTTCTTCTTTCTTCTTTTATGTGCCGGGTCTCTTCATGGACCTCCACATCTTCCTGTCCCCTGTAGCTTTTAATAAGTTTTTTTTTCTTTTAGCTATTTCTCCTAATCACTGTTCTGCCATCAATTTACTCAAGTTCATTAAGTACGTTACGCGCTGCTTTCCCCTGTCTCTCTTTCTCTCCATCTGTTCTGTGAGTATCAGATTTTCCAAGCCCTCTTTCCTCATTACGTGCCCCAGAAACTGCAACTGCCTTTTCCCTTTTGTTTCCATTATCTCCCAAAATATCGTCATTGCTGACGTCCGGTCCATGACAGCCTCAGTATCCTCCTGCAGAGCCACATTTCTGTTGCTTTGAGTCTCCCGTAGCAATTCAGTAGTTTTTTTTTTCTTGTTTCTAAGTTTTATTGTAATTTACTCACGCACGCATGGGCTCTCGCAGCTATAAATAAGACTAGGTACTTTTTGAGAGAGGGAAGTTTCCAGAAGTCAGCTCTGACAGTCAGACCAAACATTTTTCCTGTAGCATTCTTGTTTGTATATATTTGTATTAGTATTTCTCTTAATATATTTGTTTAACACATTTTGAAATGGACAAAGACCAACAATTTTTTAAGACATTTTTTTATGTTTATACATTCTTTTTATAGATACAAATATTTAAGTAAATGCTCTGTTTATAATAATCCATATTAAACAACATTTACCGGCCTGAATGTCCGATAAATTTTCATAGGTTAGTAAGGTCGATTTTACTGTTTTTTAAACACAATTCTTCATGATTTTGTCTCAAATGTCGTAAAATAATTGACGGACTTTGTCCATTTCATAATGTATGACGTCATTTGTTTACATTTGGATACGCTCTGAGCAGATATGAATGTACGAGAGAAAATCAAGGATAATTGTTTAAAAGCAGTAAAACCGACCTAGCTAACGGAACGCTGCGCTGTGGCCCAATTGGTTAAGACACGCCAGGTTATATGACGTTTCCGCATAGGATACAGGTTTGATTCCTGTCGGAGGACGCATATTTTCTATTGACAACTTCACGGACATTCAGGCCGGTAAATATTGTTCAATGCTGTTTAGTATAAACAGAGCATTTACTTAAATATTTGTATCTATAAAAAGAATGTATAAACATAAAATGTCTTTATATATATATATATATATATATATATATATATATATATATATATATATATGCATACACACACAAGGCGATCGAAAAGAAGTAACTCCCTATTTTATGTATGGATGGACATTTTTATGTTTATTCATTCTTTTTTCATAGATACAAATATTTAAGTAAATGCTCTGTTTATAATAAACAGTATTAACAACATTTACCGGCCTAAATGAAATTGTCAATAGAAAATATTCGTCCTCCTTCAGGAATCGAACCTGTATCCTTTACGGAACCGTCATATACCCTGACGTGCTTTTCTCGATTCAGCCACAGAGGAGCGTTTCGGTTAACAAGGTCGATTTTACTGTTTTTAAACTACAATTCTCCATGATTTTATCTCGTATATTCATATTTGCTCGATGCGTATCCAAAAGTAAACAAATGACGTCACACATTATGAAATGATATGATAGTTTAAAAACAGTAAAATCGACCTTCCTAAGCGAAACGCTCCTCTATGGCGAAATCGGTAAAAGCACGTCAGGCTATATGACGGTCGGAGAACGAATATTTTATATGAAAAATATTGGTTTAACTCAATTCCTCTCTGTGTCTTTATTTCTGGCCCTAACAAGGCCACAACACTAAGGATTTGTTTAAATTGAGATATTGACATAAATTTTGGTGGTACGAATATTGCCATATATATATATATATATATATATATATATATTAATGACTTTAAAAGAAGAATTCATTATTAGTAGGATCAAGTGCGTTGACTGGAGATGCAAATATTCTAGATTACACTAGATTACAGAAAATATAATGAAAACATATTCAAAATTTTCCTTATCTTTTATTAGTGATGAGAGTAAATACCAGATTTAAATCAAATTTAATCTCCACCGGCAACTCTGGACTAAGAAGGGTTGATTCCAGTATATACTAAGTTCACCCCGAGATTTACCAAAGTAAGATTCGTACACGGTGTTGCCACAGAACATCGTTTACTCATAGTCACGAAGTGCGGAATCGGACCGAACAGGATGGTGGTGTTGGCTAGGACGTAAACCCATCCGAAATTTCTATATACGCTCAAAAGCGATATAATGTCTATCAGGAACCCTGGTCTAGGAAGCGATGATCTTTTTCTGACCCAATAAATACTGGGTACACCCAAAGAGATGCCCAAAAAATATTCGTACTATGTGTGACCGAAGGACTTGAAAACCCCAGGAAACCCTCGGCTAGACAGAGAATATTAACTCAAACCCACTAAATGCAGAAAGGTTCCACAAGATTTGTCAGTGTTTGCACTAATTTTGCAAGTATGTGAAACCAGCTGAAATTAGGTTCCCAAATAGTTCGGCCCGTCTCATACGAAGAGGTTTGTGAGGCGGATTGATTGAAAGATAATTAAAAATTTAGAAATAATTTCAAAATATTCACATGCCAAAAATAAATATGATTTCAAAATTTAAAATATTATTACGGATTACTTAAAATTGCATGCCTGAGTCCCAGTATAAATAGTTATAAATAAGCATTGACTGTTTTTATTACTGCGATATGTTTTGCATTATATCAAGTATTAAGAATATTGTCTCTGAGTTATCATTGATAAATTGCATGCTTGAATCCTAGTATAAATAGTTATACATAATTATTGATTGATTTTTTTTTTTAGGATATTTTTTGGCATTATATCAAGTATTAAGAATATAGTAACTAGGGTCGGCAAATTGAAGGAGAGAGTTATCAATGATAATTGCATACATGGGCCCCAGTATAAATTGTTATGAATAATTATTGACTGATTTTATTACTGTGATATTTTTTGCCTTATATCAAGTATTAAAAAATATAGTCACTAGGGCCGGCAAATTCGAGGAGAGAATTATTAATGACCATGTTCTGACTTGGAATCCGTGGTCATAACGCTTTCAAAATCTCCCATGGACAAAATGTTTATGTCCTGGGTATGACGATAAACTACATCCAACAGCAAAGCCTCAGATGTTTTTCACAAAAGTAATGTTGCCAGCAGTCCGTTTTTGAAACCATAATGTTGCCAGCTATACGTTTTTGAAACAATAATGTTTCCAGCCATACGTTTTGGAAACCATAATGTTACTAGCCATAGGTTTTTGAAACCATAATGTTGCCAGCTGTACGTTTTTGAAACCATAATGTTGCCAGCTACACGTTTTTGAAACAATGTTGCCAGCTATACGTTTTTTTTTTGAAAAAATAATGTTGCCAGCTGTACGTTTTTAGTTTTTTCAGCTCTCACCTACGTCCTGGGTATGACAATAAACTGCATCCACGTCCTGAGTATGACAATAAACTACATCCAACAGCAAGGCCTCAGCTCTCACCCACGTCCTGGGTATGACAATAAACTACATCCGCGTCCTGGGTATGGCGATAAACTACATCCGCGTCCCGGGTATGACGATAAACTACATCCGCGTCCAGGGTATGACGATAAACTACTTCTAACAGTAAGGCCTCAGATAAAGGTTTTTGAAAAAATAATGTTGCCAGCTATCCGTTTTTGAAACCATAATGTTGCCAGCTATACGGTTTTGAAACCATAATACTGCAAGCTATACGTTTTTGAAACAATGTTGCCAGCTATACGCTTTTTGTAAAAAATAATGTTGCCAGCTATATGTTTTAAAACCATAATGTTGCCAGCTATACGTTTTTGAAATAATGTTGCCAGCAATACGTTTTTTTATAAAAAAAAAATTTAAAAAAAATTTGCCAGCTGTACGTTTTTGAAGCAATAATGTTGTCAGCTGTGCGTTTTTGAAGCAATAATGTTGCCAGTTGTACGTTTTTGAAACAGTGGTGTTGCCAACTATGCGTTTTTGACTTTTAAAGTCACTCAAAATCATTTCCGGCATAAAATGACTACTAAGGTTGAGATGCCGTTAAACAAAACAATCAATCAATCAACAAAATGTTTTGAACCACTGTAAAGTTCATTCACAAAAACAACCGGATGATATGAAGTTTTTTAAACATAAGGGGAAGTTACATTCGATCAAAGGAGATCGAACGCATGGAAGAATACATACCCACCATTACTTTAACGGTGTCCAAGAGTGAAATAAGTCATTAATTCTATCAGACATTACTAACACCGCGTTACAAGAGGATGTCATTCGTGATCACTTTTGGCGCATCGATTCTGGGCAAGATTAACTGCCATTAGGTTATCCTAATGAATGGAACGATTGTCGATCATTAGTTCATCGCCCTCGAGTGGTATTGGATTGTAAGAATTGGCCAAGCGAAGAAAAGTTAATCCCATCAATTATATTTTGTCTTTGATCTCTGTTGCGTATTGAATTCATCCTTTCATCGAATCTCTCAGTGCTTAATCTACCAAATGAGGGAGAAGATATTATAATTTCAAAGCGTCGCTGTACATTTAAATTACGATAATCTAATCTATAATAATAATAATAATAATAATAATAATAATAATAATAATAATAGCAATAATAATAAAATTATGGAGAGTTCAGGCATGAATGTTTTGGCAGTCGGAATTATAACATATAGTGCTGTGTTGTGTTCTATGCCGTCTCTGGATCCCTATGCTATTACAACCCACCACCAAAAAAAAAAAAAAAACAGGTATCAATGAAAAGGACTATTTCTTTTTGTTGCTCGTTTTATTATGAGAGAAGTGAGGCAGCTTGGATTCTAAGAGGAATGACGTCACAGAAAGTCATATGGCACGTTGGCTCAACGTCCTTCCACGGGTGTTATTACCCGGCCCCTAACTTCAGTACAGGAGGTGTACCGTCAGAATTCTGGTGGTCCTTTATTTTACAGTGAGGGTCACCTTTTCCAAGGCCCGGTGTGGGGGGGGGCACTCGAGGTAGAAGGTTATGTTAGGAGGCCATTTGTGTGTATAACTGTGGGAGATAACGATTAAATGTAGCCTTGAAGAGTGTAGTGATCGTGGAAGCAACCTGTTGGGAGTAGATTCCACAGGGCAGTGGTACGTGGGAATCTACTCCCAACAGGATGCTATTCTTTTTCTTAAATATAAAAATGCATCCAACTACGACTTTTCTTAAATTGGACTATTCGAGCATATAACGACGTCAAGTACTAATCTGACTACTAAACGAGAGGGAGAGAGAAAGAGAAAGAGAGAGAGAGAGAAAGAGAGAGAGAGAGAAACAAATTTGACTATAATGACGAAGTAGTAATCTGACGCCTAATCGTTTCTCTGTGGAAAAATTTCTATGCCGAATCGGCCACGGCGAATCGGCCACGGCGAATCGGCTACACCGAATCAGCGACGACAAATGGGCTAGGCCGGATCATCCCATTCTTGTCTGGGAACCAGTTCCTGGAGGAATTAAACACAAGGTATACTGAAGGCAAGAGACAGAGGTGAATAATTTAAAGAGAATAGAATCTCTTTAAGAAGTACTGGAAAATGGGCTATACAAGACTGTCTCATTCTCCATCCTTTTACGATTGAAAGGGCAACCTGCAACCGTAAGTTCCAAGAGAGAGAGAGAGAGAGAGAGAGAGAGAGAGAACAAATAATTTAAACAGAATAGATTCTACATTTCACCCAAAGTAAGATAAGAGTGCCATTAGTAAGGGAAAATACTTTTCATCTTTAAGAAATACAGGATAATGGGCTACATAGGTATGTTTCATTTTCCATCATTTTACGGTTGAAAGGGCGACATGTAACCGTAAGTTCTGAGAGAGAGTAGAGAGAGAAAGAAAACAAATAATTTAAAGAGAATAGAATCTACATTTCATCCAAAGCAAGGCGGGAGTGCCATTAGTAAGGCAAAAGACTTTTCATCTTTAACAAGTACTTGATAATGGGCTACACCGGAATGTCCCATTCGCCACCATTTTATGATTGAAATGGCTACATATAACCGTAAGTTTTGTGCTAGCAGTTTCTTCTCTTCGCCTTCTCGCTTGTGTAACTCTCTTCCGGCGTATTGCTTCCCGGTCACCTTTGATTTTCAAACATTTACATACAGCGTTGAATGTTATCTTCATTCATTTTTACCACTGTCCTTCTATCGCCCTTTCTGCTCAATAAAGTTTTTTTACAGTATCCTTCTCTCTCAGTAACGGCTTTCGTCTTAGCAGTTTCATCGCTTGGCTGGGATGGGGAGGTAATGATTAAAAATTAAAATTAGAGATTAAATTAAAAATTAGCCTGTGAAAAATTATAACCGCTGCAATCGCAAACATATATATATATATATATATATATATATATATATATATATATATATATATATATATATATATAAAATACAGTGTATGTGCGTGTGTATGACCAAACAACTCCTCCACTCCCACTGGTCCGCTTTCAATGATTTATAGTTCATTCAAAAGCCCTAGAAAAGTTAACCCCAGCTCAGTTTCCGTGTTGCCAGATTATGCGATGTTAAATAAATAAATATATATATATATATATATATATATATATATATATATATATATATATATATATATATATATATATTAATATAAAATACTAACAATGTTCGTTGTTTTCATGGTTCAAGGAGGTCAGTCTTTATTTGCCTTTTGTATCCAGAATTGTAGCTAGCGTAAAATTTTAAGCTAGCTAAATCTGGCGGTATTTAAGCTAGCTCATCTCGAGGAATCTTGGTTTGGTCATCATCACAATAGCTAGAGAGGAGTAGAAACTAAAAAGCCCGGCTCTACATAAGTTTTATATATTATCTGCTTCCAGCAAATATCACTCTTCAGGTTTAATTAATTTGCATATTTATTTTTAAAAAAAGTTTATTTCGTTAACTGTTCTTCATTACTGTTCTTTTCGCGGCTTATTTTGATTTTCATATCAAAAATAGTTCTGTTTTGGAATACGGCCTTACATATTAGGTTGGTGCAAAAATAATGACGTAAGAATGTCGTTTTTTGACGTATTTTTAACGTCAAAAAACGACATTATTACGACGTTATTTTTTCACCAAACTAATAGTAGAGAGTGTTTGAAATTTGAATTTTGCTTGGCTTTCAATAAGTTGTCATCTATTTGTAAAACTTTCCTTTACTATAAGAAGCCAGTTGATGAATGAAATGTTCATTTAAATTTTTTTGTTTCAAAGATTTTAAAGTGAATATACAGTGTAACCCGGATATAAGAGACCCGGATATAAGAGAAACCCGGATATAAGATAGATTTTCCCTGGTCCCAAATTAGAGCCATACTAACCTAAACAAAATAGACCAAATCCAGATATAAGAGAAACCCGGATATAAGAGAATTATCAGATCCCGACAACTCTCTTATATCCGGGTTACACTGTATATTACTTTGCGAAGCGATAGCGAGCGCGCGAAGCAATAGCGAGCCGTCGAAGTCAGCTAGTATTTCATAATTAGAGTGGACTGAAAAGTTCATAGATGGACTATGAAAGAATGATGTTAGAGCTGTGAAATCTTACATGTATTAATTTCATTTCTTCTTATTAATAACTACCTTGTTTCTTTCCAGTTACGAGAGCTGGATGAAGAGTTCATAGGCTAACTATAAAAGAGGTACCGCCAGTAATTCCCTGAAAACAGTATAGCATGATGATAAAATCCCCAAACTTAATAAGAACAAAGCTTTAATATCAAAATGTTTGTTATAATTTTGAGAAAAGAACAAAGTATTTTTAATTGTTTAAAAAAAATTTTTGCTCCTTTCTAGAACGTTTGAAATTTGGGTCAAAATCTGGTGGTAATGGCCATTTTTCTTGTAGCAGTTTCCACTGAAAAACGCATTAATTTGGAAATTTTTGCAAAAATAAAATAATTTTCTGATTTTAAAGAAACTTTTATGAATTATTCATAACTGAATCAATTTATTTTTGGACCTTTTATTTTTAGAAAATCTTGGTAAAACTATATATTTTTGTACAACTGTTACCCACATACTCGTAGCTTAATTTCATGAAATAGTCTTGAATTTCAAAGAATACAAAAACTGTTGCTTATTGCCTATAAGGAGAACTCCTTGGAGAAAGTAAATCATCATTTTTTATTTTCAAAACTACTCCCAACTTTTTAAAAATTTGCTCTAAATCTGAGTGATGCTAGAGCTGTGAACTCTTGCATGTATTAATTTCAACTTTTCTTATTAATAACAGCCTTTTTTCAATTCCTGGTACCATGGTGGGGTGAAGGGTACATAGGCTATTTATGATAGAATTATACTAGATCTATGAAGCTTGTATGCATTAATTTCAACTCTTCTTATAAATAACTGCATTTTTTATTTCCTGGTACGATGGTTGGCTGAAATTTTCATAGGCTAACTATAAAGTAATGGTACAAGATCTATGAAGCTTGTATGCATTAATTACAACTCTTCTTATAAATAACTGCATTTTTTATTTCCTGGTACGATGGTTGGCTGAAATTTTCATAGGCTAACTATAAAGTAATGGTACAAGATCTATGAAGCTTGTATGCATTAATTTCAACTCTTCTTATAAATAACTGCATTTTTTATTTCCTGGTACGATGGTTGGCTGAAATTTTCATAGGCTAACTATAAAGTAATGGTACAAGATCTATGAAGCTTGTATGCATTAATTTCAACTCTTCTTATGAATAACTGCATTTTTTATTTCCTGGTACGATGGTTGGCTGAAATTTTCATAGGCTAACTATAAAGTAATGGTACAAGATCTATGAAGCTTGTATGCATTAATTTCAACTCTTCTTATAAATAACTGCATTTTTTATTTCCTGGTACGATGGTTGGCTGAAATTTTCATAGGCTAACTATAAAGTAATGGTACAAGATCTATGAAGCTTGTATGCATTAATTTCAACTCTTCTTATGAATAACTGCATTTTTTATTTCCTGGTACGATGGTTGGCTGAAATTTTCATAGGCTAACTATAAAGTAATGGTACAAGATCTATGAAGCTTGTATGCATTAATTTCAACTCTTCTTATAAATAACTGCATTTTTTATTTCCTGGTACGATGGTTGGCTGAAATTTTCATAGGCTAACTATAAAGTAATGGTACAAGATCTATGAAGCTTGTATGCATTAATTTCAACTCTTCTTATGAATAACTGCATTTTTTATTTCCTGGTACGATGGTTGGCTGAAATTTTCATAGGCTAACTATAAAGTAATGGTACAAGATCTATGAAGCTTGTATGCATTAATTTCAACTCTTCTTATAAATAACTGCATTTTTATTTCCTGGTACGATGGTTGGCTGAAATTTTCATAGGCTAACTATAAAGTAATGGTACAAGATCTATGAAGCTTGTATGCATTAATTTCAACTCTTCTTATGAATAACTGCATTTTTTATTTCCTGGTACGATGGTTGGCTGAAATTTTCATAGGCTAACTATAAAGTAATGGTACAAGATCTATGAAGCTTGTATGCATTAATTTCAACTCTTCTTATAAATAACTGCATTTTTTGTTTCCTGGTACGATGGTTGGCTGAAATTTTCATAGGCTAACTATAAAGTAATGGTACAAGATCTATGAAGCTTGTATGCATTAATTTCAACTCTTCTTATGAATAACTGCATTTTTTATTTCCTGGTACGATGGTTGGCTGAAATTTTCATAGGCTAACTATAAAGTAATGGTACAAGATCTATGAAGCTTGTATGCATTAATTTCAACTCTTCTTATAAATAACTGCATTTTTTATTTCCTGGTACCATGGTTGGCTGAAATTTTCATAGGCTAACTATAAAGTAATGGTACAAGATCTATGAAGCTTGTATGCATTAATTACAACTCTTCTTATAAATAACTGCATTTTTTATTTCCTGGTACGATGGTTGGCTGAAATTTTCATAGGCTAACTATAAAGTAATGGTACAAGATCTATGAAGCTTGTATGCATTAATTTCAACTCTTCTTATAAATAACTGCATTTTTTATTTCCTGGTACGATGGTTGGCTGAAATTTTCATAGGCTAACTATAAAGTAATGGTACAAGATCTATGAAGCTTGTATGCATTAATTTCAACTCTTCTTATGAATAACTGCATTTTTTATTTCCTGGTACGATGGTTGGCTGAAATTTTCATAGGCTAACTATAAAGTAATGGTACAAGATCTATGAAGCTTGTATGCATTAATTTCAACTCTTCTTATAAATAACTGCATTTTTTATTTCCTGGTACGATGGTTGGCTGAAATTTTCATAGGCTAACTATAAAGTAATGGTACAAGATCTATGAAGCTTGTATGCATTAATTTCAACTCTTCTTATGAATAACTGCATTTTTTATTTCCTGGTACGATGGTTGGCTGAAATTTTCATAGGCTAACTATAAAGTAATGGTACAAGATCTATGAAGCTTGTATGCATTAATTTCAACTCTTCTTATAAATAACTGCATTTTTTATTTCCTGGTACGATGGTTGGCTGAAATTTTCATAGGCTAACTATAAAGTAATGGTACAAGATCTATGAAGCTTGTATGCATTAATTTCAACTCTTCTTATAAATAACTGCATTTTTTATTTCCTTGTACGATGGTTGGCTGAAATTTTCATAGGCTAACTATAAAGTAATGGTACAAGATCTATGAAGCTTGTATGCATTAATTTCAACTCTTCTTATGAATAACTGCATTTTTTATTTCCTGGTACGATGGTTGGCTGAAATTTTCATAGGCTAACTATAAAGTAATGGTACAAGATCTATGAAGCTTGTATGCATTAATTTCAACTCTTCTTATAAATAACTGCATTTTTTATTTCCTGGTACGATGGTTGGCTGAAATTTTCATAGGCTAACTATAAAGTAATGGTACAAGATCTATGAAGCTTGTATGCATTAATTTCAACTCTTCTTATGAATAACTGCATTTTTTATTTCCTGGTACGATGGTTGGCTGAAATTTTCATAGGCTAACTATAAAGTAATGGTACAAGATCTATGAAGCTTGTATGCATTAATTTCAACTCTTCTTATAAATAACTGCATTTTTTATTTCCTGGTACGATGGTTGGCTGAAATTTTCATAGGCTAACTATAAAGTAATGGTACAAGATCTATGAAGCTTGTATGCATTAATTTCAACTCTTCTTATGAATAACTGCATTTTTTATTTCCTGGTACGATGGTTGGCTGAAATTTTCATAGGCTAACTATAAAGTAATGGTACAAGATCTATGAAGCTTGTATGCATTAATTTCAACTCTTCTTATAAATAACTGCATTTTTTATTTCCTGGTACGATGGTTGGCTGAAATTTTCATAGGCTAACTATAAAGTAATGGTACAAGATCTATGAAGCTTGTATGCATTAATTTCAACTCTTCTTATAAATAACTGCATTTTTTATTTCCTGGTACGATGGTTGGCTGAAATTTTCATAGGCTAACTATAAAGTAATGGTACAAGATCTATGAAGCTTGTATGCATTAATTTCAACTCTTCTTATGAATAACTGCATTTTTTATTTCCTGGTACGATGGTTGGCTGAAATTTTCATAGGCTAACTATAAAGTAATGGTACAAGATCTATGAAGCTTGTATGCATTAATTTCAAATCTTCTTATAAATAACTGCATTTTTTATTTCCTGGTACGATGGTTGGCTGAAATTTTCATAGGCTAACTATAAAGTAATGGTACAAGATCTATGAAGCTTGTATGCATTAATTTCAACTCTTCTTATAAATAACTGCATTTTTTATTTCCTGGTACGATGGTTGGCTGAAATTTTCATAGGCTAACTATAAAGTAATGGTACAAGATCTATGAAGCTTGTATGCATTAATTTCAACTCTTCTTATGAATAACTGCATTTTTTATTTCCTGGTACGATGGTTGGCTGAAATTTTCATAGGCTAACTATAAAGTAATGGTACAAGATCTATGAAGCTTGTATGCATTAATTTCAACTCTTCTTATAAATAACTGCATTTTTTATTTCCTGGTACGATGGTTGGCTGAAATTTTCATAGGCTAACTATAAAGTAATGGTACAAGATCTATGAAACTTGTATGCATTAATTTCAACTCTTCTTATAAATAACTGCATTTTTTATTTCCTGGTACGATGGTTGGCTGAAATTTTCATAGGCTAACTATAAAGTAATGGTACTAGGTCTATGAAGCTTGCATGCATTAATTTCAACTCTTCTTATGAATAACTTCCTTTTTCCTTCCTGATATCATCGGTGGCTGAAAGATTCATAGGCTAATAATAAAGGAATGATAGTAGACCTATGAATCTTGCATATATTAATTTCTTTTCATATAGAAACTTACGAAATTAAGTAGATGGAATGGTGCGTAAAGATCTAAGCAGAGTTCAGATGTTATAGACTTTAAAGCCTTAACAGAGATCAGATATTATAATATTTGAAAAGGAAGCTAAGTTCAAATGCTATGATCTTTGAAGTCTTAGCAGAGTTCAAATGCTATGATCTTCTAAAATTAAACATGGATTTAATGTTGTAATCTTCGAAGTCTTAACAGAGATCAAATACTTTGTTGTTTGTAAAGGAAACAGAATTCGAATGCTATGATCTTTCAAAATAATGGTTAGTTCAAATGATTTGATGCTTGAACCCTGAGCAGAGATCAAATAGAACGATATTTGAAAAGAAGCATCATTTAAATGTTATATTCCTCGAAACCTTAGCAGGGATCAAATACTATGTTGTTTGTAAAGGAAACAGAATTCGAATGCTATGATCTTTCAAAATAATGGTTAGTTCAAATGATTTGATGCTTGAACCCTGAGCAGAGATCAAATAGAACGATATTTGAAAAGAAGCATCATTTAAATGTTATATTCCTCGAAGCCTTAGCAGAGATCAAATACTATGTTGTTTGTAAAGGAAACAGAATTCGAATGCTATGATCTTTCAAAATAATGGTTAGTTCAAATGATTTGATGCTTGAACCCTGAGCAGAAATCAAATAGAACGATATTTGAAAAGAAGCATCATTTAAATGTTATATTCCTCGAAACCTTAGCAGAGATCAAATACTATGTTGTTTGTAAAGGAAACAGAATTCGAATGCTATGATCTTTCAAAATAATGGTTAGTTCAAATGATTTGATGCTTGAACCCTGAGCAGAGATCAAATAGAACGATATTTGAAAAGAAGCATCATTTAAATGTTATATTCCTCGAAACCTTAGCAGAGATCAAATACTATGTTGTTTGTAAAGGAAACAGAATTCGAATGCTATGATCTTTCAAAATAATGGTTAGTTCGAATGTTTTGATGCTTGAATCCTTAGCAGACATCAAATACAACCATTTTTAAAAAGAAGCATCATTTTAATGTTATAATCTTAGAAGCCCTAACAGGGATCAAATACTATGTGATTTGAAAAGGAGAGCTCAAATGTTATGATATTTGAAACCATAGCAAAGTTCAAATAATGTGACCCTTTTTTTTAAACAGTTCAGAACTAAAATGCTTTGAGTTTTAAAAACGAAGCTGAGTTCAAATGTTATGATCTTTTAAACCATAACAATGTTTAAATGTTATGATCCCTGAAACGAAGAAGAGATCGATTATAATCTTTGAAAAATTAGCAAATGATTTGGTCTTATGATACCAAGCAGAGTTAAATGCTGTAATTTTTTTAAAATCCGTAAGCATGGTGTAATGGTTATGATTTTTGAAAACAAGGGAGAGTTCAAAACTTATGATATTCAACATCTTAGCAGAGATAAAATACTATGTTATTTGAAAAAGAATCACTGTATAAATGATACGAGTTTTGAATACGAAGATGAGTTGAAATGATATTGTCTTTGAAAACCATAAATGTTCAAATAATGTGATTTTTAGAAAGGGAAATATTGAAATGTTTTCCTTGAAAACGAAGCTGTATTCAAACGCTATGATCCTTGAAAAGAAGGCAGTGTACAAATACTAAATACAGTTATATTCAAATACTGTTATATTCAAACTTTTCAAATACAGTTATATTCCCTTTTTTTTTTCAATAAACTTCTGAAGTAAAAACATCCGGCTTCTATCAAGGGAAGCAACTCTACCTCACGTGACATTATTTCAAAGCTGTGCATCCATACTTTTGTCGGAGACGATTTTAATACAATTTTGGAATATTAATTTTTTTTTTTTAGAAATATATTTGTATTTAAGATTTTAATAAGCTTTGAAATTTATGATCTTTAAAAGTAGATAACGTAATATCATTTCCAGTGAGTCACGTTAAATACAGTTGTAACTTAGTTGCCTAATAAAAACTTGGTTTTTTCGTAAACACTGGAAATATTAATCTAAATCGTAAGACATAAAAAAAATAATTAAAAAATGCAGGATATATCTGTCTATATTTCTGAGATGAGGCATTATGTACACTATTCGGACTATTGTCCGAATGTCATGTTTATCACAACGTTTCGACCATTGTTACACTCCGGCCTTGTTCAGGTGGTTGGAATGTCGAACTGAAACCTTTATTTCGCTCACTGCGGTAGACTGTTCTAGTTCCACGCGCCATGCCTAATGGATGTCATTTCTCCACTGCCTTAACTAGGTATTGAACTCACACCTTTGCGTCCTGTCGTTGGATCTAACTAACGCATTTATCCACTGTGCCATGTGTCCTTGAGAACATCTGTGTGCGAATTTTTGTGTATTATAAACCTAATATCTTCAGCAACCGTTTTTTTTTTACCATGCTCACATTGCAGTTTTTGTTGTCATCATTGCATTTTTTTTTTTACCAGAGCTCATATTGCAATTTTTGTTGTTATTATCGCTTCTCTCTGGCACTCCTTATTACTGGTTCCCATATTGTATTCATTTCTATGCTTGGTCGGCACAGGAGATTTTTTGTGGCCTAGCATATTTTAACTTTCTTTTTTTTTTAAATGATTAAAAAAAATGTCTGTTTTTTTTGTTTTTTTTTTTTAAATAAACGAATGCTACTTCTTTTGTTTCCTTTTTATGCAGCAGATAACTTCACTCGTTAAGTTAGAATCTCTCTTGGAGCATTGTCTCCTTGTCTCCTTTTCTCTTTTCAGTCTTTTCCAATCCGTGACCGTCCATTCAAATGACAAGGACACTTTGTCATTATCGATCAGTTCCAATCATCGTTTCTGTGTTTTATTTTTGTGTTTTTTTTTCGGCAATCGATGTCGAAATGAATGCTAATAGCCTCATTAGAGACACTCGTCGCATGAGTGAACATGCTGATGACAGAGAATAATTCCGAGAGACCTCTTTGCATAGCAAAGAAGATTTCTTCGTTCAAAGATGCTACGCCAGTCGACATCTTTGCACGAGTAGGAAATCGAACAATTGATGTACACTTTTAGAAAGGATGGTGAAAGTTTGGTAATTTTATCAGATTTTTTTTTTTTTTCGCGTGGCATTTGAAGAATATGTCTGCTTTAACATTCTTGGTTCAATGTGGAGATTGATAAAAAGAAGAAAAAAAGAAGGATTTTGTTTATTTTCGCGAATTTTCTTCCCAAGAGTTTCACAATCAAAGCGTTTGTGATCAAATGAAAATTCCAGATGATAATGAGAGTACATTTATTCGAAATTGCAATAGGATAACGAAGTGAAAAATTATAAAACAGTTACCATCAATCTCTTCAGAAAGGACAATAATAGTAACACAGCCTCGGGCAATTTACAGAATTGCAGAGGGGAAAAAATGTCAACAATTTAACCCATATATTGAAATGTCGGATATACTTACATAAATACAACTGAGGCCATTTTCAAATTTTATTTATTTCTGATCGATTTCCTTTCAGGCAACTAAAGTTAACTTCAGATTTTACATGAAGATGCATATTCGAGACGATTTTATTTATTGATTTATTTACTAAATGTTCACTGAATACCAGTTCCGAGAGCCACTCAAGGTAGATGATTACAAAATGACATTATTATATAGACGTAGGAGGGGGAACTAGATGTAGATTATTAGAATACGTAAGATAGGTAACATCTGACCCTAGACTTGTATAGTGCGAGTTGATTCATTGATTGATATTTTAATTTTGTGGTTTATCAACCCTTTGCAGGTTTTTTAAAAGCCAGTAAAATATTTTCAGATCGTAGGATATTTTTTTAGATAATACCATTTTAATTATAAATTTTACTAATTAACCCGTAGCTGAGGGAGAAGAGATATATCCATGCCTTTGTCAAGTGTATTTTAGCGTAAGTTGATATAAGGAAGCACGGGGGAGTAATGGATAGCGGCTCAGATTGAGAAATCGGTTGAATCCATTACATTCACTTACGTGCTAATACTCTTGAGAAAGGGGAGAATTCTCTTCTTCTCATATATATATATATATATATATATATATATATATATATATATATATATATATATATTATACACTGTTTCATTAGAAAATTTAAGTTACTTCTACAAAATTGTACATTTCGTTTTGACGTTTAATAAACAAGATTCTATTAAGTAGTTAACAATGATGGTAATAAACGTGTTTTTTAAATTGCAATTTATGGAACATCAATTCAGTTTTGTTTAGTGGTATATCAACAGCTCTATGTCTTATTTAATGCCGGAATCTGAATATTTTGAACATAGTTTTATGGCTTCAAATACAGATAAAATGTTCATCTGTTAATTTTTCTATAACACTCATTGTTGATAATTCTACTATGAATATGTATCGTTGTCATTTTTTATATATAATAATATATTGCTGGTATTTTTACTATATATATATATATTTATAGTAAAAATACCAGCAATATATTATTATGCTGGTATATAATCTAAGTGGATCCTAGTAATATCAAATATTAAAATTGGTCGACAAAAAGAGCTTAGTGTATTTATTATAACAGATCATATGAATTATACAAAAAATTCAAGATATGTAGAGGTATAGATCTATCCCAGCTGACGAAAAACACGTTAGTCTTATTCAACCCCAGTTTATCGACTGTGTTCGTGTCGCAGTTATAAATTAAACTTTGACAGTGGTCGAATATATATATATATATATATATATATATATATATATATATATATATATATATATATATATAGTGGACAGTTTCATGCTTGAACGCAATCTTTAGGCCTGACGATTATCTTCTATCATGTAACAGGCTGTCGCCAGTGGGTGTTAACTCCTGTGTCAACTTTTATATTTACACATGAACTATCCTTGATATTGAATATTTTACACCTAAATATCGCATTACCTTTCAAAACAAACCTTAGACATAATGCTGTTCTCTTCCAGGGCAACGTAAGGCCCGAGTCAGCAAGAATAACGCAGGGAAATCATTTTTGAACTAGGTTGATATTTTCTACCGCCACGAGCCATATTCAACTGACCATGCACTAACTGTTTATTAGTGCCACCAAACCCTTTTCACATGAAGCCTGCGGAATTTTACTCAGAATCTATCGAAGCGCTGCCCGATTAGTGGTACTGTAGCGAGTACATAATAATAACTCCCTTTTCCCACTCCCTTCAAATTTGGGTGAGCTGACGAAAAAGATGGAAAGAAATTCGAGAGGCTATGTGAAATTGCTTTTGAACCAATGAGAACCTTGACTTCACAGAGATTGACAGGAGACGCAAGAAGAAGAAAGAAAAGAAAAGAACTAGCCAATACGAAATATTGATATCTGTCTATATTTCTGAGGTGAGGCATTACGACTACTTAACCTGATCGGATTTTTTGTCCTCACCATTATTGTCATATTTACGACATTTCAGTCGCTGTGCACTCCGGCTTTCTTCAGGTGATATATGTTTGAATTTCGAACCAAACACTTTATTTATTTCACGGGGATAGATAGCTCTATTTACACGTGCCATGTCTTTTCGGGATATCTCAGTTTTAGTTAACTCCCCTTAGTAACTCATATCTCCAAGTTTTTGTTCATCTCTGCAGTGGCCAAGTTATGAACGCAACTTTTCCGGTCAATTCACTGGATTAATTCAAAGAAAGGATTTTTTTTTTATTCACTGGGTCATGTGGCCTTGAAGACTTGTAAAAGAGTTATGAGTTCAATACCTGGCCACAACCAAGGAAAAAAAAACTAGAGATTTGAGTTACTAATGTGAAATAATTGAAACTGAGATATCCACGAAAAAAAATGCATGACAATTAGAATAATTTTTACCAGGGGACTTTTCGGCACGAAATATTAACGTATATCACATAAAGAAGGCCGGAGAGTTCAACGTCCTTTTAACATAATATGAGGAAAGAAATATATTACAAAGGTAATAATAATAATAATAATAATAATAATAATAATAATAATAATAATAACTTTTACGAAATCAAAACTATAAGAAATTGGTATGAACATCCGCCAAACCCAGTTAGAGAGATAGGACCTGTAACAATTTTTTACAATACACACAGACAGAACAATAAAATGTAATCACCCAGAAAACGAAAGCAATGACCACGAAAACTGAATGTGCTTTCTTATTGACATGCCATTTTCTATAATGTTCATTTGAAGATCTTTAAAAAACTTCCAAAAGACAAGGATCTTGAACTGGAAATCTAAATAATGTGGCACATGAAGACATCGGTAATTCCAGTTGTAGTTGAAGCAATCGGTTTTATCGGAAAAGAATTCGATAGACTCAATGAAGAAATTTCTGCCTTAAGAAATACAAAACAATATTCTCACAAATAAAGGCCTTAACGAAGGGCTTTATATATGGATAATGTGTCAGGGTGCCATTTCTGACCCTAGGTCTCGGGTTGGGACATGGAAGGAAATGTATCTTCATTCCTGTGAAGTATTTCGATTTTGTTCACGCTTCCAGTGTTCAAGTTCTTGCTCGTGTGAGATTACTCGCCAATTAAGTTATCGTCTGTTAACTAAGCAAGTGGTACTTCAAGGAATTTTATCTTGGCAATCCAAGAAAGCTAAATATTTAACACCATTCTGCTTTTCAATGTATGGAAGCATTATGTAACTTCTGTGAGCAACCGACTCTCTCACCTTTGTTTCAAACATTTTTTTAATATTATTTTGTGTCAGATCATTTAATTTGTTGTATAAGAATTTCTTCTTCAGGACAATTGATTAAAATTACGGACTTTCATAATCCAGCTTCTGACACAACTTGCAAGCGTGTAAATTCGTAAATAAATCCCTTATCTTGTTTTGTTAAAATTACCCGTGTGTTTCCTCGTCATTTTCAACCTCCATTAATCTTCATGGCCTCGCTAAACCATCTATTCAATTTAACCGAGAAGCCCCATGCCACTATAGTACAACGTCACACTAAATAAATGTATATATACAGGGATTTTCCAAAAGTGTACTCACAATTTCAATGACAATAAATGTAGACAAGATTTATTGTAAACAAGATTATTGTTTAAAAATCAAAATTATAAGTGTTTATTGAATTGTAAAGAAAATAAACGAATTAAATTAAATGTTAAATGGAATTATATGCACGTTAATAATTATTCAAACTGACGACCACTGTTTGTGAGTACATAATTCTTTGCAGATAGGATGAGGGATTTTGAGCAATCTTTCTTCTTTTTTTCGGGCCTCGTAGATTACCATTGGCTTCCGAAATGAAACTACTGAATGTTTGTACTGGTTCAAACTTATTTCTGATGCTAGCAATGGAGCCTCGTGTTGGTGGATCTCTGGCTCTCCTTGTTGAATATCTGTGTCTCATTGGTGTATCGCTGTGTCACATGGGTGCATCACTGAGTGTCTCACGTATTTCTGTGGCAATTTTGTGTATCTCAGTATCTCTTTGGCTCATCACTGTGTAAATTTTGTGAATCTTTGTGTCTCTTTGGTGTATCAATGTGTATATCTGGTGTATATTTCTGTCTCTATGGTGTATCACTGTGTGTCTTTGGTGAGTCATTGTTTCTCGTTGGTCTATAACTGTATCTTTGATATGTCACTGTATATCTTTGGCGAATCTTTGTATCACTTTAGTGTATCTCTGTATCTCTTGGGCGAATGTTTGTATCACTTTAGTGTATTACTGTATCTCTTTCGCGAATTTTGTATCACATTAGGGTATCTACGTATCTCTTTGGCGAATATTTGTATATATTTAATGTATCTCTGTATCTCTTTGGCGTATCTTTGTATCATTTCAGTGTATCTCTGTGTCTCTTTGGCGAATTTTGTATCACTTTAATGTGTCTATGTATCTCTTTGGCGAATCTTTGTATCATTTCAGTGTATTTATGTATGTCTTTAGGGAATGTTTGTATCACTTTAGTGTATCTCTGTATCACTTTAGCGAATCTTTGTATCACTTTATTGTATCTCTGTGTCTCTTTGGAGAATATTCGTATCATTTTAGTGTATCGTTTATCTCTTTGGCGAATCTTTGTATGAATTTAGTGTATCTCTGTATCTCTTTATCGAATCTTTGTATCATTTAAGTGTATATCCGTATCTCTTTGGCGAAACTTTGTATCACTTTAGTGTATTACTGTATCTCTTTGGCGAATCCTTGTATCACATTAGTGTATCTCTGTATCTCTTGGGCGAATCTTTGTATCACATTAGTGTATATCCGTATCTCTTTGGCGAATCTTTGTATCACTTTAGTGTGTCTCTGTATCTCTTTCGCGAATTTTGTATCACATTAGTGTATCTACGTATCTCTTTGGCGAATATTTGTATATATTTAATGTATCTCTGTATCTCTTTGTATCAATTTAGTTTATTTCTGTATATATTTGGCGAATATTTCTAGCACTTTAGTGTATCTCTGTATCTCTTTGGCGAATCTTTGTATTATTTTAGTGTATCTCTCTATCTCTTTGGTGAATCTTTGTATAATTTCAGTGTATTTATGCATCTCTTTGGCGAATATTTGTATCATTTTAGTGTATCGTTTATCAACTTTGGCGAATCTTTGTATGAATTACTGTATCACTGTATCTCTTTGGCGAATCTTTGTATCAATTTAGTGCATCTCCGTATATATTTGGCGAATATTTCTAGCACTTTAGTGTATCTCTGTATCTCTTTGGCGAATCTTTGTATCATTTTAGTGTATTTATGTATCTCTTTGGCGAATATTTATAACACTCTTGTGTAACTCTGTAACTTATTTGCGAATCTTTGTATCAATTTAGTGAATCTCTGTGTCACTTTGGCGAATCTTTGGAACATTTTAGTGTAACTCTGTAACTCTTTGGCGAAACCTTGTATCACATTATTGTATCACTGTATCTCTTTGGCCAATCTTTACATCATTTTCGTGTATCTCTGTATCTCTATGGCGAATCTTTGTATCACTTTAGTGTATCTCTTTATCTCTTTGGCGAAAATTTGTATCAATTTAGTGTATCTCTGTATCTCTTATGGTAATCTTTGTATCAGTTTAGTGTATTTCTGTATCTCTGTGGAGAATCTTTCTATCACTTTAATATATCTCTGTATCTCATTGTTGAATCTTTGCATCACTTTAGTGTATCTCTTTATCTCTTTAGCGAATCTTTGTATCATTTTACTGTATCTTTGTATCTCTTTGGTGAATTTTTGTATCACTTTAGTGTATCTCCGCATCTCCTTGGGGAATATTTCTATCACTTTAATATATCTCTGTATCTCATTGGCGAATCTTTGTATCACTTTAGTGTATCTCAGTATCTCTTTGGCGAATCTTTGTATCGCTTTAGTTTGTCTCTGTGTCTCTTTGGCGAATCTTCTTATCACTTAATGTATCTCCTTATCTCTTTGGCGAATCTTTGTATCACTTTAGTGTATCTTTGTATCTCTTTGGCGAATCTTTGTATCACTTTAGTTTATCTCATTATCTGTTTGGCGAATCTTTCTATCACTTTAGTGTTTCTCCCTATCTCTTTGGCTAATCTTTGTATCACTTATTTTTTCTCTCTGTCTCTCTGGCGAATCTTTGTATCATTTTAGTGTATCGTTTATCTCTTTGGCGAATCTTTGTATCACTTTAGTGTATCTCCGCATCTCTTTGGCGAATCTTTGTATCACTTTACTGTATCTTTGTATCTCATTGGCGAATCTTTGTATCACTTTAGTGTATCTTTGTATCTCGTTGGCGAATTTTCGTATCACTTTAGTGTATCTCTTTATCTCTTTGGCGAATCTTTTTATCACTTACTGTATCTTTGTATCTCTTTGGTGAATCTTTGTATCACTTAAGGTGTATCTCCGCATCTCTTTGGCGAATCTTTGTATCACTTTACTGTATCTTTGTATCTCATTGGCGAATCTTTGTATCACTTTAGTGTTTCTCCCTGTCTCTTTGGCGAATCTTTGTATCACTTTGTGAATATCTGTGTCTCATGGTGTATCGCTTGGTATTTTGGTGTATCTCTGTGTCTCTTTGGTGAATGTCTGTGTCTTTGGTTAATATGTACGTCTCTTTTGTGAATGTGTGTCCGTTTGGTTAATCTTTTTGTTGAATCTCTGCAGTGTCGCGTTTTTTGTGCTTGTTGTTGCTCTTCTTTGATGTTTTCATGCTTGCAGTAAGACTTTATGATATGTTATCTTTTTCGAAACACAGACATATTTTGTCCATTATTAGGGTACTTAGGATCTTAAAATTAAATATTGAACGGTTAATCTCTGTCTCGCGTTGGTGGATCTCTTTTTCTCTTTGGTGAATCTGTGTCCCTTTGGTGTATCTCTCTGTCTCTTTGGTGTACATCTGTTTCCTTTTGGTGTATCTCTCTGTCTCGTTGGTGTACATCTGTGTCCCTTTGGTGTATCTCTGTGTCCCTTTGGTGTATGTCTGTCGCTTTTTGGTGAATCTCTGTGTCTCTTTGGTGTATCTTTCTGTCTCTTTGGTGTACATCTGTGTCCCTTTGGTGTATCAGTGTCTTTTTGATGAATCTCTGTGCGATTATTACGGTTACAGAGATACACAAAAGAAACCTAGATTTACCAAACAGAAACAGTGACAAAGATACACAGTGATACACCAAATAGACACAGAGACACGCCAAAGATACACAGTGATACATTAAAGAGATACACAAAAGAAACACAGAGATACATCAGAGGCACAGTTGCAGTATTTGTGGTATTATGTTTACTAGTGGGTTAGCCCAAATGACTTGACTCACTTTATAGTCCACCAATAGAAGGTTAACCAATCAGAAAACGTAGAATATTTAATCCGTCGTGTATGAAGGCGGCCATTTTGTCTACTCTACCCGAATGTCCAGTTCCAGCTTGTCAGGCGAAGAGAAACAGAAGGACGAACTACGCTCTGCTACTTTTACCAAAATATCCACTGCTAACCTGAAACACGCTTCCGTACTGTCTTCGAAATATTCACTGCTAACCTCTGGATTCTATACTCGAAGACGACCGTCATCATGAACAACAACAGATTCCCCATAGAGACACAGTGATACACCAAAGCGATACTGAGATTCACCAAATAGACACAGAGATGCATCAAAGTGTGCCATAGATTCACCAAAGATACACAGTGATACACCAAAGAGACCCAGAGATACACAAAAGAAACACAGATACATCAAAGAGACACAGATTCCCCAAAGAGACACACTGATACACCAAAGAGACACTGAGATTCACCAAAGAGACACAGAGACACACCAGAGTGACACAAAGATTCACCAAAGAGATACAGTGATATATCAAAGATGCACAGTGATACACCAACGAGAAACAGTGACTGACCAAAGATACACAGTGATACACCAAAGAGACACAAAGATACACCAAAGAAACACAGCGATCGGAAAAAATAAAAATTCAAGTTTTAGGACGTCAAATTTGGAGTATATTTTGGGGCGTGAGAAGGACTCGCTGTATAATTGAATAAAATATAATTTTACTTTATTTGTGAAAGAATTAAACTGATAAACAAAAAAGAAGAAAATTATATACGGTTCACATAAATAGTATTCTATTAAGTTTATCAGTAATAAAATGTTTTGAAGCAGATGAAAGAGAAAAAGAATTTGGAATTATAAAGGATTGGATAAGAAAATATGAAAGCCGATTGGAACAATACAGAGGAGACATTAAAAGAATGTGTGTGTCCGCCCACAGATTGGTAAGGAATCAAGATTTCTTCACAAACAAACAGGTCGTGTTCAGGATGCAAGCTAGAGTGTATTGATGAAAGCGTCGGTTAGTAAAGGGCGTGCGTTTTTCTCGCATCGGCCAATGAATAACTTGGACGATTTTCTCACGAAATGTGGGGCTCAACACGAAGGGGGCGTAGAAAACAGTCCGTCTTGAACACGGCATTAAGCGGATATTGAAAAAAAAAAGAAGAAAAAAGAAAAAAATCAAAGAGAAAACTGGAAAGAAAAACGTGTTTTTGTGGAAGTAAAAGTTGCTTTTTTCGTTCCTTTATCGCCATCAATTTTTTTCTTTCTTTCCGTCAGACTAAAACACACACACACAAAAAAAAAACACCTATGTGAAGAGCTCACGATTAGGCGGACGGGAAGTAGATGCGGATAGGTGAGTTGAAAGACGGCGCGCTGCGGAAGGCGGAGAGGCATTGGCACGGCGGTTAAATCTTTGAAACAGTCAAAGACACCGTGACGCAAATATGCATGGAAAAAAACAAGAAGTAATCAATTCAAAAGTAACCGGAATAAATCAATTTTCCTCATCTAAACAAGGATCTACACCCAGAGTTCATGGCTTGTCTCCAACGTCAGATAATGAGGGTTTCGTTTCTCGCAAAAACGAAATTAAATCTAATGGTGTCAATCAAGTAAGCAAGTAAGTAGTCTTAAAGAATATGTCTTGCCTCAAAGAAAGACATATTAGGGTTAGGGTTAGAGTCAGCGAGAGGGTTAGAGTTATGTTTAGGGTTAGATATCGATTAAGAAATAAGGGAGACTTAAAGTATATGTCTTGCCTCAAACAAGGAAATATCAGGATTAGGGTTAGGGTTAGGGTGAGGGTTAGGGTTAGGGTTAGGGTTAGGTTTTAGGGTTAGATATCGAGTAAGAAAAAAGGGAGACTTAAAGTATATGTGTCCGTCTCAAACAAAGAAATATCAGGATTTCGGTTCTTTCAAACCTGCAAAGGGGTCTTAAAGAACTTATCTGGGACCAAACAAGGAAATATACGGATTTCGGTTCTTTCATAACTACAAAATATTTAAGAATGGAAAACACGAAGAACAATACGATGAAGAAGAAGAAGAAGAAGAAGAAGAAGAAGAAGGAGGAGGAGGATAGAATAAAGACGAAGAAGAAGGGGAGGAGGAGGAGGATAGGATAAAGAGGAAGTACAAGAAGAAGAAGAAGGAGAAGGAGGAATGGGGAGAAGGAGGAGAAGGATAGGATAAAGACGAAGCACAAGAAGAAGAAGGAGGAGGCGAAGGAGGAAGGGGAGAAGGAGGAGAAGGATAGGATAAAGACGAAGCACAAGAAGAATAAGGAGGAGGAGGAGAAGGAGGAATGGTGAGAAGGAAGAGAAGGAGAAGGATAGGATAAAGACGAAGCACAAGAAGAAGAAGGAGGAGGAGGAAGGGGGAAGGATGAGGATAGGATAAAGATGGAGCAAAAGAAGAAGAAGGAGGAGGGGGAGGAAGGGGGAAAAGGAGGATAGAATAAAGACGAAGCACAAGAAGAAAAAGAAGGGGAGGAGAAGGAGGAGGATAGGATAAAGACGAAGCACAAGAAGAAGAAGGGGAGGAGGAGGAGGATAGGATAAAGAGGAAGTACAAGAAGAAGGAGGAGAAGAAGGAGGAAGGGGGAGAAGGAGGAGAAGGAGAAGGATAGGATAAAGACGAAGCACAAGAAGAATAAGGAGGAGGAGGAGAAGGAGGAATGGTGAGAAGGAAGAGAAAGAGAAGGATAGGATAAAGACGAAGCACAAGAAGAAGAAAGAGGAGAAGGAGGAAGGGGGAGAAGAAGGATAGGATAAAGACGAAGCACAAGAAGAAGAAGAAGGAGGAGGAGGAAGGGGGAAGGAGGAGGATAGGATAAAGATGGAGCAAAAGAAGAAGAAGGAGGAGGGGGAGGAAGGGGGAAAAGGAGGATAGAATAAAGACGAAGCACAAGAAGAAAAAGAAGGAGAGGAGAAGGAGGAGGATAGGATAAAGACGAAGGACAAGAAGAAGAAGGGGAGGAGAAGGAGGAGGATGGGGAGAAGGAGGAGAAGGATAGGATAAAGACGAAGCACAAGAAGAAGAAGAAGAAGAAGGAGGAAGGGGGAAGGAAGAGGAAGGGGGAAGGAGGAGGAGGAGGATAGAATAAAGACGAAGCACAAGAAAAGTAGCGGAGGAGAAGGAGGAGGATAGGATAAAGACGAAGCACAAGAAGAAGAAGAAGAAGAAGGAGGAAGGGGGAAGGAAGAGGAAGGGGGAAGGAGGAGGAGGAGGATAGAATAAAGACGAAGCACAAGAAAAGTAGCGGAGGAGAAGGAGGAGGATAGGATAAAGACGAAGCACAAGAAGAAGGAGGAGGATGAGTAGGAAGGGGGAGAATAAGAAGGATAGAATAAAGATGGAGCACAAGAAGAAGAAAAAGGTGAGGAGGAGGAGAAAGTGGGAGAAGGAGAATAGAATAAAGATGAAGCACAAGAAGAAGAAGAAGAAGGGGAGGAGAAGAAGGAGGATAGGATAAAGACGAAGTAGAAGAAGAAGAAGGAGGAGAAGGAGGAAGGGGGAGAAGGAGGAGATGGAGAAGGATAGGATAAAGACGAAGCACAAGAATAAGAAGGAGGAGGAGGAGAATGAGAAGGAGGAGGAAGGAGGTGAAGAAGGAGGAGGTTAAAAAAAAGACGAAGCACAAGAAGAAGGAGGAGAAGGAGGAAGAGGGAGAAGGAAGAGAAGGATAAGGATAGGATAAAGACGAAGCACAAGAAGAAGAAGGAGGAGGAGGATAAGGAGCAAGGGCGAGAAGAAGGAGAAGGATAGGATAAAGACGAAGCAGGAGGAGGAGAAGGATAGGATAAAGACGATGCACAAGAAGAAGAATAACATGAAGAAGAAGAAAAAGAAGAGCGAGGAGGATAGGATAAAGACGGATCATAAGAAGAAGAAGAAGAAGAAGAAGAAGAAGAAGAAGAAGAAGAAGGGGGGCTAGAAGTAGGAGGATAGGATAAAGAAGAAGAAGATGAAGAAGAAGAAGAAGAACAACAACAACAACAACAACAAAATAAATATTAATTTGCCTGCGGGGGTTTGCTGTAAAGGTTTTGTTGCAATCTCGTTTATCTCTTTTTATCCATTTAGAAGAAAGGTCCATAGTAGCCCTCCATGAAATCCTCTTGAAGAAGTGTCACGTGACCTCTAGTCGTTACTCTTCCTCCTCACTCTGCGATGCATATTCAGTGCTGTAAGATAGGTCACTCAACTGCTTCCCTCCGACCTGACCTCCCTGTGAATATTAAAGTCTCCCAGCTTTCTTTCCTCATTACATTACGGGTGAATTTTCGACTCTATCTTAATGATTCAAATTCAAAGAGTTCTTTTTTGTTTCCAACTTTCCTCGCACCTCACATACTCTATCAATCATATTCCCAGCCTCCTTCCATGGTAATTTTCTAAGGTTAGCTCAGATGTGGCACACGGCTGAAGGTTTAGGGGCGCCCAGTCAGGATTCTTAGTCTTGCTTGGGATGTAATGATTAGAAAAACAAAACTGGGATATAATTTTTTATAACTATTTAAAAAATAATATTTTCCCTACTTTCGATTTGATATGTCCCGGAAAGGGATATATTTGAACGAAGAAGCTAAGTGGTTTTGGCTATTATAACCAAGTAGAATACGGTATCAGTAATCGACCGGTACTCGTCGTAGTCGTGATCATAGTGTAGATCAATGGCGTAGTCCAATTGGCGTCGTTATACACTTAGCTCTCAGACTGAGGCTCTTGACTCGTACCTAAACGTCCGTCTGTATTTATGACGGACACCAGCCAATCATATTCCAGTGAGGGGGAACACAGGTGTACGCATATTCCATTATATCACGATCTATCTATCTATCTATCTATCTATCTATCTATCTATCTATCTATCTATCTATCTATCCTCGTCTCTTCATATCTATCTATCTATCTATCTATCTGATATGTCCCGGAAAGGGATATATTTGAACGAAGTAGCTAAGTGGTTTTGGCTACTATAACCAAGTAGAATATGGTAGCAGTAATCGACTGGTACGCGACGTAGTCTCAGGTAAGAAGTGTAGATCAATGGCGTAATCCAATGGCGTAATGTCTGTATTTATGACGGACACCAGCCAAACATATTCCAGTGAGGGGAACACAGGTGTATGCATATTCCATTATATCACAATTTTATATGGTGATTTCATAAGCGTAGTTTAAATGTTGTACACAGCGGAAAGTCTAGGAGTGAAGACCGAACTCAATTTTCCATCGTGAATGAGAGACTAGCTTGCTAACTATTACAATGTGTTTAATTCCTCCACAGCGTCCATCTATGGAACCATATATCTATTGCCTCAAGTATCCTCTACATCTGAGAGGAAATTATTCAGTATTTTTCTCAATGTAGGACTGGCTTTGCATAGCATACACTGTCCGTTGACCTGAGATGAAACAAACGCCTTGAATCAATAGCTTCATCTACCGCAAGGAAAGTTGATTCTCTGTGTCGCGCCAGAAAGTTTTTACATAATTTCCAATTAGTTTTATTTAATTGCTATTAATTTTCACATAATTTTCCTCATTCTTACTTAATTTTTATATTATTTTCAGTTTTTTCACTTATTTTCACAGACTTTTACTTAGTTTTAACTCATTTTCTCTTAACTTTTACACATTTTCATGGAATTTTCGTCAGTTTTCACTTAATTTTTACGTAATTTACACGAATGGTTTACTCATTCTCTTTTAAGTATCACATTATTTGCAATCTTTTTATACTTAATTTCATTCATTTACATGTAATTTGTATTCACTTTCGCTCATTTTTAATTAGTTTTCTCTTATTTGCATTTTAAAACTTAAGTTTCACTCTTGTTCACTTTATCTATACATCTATAAAAGGCAGAATGTGTGTGTGTGTGTGTGTGTGTGTGTGTGTTCGTTTATATGTTTGATCGGATCTCCTACATTTTTCAACGGATTTCAACCAAATTTGAAACAGTTACTGCTAATGGTCCTGTGGAGGTTTTCACGGCACTAAAATTGATTTAAGTCAATATTTAAATCAATATTATCGATTTTTCATTTTTTGATCGGACGCACACAAGCAGATATGGGCACTTTTCATGTCAGAATTAATAACGGTAGTATAATTAGAAAAAAAATCGGATTTAAGTGCTTATATGGGAAAACGAAAGGACAAGAATGGCTATATTTTGGTTTCGGATGCAAAAGTTATCACAATGAAGGATTTCTGTCGCAGCCGAACTTTGCGCTCCAAAAGCCAATCGGATTAGTGTTATTAGTCACGCGTGGCTCGCGCGTTGCGTAATGCTTGCTGCTGATTGGCCCATTCACGCTCAGGGGTCATGCGAGATCATGTATAAAGTGGGTGGTAGGATGTCACGCATGCGCGCATCAAGCCTCCCAATTGGGGTAGAGGTTTCAGGTAGCCTACTTTTATTTCAGGATTTAACACTCATACCATGGTTTTTAAAAAGGATCTTTTAATTTTTCAGTGCAGGGATGCATTACTTTCCATGTTTTCAGGATTTGCACAGTAAAGTAAATGTCAAGGACATTTTAAAAGGGATTTCCAGAGCTCCATGTCAAATTTTACTTGAAAAATCAGTAAAAACAAGGTGAAAATGCTGCTTTTTAGGGGTTTGTAGCCAATTTAGCCTATTAAAGCTTAGGATTGAATTCAGTGAGCAATCACTAACACATTTCATGCCACTTCACGCCACCACTTTTAAGCTAAGTGGACAGAATCAGCCCCCCCCCCCCACCAATTGTCTAATTTTTCATATTTGATTGCATTTTTTCATTCGAGAGTACACTGGGGAAGTGTTATGTCTTTTCATGCTATTTACGTGTAGCAAAAGGCACCTACACGCTATAATTTTACTACTGCGCATTGCTGCCCAAAAAATTCTTGCACGTTTTCATCTAAATTCGTGCTACTTAAATGCCTTCATCATCCATCAGTAAACGAAATTAACATTGCTTCACATTTTGCTCGTAAGAAGTGAAAAAACGCTTGTATTTGCAACTTTTGATCAATAAAACTACCTCATATCTCCTGGCTGCACAAAATTTTCAAAGAAAAATGAAGCTTGAAAATCCCATTTTTTGATTGGCTGACTTTGAGAGGCTGCGCTACATCGTTGACGACGGAAATTAAAAAGCAATGCCTATTTTGGATAAGGAACTACATAGCTTTCATATTTATCAATAAAAAACCCGATACAATAAAGTCGCCAGATACTATTTTGAAACGTCATCCGCCACAGTGCACTGCTTTGCTGGAGGTTAATCAATCGCGTGAACTGTTCAAGTTTGCTGCGAGCTCATTGGCACGGTTGCAAGCGTTTAATCTTGGGCCCATCCAATCATACGCGCAAGCAGTTCTCTTACACACGCGTGTGCACGTGCGTACGTACGTCACCTTAATATGTGCGCTCAAGGTCCACATGTCCATGGAGAGTACCGCTGAACGGATGAAAGTCTGACATCAGTAGCATCAATTATGTCATCACGACGCGCTAGACTTTCAACTGAGGAGGGTTTAGTACAGAATTCACAGGACGCAATACACGTTTCTATGGCCAGGTCTTCCGAGTCCCCAACACAGACAATCCTTCGGCGTTTAAGGAATGGCAGCGCTACAGCATGTTCTAGAGCTTTAGAAAGCCCTGAACAAATCACTTCGCGTCGTCTTAGGAATGCTAGGGCTACATCATCTTCCAGGGTTTCTGAACAACCTCAACAAACCTCTATTCGTCGTTAAAGAAATGCCAGCGCTACTGCGTCTGCCAAAGCTTTAGAAAGTCCTGTGCAAACCGCTAATCGTCGTTTGAGGGATTCCAGATCTACTGCGTCTGCCAGAGCTTCAGAAAGCCTATGGGTACGACGAGCACGGCTCAACAACAATGGTCAAATCGCAAGTACAGACGCTCAGCGTCGGGGGTCTGCATTTAGGTGAAAAATGTTTCGCCCATGGACAGCTTTACGTAGGCTATTCCCGAGTCGGGAGTAAGGATGACGTTTACGTTTCCTCACTAACAAACAAAACTAAAAATATTGCATACGCAGAAGTTTTAAATCCCATGGTCGACACATTTAAACGCAACGTACACATCTTTATGTCTGCTGCATCGTAGGTTCCTTCATTTTTTAACACGGTTTATTTAAAGGTCGTCGTAGTATCCACTTGCCGTTGCTAAGACATTTCATTAAAGGTTGTCTTGCTCACCAGATGCTCCCTTATCACTTAAACCCCACAATAGCTGCATTCGCACGTACACGTAACCATAATCAGTTGCAACACAAAACCAATTCGTGGAAAGGTGGATTCGAGAAGTCAAGTGCATCCATGCAATTCAGGCCTCAGCAAAAAGAAGTGGGACAATAAAAGAAAAGCAGCATGCAGCGTTATAATATGCATTCTCTGCTGCACACGCTTAACATAAGCGCTGCTTTCCGTAATGCTACATGCGCTTCCTTTTCGCCTCAACTGGCTATAAAAAAAACTACGAAAAATTTGTGCCATTTGCAAGTACTCGCCCCGGCACCTTCCCATACTTCTGTTACGTGTTTCTGTTCGCCGTAGTGGTAGCGCCGTCTTTTGGGCAAAAGACGCGTCTACCTTTCATGCTATTGCGTCTTACTACATTGCAACAGACACAGGGTTTCATGTAATATCTTGCACTCAGGATAATAAAACCATCTAATCGGAATACAAAGCCGTCTGCCACAAGTCACCAAAAACTACCTAAGGCCCGTGTTTGCATTGAACTTGACAACTTTTGTGTCTTAGTAATGGCAAACGGCTGATGCTACCATGGCTGTACATTGCTTTTTTTTAAGCCTTACAATTTTTTTCTTCCGTTGTGCTGATGAATACCGACAAATTGTGTACCTTACTTTTTTTTTTTACGTGGGCGGCCATCATTTCTACTAGACTTCAGCCTTACATGCGTCTACAAAATGAATATGGCGGTTATGACCTTGCATTCAGAGGAAGTTTACTTCCGGGCAACGCCGGGCTTTAGTGCTAGTTTTCACTATTTTTTGTTTAACTTTCCCTCGTTTTTTTTCTCAGTCTTCAATAATTCTCGCTTAATATTCTCTTATGTTCGTTTAACTTCTGAGCAATTTTAACTTACTATCCCTCATTCAACACGTTTAAATCATTGCATTCTGCAGAGCTGTCGTTCAAATTTAATTCATTTACATACGAACTATGAACTGTATAACTGTCCATAACAACACGCCTATGAAATCAAAACTTCAGATTGCCAATTTAGTTCGTCATTTTCGTTATCTCCAAAAAGAATAAACAATAGAGCACCTTTTTGCGACTGATTGGTTTTACATTGTCCGTTGACCTGAGATTGTACAAACATTGAATCAATAGCTTCATCTATCGCAAGGAAAGTTGGTTCTCTGTGTCGCGTCAGAAAGTTATTTTTTTCTCACCGGGGTCCATATTTCAAATTTATAAATCAACGATTCGCTCTTACATGGAACACTGCTGACATATATGGTCTGGAGACACCGCTGTTCGTCTTAGGGTCTTCGACAAATTCCAGACACGTATATGCAATGTGATTGGCCCTAATCTGGCATCTCGTTTACAGTCGCTCTCTCACAGACGTGCCGTCGCTTTCCTCTGACTTTCCTACAAATAGTTTCACGGTAAGTGCTCCGACGAGCTACTTTCGCTGGTTCACAAACTACGTGAATTTAAATGTTCTACAAGGTTGGCATCTAAGTCCCATCCTTTCAATGAAGAAACGGTTAAATGTAGTCGTCTCTTCTACTCCAATAACTTCATGTCTCGCACTTCCCGTCTGTGGAACTCCCTTCCTCTTACTCGCTTCCCTGATAGCTATAATCTCCAACTATTCAAAAGCAATGTCGATCGACATCACCAGATGCCTTGATTTATTCCCTGTCCTTCTCTTCATCCTTTCCTCTATCAAACCTCCTTTCTCTTGTTCTTACTCTCTGCAGCCTCTTGCGTTCTAGGGGCACTCCCACCTTGAATGTTAAAAAAAAAGAAAAAAAAGAAGCCTTTCTTTGTTTCTAATTAAATTTTCTTAAATTGTTTAGTTTCTAGAAGGCATCGTTCGCTATTTAAATAGCCTTTTCTGTATGACATAATCCGTTGTTGGTTGTTAGCTCTAAATTTGTTTAATACTATTGTTCATCGAATATTAGACTCAAGAGCCACTCTGACAAGAGCATTACTGAATAAAGTCTTTTCAAGCGCGTAAACGGAGGAGGCACTAAGTCCGTGTTATTGGTATATGTAAGAAACATAGTATTTGTCCCTAGACATGAAGCAGTAAAGATCGTATGCATCGAGGAAGGAATATGTTCCTCAAAGTTCTGGGTGGAGGGGAAACATGGCTATCTCTGTGAAATTTCACCTTCACTAATGAAATACAAAGAGAAGTGGCGGATGACCATTGTATAGTGAATTAACTGGTGCATCAGATGAAATTTAGTAAATCTCTTTTCTTGAAGCTTAACCTATGGCGGTACTCTCATAAACAAGGACTTGCCCGATTCGTTCCCAGTACTAGAGATATGATATTGTGAGCTTATAGCATGCTCGGAAATTGGGGAAACAAACTGCCTGGTCAGACAATGGATAGAAAACACCAGAGAGAAGCTGAAACCATTCGAAGTTTGGTTATCTTCTTAAACATTGTCAGCTGCCAGATCGGATCGATGAAATTCTAGTAAACGAAATGTCCCCTAATTTGATTCCATGATGTAGCAATATTTTTCTCACATTCTGATTTGTTTGCCAGCGAGAAGTCAATATTTTTCAAATTATATCGGTATTGAAATTGTAGTGCTACCATAGTGCAACTGTATACGAGATATAGCTGTCACAGAAAAATTTCGTGACAAATAAAAGAGTAATGAATTGTTATGTAATATAATTACATTATATAATATAATTACAGCTATATTACAATATGTGAAGGACAATCACATATATGATGAGGAAACTTGAGGCAATAGAAACAAAAAAGAAGAGTATCAGTCCTGCTATAAGGCAGTGAATGCTGGACAATCTCCTCACAGATGAAGAACAGAATTGAAGCAACAGAAAAAGAAAAAAAGGTGCTGAACGGTTATATAATATCAGTCCTCCTATATGGCAGTGAATGCTGGACAATCGCCTCACTTTGAAGAAGAGACTTGAGGCAACAGAAACAACGAAAAGGTTGCTGAACGGTTATATAATATAACTCCTCCTATATGGTAGAGAATGCTGGACAATCTCCTCACAGATGAAGAAGGGACTTGAGGCAACAGAAACAAAAAAAGGGTTCTGAACGGTTATAAAATATCATTCCTCCTATATGGCAGTGAATGATGTACAGTGATGAAGAAGAGACTTTATAGAAATGTGCTTCTATAGAAGGATGCGGAGAATATCATGAACCGAAAATTTGAACCAATGAAAACAAAAAGGATACTTAAAATTTATAGATTACATAATGAAGAAGGGCTTGGGAATATATTGATATTGAAGCAAGAGGAACAGAGCAAAACAACACATGAGTTGAAATTGGCAGGTGATGTAAAAAAATATTACATACCTGTTGTTAACTAGGGCAAGAAGTGGCTTGTTAAATTTAACGCCTCCAAAAGGAAACTTCTCTTCTTACCAGAAAGATCACTTTCTGCTGACCAACAGGATGACTGACGCTAGCCTCTAGGAGAGTGATTCGTTATGCTTGCTCTGTATAACATTTTCAGATGATATGAATTGGAAAGCTTCTATTGAATCCATTGTAAGCTCGGCTGCTAGGAAAGTCGGGTTATTATGATGCACAAGGCATCTCCCAAGGATCTATCTTGCACCGTTATAAGTTTATAATGCTTCCAGGCTTTGAATACTGATTCCATTTAGTGACTCTTGATAAAATCAAAAGGAGAATCAGCAATATTATTGCTCCTAATCTCGTTCTCGGACCGTTTCTCACCGCCGTAATGTAGCTTCCCTGTAGCGTTTTCTATAAATACTTTCATGGTAATCGTTCGGAGGAACGGTGGAGTAATGGATAGCGGCTTGGAATGAGGAATCGGAGAGCCGAGTTCGAATTCCAGTCAAAGCCATTACATTCACCTACGTGCTAATACCCTTGGGAAAAGTGTGAAACCTCTTCGTCTCCCTCCAGCTATGTGTAAAGATCGCAACTGGTCTATGAGGACAATTCTGAATTCAAACCCGGAGTGGAGCCCCGAATGCGGATGGACGGCACTTTGTGCTACCTTCCGGTAACTCCTGCAGCCGAGTTGGTACCAAACTGTATTCTTTGGACTCTGCTAGCAAGGCCGAGAGGGGGAACTAGACGTCTGGGCAGCCCTAGTTCTCCATATATCCCGCCCAGCAAACCGCGCTACTCCATCGTCTCACGAGACAGACGGATGCTGACGACGACGACGAATCGTTCGAATGAACTCTTTGCGATGGTACCTAGAATTTAAGCATCTGAGCACTGTAATAGAATGGCAGAGAAATCTCCTCAATCCATAGTTGAATTGACTAGATATAACTGTAAGTTATGTGCTGACAGTGTCTTCTCACTTGTTATTTGTAGAACTCTCATCAGGCATAAGGCTTTCTGGCCAACTTTTATTTAAAAAAAATATAAAAGCAATGTCAATTGATACCTAAACTCTTGATATTCTTCTCGCTACCTAATGTTTCTATTTTTTCTTATTCTTAGTAACTCCTGTGTCTTAGTGGCTTCAATGACTTGCATGGGATGATATAATGAAAACTTGATAGCGAGACAAGTTTCTGGGGAGATAAGTAAAAGACAATATTTATGAAGAGCTAGGAAGGTCAGGAAATTGTGGACAACCATGATGGCCTACGCCCTGAACAGAAACAGCACATATAATAATAATAATAATAATAATAATAATAATAATAATAATAATAATAATAATAATGAGACTGCTTATTGGCATGGCAGTCTCTGTAGACTGCAATATATACTTCAAGATCCTCAAAAACTATCAAAATACAAGGACCGTTTTTATGTTTATACATTCTTTCTAGATACAAATATTTAAGTAAATGCTCTGTTTTATAATAAACTGTATTAAACAACATTTACCGGCCTGAATGTCCGAGAAATTTACATAACAAATATTCGTCTTCCGACAGGAATTTGTATCCTATACGGAACCGTCATATAGCCTGACTTGCCTTAACCGATTGGGCCACAGAGGAGCGTTCGGTTATCAATGTCGATTTTACTGCTTTTAAAACTGTTACTACTACTAGTAATATATATATATATATATGTGTGTGTGTATGTGTGTGTGTGTGTCTGTCTGTCTGTCTGTGTGTTTGAAAGGCCATTTCTTCTTAATATTGAAGGAAACTAAACTATTTTTTTTTAATTTTTTAATGACCATTGAATAGGTTCGTACAATTTGGTAAGTACACACCAGGGTAATATATATAGTGTAAGATTGACAACCCGCTCTTTAATGGACATGAGAACAGAGAAAAGAGGATAAAAGACGGAATTATGTGATGACCAAGCTTAAATCCTTGGGCCTTAAGTAGGATCATGATAGTCTTGAATGCGACATAGGAATTCGAGCTGTTAGTGTTGCGGACAATGTAGAAGCTACAAGCATAGCGATTGAGGACTATCATTTGAAGAAAAAGAAAAGATTAATTTTGACAGCAGAAATCCGCAGTAGAACGGACAGGAAACATCGGATTAGAAAAATCCCAAATCCGAAGATAAAGAATAAGAAGAAAATAGAATACACAGACTTTTGCAAGGAAAAGGAATCAAAGAAATAGACGTTTTTGTAAAATTGGCATTTGAAGAATGGGATCGAAGTCCCTTCTAAAGGTGGCCCAGAACAATTCTGTAAGAACTAAATATGTTAAATGAATGAGAAACAAGTAATAAAAACGTAATTACTTTAAACTTAAAACCATAAATTATATAACAAAAATGTGTACGAGGATGGGCGTGATTGGGTAGGAAGAGTGATCCCATTGCAAACAAGTTCAAGGTGACCATACTTATGCCCAAACCAGAAATTACCTGAGATAATCAAAAGCGTTATTTTTTCTGGAGTCTTGAATTTTAAACGAAACACATAAACCGTATGTCTGATTGATTTGTTTTTACGGCTTATCAACTCTTTGCAGACTATTTAAAGGCAGAAAATATTTTTCATTGTAAGTATTTTGTTGGAGATAAAAATTATTAACTGATCAACCCATTTATGTGGGGATGTGCAGATGACAGGAATGCCTACATTTCCCAAAGGTATTAGCACGTATGAAGAAAGAAATTCTGCTATTTTTATTTTTGAGTTTGTAATTTTCATTGATTAATCAGGTTTCAGTTGCATTCGACTTGTTAAACTAACGTTAGTATAATTCATGGCTCTCCGAATTCAAGGAGAGAAGACATATTCTTTCGTAGTCCTCATAAATAACGGTTTCCAAGACCAACTCAAAAATCGTAAATATTGCTTATGTATTTAATCATGTAGTAATTATAATTTGCCTATGTGGGATTCAGATTATAATAGATACTCGTAACGGTCTGTGTGCAGATCTAAAGCAACAGTTACGATTTGTCAGTTAAGCTTGGAATCTGTTAATTCCTACCTCAAAATTAGAACCTCTTTCTAATAGTCATAAAAACAAATATTGGTAACACAAGCATTACATTATCGCGCTGGTTAACATACCGTGTATCGTATAATAGTTTCAACTGAATCACATATCATCCATTTATTGATATATTTCAATATTGCTAAATGATCTTGGCGATGTGACCTCCATCTTCTGGCTTTCTCCTTCTATATTTTGTATAAGAGTCATTCCCTTGTTCAAATTTAAATCTAATTTTTAAAAAAAAAAGCTTGATCTGACACCTCTGATATGTGTTTTTATGCAATACATAACTGAATACATTGATGAGCAGATTTCAACATTGATATTATAGTTGAATTGTCGCAAGAAATATGAAGTGTAAGGCTCTGCCCACTGTCTAGTGATTTCTTGTTCGACATGAAGTCCATATTGCCTCAAATGATCTTGGCGATGTGACCTCTATCTTCTGGCTTTCTCCTTCTATATTTTGTATAGGAGTCATTCCTTTGTTCATATTTAAATTAAATCAAAAGGAAAAAAATTCATTTGGGGTGAGAGTGGGTTGCGACAGCCACGCCGGGAACTTACTTTGATCAAAATGAAATATACTTATCTAAGTACCTTAGGAGACACTCCCTTCTTCCAATTTAAACCAAAGGGAAAAAAATAAATGGCGGGTGGTTACCCCAACCCCAGGACCGCCTTTGATCAAAATGAAATATACTTATCCAAGTACCTTAGGGGTCATTCCCTTGTTCAAATTTAAATTTGATTTATATCAAAAGGAAAACGAATTTTCATTGTGGGAGGGCGTGCCCCAGACCCCCACCCTTTGAACAAAGTGAAATATTACTATCCAATACCCTGCGTGATATAGTTTCAGAATATATATTGTCTTTTAGCTATCTCCAAAACTCTAGGATGAGTTCTATAAGAAATAGACAAACAGAGGCTAAAACTTTATATATATATATATATATATATATATATATATATATATATATATATATATATATGAAAATTTCTCATAGTTAACCTGTAGAAAAGACAATATTTATAAATATAAATGACAATAGGAAAACTGTAGTAGTTGCTCATCAAAATGAGCTTGTGTGAACATTCAGAAATAACTTTTTCCTCAACGCAATTTCTAAGAAAGTTTTTCTTGTTTTTATATAGATTTATATTTTTAAATATTGTTTTTTCTTCATGGTTAACTCTGAGAAATTTTCATATTTGTCGACATGGAAAAGAAAAACGTACACACAAATATAGTTATATACAGTGTGGGGGGGAATAAATATTTGTACACTTGAAAAATTGTATTTTTATAAATGTAAAAGTCTTAACTAAAACAAATTTTGATACATTTTATGTGTAAAGAGACATTTTATTAACAAAAATAGTAATAAACTTAATTAATTCTTATTCTAACAGAAATGAATCCATTTTTTTTTTCATTTTAACTTTGTTTCCGTATTTACAATTACAATTTTATTTTCTCAAACTTCAGCTAATTTAATCATTATGTAATAGAAAGCAATGAAGTTTTTCGTGTGTGGTGCTTTTTGAAACGTTATTCTAAACTTTCTTTCAATTTCTTGTATTTTGTAGTTTGTTATATTTCGTTATCTCCAATTTGTAATTTGCATGTCGGGTTGTCCCTTTTGCTAACAATCATCAATTCTGTCTTCTTGCTGTTGATACTGATAGTAAAACATATAACACGTATAAGAGTGTAGGCAAAATGAATAAGGGTTATTTTACTAGATATGTGTTGATGCCGGAAACGGAAGTACAGTATCATCCCTTTAATACCTGTGACTATCGAGAAGCTTGGTTAATCGCAATGGGGTTTAAAAGATTATCGCAACATCCACAATCTCAACTTTGAATCACAATCATCCAATGATAAACTTAAATTATGTGATTCAGCTTGTAAATACCTCGACGCCCGAATCGAATTTTACCGAACATTTGAGCAACGACCAAGTTTAGGAGTAAGATATTCACCTACCGCCTTACACGTTCGGATGGGGCCACAAGGCCAAGTTTAATGGGGGTGTCCGAGTTCGTAGGCTCGGTCAAAAATTCCCCGTAGACCCCGTAAAAACGGGTTCGGGTACATGTCTACGACCCCAGACAACGTTCTGCTCTTCGGCATAGCCTCGTCTGGGTTCCTCTCTGTCCGAGAGTAGAGAGTTCAGTCAGCATACCCCCGAGGTAAGTTTAGGGGTAAATGAAAAACAGAAGGAACATTTGTAATTAACATCAGAAAGATAAATTTGAAATTTCTAGGGCGCATAATGAGGAAAGAGGGCTTAGAAAATTTGATACTCACAGGAGAGTTTGAAGTTAAGAGAGACAGAAAAAAAAAAGTAAATCTTACCTAGCGAGCTTCAGTAAATGGATCGCACAACAGGGTTTAGGAAAATTAACAAAAAGACAAACTTTATTAAGAGCTACAAAAGACAGGAAATTGTGGAGAGCCAGGATCATCTATGTCCTGAATTTACATGCCACGTAGAAGAAGAAAAACAATAAAAAAAATAGAATGCACGCAACGATGTGTTTTGTGTGTAGATCTGTTTGAAACGCCATTCTAAACTTTTTGGACACACTTGCTACGTTCTTATTTCCAATATTAATTTTCTACCCTCAAAGTTTCTTTAAACCATTAAGTAATGCAAGTGTTTCTTGTGTGATTCTGTTTGAAGCGCTATTCTAAACATTATTTGCACTTCAGCTATGTTTCCGTAGTTAGAATCACAATTTTATTTTCTCAGCTGATTTAATCATTATCTAATGGAAACAATGAAGTTCTTCGTGTGTGGTTCTTTTTGGAACGTTATTCTAAACTTTCTTTAAATTTCAGATATGTGTTGATGCCGGGAACGGAAGTACAGTATCATCCCTTTAATATCTGTGAATATCGAGAAGCTCAGTTAATTGCAATGGGGTTTAAAAGATTATCGTAACATCACCCTTCCTTATTCTCAGGTTTGAATCATAATCAGCCAATGATAAACTTAAATTTTGTGATACAGCCCAATAAATACCCCGACGCCCGAATCAAATTTTGTGTCAATCAAGAATTTTTGCTCTAAGTGGAGTCGATATGTGGAGACCCCAATATGTACTGCGTACATCCACATGGATACTGATGTAATGAATATGCATACACCTGGGTTCCCCCTCACAGTAATATGATTGGCTGGTGTCAGCCATAAATACAGACTGATGTGGAGGTACATGGCCTATGCATATTGCCTACGACTACGACGCGTACCAGTCCATTATCGTTACCTGATAGATTGCCCTATCCGGTTATAGTAGCCAAAACCACTTAGCTACTTCGAAAAAATATATCCCTTTCCGGGACATATCAGATACTAAAGTAAGTTTTGCACTGGGTGTCACATCAGAATGTCAAAAAAGCATAAGAATCAGCCGGTTGAACATAGGCATCAAATGTAGAATACGGCTGCAACAGAATGTTACTAGGTCCCCCGACATATGAAAAGGAAGTCACCACCAGTTCACACATTATCTCGAGATGAACTAGAAAATTCCAAAACCAAACACTATCACACCGTTATTAATTTAACGGAGTCCAATTGTGAATGAACATTAATTTTACGTATGAAATATTTAGTGTTCGATTCTTATTCAACATGTCTAAAATAAAGTTCCAAACTCTAAACCGTGAAAATAATCCAGACTAAAGAGTTCAGTTAACTTTTGCTTGCTGTTTTAATCTAGGATAGTAAGTCAAAACTGAAAGACACACTGTTTTTAGCGCTCCACTTCTTCAAAAAGCAAAAAAAAAATTTCTTTTGTTCATAGTACGGGTCGCGCCCGTGACGATTCAACGTACAATTTCAGTCACTTTTTCGAAAGAGCTATATACTCATGATGAGTGTTAGTGTAATGTGTCTCCACCCAGAAAACGCCCATCATCCTGGCGATTTCTTTCTCGCGAATCAAGACGTATATTGTCCACTCTAACTTACAGTAGCCGCAAACATTTTCAACCCACTTATCTCTCACTATAATTATACGTCGACGCGATGTTTTTTTTAGTTTTTTCTTCTTTTTTTTTTTCTTCTTTTTTATATTGTAAAGATGGAGGTTATTTCGTCGGGAAGATTAAATTTCTGTTTATGTTCCTTGAATACAGAGTTCGGGTGATGCGACAAAAATTAGGGAGAGGTGAAGAAGAGAGAATATTAGATTTTCAAAAAATGAAAGCTGCACCATTAATTTTTAGCTTTGCTGTGAGCAAAGTTCGCCATTTGCAGAATTTTTTATTTTTTTATTTATGTGTTTATTTGTTTTATTTATCTTCAGCTAACAAATAATTGCATTCTATCCAACGTTAACAATTGTAAATTACAAGATAAAAACTTTGGAAAGTTAATGAAAAAATACCACCCTCGCCACCAGAAAGAAAAAAAAGAAAATGAAAAAGAAAAAAAAAAAAAGAAAAAAAAAACATAGAAACTGAGTTAAAGACAGAGAAACAGAGAGATAGAGAGAGAGGGGGAGGGAGAGAGAGGGAGTGAGAGAAACAGAGAGATAGAGAGAGAGAGGATGGGAAAAGAGAGGTGGAGAGAAAGAGAGAGAGGGGGACGAAAAGACACGAATGCAGAAATCTTCTGTTGTGAATAGACATTATATAAGGTTGGTGCAAAAATTATGACGTAATAATGTCGTTTTTTGACCTATTTTTGACGTCAAAAAACGACATTATCACGTCATTATTTTTGCACCAAACTAATATTTTCGATTCCGAACATAGTTATTATGAGAAATATTTATTTACGATCCAGGAAGGGGTGGGGGCGGTTATTCGGAGTATCACCCCTCATATTATAAATAGATCGATCAATATCAGCCAAATTTGCCTATCAAACTCCTGCGACGAATGGCCGCTATAAACCAAAAAAAGTTCTCAGATCGATTAGCTAACCGAAATTTGGTACACGTAATCGCTGAACGTGGATTACGTTTTGAAGCACTAATCTATAATTTATTATTAGGAAATAAAATTCCGCTCAAAGTAGTAATGATTGATCGATTCCTTCTCTACAGCTTATCAACACTTTTCAGGTTATTCAAAGCCAGATAATATTTTAAGATTGTAAGAATCTTTCGTGGATAATGACGATTTATGCAATAAAAGTCTTACTAATTAACCCATAGATGGGGATGAGGCAGCTGATGTAAAAAACACGAGAAACTATGATGTGGATATAAAATAGTGGATCAATACTAAATAAAATTCAGTATATAAAATGATACCCTCACTTTATGTTCACGGTAATTTCAATACATTTATTTTATGTAAATAAACCTAAAAGTCATGCCTGAGTAGGAAATCAGTATTTCATTGATTGATTGATTCGTTTTCTACAGTTTATCAAAAAAGAAATTATAATGTGGATATAAAGTGGGGGATCAATTCTATATTAAAATCAATATATAAACCGACCCCTCATTTTGTGGCCATTGTATTTTCTCTACATTTATATTCCAGAGAATGTAAATAAATCTAAAAGACATGCTTGTGTAGTTAATCAGTATTTCATTGATTGATTCGTTTAATACGGCTTATCAACAAACGATAAATTATAATGTTGATATAAAATGGGCGACTAATTCTCCATGAAAATCAATATATAAACTCATCCCTCACTTTGTAAACACGACAGTTTCTATACATTCATATTCCAGAGAATGTAAATAAACCTAAAACACAAGACTGTGTAGCTAATCCATATGTCACTGATTCGTTTTCTACGGTTTACCAACCCTTTGCAGGTTATTTAAAGCCCGATAATGTTTTTAGATTAAAGATTAACGATATATGTCATACAAGCCTACAAATTAATCCATAACAATAAGAGGAAGAAGTGTATTCATATGTTTTCCCCATCAAGTGTATTTTCTCATAAGTCTTTATAACGAAGCCAAATTGAATAGGAAATCGACTCTCCGATTAACAATACTCAGTCGTCAGCCATTACAGCCACAGGTCCTCAAAGCTTACATGAGCTGCTATTACCAAGCGGTGTGACATCTAGATACTGACCATGCTCGACTTTACTTTACTTTGTTGATATAACTGGAATATATATATATATATATATATATATATATATATATATATATATATATATATATATATAATATATTATATCAGGTCATCCCATAAGTTCTGTCCGAATTTTGAATAAAGAAAACAAGTGACCAAATGTTACATTTAATTACAGATTCAATCAACAATGTATTTTCCCTGATTATCTATGACTTCCTTCCATCTATTGACAAGCTTACTAATTCCATTACTGTAAAATTCTTTTGGCTTTGATTCGAAGAACTCACAAATGTCAGTTTTAACCTCTTCCTGTGTTACAAAAGCTGTTTCTTCCAAATGATGATGTAAGCTACGAAACAAATGGTAGTCTGAAGGAGCAAGATCGGGAGAATAAAGGGGATGAGGAATTTTCTCCCAAACAAGTTATTCGATTTTTTGTGACGTCATTCTTGCTGTGTTGGGTCCCGCATTGTTCTGATGAAACCTCACACCTTTTGGATTCACTAGAGCAGGTCTTTTTTTCCTCAAAGATTGGTTCAAACGCTCTAATTGCTGACAGTATATTTCAGCATTAATTGTTGCATTAGGTGGTAAGAATTCAAAGAAGATTATTCATTGGCGATCTCACCAGATTGAAAGAAGAACCTTTTGGCCATGAAGTTTCTTCTCGGCTGTGGCTGGGGTCCTTCCCTTTTACCAAGCCACTGTCTACGACGTTTAACATTTCGATAAACGACCCGTTTTACGTCGCCAGTCACAAGTCTATCCAAAAAAGGTGAAACAAGTTGGCGAGAATGGAGAGAAGAGGAGATGTCAACTCGGGATTTGAGGTTGTTTTCAGACAATTCATGAGGCACCCATTTTTCAAGTTTAAAAACATTTCCAATTTGTTGAAGATTATGACGAACAGTTGTATGGTTTGAACTGAGAACCACTGCCAATTCCTCAACTGATAAAGCAGGATTTTCTTCAAGGGCTGCTTGAAGAAGCTTTTCATCAAACTCAAATGGACGGCCGGTTCCATCTTCATCTTCAAGTGTGAAATCTCCACCTCTGAATTTGGCAAACCATCTTCTGCAAGTTCTTTCATTCACACATTCCTCTGCATAAACTGATTGAATGTTTCTAGCCGCTTCGGCTGCTGAGTTTCCTTTCTTGAGCTCATAAAGCATTATGCGCCTCAAATGATTCTTGGGTACTTCCATATTAGCAGGGTTTTAATCAAACAAAATTCTCCCCAAACAAAAAAGCCATCATATCGCTTTATCTCTCATTCTTTCGCCTTTCTCGCTGTCTCTCTTATTTATATATATATATATATATATATATATATATATATATATATATATATATATATATATATATATATATATATATATATATATATATATATATATATATAATTCTCCACAAGCAAACAAAACAAGCCATCATGTCGCTCTATTTCAATCTCTCCATGTCTAACTTTCTTTTTATATGTTTAATAGATTTAAGTAAATGTTCTGTTTATAATAAATAGTATTAAATAACATTTACCGGTGTGAATGTCCGAGAAATTTTCATAGAAAATATTCGTCCTCCGACAGGATTCGAACCTGTATCCTATACGGAACCGTCATATAGCTTGACATGCTTTTACCGATTTGGCCACAGAGGATCGATCGATTGGCAAGGTCGAATTTACTGCTTTTAAACTTCAATCATCCATGAATCACTCACGTACATTCATAACTGCTCATGGCGTATCAAATGTAAACAAATGACGTCACATATTATGAAATGGACAAAGTCCGACAATTATTTTAAGACATTTTTATGTTTATACATTCTTTTTATAGATACAAATATTTAAGTAAATGCTCTGTTTATAATAAACAGTATTAAAACAACATTTACCGGCCTGAATGTCCGAGAAATTTTCATAGAAAAATTATTATATATTAATATATATATATATATATATATATATATATATATATATATATATATATATATAGACAAAAACAATTTACTCGCTACAAAGATGCAACCTCGTTGTTTCACTTTGTCACCCTTTTGCCTTTCCTATCTTTTCCTTACCCTTATACGTCCCCTTTTAATTTTTTTTTAAACAAATAGAAAAAAAGGCAGTGACGTTCCACATGCTGCCTGCGTACAAACAGAATTTTCATAACCATTTTGGTTCTCACCAGTCGAGGTGCAACTAAATGCACCGAAACGAGGTTACACCTTTGTAGTAAATAAATTGTTTTTGCATTTATAAAAAAAAATATAAAAAATAATTATTGCTCTACTATCGGTATTCATCCCTCTTCTGAATTAATGCTGTGTACGTTCGAATTTATATATTATTTTCGTTCTCATTTCATCTTCTGAATCAGACCTGAAATAATGACACGATATACGCACTGTAAAACTTTCCTTTTCAGTTCTTACGAACCAGGGTGAATGTATGTGCATTTCATATAAACCACTTCCTATACTAATCCAATACCCTTGCTTTTCTACTCACTGACTATTAGGCTTTGCATTGTGCGTTTATTCATGTTAAATAATAAAGCTTTAGGAAATTGTTTAGCCCGGATGCTAAAGACACCAAAATATTGAAACCAAGGTAGTGTGACCGGCGGATCTTTTTTTATTATTATTTATAAGCTCTGCATGTTAAGTTTACTTTATTTTAGTTTCCTTTTAGGTGCACTTTTTTTATATCAAAATCCGGCATCAGTCGAAAACTGTCACCCCTTGGCCATCAACGCACACAAGGAAAAAAGGTGATTTTTACACATTATTTATACGTTATATGCATTAACGGTCACCAGAGTGCGCAATTCGTAGTGAAGAGGTTAGCATTAATCATCAGCAGCAACTAATAAATTACGTTTCTTCGAAAAGTTCTAAACCAAGGAAAGGCAGCATATATATATATATATATATATATATATATATATGTGTGTGTGTGTGTGTGTGTGTGTGTGTGTGTGTGTGTGTGTGTGTGTGTGTGTATATATATATATATACGTTTTAACAGTTAGCGACTGAAAGGGATAATTCTGAGGAGGATATAAATCCAAAGAGAGCTCAATGTAGACTACAGATCATTATAATAATAAGATTCTTATCATTATATATATATATATATATATATATATATATATATATATATATATAAAGAGAGAGAGAGAAAGAAAGAGAGAGAGACAGAAAGAGAGAGCGATATGGGTTCTTATTTATTGTTTGATTCGTTTTCTCCGATTTATCAACATTTAGCAGGTTTTTTTAATACCTATCGGATGTCAAATACATTAAAGATACATTTCGTGGTGACATACACATACCATGGACGATCTGATGATAAAGATCAGAATACGAAGGAGGGAGAGGTAAGGAAATGTTACCCCTCTCTTTAGAACTAACATTCGTCTCACACTCTCATATTCACTCTAAATTCTATTTTTATTTCTGGAGTTGTTCTTTTCCGTTTTCGTTTTGAATTTGTAAGTCTGATGAATTGGATCGTATTTACGATTCCAATGAAATAAATTATGACCATGGAATATTAGTGTTTAAGCCCCTTTATTATATATATATATATATATATATATATATATATATATATATATATATATATATATATATATATATTTCCGACTTAAAATAGTACCTGCAACTCAGAAATCCGCACACGGATTGCTGCACCCATGGCTGCGATGGCCAAATTGACAAAAATACGGAGGAGCAAAATCAGCTTTGAAAATAAGACAGGGGCAAATCACGGGTAGTCTCCATTCTCCTATCTGCATGTGAAACGCAGAAACTGTGGGCAGACACAGAGAGAAGTATCCAAGTGTTTGTGAACAAATGCATAAGAAAACTCTTTGGCATTTTCTCTTGGTAACCAAAAAAAAACAAAGTTTTTGTGCGGAAAAAGGTTGAACGATTTGTAGGACAAAAGGAACCTCTTCTCACCACTTTCAAACCGCAAAAAATGGCGTGGTTTGAACACATTACAAGGCACGACACATTGCCGAACCGAGCGGAACCGAGCGGAACCGAGCGGAACCGAGCCGACCCGAGCCGAACCGAGTTAACCCGAACGGAATCATTTCTTAGTCGACCGCCATGTTGTATACATTCATGTTCTGTGCCGTGCTGCGTGTTTTTCCCAATTTTATTGTACTCTGCCTTTTTTTTTTCTCTTCATTAGTCTTCAGTCATGACTCCAAAGAAATCTAGCAGTGATACTGGTAAAGGAAAAAGAAAAGTTAAGAGAAAAACAATTGTTGATAATATCGTCTCTTCTTAGTTTCATATGGCGAAATCATCGATCTATACTATTCTTATAAATAAAGAGATGATCATGTCTTTCCTTTCCCTTTTTTCAAACAATAACATCTCTTTCCTTCCCCTTCCACTTAAGCCGTCAAATCTCCTACATGCAGGTACGGTAGATTTGAAGTGTTCGTCTATATTTGATTTGTTTAGTATTGTTTTTTTTTCCTTAGATATAATGATTTTCATTAGTTTTATGTATTATATGATTTTCATTAGATTTGTGTATAAACTTGAGCCCAAAGTACTGTTGTTAAAATTTAAATAAGCAATCATCTTGGAACAAGGAAGGGATTAATCCATTTCACATTGATTCCTATTAGAAAAATCGATTCGGTTTACGAACATTTCGAGTTACGAACGGGATTCAAGAACGAATTAAGTTCGTGAACCGAGGTGCGACAGTATTCGAAATTCGTTTTTCCTTACGATGAAAACAATAAAACCTCGTTCAAAAATTGAAGGTCAAAAGGTCATTTTTAGATGTTTTTTTTTACACCTTGTTGTGATGTTTCTTTTTTTTTTATTATTATTTTATATCTTCAAACCCATGCGTTTAAAGAAAGAAGTCCATATTGCGCGTAGCCCAATTCCAATAACCCACACCACCTAAAAAAAAAAAAACGATTTCTAATTTTGATTCAATGATATTTGGTGAAACCTTCTTCCGCTCACATTTTTCTGACATTTCAAAGAAACAGCTGCGACACTTTCCCAGACCTCTTCAAAAATCGCAACGAACAAATGCCATCCGCCAGTTAAGAGCACGTGAACTAAAGTCGATGACCTGTAAAACGCGATGGCTAAAAAAAAAGTAACTTGAGATGGCGGAAACCATTTTCCATTGCCGGTAAATCTGGCTAAATATCTCTTTGATCAAAGTTAAATTAATATTTCATCTTTTCACATTCCGCTTTTTTTGACGTCAGTTCCTCTTCAATGACCGACATGCAATTGAGAGAGAATTGTAGATTTAGGCAGCAACCATCCTTTTGTGTATTTCATTGAATGTAACTGTATATATATATATATATATATATATATATATATATATATATATATATATATATATATATATATATATATATATATTATAAATTAACTGATTTAAAATATGGATTTTCGCTACACAGTAATAAAAATGTTTAAAAAATTGAAGCTAAAATCTTCAAATTTAATTATATAATTAAATTAAAAAAATTAGTTTTGTTTTATCTTCAAGCGAATTTTTGGAATAACTTATTTTTAAATTTACTGAGTTTTAAACGCACATATAAATTCATAATTTCCTGTTTCCAAGGATATAGAAAAATCCAATCATTTAAACAGCGGCGGTAGCGTGTTCATTTTTATTAACTGTCGCTGTATCAATTATGAGTTACGTTCGAATTCTGACATCCGCTAAAAGGATGTCGTCTGTTTTATTATTATTATTATTATTATTATTATTATTATTATTATTATTATTATTAACGGCAAAATGTTTTTCGGCATTTTGTTCTTACTTGTATACTTAAAGATTCTTTCGAGGGGTGTTTAAATGGTTAGAAAACATTTTATTTAACTACAATTTTAAAATATTTTTACCAGTAAATTTGTATTTTTTATAAACTTAGTAATATATAGTTTCTCATGTATGCCCAAAGGCCATGGGTCATTTAATGACCTATATATTCTAGATTCTCTTATTAATTTCCATTTTACTGTAAGTGTTTATTGGATTCTAAGTGCCAGAAATATTTTGAAAGGGATGTCTGATTTCTGTATTTATTTATCCTAAATGAAGTTTGATGTTGATTGAACCGCTTTTTGAACTCGTGGCTTGTGCAACCTATATAGATTTTTATGTTTTCGGGATTCTCAATAGATGAGATATTGCATTGGTATACTAATGATTCCGTGCAAGATTTATTTTGTAGAGGGCAGTTATGAGGGTTTCTAGAGTTATATAATTTTTGTTTTTCATCAACACTTTATTTTTTTTATATTGTGTAAATTTCTTTGGTTTTGGTCTAAGTGTTTATTGAAGATATTAGTATTATGTTACTCAATAATAATTTCTAAGTTTTCACTACAGCTGTAACTTAATTTTAATGTATTTTTATTAAAAATAGTACTTAGTTTACTTAGTTTACTTTCTCTAGGAAAGTGTTTAAATATTAATGCAAGGAATTTTTGTGCTAATTTGTTCTTTACCATTTGGTTGTATAGGGTGTATACCAAATTATTTTTCTACTTCTGTTTTTATTTTGGTTTCCATTTTCTTTTTTATATAAATTAGTTTTGGGTTTTTTGTAGCCACTCACTTTTAGAGCTTTAATATAGAAATTAATATGTTCATAGAAAATCTTCTCATTTGCTGAATTTGTACTTATTCTTTTTCTGATAGATACAATTATGCATATACCTTTATCTTTCACAAATCAGCCTACTCAGTTAGAAACCCCCAAAAGTTAATTAAATAAAAAGCTTAATCGTAGTACCTCGTCTGTTGTTTTTATGAAATACACACACACACACACACACATATATATATATATATATATATATAATATATATATATATATGCAGTTGCATTCAATGAAATATATACAGTTACATTCAATGAAAAAATATATGAGCCAGATACTACCTACCTAAGTTTCAACACATGCGATCATTAGGGTGAACTGGCCAATTCATCCTGATGATCCCAAGTAGTAAAACCTATGTAGGCAGTACCGGGCTCATTAAGATTTATTTATTGTATATATATATATATATATATATATATATATATATATATATATATATATATATATATAGCGAGACTCTTCGCATAGCGAATTGAGTCACTGTCAGTCACTGGGCGTGTTTCTAAAAATAAATACGCTAAAAATGCACCTACCGACGGCTTAGTGGTAGAATCTCCGACTTACACCAATTAAGTCGGTTTTCGATCTAGAGGCAACCGGATGTCTAGCCACTCGGATGAGCTGCGAAACAGTGTGTCTGTGGATGACGTTATATATATATATATATATATATGTGTGTGTGTGTGTGTGTGTGTTTATTAAATAATATGTATATAAATTGTGTTTACTTCTTTTATTCTGACACTTTCCAGTTGTATTTTCAGTTTCCTTATGTTAAGATGAAATTCATCATACTTTTCTTAAACCAACGACTTAAAATCTTTTCTAAGATCATCTTCAGGGGTAAATTGCAAAGACGATATATGGTAATGAGATAAAATTTGCATTCCGCAGTGATAGTGATTTTTAATATTTCGCTATAGTTATTTTAGCCCTGAAGATGATGTTAGTAGTGATCGAAACTCCTTAGGTTAAAAAAAATAAAATAAAAACGAACTAGGCTGCCTTCCTTGATGAATTTCATCTTAACATCAAGAAACTGATTAGACAACTGGAAAGCATTAGTATTAAAATAAGTAGACACACTATAGATAAATTATTCAATGAAACACACACACACACATATATATATATATATATATATATATATATATATATATATATATATATGTATGTATGTATGTATGTATAAAATGGCGGAAACCGTTTTCCATTGCAAGTATTTTGGTCTAATTATCTTTTTGGCCAAATTTAAATTCATATTTCTTCTTTTCTCTACCCGCTTTTTGTACATAAATTCCCCTTCGATTACTGATATGTAATTGAGAGAAAAATGTATATTCAAGCAATAACTATTCCTTTTAATTTTATATATTGTAGAAGATTTAGCTTACCTTCTTGAACAAAACGCGCGCGTACGTGTCTCGTTTGCAAAATACGTGAAAGAAAACATGGCGGATTCAAAGGCTACAACATTGGAACAACTGGATCTCGGAGCTCTGAGATTCTGCGAGACAAATTTCTGAATTAAGCAATTTTCTGAGCCTCAGTCACTCCAGAAAGCGAACATGGACAAAAAAAAAAAAAAAAATCAGAGGAAGTATGAACAAAAATTATAAAATTATATGCGTATCGGCAAAACCAAAAATGTTACTTCCTCATACTGGAAAAAAAAAATACCAAAAGAACACGTGAAATTTGAACTTTGAAAAGTAGAACGCAGCAGAAACAGTTAAAAAAAAAAAAAAGAGAAAAACAAAAAAACGAATAGTTAAAATGCTTTAAATTTCTAGAAACATATATGCATACTCACTGATAATTTAACCCCCTGAAGATGTTCTCAGTTGAGATTGAAGGTACTAGGGAAATAAAAAAATTTCGAAAGAAAATTTGGATATTTTTCTTATTCAATTTACTAAGTCTACTATAATTTAATCGGCGAACACGAAAGGATCATGCAGAAAACTAATCGACATGGTATGTCTAAATTATTTAACCAAACCTAATTGAATGAAGATATGCTCCCTAAATATGCAATATATATATATATATATATATATATATATATATATATATATATATATATATATATATATATATATATATATGTAAAAATGAACATTGAAATGAAAACTTAGAGGCGACAGGCTGTTTCATGCTAGACGCAATCGTTAGGCCGCGAGTGGTGATTTTTCCCGAGGGTATTTATATATACGGTCAGTGGTGCATTGTGGGTAGAGTATTTTGGCGGATATTTTGCCGGAAGTCGCTTATTTATTTATTTGGATTAAATTATTTTGCTTGTTTTTATTTAATTTTTATTTTTATTTTTATAAACAACACACATGGCCATGAAGAGTGCGTCTAGCATGAAACAGCCCGTCGCCTCTAAATTTACATACGCTCTATCTCTGATATTGAGCACTTTATCCCATAATTATAGCACACCTTAAGAGTATATTTCTACACACACACACACACACATATATATATATATATATATATATATATATATATATATATATATATATATATGAAATGATAAAATACTAATTGTTATGGGGTCCACCACTTTTTCATATAAGTGGAATCCAAGTGTACCTGGACTGCTGCCGTTAAATACCCAGAGTTACAGTCAGTGATGGTGGTCGGTAGTCGGAGAGTTTGAGAATATACGAACGGAGATAGTGTGAGATAACCTCTTGTAGAAGTCAGTTACAAGCACTTAGACTCTAAGGAAGTCTTATTTCGAGACTGTATATATCTATCTGTATTTGCTACTAACCACGTTCCTGGACTTACTGACAGTATTACTCTTTGTATGATTGTGTAAATACATTTTATTCCTTATATTTAATTATTGCGTTTGCCATTCCTTGGAGACCGAATTCTTCTGGGAATCCACAACACTAATAATCAATGGTTACAATTACATTGGAATTCAAAAAGCTGTTTGAATTTGTAGGTGTAATGCATTGAATCGTGATTACGATGCAAAATATAATTATAACCATGGATTATTAGTGATTAAGTCTTTTATATTATATCCTTGCTCTGTCCTTTGTAATGATACAATATAGTAATCTGTATGGAATTCCAAGGAGAATATAGATTCAGGGAGAGCTCTATTACAAAAGACAGACCAAAGTTATTATTAATTAAGGAATATCAAACTTAAGTCTTATCCAAACAGATAACTGAAAGTCTTGTTCTTATGTGCATCGTTTTTGTCACGTTGAATTGATAATGTTAATTATATTTTATGAATATGTCCTGAAGATGGTTTATTAGATCGAAGCATCCGACGTTGGCATTATATTAACATTAAAACAGCATAATTGCATATAAGGATTTTGCTTGTTTTTTCCGTATATTTTTCTTCATACTGTCGGATCTATATCCATATATTTACTTACCCCCCCACACACACACATATATATATATATATATATATATATATATATATATATATATATATATATATATTAATGCATACTGATACATGTTTAAATCCAGTCTAAGCTTTTGATAAACCATTATCAAAGATGACAGTTATTTTTCAATATATCAACCAATACACTGACGAAACAATAATGATAGTCTGTTTTTGTTGCAGGAAATATTTCAAAGTAACAAGTAACTCGTGTATACGAGACGCGGAAGCGATAATGGCTTATGTTAGCCGAAAGCTTAGATTGGATTTAAACATTTATCAGTATAGTGATTTCCTTACGTCTTTAAATGATAATGTTATTAAGCTTATCAGACAATATGAAAGGAACTTTCATTGAAATAAATAGACAAAACTAGTCTATATTATTTAATGAGACATGCATCAATGAAAAATTGCTGCCTAAATATACACAATATATATATATATATATATATATATATATATATATATATATATATATATATATGTGTGTGTGTGTGTGTGTGTGTGTGTGTGTGTGTGTGTGTGTATGTAGTAATTCAGTTTTTCGAATATATCTTGGATGTTTTTTCCCCCTTTACAAGTACTAGGTGTGTGTAATTATTGACCGAAGCGTTTCGGTTAATTTCTTAGCGATTTTCAACGGATTTTGTTTTTAGTATTTTTAACATTCTGATTGTTTCAAAAGTCATATTGTGGACTGACTTTGACTGTTTTCTAAAACATATTATCTTTTAACGTCTTTGAAGTCAGATGTTTTGAGAATGACAGTGTTATCTGCAAAAATTTTCTATAAGTGCGGATATTCATAAATGAGTCCTTAAGTCAGTGTTTCTTAAATTTTTCAAGAAATGGTGCACCGATTAGGAAATTAAATTATCACGGCACACTTAGTAAAATGTTATGTAATAAAACCACAGATTTTTCTAAAAATACACACAAATATGAACTTACTTTATGTTTCTATCCAGTTATTTGTGAAGCCAATTTAGTGTGATACCCACGCCTGGTGTTTTTTCTCGATTTCTTCAATGTTTGGTCGAATGTGCGATAAGCAGAGCCTGATTTATTTTTAAGTTGAGCGTAGGTTTTTTTCCTTCTTATGTTTGATGTTATTTAGGGTTGAGAAGCCTAATTCATATAAATAAGAAATACAAAATTGCTGTTCATCCGATAAGGCATAATGTGTGATATTTCTTTTGTATTGAAATCCAAAATATATCAGTGAGTACCGTCGAATATTTTTTTATTTTATTTTGAGTCCCCGATCACTAAAAATGGTTAAATTGTTTCAAAAAGTAATTTTTTCTTTTAAATACAAACTCTTTTTAAAAATAAATATTAAAACAGAGAATTTAAAATAACATAACAGAAGGATAGGGAAAAGAATGATATAAAAAATCAATTTAATACCTATTTCGCGCCACACTTAACAGGATCGCGCGGCACACTAGTGGGGAATCGCTGGTTTAAGTACTTCTTGGTCGATCAAGGATCAAACATGTGGGTTACCAGCCTCCTATTTAACCTGATTGCTGTCTGACCAGTGAGTTATTTATTTATTTTATTTTATTTAAAGCTTTTCGCTCCAGACGGGAGTGTCACTAGCACGCAAGGGGTTACGGAGAGTGGAAACAAAAAATAAAGAGGCGTGATAGAGGAAAGGATGAAGAAATGGACGAGGAATAGGTCAATGCATCTGGAGATGTCGATTGACGTTCCATTTGAATAGTTAGAGATCATACCTATCAGGGAAGACCTGAAGAGGAAGGGAGTTCCACAGACAGGAAGTGCGAGACATGAAGCTATTGGAGTAGAAGAGAAAGCTACATCTAACCAATTTGACAGTGAAATGGTGGGGTTGACGTTTAGCACGTTTAAATTCATGCAGATTGGGAACTAGCGAAAGTACCTCGCCGGAGCAGTTACCGTGAAAATATTTGTAAAAAAGGAAGCGGGAAGCGACGACAGGTCTGTGACAGAGCGACTATAAACGAGATGCTAAATCAGGGTCAATCACATTGCATATCCATCACTGGATTTTGTCGAGGACTCTAAGACAAACAGCAGGGGAACCAGACCACATATAACAGCAGTATTCCGTGCTAGGACGAATGGCTCATTTATAGAGTTGTAGAATGGACTCTGGCGAGAAAAAAAAATTCCTGGCGCGACACAGACAACCAAATTTCCTTGTGGTAGATGAAGCTATTGATTCAATATATTTCATAGGAGTTCAACGGACAATGTAAGACCAAGCAGTCGCAAAGAGGTGCTCTCTTTTTTATTATAATTCTTGTTTGGATAATGAAAATGAGGAACTAAAATGTCAATCTGAAGTTTTGATTTCATAGGGGTGTTGTTATTGATAGTTATATTGATGACAATTCGCATTCAAATGAAAGGGAACTGAACGATAACTGTAAAGAATGCAATGAGGTATTCTATTGTTTATTCTTGTTGGAAATAACGAAAATGACGAACTAAATTTGCAATCTGAAGTTTTGATTTCATAGGCGAGTTGTTATGGATATAGTTATACAGTTGATAGTTCGTATGTAAATGAATTAAATTTGAACGACAACTGTGAAGAATGCAATGATTTAAACGTGTTGAATGAGGGATACTAAGTTAAAATTGCTCAGAAGTTAAACGAACTTAAGAGAATATTAAGCGAGAATTATTGAAGACTGAGAAAAAAAACGAGGGAAAGTTAAACAAAAAATAGTGAAAACTAGCACTAAAGCCCGGCGTTGCCCGGAAGTAAACTTCCTCTGAATGCAAGGTCATAACCGCCATATTCATTTTGTAGACGCAGGTAAGGCTGAAATCTAGTATAAATGATGGCCGCCCACGTAAAAAAAAAAAAAACGTAATGTACACAATTTGTCGGTATTCATCAGCACAACGGGAGAAAAAAATTGTAAGGCTTAAAAGAAAGCAATGTACAGCCATGGTAGCATCAGCCGTTTGCCATTACTAAGACACATTAGAAGTTGTCAAGTACAATACGAAAACGGGCCTTAAGATTTTTGGGTAGATGGTTTTGTATTTCGAGGGTTTTATCATCCCTGAGTGCAAGACATTACATGAAGCACTGTGTCTGTTGCCACGTAGTAAAACGCAGTATTCCATTCAAGGGCGAATCGTTGATTTATAAATTGGAAGGATGGACCCTGGTAAAAAAACAAAAAAAAACTTTCTGGCGCGACACAGAGAACCAACTTTCCTTGCGGTAGATAAAGCTATTGATTCAATGTTTGTACAATCTCAGGTCAACGGACAATATAAAACCGAGCAGTCGCGAAGAGGTCGTCTATTGTTTATTCTTGTTCGAGATAACGAAAATGACGACGTAAGTTGGTGATCTGATGTTTTGATTTCATAGGCGTGTTATTATTGATAGTTATACGGTTGATAATTCGTATGTAAATGAATGAAATTTGAACGACAACTGTGAAGAATGCAATGATTTAAACCTGTTGAATAAGGGGTAGTAAGTTAAAATTGAATATAAGAGAATATTAAGCGAGAATGATTGAAGACTGAGAAAAAAAACGAGGGAAAATTATACTAAAAATCGTGAATATTGTGAGAAATTCTGCAATTTAGGCTACTATTGGCTGATTTGTAACGACCAATTTCATTGGTCGAATTTTGATTTGGGTTTTGTCGCGGGCATCTTTAACGGCTTGTGCCCTTTAGACTTAGTTGCAGCAAATTCGTGGAAATGTCCGGACGCATTTGAATATGTTTGCAAGGCCTTTAGCGCCCGAGAATAAGCCTAAATAATTAGGCTAAGATTCCTTTCAACCAGTTGTGGCATATTATTGGAAATGTCCGGATTCAATTTTGAATATCTTTCTCGTAATATAAAGGGGATATGACTGAAAGGTAAGCTTAAAAACACATTCAAAACCATTTGAGAATTAAATGCAAATGAGTGAAAACATTACAATTGAGTGGGAATTGAGTGAAAATGAATTCAAATTAAGTTTAAATTAATGAAATTAAGTAAAAAAAAATTGCAAATTGATACTTAAATGTGAATGAGTAAAACGTATGTGAAAATCTGTTAAACATTAAATGAAAACTGACGGAAATTGCATGAGAATGTATAAAAATTAGTTAAAACAAAGTCAGCGTGGGTGAAATTAAGTGAAAAAATAAAAATAATATAAAAAATAAGTAAGAATGAGTGAAAATGATGTGAAAATTAATGGCAATTAAGTAAAAAAAAGATTTAAAATTATGTATAAATTAAATGAAAAATTAGTGAAAATGGCGTGAAAATCAAGAAAAAGAGAGAAATTAAGTAAAAATGATTTAAAATGACATGAAATGAAATTACTGAAAATGAAGGCAAATTATGTGCAGATAATTAAGTAAAATCATTGGAAATTTATGTAAAAATTAAAGGAAAATTACTCTGAAAATGAACGAAAATTAAGTGAAAATGAATGAAAATTAAGTAAAAATGACAAAAAATGCGTGAAAATGAGTGAAAAACTGTAGCTCCTCCTCCATTTAAAGCATTGCTGTACAACTATGCATTGAGATCTCTTGGCAAATGGCGTATTTTGTACAGAAAACTTTAAAAATTCCTTTTCTTTCCGCCGTGCGACGATAGGGTAGGAACTCTGACTGATGTCAAATCGGTCTGGTTTCGATCCCGGCTTGAAGCAATCGGACGTCTAGCCACGGCGAACACCTGTGATTCAGCCAAATAATCGGTTTGTATAATATATATATATATAAATATAAATATATATATATATAAATATATTGGGGATAGGGGTCAAGGCTTAATTAAGCAGGTTAGCAAGTCGGTTTCCGGTTGTTTCCCATCAGTTGCTTTACGCAGCATTTTTCGAATTAGGTCTGTGTTTCCATCGTTTCGCAAGGATGTATTGCCCTACATCAAATTGAGTAATTTAGTATATGAGTTTAATTGACAGTGTGCTGCTGGTTATCTAGGGCGGACAACCTTGCATTTGGAAACCAGAATCAATCAGCATGTACCTTCCAAAATACGACTTGGTAAGATAGATAAAATATGCTATCTTCCCCCCATGAATATGGAATCGGCTATTGCTCAACACTTAGTTGAGAATATAGCCTGCGACAAGTCGTATAAAAAAGAGTGGTTTAAAATTATTCATACAGGCGATTCCAATAATCATTTGAAGATTTTGGAATCGGTCTGTATAGGATTAAGAAAACCTTCTCTCTGCCGACAGAAGGAATTTGTAAAGTCTCTTCATCTGTTGGGGGATACTTTATTTTAACTGTCCCTCGTTTATTTATTTACACGTTATTTCCCCTCCCCTCGTTACAAGTATATACACTTGTTTGTTATTTTAGCGTGTTCCCCAACGATTGTCTCCTGACGAGATGTTGGTTGAAAGGGCCTTAGAGACTTTTAAAATTTAAATCAATACATTCCTTGTTTTTAAAATTATATATATATATATATATATATATATATATATATATATATATATATATATATATATATATAATGGATACTCATAGTTGAGTAGATGCTTTGTTTTTATTATTAAAGGCTATATTTATTTATTTACATCCCTTGGCATATATATGGAGAGAGAGAGAAAGAGAGAGAGAGTAAAGGTAATAAATCTCTATGTATATAATCCAAGTAGATCCTAGTATTATAAAATATTAAAACTGATCCACAAAAAGAGCAAAAGAGCTCAATGTAATTTTCATTACAGAGAAAATAACTATTACACAATAGAATCCCAAATCACCTCATACGTCTTCTTATCTCTCTCTCTCTCTCTCTCTATATATATATATATATATATATATATATATATATATATATATATATATATATATATATACATAGGAAGATAATGTATATAGACTATTTACATTGTTCGAACTATTATCCTTATCTCTCATATTGGAATATTGGAAGATGGTTTGTCTGTTGTAATCACCGGTTTTCTTCCAGTGACATACGATTCGAACTCTTTATTTAGTTGGCCGGGTAGATTGCTCTAGTTCCAGGTGCCAGTTCGTTTCTCATTCAGCTAATTCCCTTTATTAAATCAAGTCAAGATTTTGTTAACCTTTGCTGTGGCCAGGTATGGAACTCACAACTCTTTGGGTCAAATCATTCGATTACTTCAACCAACGATTTTATCCACTGGGCCGTTTGTCTTTAGGGACATCGGTGTCCTTGAAGGCATCAAGTTTTTGTTCAACTCTGCTGTGGCTAGTTATTGATATAACAGCTTTTTCGGTCAAGTCACTAGATTACTTCAGACAATCTTTTATCAACTCGACCATGTGTCCTTTAGTTTTAACTAGTAACAATACCACATCTCAGAAATATAGACATACTAGCAAGATGGCCCGGCGTTGCCCGTGCATGATTCAAAAATCGTACGACTCATACAGCAATCGCTATCACTAGACTTAAAATATTTTTGCCCTTCCTTGCCTTTAAAGGAGTGCCCTTTGCCGTACTGATGTTGCTACATGCCTTACTTCTTGCCTATCTCACACTGCGAATTTTTTCTAAGCTCTATACTAAGCATTAAATCTGTTACGAAAAACGAACTAAACAAAATGAACACAAAACGATCAGCTTTAAAAAAAGGACTCGTAACTGGAAAAACCGAATGAAAAAAGAATTTTAACAACAAATACTTTTTCACACCCAACACAGTTCTGCGGAATCAGAATCAACATTGAGTTTAAGCAAGTGAATGATCCAATTGGAGTAACGTGCCATGTAGATTTAAATTCTTCCCACTTGTGACAAATGCAGCTATCGATTTTTTTTGCAGGCTAGCATGCTAGTTAATATTCCTGTCAGTCAGCTGTTGGCTCTCATGCTGGACAATAGAATCCTCCTGTCTATTCGTGGCAGCAAGCTATAGGCTCCTACTTTGGCTCGTACAAAATGGCCGCAAACTACATGAAAAGTGCCGTAGAAGCATGAAAAAATCATTTCCACTATCGATGGGTGTTGTGAAATGCAAAGTCGGTGTAGGCCTTCCCGCTTACTTGGAGCATGTGCATGTAAATTTTAGTGCAAATCCGTCGAAAATTGCGGCCGTGCATTCGTTACACACACACACACACACACACACACACACACACACACACACACACACACATCCTACCTTTTTTAGAAAGAGATAAAGAAGAAAAAATTGAAAATTGAACATCATTTTTAACCGTTACCTTCTCCACACATCCTTATAAACTGTGTGTCTTACCTGTGACCTAGTCAGCGTTTACACCGAGTGCCTCTTGGTCCCTGTACAGGCTGAAATTTGTTTTTAAAAGGAAGAGAAAAACAATACAGGAAAATGACTGAATTGACCTGCGCAGAAAATGTCTGAATGCAGAGTTTCAAACATAAAAGAAATTAAACAAAGCCAATATTCCGTTGCTACGTTCTGAAAAGAAAGAAAAAGATTATATAAATCGAGTTGGAAAACCTCGGTGATTTCTAAGTAGGACAGGCGATTTAAAGAAAAGCCATGAAAATGAAAAAAAGCACGTATATCGTCTGTTAAATTTTTTAAAAAACTGAAAGCCATAATAATTGCTTGGAAAATATTTCAAAAGAAAAATAAGATTCAAAAAGTAAAAGTAAACTTAAAAATACAATCCAACGCAGGTTGTATAATGCATCGCCCCATTCAATTTCCCATGCCCTTTTACGACATGGGCGTTCATGGTCCTCCACAACATCCTATTCTCTGTAGTTTCTCTTTTTTTGCTATCCTTCCCAACCCTGTTCTGTCATCCATTTGCAAATGATTGTTAATTACACCCTTGTGCAAATTAATTGAAACAACCGCTTTTCTTTCAGCATACGACCAGTTTTAGACCCCATTGAGTGAAAGGGTGTAATCAGTTTCTATTTTTACTTTAGATTAGGTCATTTGCTGTAGTTTGCAGGAATATGAAACTAGTTTCAGGGTGTATGATGAAATTTGTTTGGCCTTGAAAAATATTGTGTCATCCGTGATTGCATCAGATTTTCATCAAGCCCAGACACTCTTGTCTCGACTGTCGATTAGTTGTCCTACGGGCATAGTCTGCGATAGACATTACTCCAAGGAAGCGCACGAAAATTGTAACACTGCACGAACACAATGCCAAGTCTTAGCAGTGAACAAATCAAAGTACTATCGACTGGCTGGGAAACTCTCCTGATTTAAACCCAATCGAGAATCTGTGGTCACTCTGCAAGGAATAAGTTCGTCGAATGGACATACAATGTACTAAGATGTGCACAGGGTCATGTTTCATTGGAAAAACACAAAAAAGTAAATAATAACCGGATTATTCTTTTGGTTTCAGTTAATTTTCATAAGTGTGTAGATATTACATCCCTGAAATGGTTACCATCACGAAGAGCTCATGCAAGAAAACATAATAGAAAAATGAGCATTATTGTTAACCGTTATCTTCTCCACACACCCTTATAAACTGTGTCTCTTACCTCTGACTCAGTCAGTGTTTAAACCGAGTGCTACTTGGTCCCTTTCACAGGCTGAAATTTGTTGTTAAAGGGATGAGAAAAAAAAAAGAAAAGGAAAATGACTGAATTGACCTGCGCAGAAAATGTCTGAATGCAGATTTTCAAAAATAAAAAAATAAAAAAAGAAGAAATTAAACAAAGCCATTGTTACAATTTACATTGAAGGACTGGGCAGTTTAAGATATTAACTGCAATTTCTGCGGTTTCTCTGCGGGTGGGTTGATTTCGTTTTACACTTTTCTTTCAGAGAGCGAGCTGTCTTCGTGGTAGTGATTCAGATATGTTCAGCTCTTGTATATCAGTTATGCAATAAATATAATTACTGTTGTATGTTATTTTATTACTATCTATAATCAGGATATGTGTGTATGTGTCTGTGTGTGTAACGAATGCACACGGCCGCAATTTTCGACGGATTTTCACCAAACTTTACATGCACCTGCTCCAAGTTAGCGGGAAGGCCAAGACCAACCTTGCATTTCCCAACTCCCATCAATAGTGGAAATAATCGATTTTTTTCGGCAGTTTTCATGTAGTTTGAAGCCATTTTGTACTGGCCAGAGTGAGAGTTCTGAAGGCGGATTGGTATCGCCAAAGATGCCTTCCAAAAGCTGGGCAGAGTACTGCGAGTCAGGAGGAGTTCTTTGGTGACAAAGAAAAAAAGTACTGAGCTGCTCCGAGACATCTTTCCTTCTATTCGGCATCGAATGTTGGATGGAAATAATCGATTTTTTCAGCAGTTTTCATGTAGTTTGAGGCCATTTTGTACTGGCCAGAGTGACAGCCTATAGCTGGCTGCCACGAATAGGCAGGAAGAATCTATTGGCCAGCGTGAGAGCCAACAGCTGACTGACACGAATGTTAACTAGCATGCAAAAAAATCGATAGCAACATTCGTCACAAGTGGGAAGAATTTAAATCTGCAAGGCACTTTACTCCAGTTGGCTCATTCGCTTGCTTAAACTCAACGTTGACTCTGATTCCGCAGAACTGGGTTGGCTGTGAAAAAGTATTTGTTGTTAACATTCTTTTTCATTCAGTTTTTCCAGTTACGAGTCCTTTTTTAAAGCTGATCGATTTGTGTTCATTTCGTTTAGTTCTTTTTTTTCGTAACAGATTTAACGTTTAGTATAGAGCTTAGAAAAAATTAGCATGTGTGAGATAGACAAGAAGTAAAGCATGTAGCAACATCAGTACGGCAAAGGGCACTCCTTTAAAGGCAAGGAATGGCAAAAATATTTTAAGTCAAGTGATAGCGATTGCTGTATGAGTCGCACGATTTTTTAATCAGGCACGGGCAACGCCGGGACATGCTGCACGTAATAATATAATGGGATTTGCAGGTTGCGAACAGTAGAATCAAGCATGTGCAGAATTTTAAATATCTGGTAAGTGTTTTGACGCAGGACGGGAGGTCCGATGCTGAGTTCCGAAGACGGATTGGTATCGCCAAAGATGCCTTCCAAAAGCTGGGCAGATTACTGCGAATCAGGAGGACTTCTTTGCTGACAAAGAAAAGAGTACTGAGCTGCTACGTGACATCTCTCCTTCTATTCGGCATCCAATGTTGGATGGTCTCCTCAAAGATGAAGAAGAGACTCGAGGCGGTGGAGATTTGGTTCTACAGAAGGATGCTAAGGATATCATGGAGTAAACATGTGAGCAACGATGAGGTCTTGGAAAGGATGGAAAGGAGGAAGGTTATACTTAACATCAGGAAGTGGCAACTGAAGTTACTGGGACACGTAATGAGAAAAGAGTGCCTGGAGAATTTGATACTCACAGGTCGAATAGAGGGATAGAGTGATAAGGGAAAGCAATGCATGACATAACTGGCAGGGTTGAATAAGTGCATGTTTTTACGGTCAACCAGTGCGAAGCGGCATCACTTTGCGTTCGTTAGCTTCATTACTATAGCAACAGACCATATATATATATATATATATATATATATATATATATATATATATATATATATATATATATATGTGTGTGTGTGTGTGTGTGTTTGAAACAGTACAGAAACGTATTATGGCATAAAAAGCAAGAAATTTTATATTATAGGCCATGATAGCTTTAAAATAAAAACACACACCAGTCGACCGGTGTGTGTTTTTATTTTAAACCGGTCGACTGGTGTGTGTTTTTATTTTAAGGCTATCATGGCCTATAAAAAAAATTATTTCTTTTTATGTCATAATATATATACATATATATATATGACTCTCCTGTCGAATTCGACGTATCAGAGTCAAGCAGATCAGTTTTCAGGAAACCGACAGCCCGACAACAGCACATATGATTTGATTATAGTGGTGAAGGTTTCATGCAGGACCATCCACACTTTTTGAAGGGCCGAATACAGAGACCTGGTGCACTACATGCCACAGAGTCACCAAACGACCCTCAGAGTTGCCCTTTTCCTAGACCAATTGCCATCTAAGGCTGTAAAACCCAGTCTTTCCTGCTATTTACCCATAGCTGGAGGGAGAAGAAGAGGATTCACACCTTTCCCAAGGGTATTAGCTCGTAAATGAATTTTATGGATTCGAATGGAATTCGAACTCGGCTCTCCGATTCCTCAATCCAAGCCGCTATCATTTACTCCACCGTGACTCCTGTATATAAAAAGAACGTAAGATGGGAAAGCGAAAACGGACTAAACGCAAACTACAAAAACACAGAATGCATGGTCGTCAGTAAATGGATGAGACCGAAATGTGATTTGCAGGACGCTAAAATCAAGCAGAAGCGGAAGTTTAAATATCTGCGAAGTGTTTTGACGAAGTACGGTAGGTGCGTCGATGAGATCCGAAGACGGATTGGTATCGCCAAAGATGCATTCAAAAAGCTAGGCAGAGTACTGCGAGACAGGAGGATTTCTTTGCTGACAAAGAAAAGAGTACTGAGCTGCTACGTGACATCTGTCCTCCTATACGGCAGCGAAAGTTTTAATTTCGGGGGTAATGCGCAACGGTGTTTACGGTCAATCTGTGCCAAGCGGCATCACTTTGAGTTCTTTAGCTTTATTGCCATAAAAACAGACCCGATATATGTTTTTTTCCCCACAGGAGGTAGCGAGGGAGAGCGAGAAGAAGGGACTAACGACAAACTACAAGAAAACAGAATGCATGGTCATCAGTAAAAGGATGAGCCCGAAATGCGATTTGCAGGTCGAGGGTACAAAAATCAAGCAGGTTGAAATAGAACAGTCTACCTCAGTGAGTGAAATAAAGGTTTCACTTCGGCATTTCCACTAACTGAAGAAGGCCGGAGCGTACAACGGCCGAAACGTTGTAATAGATATGGCGACAAAGATGACGACAATAATCCGAATAATGTAGTGTACCTTCTCAGAAATATAGACAGATCAACAATACATTTTCATATAAAAAGATAAATTGCCAGAAATATAATAGAAGACATATTTGTTAAAAAAAATGACCAGCAATATATTTTGTAAAGAAATTCCTAATGCTCTCAAAAAAACTAAATTTCGGTATTAAATTCCCCATAAAGAGTTGATATGCCGCTAAGCAAACAAACAAACACAAAAATAAAAGAGGAATGGTTATGTAAATAAAACGAATGAAATTATTTCCAACTGTTGGCATCGGCGAAGAAGGAGATTATGTTCAAAAATGTCTGCTGTTGTTGAAAATAAATGCTTTTGACAATCGATTATGGACGTATTGCTAACATTGTATATTAAATTGAACTTCCTCTAGAAACCAAGTAAAACGTTGGAGAAAGACAAATAAATTTCAAAAGCGTTTAACAGGTCGTTTATTTATTGTATATAAATTACAATTTGGGCACAAATCCAAGAAATGGGGAGGAGTTGAGAATGGTCGCCACTAACTATCATAGACCTAGCTAATGTGATTCACGACCCATTCACACATTACAGTTTCCTCATTCACCATAAGAATTTGTCCGTGATCAATCAATCCTCCATCCACCATAATACCGCATCCTCTCAAGGGGAACCTACAAAACGCGCCCCCATGCCTTAAAAATTTAATGATAATAAATATATAATTCTAATAATGAAGAATGAGAGGGGAGCGAGATGAACGCAGTAATAAACTAAAACTCAAAACAATGTAAACTAAACATAACTGATGTTAGTAGGGCCCGTCCAACCCTCAAAAAGGAGGGGCCGCTGTATTCTACCCATTGGACAAAATCAAGAAGCTCTCTCACTACGGGAGTAGTAAAATGATAAAATGATACGGGCATGGAAAAAATATAAAGCTGACCCAGTCGAGATGAAAAGGGGGTCCAAAACAAACTGGGAAGGTTGGGAATTTCGACTTGAATAATAACCAAAGATGCAGTCGGGAACAGGACAGGAACAACACTTACTCACATTAACTGGGTACACAAAAGCTTGTCTAACCTAACCAAGAGGAGGGCTCCACAGGAAAACCAGTTCGATGTGACGTAGATTGGCCTAAAAAAGAAAATCAAGGGTTGCCCCGTTCAAACGAACCAAGCTCACCACTTTTACCCACCTTTCGCTGAAGACTGTCGAAAGCAAGCGTTTTATATCAGTTTTAATCTTCATCTTGAGCTGATGCTCAAAGAATCGGATTAGATCCTGATGAGAAAGACGATTGCCTCGAAAGTTTTCCTCCTGTCGCGTCGTCCAAATCACCATTCGAGCCGTGGCCAGCAGCATCAGAAACACCATCCGTTTCACCCCAGAATACGGAGGCGACACATTGCCACACGCGTATGGAAGATCAATGAAAAGAGATTAACAGGTCGTGTGGGCAATGAACTTCCACATCCCCACTGGCGAAACTTTGCAAGCCTCTCATTAGACTATCGCTATTTTCATGGAGAATGATCTGACGAGATATATTCCTGGCTTCCACAAGTTCAGTCCTTCCCTGCTAAGACCTTTCAAGCTACGTACACTGTAGCGAACAACCATCATTGTTTTCGTATTCCGTTCTTCAGAAGTGCGACTCGCATTGCCTCCCATCGTGAACATTATGAAACCAACTGCCCTGAGCGTGCCTCCTCGATCGCTACGATCCTAATCTGTTCAAATCTAGAGATAGCAGTTATCTTATCCACATATTCTCATAGATGCTGCCTCATCTTTCAGCTCAGAAAGCAAACTGCTTCAGTATTTCTGATGTAGTTCTTGACTTTGCATAAGATGAACATGCATCCCGAGTGGATGTTTTCCTAATCAATACAATCTTAACATCTTCAAGATAAATGATATATAACCGCATAAAGTAAAATCCGCATCTCCTGGTCTTGCGCTCATACAAACAATCATTTAATAATATTCTACCTTGGTTCTTGGGTATTTTATTGAGTGAATACTAGTAATATATATATATAATATATATATATATATAAAGAAATATGCATTAAGTTGTGCAATATTTATGGGATAAAGTGCCCATATCAGAGATAGAGAGTGTGCAATTATAATAGAGAACATTGAAATCGAAACTGAGAGGCGACAGGCTGTTTCATGCGTCTAGCCATCAGACTGTTGCCTCTAACTGTTGACTTCAAACTTCACTTTTATATATACAGTAGCGGCCATAATATAAAGAAGGGAAAGAAAACATGTGTATTACATAATGCAAGTAATGCATGATTAACAATGAAATATTTACCAAATAAAGATTAGGTTGTAATACATAAATATTATATAAAGTTACAAAAATTCACATAATAGTTTATCTGTGAGGATATACAGCAGTCGCTGCCATGTAGGTATACTGATATTATATAACCGTTCAGCACCCTTTTCTTTGTTTCTTTTGCCTCAAGTCTCTTCTTCATCTGTGTGGAGATTGTGCAGCATTCACTGCCATATAGGAGGACTGATATTATATAACCGTTCATCACCCTTTCTTTGTTTCTTTTGCCTCAAGTCTCTTTCATCTGTGAGAAGATTGTCCAGCATTCACTGCCATATAGGAGGACTGATATTATATAACCGTTCAGCACCCTTTTCTTTGTTTCTCTTGCCTCAAGTCATTTCTTCATCTGTGAGGAGATTGTCCAGTATTCACCGCCATATAGGAGGACTGATATTATTAACCATTCAGCACTCTTTTCTTTGTTTCTGTTGCCTCAAATCTCTTCTTCATCTGTGAGAAAATTGTCCAGCATTCACTGCCATATAGGTGGACTGATATTATATAACCGTTCAGCACCCTTTTCTTTGTTTCCGTTGCCTCAAGTCTCCTCTTCATCTCTCAGGCGATTTTCCAGTATTCGCTGCCATATAGGAAGACTGATATTATATAACCGTTTAGCACTCTTTTCTTTGTTTCTGTTGCCTCAATTCTCTTCCTCATCTGTGAGGATATTATCCAGAATTCGATGCCATATAGGAGGACTGATATTACATAAGAATTTAACAATCTTTTCACCGTTTCTCATTATATTTTTTTCAGTTTTCTTTATACTTGGCTTAGTTTTCTATTATTAAACAAAATTTATAGGCTTGCGCGAATCTTGTAAGTATATTTTGAGTAAAATATTTGTTTAGATGAAAATCAAATAAAAATTGGTAGCTTGTTATCATATCTGGTTTGAAGTTTTCCAATCTTCCTTTTCCAGCTTTGACAGAGCTCAAATCAGCCTCATTTCCCCCGTATTCCAAATTTATAAAAAATATATTGCACTCAGAAATCTTTTCCGATTGCAGAATAGAATCCTAGGTGGATGCTTTCCTGAAATTACAGTTTTATTTCACCCTTATCCCCATAACCGTAATTTCCTTTATTCCTCTTATCACATGACATTTTATCTTATTATCATCTTACCCATTTTGATATTAACCCTTTATTTTTATTCGCGCTCGACCCTCGTATCAAGCGAACTTGAGTAAAAAAAAAGCCTTTTTAAAACCTCAAGCAAGGCAATAAATCCACTAAGATACAATGAGTTACTTAGTGTGAAAAATATGAAAAAGAAAATATTTATGAGACAGAAGAGGAATCAGGAAGGCAGTCATTGCATTTAAATTTTTGAATGTCAAATTTGATTGGAATTCGAGAAGACGAAAAGCGTTACTCAAAAGACAAGTGCGAGTAAATAAACAGTTAGCAGAGAACACACGGTTTCATTTAGCCAATTCTATAGTAAATCGATTAGACCGTATCGCCAATCTCGTCCTGATCTTAAATTTATAAAGTCTTGGTATCATATTGAAATGTTCATCAGAATAATTACCGTGAAAATATTTACAGAAAATGCAGAAGGAAGCTATGTTACAGCGAGGGGGGAGTCTGATTTGGTTTAGTTTGGTTTGATCTGTTTTACAGCATTTCAACCACAATGGGTTATTTAATGCCGACAATTTTTATTGCGGTAATATTTTTTTTTCTTTTTATCTATCTATCGATTTCAGTATATATTGATTTTGTATGGTTTGTCTTCCGGCATAACAAACACAATAGGTTATTTAATGCCGACAATTTTTATTGCTGGCAATAATTTTTATCTATTAATCTATTTCAGTATATATTGATTTGCTTTGGTTTGTTTTACGGCATATCAACCACAATGGGTTATTTAATGCCGGCATTTTTTTATTTCTGGTAATATTTTTTATCTATCTATCTATCTATCTATCTATCTATCTATCTATCTATCTATCTATCTATTTCAGTATATATTGATTTGCATTGGTTTGTTTTACGGCATATCAAGGGCAATGGGTTATTTAATGCCGACAATTTTTATTGCTGGTAATAATTTCCTTCAAAAATTTATTACTGGTAATATTTTTTCCTTCAAATATCTATGTCTGGTAATATTTTTCCTCCAATAATGTATCCCTGATATATATATATATATATATATATATATATATATATATATATATATATATATATATAAATATAAATATACATATATATATATATATATATATATATATATATATATATATATATCGGTAATATTTTTTTTCAAAAATGTATTGCTTGTAATGATATATTGCTGGTAATAATTTTTACAAAGTATTTCTGATATTTAAAACCCAATTTTACACCTTCATGGTGCCTTGACCCCAGTTTTAGGGAGGTGGGGCAACCATTTTACCATATCTGGGACCCTAACAGGTACTACCACCTCAGGTCAAGCTGAACCTGGGAACATCAGCAATTATGAGGTGGTTCCACGCTCCTCAAATCCTCCTGATCAGAGGCCTTGCTGTTGGACATATTTATCGTCTTACCCAGGACGCGGATGTAGTTTATTGTCATACCCAGGACGGTGTGGGGAAGTGACTAAATCCGAGATGCCAGGTTATGACAAATAACATTGCAGTTTCTTCTAAATATGTAGCAGGAGCTCAAGACCATATGTAACTGCAATATTTGAAGCGTGAACGAGTGTTTTACGCGGAGAGAAAACTTGTCTTGCACGACGCAGTGAACGAAATTACTTAACATTTGATTCTATATGCTCTTTCTTCCCACTTCATCAGAGAACGTTAGCCCGTGAAGCTGCATCGAGTCAATCTCGTAGAGATTAATATCAGCCATTCTAATGAGACGCAGGAAAGAATCTGATAATTAACAGAAAACGGTTTTTAATTTTTTTTTTTTTTTTTGAAGAGTTAAAATTAATAAATCATATTTTGTTCCCGTTAAACAGCAGATTAAAATCAGTATTCAAATGACCTCGCCTTCGTGTGGTTTCGAACTCCTTTCGCTACCCTCGTGGGGGGGAAGTATGCCGTCATGTAACCCATCAACAAGATTTCCGCTGATCGTTTGAAACAGAAATCGATGTATTGAAACAATTTCTTCAGCAAGATACACACGCTGTTTACTTTTTTATTATTATTTTTTTTATTTTTATTTTTATTTATTTATTTTTGTAATGCAAATATTCCCGTAATGTCGAAATAAATTTGTGTGCATTTCGCTTGTCTTTGCAAAACCAGGATTAATCGCATGGCTTCCTTTCAACATCACTTTTTATGGATGGAATCCTTGTCAAATATCTGGAAATTCTCTCAGGATAACCTCTTCGAAATCACCAAAATGGTTGAAAACGGGACGATTTATTTTCAAGATATTTCCGTATAAAGTGTCTGATTCTGTCAGTATCTCTGAGATCAAGAATTACAATTATCATGGTTTCAGCTCTTTGGAACATCATTTTCGATTCCCAGTCAAAACTAATCTTCAAAAATTTAAATGCAATGTCAATCGGTATCTTCAACCTTCTTGATTGCTCTTCTTTTATTATTCTTGTTATTAAATAAAGTTTTTCTTTTTATTGTTTTTCACACTAAGTAACTCATTGTATCTTAGAGGATTTTTTTAAGCGTTTCACCCCAAGCAAGGCGGGAAGCCACTAGCACGCAAAGGGTTACAGAGAGTTGAAGCGAAACGAAAGAGGAGTGATAGAGGAAAGGATGAAGAGAAGGATAGGGGATAGATCAAGACATCTGGAGTTGGATAGTATACCTATCAGGGAAACACGATGAAGGGAGGGAGTTCCACAGGCGAGAAGTGCGAGACATAAAGGTATTGGAATAGAAGAGATAGCTACATTTACCAGTTTCGACAGTGAAGGTGTGTGAGCGAGATACCAGCCTAATAGAACGCTTAAATTCATGAAGTTTCGGAACCCGGGAAGCAGTTACCATGAAAGTATTTGTAAAAAAAGACAGAGAGATGCGACCGCACGTCTGTGAGAGAGCGACTGCAGACGAGATGCCAGATCAGGGCCAATTACATTGTATATCCGTCTCTGGAACTTATCAAAAACCTTGAGACAAACAGAAGGTGTACCAGACAATATATGGCGATGATACTCCATGCAAGGGCAAATGGTTGATTTGTAGATTTGAAGGATCGACTCCGGGGAAACAGATTTCCTGGCGCGGCACAGGGAGCCAACATCCTTTGCAGTGGAAGAAGCTATTGACTTGAGGTTTTAAAACGAGTTAATGCAAAAATCGTTATGATGAATGTCGTGTGATAAGAGAACTAAATGAAATGCTTGGTTTTCATACTCACAGGGTTTCGGCCTAGTTTACAACGGGTGCAAGACAAGGATGTGTCTTGTTACCGGACTTATTCAACCGGACAGTGAAGCGTTTCTGGTTTCATTATTGGGGGCGACAATCTTAAAAAAGATAAGATATTCAGATGACAAACTGCTGATAGCAAATACTCAAAGGGGACTAGAATAACCCCTATTGAGCGGAAAGCAAGAAGAAGAGACAAAGCATTAAGACAGAATGCACGGTTGTTAGCGAGAGGTGCAACTCAACGTTCAAATTACAAATTAGAGATACTAAAATTTAAATTTTAAATGCCTGGGGAATGTTTTAACAGAGAACGGAAAGGGAAACACTGAAATCCGAAGACGAATAGCGAAATATGCCTTCTAAAAGATAAGCAAAATATTAAGTAACAGGAAAAAAATATCGTTAGAAACGAAGAAAAGAGATGAACTCTCAAGTAATATCAGTCTTTCGATATGGCAGCGAACGCTAGATAATCACAGAAGTGACTTGAAGCAACAAAATGTGATTCTACAGGAGGTTGCTGAGTATACTACGGACCAAAGAAGGCAGCAAAGAAAAAGGTTTTGAAAAAATGAGAAAAAAAGAACACTTACACTTAACATCCGAAGAAGATAGTTGAACTTTCTAAGGTATAGAAAGAAGAAAGAGGACATAGAAAATTTGATACTCACAAGACGTTGAAGGCAAAAGAAGTAAAGCGTTTCAATTCTTAGAGGGGATAATTCAGTTAATAATCAGATTATCGGTTAATAAACAACATCAGATTTATTCAACTTTGCGTCACTTATCCGTTTCTTATAGAGATTATGACGCTTGTCACTGTCAAATCAACGGATCAAGCTCACACACACATGTCAGGAAACGATCTATAATTTAGCCCAAGGTCTAAGAGAAAAAGAAGATTAAAGAAGAAGAAGAAGAAGGAGAATTAAAAGCGGAAACAGAAACAGAGTAAGTTAAACCAGAAGTAGAAGAAAAGAAAAAAGAAGTAGAAGGTGAACGAGAAAAAAAAGAAGCGGGGATAGAAGAAGAAGAAGAAAAAGAACAAGAACAAGAAGGAGAAGTAGAATAGGGGGAGGAGGATGAGCAGGAATAATAATAAGAAGAATTGAAAGTGGAAACAGAAGATTAAGTTGAAATAGAAGAAGAAATGAAAGAGAAAAGGAAGAAAAGAAGAAGTTGAGGAAGAAGAAGAGGAAGAAGAAGAAGAGGAGGAAACAGAAGAAGAGGAGGAAACAGAAGAAGAAAATGAGAAAACAGAAGAAGGAAGAGAAACAGAAGAGGAAGAAGAAATAGAAGAGGAAAAAAAGAATTTGAAGCAGAAGTTGAAAAAGAAGAAGAAGAAGAAGAAGAGGAAACAGGAGTAAAAAGTTGAAGAGGAAACAAGAATAATTTGAAGCGGAGGCAGAAGAAGAAGCTAAAAAGTTAGAACAATAACCTGATTTCGTACAAAGAATGCATATTCTATTCATAATGGACCTATCGTAAATTTCTTGTCAGCATTAAATAAGCCATTGAGGTTCTGATTTGTCGTAAAACAAAATAAACCAAACCAGATATTGAGACAGAAGAAAATCTGTTAAAATTGATTCGGCAATGCGACTGCAAATGAATCGATTAAATGAGCATTTATTTCTTCTGTGATGAAAAAAAAAGGTCTCAATCATTTAAAAGACAGGCTTATCCTATACCTCTAGACACCCGGCTGCGTTAAACCGTATAGTATATTTCCGAGTTAAATTTACGGACTCTGAAATTGCATTTAGCACTCCTAGTGTGCTGTAGGCTTTTGAAACGAGCTCGCTTCTGCCTGTTATGGCTGACAGAAGAAGAGAAATTACGTTGAAAATCGCTTCCCCGGTTTGGCGCTACGGATTGGCTTCGCCGTCGCCTGTAACGCCCTCAGAGTCTAAGGTGAACAATTTGAGTTTTATTTGCGATTGTTCGGTAAAATTAAAACCGCCATCAAAGCATGCCAGTCCGTTAACGTGTCGGCCTCAACCCCGGCCTTCGTTTCAGCGTAATTTCGCCCGCACCGATGCGGAATTGAAAGTAATCCGACCGATATTCACACCCACGTTGCTCGCTAGATGGCCGGTCCGCAAGTCGAGATAATAGGCCGAGCAATGAAACGGACATGTGATGTGCCCCGAAGTACTTGTCGAAGGATGTAACAATTACGGAATAAATTCTTACCGTCGCTGGCGCCCGCGGCTAACAACCAGATTCGAACAATCTAATCACTGCCTTCTCCACTTCAAACTGTTCTCCTAAACAAGACTATTGTTTCTTTAGATTGCCGCCATAATACCGTCCGTTAATTACGAAAAGTGCTCGCCGGCTAAATAAACCCGACAAATGGAAAGATGTTATATATATATATATATATATTTATATATATATATATTTATTTATTATTATTAAATTCTTTATTTCTATTCGTTTCTGTTAATTTAATTCCATTTTTCTTTTCTTTCGTTCTTTCTTTCGGTTTTCCGAATATATTTCTCTTAGCTCTTTGTTTCTCTTCTTTCTTTTGCTTTTTCTTTCTTTTAACTCTTTTTTTACTTCACTTCTTTTTTGTTAAGTCTTTCTTTCTTCTTTCTTTTTTCATTCATTTCTTTCTGTCTTTCATTCATTTAATTTGTTTTTTGTTTTTTTTCTGTCAATTATTTCCCTTAGCTCTTTCTTTATTTTCTAACTCTCTTTCTTTAAATCTTTCTTTCTTTTATTTCATTATTTCCTTCCTTCTTTCTTTCTCTCCTTCTTTCTTTCTTTTAGTTCTCCCTGTCTTCCTTATTTTCTTCCATTTTTTCTTCTTTTCTTTCTGTTTTCTTTCATTCTTTCTTTCTTTCTTTCTTTCTTTCATTACCATTAGATCTTTTACAGTTTCTCTTACTCCCTTTCTTTCTTTCTTTCTCAAATTTAGTTCTCCCTTTCTTTCTTTCTTTTGTTACTTTTAGATCTTTTTTTTTCTGTTTCTCTTTGTTCTTCTTTCTTTCTTTCTTTCTTTCTTTCTTTCTTTCTTTCTTTCTCTCCTTCTTTCTTTCTTTTAGTTCTCCGTCTTCCTATTTTCTTCCATTTTTCTTCATTTCTTTCTTTCTTTCTTTCTTTACCATTAGATCTTTTTTCTGTTTCTCTTTATCCCCCTTTCTTTCTTTCTTTCTTTCTTTCTTTCTTTCTCATTTTTAGTTCTCACTTACTTTCATTCTTTTGTTACGTTTAGATATTTTTTCTGCTTCTATTTGTCGTTCTTTCTTTCTTTCTTTCTTTCTTTCTTTCTTTCTTTCTTTCTTTCTATTATTACCTTTAGATGTTTCCTTGAGTTTCTCTTTAATTTTCTTCGTTTTCTAATTCTAGTTCCTTTCCTAGCCAACCATTCTTTCTTTTAGTTATTATTCTTTGTTTCTTTGTTTCTTTCTTTTCGTCTTTCTTTCTTTCTTTCTTTCTTTCATACTTTTAGTTATTTTTTCTTTTCTTTGTTTCTTTGTTTCTTTCTTTTCGTCTTTCTTTCTTTCTTCCATTCTTGTAGTTATTTTTTCTTTTCTTTGTTTGTTTGTTTGTTTCTTTCTTTCTTTTCCTCTTTCTTAATTTCTTTTACTTCTTTCTCTATTCCTTTCTTTTTTTTATTTCTTTCAAATACTTTCTTTATTTAATTCTTTCTCACTGCCTCTCTTTGTTTCTTTCTTTCTGTTATGTTTTCATCCTTTCAGAAAGTGTCAATCACCGCAACTTGCCATCTTTGTAGCCCTTAAAACTCTGAATTTTGTTTACTATCCTTCCCCACTCTGTTCTGACACAAATTTAAACAAGCATGTTTGTTTTATGTTTGTTTAATACAGTGCACCTAGAGCAAGGCCGAAAAACCACTCAAAGCAGAACGATACTGAATGATGAATGTTATATGAGCTTAAAATGAGGAAGCAGAACGTCAGTATTTCGAGGATACGGCGGATATATTGTCCTTAGAATTCATTGTCGTGTTCGGGGAATCATAAACGCGAGTGTCTGTGGAACATTTTAGTAGTTTTTTGAAAGAAGGTTTTTGGAGTTTAACACCCTCGTTACAAAAGGGATACGGAAGGGATAATAGTGATGCAATTCTGCTGAGGTTACAAGGGGGTCTTGAGGCATTCATGAATGGAGTAGTATCGATAAATTAACCACCGGTTTGCGAGGTTGCATCTGTGGGAGAGCAGCCGTAAATTTGAAAATAAGTCATCAACCTTCTACAAAGCCAGGAAAAGGATAGAATAGGGACCTATTCCTTGTTTCCTTCTGCCCTACTTGCTTTTGAGTGTCATTTTTCAAGCCTTCTTTCTTCATCATGCACCGCCTAACATTAAACTGCCTCTTTCTGAATGAAATCCTCTATTAGGCACATCGGGCGTTTTGCTGCCTCAAAATTTTAAAAATACTGATAATCCCTAGATGACTGTGTTACTGACAAATCCAAACTTAGAAGTAACTATCTTGGATATATTACATGTTTAAGAAGAAAACTCACGTTATATCTCTCTGACCATAGCTCAAATAGGTCTCATCTAAATACACATAGAGACCGACCACAATTTCTTCTTAATATACACGTTGATAATTCAAACGTCATCCACATGTGCAAACGGTCTGAAAATGATGAAAGCATTATTAATGAAAAAAGAAAAAAGTCAACACTCAGTGATATCAGCTACGAACACGGCCACAATGTGTTGACCGTGTTTGGAAAAAAAACCTTCCTATAACTCTAGATGCATACATAAAACAATGCATTTATTCAGTTAAGGACAAGATAAAATTCAGCAGGGATAAAAGCTAAAAGTATAGCCAAAAGCACTTGGGAAACATTCAAGGATTTTTATATAATTTTTGTCCTGAAAAAAAAAATTATACGAGCCATGAGAAACCATGAGAGAAATTATATAAAAACTCAACCACCAAAATTTGTCAGTTGTTTTTAACGAAATTTACAGACACACACACATACACACACACACACACACACACACACACACACACACACACACACACACACACACATATATATATATATATATATATATATATATATATATATAATGGACTCGGTCGATTTCGATGTATGAGGTTCTGACAACTTAATTGAATCAGTTATGAAATTTTGTGCAATAATCTTAAGGGGCATTTAATACAAGCTAGAGATTTGCAAAGGAGGTCACATATGGAGCAAGAGTGAGGATTGTGGGATGATATCACTGTTAGATTGGCTGACCTTTTAGATCTTGCTCTCACATCTTGAAGATAATTCAACACGTTGATCTCCATTCTACCCGCTATTTGGCTAAATGCTCAAGTGAGTTATGTCGTATATTGACAGCTGACAAGTTGCTTTTCAGCATGTCTATATATCTTAGACATAGGTGTCCTACATTCCTGTAGCCCTAATCTAACTGGCTGTACATTAGTATCTTCGATATAGAAATATATATATATATATATATATATATATATATATATATATATATATATAATTTAACACCTATCTTTTAGGAATATCTGATTGAATAAATGAGACACATTATAACTAATTTTTAGCTAAATCATTTCATACTCAACAATAACCTTCCGTGTACTGATGTAAAAGGATGTGAGATAGCTGTTTAAATTTCGTTTATATTCATTTCCAAGTACTTTAGAAATTTATCAAAGATCTTTTTCTGTGGTGCAAGTGGTACAAAATTATATGATGTTCCTTAGTACAAGTATTTAAAATTACTGTAATTTCTCATTATGCTTTCAGAGGCAAGACGATGACAAGGTGCTGAGCATTTATTAGAACGTGAAAAAATTATCTATTATGGATGTTTTTTTTATGTTTTAATATCACGGATATGCGTGCATTAAAGCGTGTAAAAAAAGTAAAAGTAGATTAAAAAAAGAGTTAGGATATTGAACGCAAGAGGGACAAAAGAAAACAACACATAACCTACCAAGAGCGATTGAGTAAATGGATGGCGGAACAAGGTTTAGGAGATTGAAGGCAAGAGGGACAGAGGAAAACAACGCATAACCGAACTAGAGAGATTGAGTAAATGGATGGCGGAACAAGGTTTAATAGATTTAAGTCAAGAGGGACAGAGGAAAACAACGCATAACCTACCTAGAGAGATTGAGTAAATGGATGGCGGAACAAGGTTTAGGAGATTGAAGTCAAGAGGGACAGAGGAAAACATCGCATAACCTACCTAGAGAGATTGAGTAAATGGATGGCGAAACAAGGTTTAGGAGATGGAAGGCAAGACGGACAGAGGAAAACAACGCATAACCTACCTAGAGAGATTGAGTAAATGGATGGCGGAACAAGGTTTAGGAGATTGAAGGCAAGAGGGACAGAGGAAAACAACGCATAACCTACCTAGAGAGATTGAGTAAATGGATGGCAGAACACGGTTAAGGAGATTGAAGTCAAGAGGGACAGAGGAAAACATCGCATAACCTACCTAGAGAGATTGAGTAAATGGATGGCGGAACAAGGTTTGGAGATTGAAGGCAAGAGGGACAGAGGAAAACATCGCATAACCTACCTAGAGAGATTGAGTAAATGGATGGCGGAACAAGGTTTAGGAGATTGAAGGCAAGAGGGACAGAGGAAAACAACGCATAACCTACCCAGAGAGATTGAGTAAATGGATGGCGGAACAAGGTTTAGGAGATTGAAGGCAAGAGGGAGAGAGGAAAACAACACATAACCTACCAAGAGAGATTGAGTAAATGGATGGCGGAACAAGGATTAGGAGATTGAAGTCAAGAGGGACAGAGGAAAACATCGCATAACCTACCTAGACAGATTGAGTAAATGGATGGCAGAATAAGGTTTAGGAGATTGAAGGCAAAAGGGACAGAGGAAAACAACGCATAACCTACCTAGAGAGATTGAGTAAATGGATGGCGGAACAAGGTTTAGGAGATTGAAGGCAAGAGGGACAGAGGAAAACAACGCATAACCTACCTAGAGAGATTGAGTAAATGGATGGCGGAACAAGGTTTAGGAGATTGAAGGCAAGAGGGACAGAAGAAAACATCGCATAACCTACCTAGAGTGATTGAGTAAATGGATGGCGGAACAAGGTTTAGGATATTGAAGGCAAGAGGGACAGAGGAAAACAACGCATAACCTACCTAGAGAGATTGAGTAAATGGATGGCGGAACAAGTTTTAGGAGATTGAAGGCAAGAGAGACAGAGGAAAACAACGCATAACCTACCTAGAGAGATTGAGTAATTGGATGGCGGAACAAGGTTTAGGAGATTGAAGGCAACAGGGACAGAGAAAAACATCGCGTAATCTACCTAGAGAGATTGAGTAAATGTATGACGGAACAAGGTTTAAGAGACTGAAGTCAAGAGGGACAGAGGAAAACATCGCGTAACCTACCTAGAGAGATTGAGTAAATGTATGACGGAAAAAGGTTTAGGAGATTGAAGGCAAGAGGGACAGAGGAAAACAACGCATAACCTACCTAGAGAGATTGAGTAAATGGATGGCGGAACAAGGTTTAGGAGATTGAAGGCAAGAGGGGCAGAGGAAAACAACACATAACCTACCAAGAGAGATTGAGTAATTGGATGGCGGAACAATGTTTAGGAGATTGAAGTCAAGAGGGACAGACGAAAACATCGCATAACCTACCTAGAGAGATTGAGTAAATGGATGGCGGAACAAGGTTTAGGAGATTGAAGGCAAGAGGGACAGAGGAAAACATCGCGTAATCTACCTAGAGAGATTGAGTAAATGTATGACGGAACAAGGTTTAGGAGATTGAAGGCAAGAGGGACAGAGGAAAACATCGCGTAACCTACCTAGAGAGATTGAGTAAATGTATGACGGAACAAGGTTTAGGAGATTGAAGGGAAGAGGGATAGAGGAAAACAACACATAACCTATCTGCAGAGATTGAGTAAATGGATGGCGGAACAAGGTTTAGGAGATTGAAGGGAAGAAGGACAGAGGAAAACAACACATAACCTACCTAGAGAGATTGAGTAAATGGATGGCGGAACAAGGTTTAGGAGATTGAAGGCAACAGGGACAGAGAAAAACAACACATAACCTACCTAGAGAGATTGAGTAAAAGGATGGCGGAACAATGTTTAGGAGATTGACGGCAAGAGGGACAGGGGAAAACAACACATAACCTACCAAGAGAGATTGAGTAATTGGATGGCGGAACAAGGTTTTGGAGATTGAAGGCAAGATGGACACAGGAAAACAACGCATAACCTACCTAGAGAGATTGAGTAAATGTATGACGGAACAAGGTTTAGGAGATTGAAGGCAAGAGGGACAGAGGAAAACATCGCGTAACCTACCTAGAGAGATTGAGTAAATGTATGACGGAACAATGTTTAGGAGATTGAAGGCAAGAGGGACAGAGAAAAACCACACATAACCTACCTAGAGAGATTGAGTAAATGGATGGCGGAACAAGGTTTAGGAGATTGAAGTCAAGAGGGACAGAGGAAAACAACGCATAACCTACCTAGAGAGATTGAGTAAATGGATGGCGGAACAAGGTTTAGGAGATTGAAGGCAAGAGGGACAGACGAAAACATCGCATAACCTACCTAGAGAGACTGAGTAAATGGATGGCGGAACAAGGTTTAGGAGATTGAAGGCAAGAGGGACAGAGGAAAACAACGCATAACATACCTAGAGAGATTGAGTAAATGGATGGCGGAACAAGGTTTAGGAGATTGAAGGCAAGAGGGACAGAGGAAAACATCGCGTAACCTACCTAGAGAGATTGAGTAAATGTATGACGGAACAAGGTTTAGGAGATTGAAGGCAAGAGGGTCAGAGGAAAACAACGCATAACCTACCTAGAGAGATTGAGTAAATGGATGGCGGAACAAGGTTTAGGAGATTGAAGTCAAGAGGGACAGAGGGAAACAACACATAACCTACCAAGAGAGATTGAGTAAATGGATGGCGGAACAAGGTTTAGGAGATTGAAGTCAAGAGGGACAGAGGAAAACATCGCATAACCTACCTAGAGAGATTGAGTACATGGATGGCGGAACAAGGTTTAGAAGATTGAAGGCAAGAGGGACAGAGGAAAACAACGCATAACCTACCTAGAGAGATTGAGTAAATGGATGGCGGAACAAGTTTTAGGAGATTGAAGGCAACAGGGACAGAGAAAAACAACACATAACCTACCTAGAGAGATTGAGTAAAAGGATGGCGGAACAAGGTTTAGGAGATTGACGGCAAGAGGGACAGAGGAAAACAACACATAACCTACCAAGAGAGATTGAGTAATTGGATGGCGGAACAAGGTTTAGGAGATTGAAGGCAAGATGGACACAGGAAAACAACGCATAACCTACCTAGAGAGATTGAGTAAATGTATGACGGAACAAGGTTTAGGAGATTGAAGGCAAGACGGACAGAGGAAAACATCGCGTAACCTACCTAGAGAGATTGAGTAAATGTATGACAGAACAATGTTTAGGAGATTGAAGGCAAGAGGGACAGAGGAAAACAACGCATATCCTACCTAGAGAGATTGAGTAAATGGATGGCGGAACAAGGTTCAGGAGATTGAAGGCAAGAGGGACAGAGGAAAACAACACATAACCTGTCAAGAGAGATTGAGCAAATGGATAGCGGAACAAGGTTTTAGGAGATTGAAGTCAAGAGGGACAGAGGAAAACATCGCATAACCTACCTAGAGAAATTGAGTAAATGGATGGCGGAACAAGGTTTAGGAGATTGAAGGCAAGAGGGACAGAGAAAAACAACACATAACCTACCTAGAGAGATTGAGTAAATGGATGGCGGAACAAGGTTTAGGAGATTGAAGGCAAGAGGGAGAGAGGAAAACAACACATAACCTACCTAGAGAGATTGAGTAAATGGATGGCGGAACAAGGTTTAGGAGATTGAAGGCAACAGGGACAGAGAAAAACAACACATAACCTACCTAGAGAGATTGAGTAAATGGATGGCGGAACAAGGTTTAGGAGATTGAAGGCAAGAGGGAGAGAGGAAAACAACACATAACCTACCTAGAGAGATTGAGTAAATGGATGGCGGAACAAGGTTTAGGAGATTGAAGGCAACAGGGACAGAGAAAAACAACACATAACCTACCTAGAGAGATTGAGTAAATGGATGGCGGAACAAGGTTTAGGAGATTGAAGGAAACAGGGACAGAGGAAAACAACACATAACCTACCAAGAGAGATTGAGTAATTGGATGGCGGAACAAGGTTTAGGAGATTGAAGGCAAGATGGACAGAGGAAAACAACGCATAACCTACCTAGAGAAATTGAGTAAATGGATTGCGGAACAAGGTTTAGGAGATTGAAGGCAAGAGGGTCAGAGGAAAACAACGCATAACCTACCTAGAGAGATTGAGTAAATGGATGGCGGAACAAGGTTCAGGAGATTGAAGGCAAGAGGGACAGAGGAAAACAACGCATAACCTACCTAGAGAGATTTAGTAAATGGATGGCGAAACATGGTTTAGGAGATTGAAGGCAAGAGGGACAGAGGAAAACAACGCATAACATACCTAGAGAGATTGAGTAAATGGATGGCGGAACAAGGTTTAGGGGATTGAAGGCAACCGGGACAGAGAAAAAAAACACATAACCTACCTAGAGAGATTGAGTAAATGGATGGCGGAACAAGGTTTAGGAGATTGAAGGCAAGAGGGACAGAGGAAAACATCGCGTAACCTACCTAGAGAGATTGAGTAAATGTATGACGGAACAAGGTTTAGGAGATTGAAGGCAAGAGGGTCAGAGGAAAACAACGCATAACCTACCTAGAGAGATTGAGTAAATGGATGGCGGAACAAGGTTTAGGAGATTGAAGTCAAGAGGGACAGAGGGAAACAACACATAACCTACCAAGAGAGATTGAGTAATTGGATGGCGGAACAAGGTTTAGGAGATTGAAGTCAAGAGGGACAGAGGAAAATATCGCATAACCTACCTAGAGAGATTGAGTACATGGATGGCGGAACAAGGTTTAGAAGATTGAAGGCAAGAGGGACAGAGGAAAACATCGCGTAATCTACCTAGAGAGATTGAGTAAATGTATGACGGAACAAGGTTTAGGAGATTGAAGGCAAGAGGGACAGAGGAAAACATCGCGTAACCTACCTAGAGAGATTGAGTAAATGTATGACGGAACAAGGTTTAGGAGATTGAAGGGAAGAGGGATAGAGGAAAACAACACATAACCTATCTGCAGAGATTGAGTAAATGGATGGCGGAACAAGGTTTAGGAGATTGAAGGGAAGAAGGACAGAGGAAAACAACACATAACCTACCTAGAGAGATTGAGTAAATGGATGGCGGAACAAGGTTTAGGAGATTGAAGGCAACAGGGACAGAGAAAAACAACACATAACCTACCTAGAGAGATTGAGTAAAAGGATGGCGGAACAATGTTTAGGAGATTGACGGCAAGAGGGACAGAGGAAAACAACACATAACCTACCAAGAGAGATTGAGTAATTGGATGGCGGAACAAGGTTTTGGAGATTGAAGGCAAGAGGGTCAGAGGAAAACAACGCATAACCTACCTAGAGAGATTGAGTAAATGGATGGCGGAACAAGGTTCAGGAGATTGAAGGCAAGAGGGACAGAGGAAAACAACGCATAACCTACCTAGAGAGATTTAGTAAATGGATGGCGAAACATGGTTTAGGAGATTGAAGGCAAGAGGGACAGAGGAAAACAACGCATAACATACCTAGAGAGATTGAGTAAATGGATGGCGGAACAAGGTTTAGGGGATTGAAGGCAACCGGGACAGAGAAAAAAAACACATAACCTACCTAGAGAGATTGAGTAAATGGATGGCGGAACAAGGTTTAGGAGATTGAAGGCAAGAGGGACAGAGGAAAACATCGCGTAACCTACCTAGAGAGATTGAGTAAATGTATGACGGAACAAGGTTTAGGAGATTGAAGGCAAGAGGGTCAGAGGAAAACAACGCATAACCTACCTAGAGAGATTGAGTAAATGGATGGCGGAACAAGGTTTAGGAGATTGAAGTCAAGAGGGACAGAGGGAAACAACACATAACCTACCAAGAGAGATTGAGTAATTGGATGGCGGAACAAGGTTTAGGAGATTGAAGTCAAGAGGGACAGAGGAAAACATCGCATAACCTACCTAGAGAGATTGAGTACATGGATGGCGGAACAAGGTTTAGAAGATTGAAGGCAAGAGGGACAGAGGAAAACATCGCGTAATCTACCTAGAGAGATTGAGTAAATGTATGACGGAACAAGGTTTAGGAGATTGAAGGCAAGAGGGACAGAGGAAAACATCGCGTAACCTACCTAGAGAGATTGAGTAAATGTATGACGGAACAAGGTTTAGGAGATTGAAGGGAAGAGGGATAGAGGAAAACAACACATAACCTATCTGCAGAGATTGAGTAAATGGATGGCGGAACAAGGTTTAGGAGATTGAAGGGAAGAAGGACAGAGGAAAACAACACATAACCTACCTAGAGAGATTGAGTAAATGGATGGCGGAACAAGGTTTAGGAGATTGAAGGCAACAGGGACAGAGAAAAACAACACATAACCTACCTAGAGAGATTGAGTAAAAGGATGGCGGAACAATGTTTAGGAGATTGACGGCAAGAGGGACAGAGGAAAACAACACATAACCTACCAAGAGAGATTGAGTAATTGGATGGCGGAACAAGGTTTTGGAGATTGAAGGCAAGAGGGTCAGAGGAAAACAACGCATAACCTACCTAGAGAGATTGAGTAAATGGATGGCGGAACAAGGTTCAGGAGATTGAAGGCAAGAGGGACAGAGGAAAACAACGCATAACCTACCTAGAGAGATTTAGTAAATGGATGGCGAAACATGGTTTAGGAGATTGAATGCAAGAGGGACAGAGGAAAACAACGCATAACATACCTAGAGAGATTGAGTAAATGGATGGCGGAACAAGGTTTAGGGGATTGAAGGCAACCGGGACAGAGAAAAAAAACACATAACCTACCTAGAGAGATTGAGTAAATGGATGGCGGAACAAGGTTTAGGAGATTGAAGGCAAGAGGGCAGAGGAAAACATCGCGTAACCTACCTAGAGAGATTGAGTAAATGTATGACGGAACAAGGTTTAGGAGATTGAAGGCAAGAGGGTCAGAGGAAAACAACGCATAACCTACCTAGAGAGATTGAGTAAATGGATGGCGGAACAAGGTTTAGGAGATTGAAGTCAAGAGGGACAGAGGGAAACAACACATAACCTACCAAGAGAGATTGAGTAATTGGATGGCGGAACAAGGTTTAGGAGATTGAAGTCAAGAGGGACAGAGGAAAACATCGCATAACCTACCTAGAGAGATTGAGTACATGGATGGCGGAACAAGGTTTAGAAGATTGAAGGCAAGAGGGACAGAGGAAAACATCGCGTAATCTACCTAGAGAGATTGAGTAAATGTATGACGGAACAAGGTTTAGGAGATTGAAGGCAAGAGGGACAGAGGAAAACATCGCGTAACCTACCTAGAGAGATTGAGTAAATGTATGACGGAACAAGGTTTAGGAGATTGAAGGGAAGAGGGATAGAGGAAAACAACACATAACCTATCTGCAGAGATTGAGTAAATGGATGGCGGAACAAGGTTTAGGAGATTGAAGGGAAGAAGGACAGAGGAAAACAACACATAACCTACCTAGAGAGATTGAGTAAATGGATGGCGGAACAAGGTTTAGGAGATTGAAGGCAACAGGGACAGAGAAAAACAACACATAACCTACCTAGAGAGATTGAGTAAAAGGATGGCGGAACAATGTTTAGGAGATTGACGGCAAGAGGGACAGAGGAAAACAACACATAACCTACCAAGAGAGATTGAGTAATTGGATGGCGGAACAAGGTTTTGGAGATTGAAGGCAAGATGGACACAGGAAAACAACGCATAACCTACCTAGAGAGATTGAGTAAATGTATGACGGAACAAGGTTTAGGAGATTGAAGGCAAGAGGGACAGAGGAAAACATCGCGTAACCTACCTAGAGAGATTGAGTAAATGTATGACGGAACAATGTTTAGGAGATTGAAGGCAAGAGGGACAGAGAAAAACCACACATAACCTACCTAGAGAGATTGAGTAAATGGATGGCGGAACAAGGTATAGGAGATTGAAGTCAAGAGGGACAGAGGAAAACAACGCATAACCTACCTAGAGAGATTGAGTAAATGGATGGCGGAACAAGGTTTAGGAGATTGAAGGCAAGAGGGACAGACGAAAACATCGCATAACCTACCTAGAGAGACTGAGTAAATGGATGGCGGAACAAGGTTTAGGAGATTGAAGGCAAGAGGGACAGAGGAAAACAACGCATAACATACCTAGAGAGATTGAGTAAATGGATGGCGGAACAAGGTTTAGGGGATTGAAGGCAACCGGGACAGAGAAAAAAAACACATAACCTACCTAGAGAGATTGAGTAAATGGATGGCGGAACAAGGTTTAGGAGATTGAAGGCAAGAGGGACAGAGGAAAACATCGCGTAACCTACCTAGAGAGATTGAGTAAATGTATGACGGAACAAGGTTTAGGAGATTGAAGGCAAGAGGGTCAGAGGAAAACAACGCATAACCTACCTAGAGAGATTGAGTAAATGGATGGCGGAACAAGGTTTAGGAGATTGAAGTCAAGAGGGACAGAGGGAAACAACACATAACCTACCAAGAGAGATTGAGTAAATGGATGGCGGAATAAGGTTTAGGAGATTGAAGTCAAGAGGGACAGAGGAAAACATCGCATAACCTACCTAGAGAGATTGAGTACATGGATGGCGGAACAAGGTTTAGAAGATTGAAGGCAAGAGGGACAGAGGAAAACAACGCATAACCTACCTAGAGAGATTGAGTAAATGGATGGCGGAACAAGTTTTAGGAGATTGAAGGCAACAGGGACAGAGAAAAACAACACATAACCTACCTAGAGAGATTGAGTAAAAGGATGGCGGAACAAGGTTTAGGAGATTGACGGCAAGAGGGACAGAGGAAAACAACACATAACCTACCAAGAGAGATTGAGTAATTGGATGGCGGAACAAGGTTTAGGAGATTGAAGGCAAGATGGACACAGGAAAACAACGCATAACCTACCTAGAGAGATTGAGTAAATGTATGACGGAACAAGGTTTAGGAGATTGAAGGCAAGACGGACAGAGGAAAACATCGCGTAACCTACCTAGAGAGATTGAGTAAATGTATGACAGAACAATGTTTAGGAGATTGAAGGCAAGAGGGACAGAGGAAAACAACGCATATCCTACCTAGAGAGATTGAGTAAATGGATGGCGGAACAAGGTTCAGGAGATTGAAGGCAAGAGGGACAGAGGAAAACAACACATAACCTGTCAAGAGAGATTGAGCAAATGGATGGCGGAACAAGGTTTTAGGAGATTGAAGTCAAGAGGGACAGAGGAAAACATCGCATAACCTACCTAGAGAAATTGAGTAAATGGATGGCGGAACAAGGTTTAGGAGATTGAAGGCAACAGGGACAGAGAAAAACAACACATAACCTACCTAGAGAGATTGAGTAAATGGATGGCGGAACAAGGTTTAGGAGATTGAAGGAAACAGGGACAGAGGAAAACAACACATAACCTACCAAGAGAGATTGATTAATTGGATGGCGGAACAAGGTTTAGGAGATTGAAGGCAAGATGGACAGAGGAAAACAACGCATAACCTACCTAGAGAAATTGAGTAAATGGATTGCGGAACAAGGTTTAGGAGATTGAAGGCAAGAGGGACAGAGGAAAACAACGCATAACCTACCTAGAGAGATTTAGTAAATGGATGGCGAAACATGGTTTAGGAGATTGAAGGCAAGAGGGACAGAGGAAAACAACGCATAACATACCTAGAGAGATTGAGTAAATGGATGGCGGAACAAGGTTTAGGGGATTGAAGGCAACCGGGACAGAGAAAAAAAACACATAACCTACCTAGAGAGATTGAGTAAATGGATGGCGGAACAAGGTTTAGGAGATTGAAGGCAAGAGGGACAGAGGAAAACATCGCGTAACCTACCTAGAGAGATTGAGTAAATGTATGACGGAACAAGGTTTAGGAGATTGAAGGCAAGAGGGTCAGAGGAAAACAACGCATAACCTACCTAGAGAGATTGAGTAAATGGATGGCGGAACAAGGTTTAGGAGATTGAAGTCAAGAGGGACAGAGGGAAACAACACATAACCTACCAAGAGAGATTGAGTAAATGGATGGCGGAACAAGGTTTAGGAGATTGAAGTCAAGAGGGACAGAGGAAAACATCGCATAACCTACCTAGAGAGATTGAGTACATGGATGGCGGAACAAGGTTTAGAAGATTGAAGGCAAGAGGGACAGAGGAAAACAACGCATAACCTACCTAGAGAGATTGAGTAAATGGATGGCGGAACAAGTTTTAGGAGATTGAAGGCAACAGGGACAGAGAAAAACAACACATAACCTACCTAGAGAGATTGAGTAAAAGGATGGCGGAACAAGGTTTAGGAGATTGACGGCAAGAGGGACAGAGGAAAACAACACATAACCTACCAAGAGAGATTGAGTAATTGGATGGCGGAACAAGGTTTAGGAGATTGAAGGCAAGATGGACACAGGAAAACAACGCATAACCTACCTAGAGAGATTGAGTAAATGTATGACGGAACAAGGTTTAGGAGATTGAAGGCAAGACGGACAGAGGAAAACATCGCGTAACCTACCTAGAGAGATTGAGTAAATGTATGACAGAACAATGTTTAGGAGATTGAAGGCAAGAGGGACAGAGGAAAACAACGCATATCCTACCTAGAGAGATTGAGTAAATGGATGGCGGAACAAGGTTCAGGAGATTGAAGGCAAGAGGGACAGAGGAAAACAACACATAACCTGTCAAGAGAGATTGAGCAAATGGATGGCGGAACAAGGTTTTAGGAGATTGAAGTCAAGAGGGACAGAGGAAAACATCGCATAACCTACCTAGAGAAATTGAGTAAATGGATGGCGGAACAAGGTTTAGGAGATTGAAGGCAAGAGGGACAGAGAAAAACAACACATAACCTACCTAGAGAGATTGAGTAAATGGATGGCGGAACAAGGTTTAGGAGATTGAAGGCAAGAGGGACAGAGGAAAACAACGCATAACCTACCTAGAGAGATTGAGTAAATGGATGGCGGAACAAGGTTTAGGAGATTGAAGGCAACAGGTACAGAGAAAAACAACACATAACCTACCTAGAGAGATTGAGTAAATGGATGGCGGAACAAGGTTTAGGAGATTGAAGGAAACAGGGACAGAGGAAAACAACACATAACCTACCAAGAGAGATTGAGTAATTGGATGGCGGAACAAGGTTTAGGAGATTGAAGGCAAGATGGACAGAGGAAAACAACGCATAACCTACCTAAAGAGATTGAGTAAATTGATGGCGGAACAAGGTTTAGGAGATTGAAGTCAAGAGGGACAGAGGAAAACAACGCATATCCTTGCTAGAGAGATTGAGTAAATGGATGGCGGAACAAGGTTCAGGAGATTGAAGGCAAGAGGGACAGAGGAAAACAACACATAACCTGTCAAGAGAGATTGAGCAAATGGATGGCGGAACAAGGTTTAGGAGATTGAAGGGAAGAGGGATAGAGGAAAACAACACATAACCTACCTACAGAGATTGAGTAAATGGATGGCGGAACAAGGTTTAGGAGATTGAAGGGAAGAAGGACAGAGGAAAACAACACATAACCTACCTAGAGAGATTGAGTAAATGGATGGCGGAACAAGGTTTAGGAGATTGAATGGCAAGAGGGACAGAGGAAAACAACGCATAAGCTACCTAGAGAGATTGAGTAAATGAATGATGGAACAAGGTTTAGGAGATTGAAGGCAAGAGGGTCCGAGGAAAACAACACATAACCTACATACAGAGATTGAGTAAATGGATGGCGGAACAAGGTTTAGGAGATTGAAGGTAAGAGAGACAGACGAAAACAACGCTTAACCTACCTAGAGAGATTCAGTAAATGGATGGCGGAACAAGGTTTAGGAGATTGAAGGTAAGAGAGACAGAGGAAAACAACGCTTAACCTACCAAGAGAGATTGAGTAAATGGATGGCGGAACAAGGTTTAGGAGATTGAAGGCAAGATGGACACAGGAAAACAACGCATAACCTACCTAGAGAGATTGAGTAAATGTATGACGGAACAAGGTTTAGGAGATTGAAGGCAAGACGGACAGAGGAAAACATCGTGTAACCTACCTAGAGAGATTGAGTAAATGTATGACAGAACAATGTTTAGGAGATTGAAGGCAAGAGAGACAGAGGAAAACAACGCTTAACCTACCAAGAGAGATTGAGTAAATGGATGGCGGAACAAGGTTTAGGAGATTGAAGGTAAGAGAGACAGAGGACAACAAAGCATAACCTACCTAGAGAGATTGGGTAAATGGATGGGGAACAAGGTTTAGGAGATTTAAGGCAAGAGGGACAGAGGAAAACAACGCATAACCTACCTAGAGAGATTGAGTAAATGGATGGGGGAACAAGGTTTGGGAGATTGAAGGCAAGAGGGACAGAGGAAAACAACGCATAACCTACCTAGAGAGATTGAGTAAATGGATGGCGGTACAAGGTTTAGGAGATTAAAGGCAAGAGGGACAGAGGAAAACAACGCATAACCTACCTAGAGAGATTGAGTAAATGGATGGCGGAACAAGGTTTAGGAGATTGAAGGCAAGAGGCACAGAGGAAAACATCGCGTAACCTACCTAGAGAGATTGAGTAAATGTATGACGGAAAAAGGTTTAAGAGATTGAAGGCAAGAGGGACAGTGGAAAACATCGCGTAACCTACCTATAGAGATTGAGTAAATGTATGACGGAACAAGTTTTAGGAGATTGAAGGGAAGAGGGACTGGGGAAAACAACGCATAACCTACCTAGAGAGATTGAGTAAATGGATGGCGGAACAAGGTTTAGGAGATTGAAGTCAAGAGGGACAGAGGAAAACAACACATAACCTACCAAGAGATGTTGAGTAAATGGATGGCGGAACAAGGTTTAGGAGATTGAAGTCAAGAGGGTCAAAGGAAAACATCGCATAACCTACCTAGACAGATTGAGTAAATGGATGGCGGAACAAGGTTTAGGAGATTGAAGGCAAGAGGGACAGAGGAAAACAACACATAACCTACCAAGAGAGATTGAGTAATTGGATGGCGGAACGATGTTTAGGAGATTGAATGGAAGAGGGACAGAGGAAAACATCGCATAACCTGTCTAGAGAGATTGAGTAAATAGATGGCGGAACAAGGTTTAGTAGATTGAAGGAAAGAGGGACAGAGAAAAACAACACATAACCTACCTAGAGGGATTGAGTAAATGGATGGCGGAACAAGGTTTAGGAGATTGAAGGCAAGAGGGACAGAGGAAAACAACACATAACCTACCAAGAGAGATTGAGTAATTGGATGGCGGAACAATGTTTAGGAGATTGAAGGGAAGAGGGACAGAGGAAAACATCGCATAACCTGTCTAGAGAGATTGAGTAAATAGATGGCGGAACAAGGTTTAGGAGATTGAAGGCAAGAGGGACAGAGAAAAACAACACATAACCTACCTAGAGGGATTGAGTAAATGGATGGCGGAACAAGGTTTAGGAGATTGAAGGCAAGAGGGACAGAGGAAAACAACACATAACCTACCTAGTGAGATTGAGTAAATGGATGGCGGAACAAGGTTTAGGAGATTGACGGCAAGAGGGACAGAGGAAAACAACGCTTAACGTACCTAGAGAGATTTAGTAAATGGATGGCGAAACATGGTTTAGGAGATTGAAGGCAAGAGGGACAGAGGAAAACAACACATAACCTACCAAGAGAGCTTGAGTAATTGGATGGCGGAACAAGGTTTAGGAGATTGAAGGCAAGAGGGACAGAGGAAAACAACGCATAACCTACCTAGAGAGATTGAGTAAATGGATGGCGGAACAAGTTTTAGGAGATTGAAGGCAACAGGGACAGAGAAAAACAACACATAACCTACCTAGAGAGATTGAGTAAAAGGATGGCGGAACAAGGTTTAGGAGATTGACGGCAAGAGGGACAGAGGAAAACAACACATAACCTACCAAGAGAGATTGAGTAATTGGATGGCGGAACAAGGATTAGGAGATTGAAGGCAAGATGGACACAGGAAAACAACGCATAACCTACCTAGAGAGATTGAGTAAATGTATGACGGAACAAGGTTTAGGAGATTGAAGGCAAGACGGACAGAGGAAAACATCGCGTAACCTACCTAGAGAGATTGAGTAAATGTATGACAGAACAATGTTTAGGAGATTGAAGGCAAGAGGGACAGAGGAAAACAACGCATATCCTACCTAGAGAGATTGAGTAAATGGATGGCGGAACAAGGTTCAGGAGATTGAAGGCAAGAGGGACAGAGGAAAACAACACATAACCTGTCAAGAGAGATTGAGCAAATGGATGGCGGAACAAGGTTTTAGGAGATTGAAGTCAAGAGGGACAGAGGAAAACATCGCATAACCTACCTAGAGAAATTGAGTAAATGGATGGCGGAACAAGGTTTAGGAGATTGAAGGCAACAGGGACAGAGAAAAACAACACATAACCTACCTAGAGAGATTGAGTAAATGGATGGCGGAACAAGGTTTAGGAGATTGAAGGAAACAGGGACAGAGGAAAACAACACATAACCTACCAAGAGAGATTGAGTAATTGGATGGCGGAACAAGGTTTAGGAGATTGAAGGCAAGATGGACAGAGGAAAACAACGCATAACCTACCTAGAGAAATTGAGTAAATGGATTGCGGAACAAGGTTTAGGAGATTGAAGGCAAGAGGGTCAGAGGAAAACAACGCATAACCTACCTAGAGAGATTGAGTAAATGGATGGCGGAACAAGGTTCAGGAGATTGAAGGCAAGAGGGACAGAGGAAAACAACGCATAACCTACCTAGAGAGATTTAGTAAATGGATGGCGAAACATGGTTTAGGAGATTGAAGGCAAGAGGGACAGAGGAAAACAACGCATAACATACCTAGAGAGATTGAGTAAATGGATGGCGGAACAAGGTTTAGGGGATTGAAGGCAACCGGGACAGAGAAAAAAAACACATAACCTACCTAGAGAGATTGAGTAAATGGATGGCGGAACAAGGTTTAGGAGATTGAAGGCAAGAGGGACAGAGGAAAACATCGCGTAACCTACCTAGAGAGATTGAGTAAATGTATGACGGAACAAGGTTTAGGAGATTGAAGGCAAGAGGGTCAGAGGAAAACAACGCATAACCTACCTAGAGAGATTGAGTAAATGGATGGCGGAACAAGGTTTAGGAGATTGAAGTCAAGAGGGACAGAGGGAAACAACACATAACCTACCAAGAGAGATTGAGTAAATGGATGGCGGAACAAGGTTTAGGAGATTGAAGTCAAGAGGGACAGAGGAAAACATCGCATAACCTACCTAGAGAGATTGAGTACATGGATGGCGGAACAAGGTTTAGAAGATTGAAGGCAAGAGGGACAGAGGAAAACAACGCATAACCTACCTAGAGAGATTGAGTAAATGGATGGCGGAACAAGTTTTAGGAGATTGAAGGCAACAGGGACAGAGAAAAACAACACATAACCTACCTAGAGAGATTGAGTAAAAGGATGGCGGAACAAGGTTTAGGAGATTGACGGCAAGAGGGACAGAGGAAAACAACACATAACCTACCAAGAGAGATTGAGTAATTGGATGGCGGAACAAGGTTTAGGAGATTGAAGGCAAGATGGACACAGGAAAACAACGCATAACCTACCTAGAGAGATTGAGTAAATGTATGACGGAACAAGGTTTAGGAGATTGAAGGCAAGACGGACAGAAAAAAACATCGCGTAACCTACCTAGAGAGATTGAGTAAATGTATGACAGAACAATGTTTAGGAGATTGAAGGCAAGAGGGACAGAGGAAAACAACGCATATCCTACCTAGAGAGATTGAGTAAATGGATGGCGGAACAAGGTTCAGGAGATTGAAGGCAAGAGGGACAGAGGAAAACAACACATAACCTGTCAAGAGAGATTGAGCAAATGGATGGCGGAACAAGGTTTTAGGAGATTGAAGTCAAGAGGGACAGAGGAAAACATCGCATAACCTACCTAGAGAAATTGAGTAAATGGATGGCGGAACAAGGTTTAGGAGATTGAAGGCAAGAGGGACAGAGAAAAACAACACATAACCTACCTAGAGAGATTGAGTAAATGGATGGCGGAACAAGGTTTAGGAGATTGAAGGCAAGAGGGACAGAGGAAAACATCGCATAACCTACCTAGAGAGATTGAGTAAATGGATGGCGGAACAAGGTTTAGGAGATTGAAGGCAACAGGTACAGAGAAAAACAACACATAACCTACCTAGAGAGATTGAGTAAATGGATGGCGGAACAAGGTTTAGGAGATTGAAGGAAACAGGGACAGAGGAAAACAACACATAACCTACCAAGAGAGATTGAGTAATTGGATGGCGGAACAAGGTTTAGGAGATTGAAGGCAAGATGGTCAGAGGAAAACAACGCATAACCTACCTAAAGAGATTGAGTAAATTGATGGCGGAACAAGGTTTAGGAGATTGAAGTCAAGAGGGTCAGAGGAAAACAACGCATATCCTTGCTAGAGAGATTGAGTAAATGGATGGCGGAACAAGGTTAAGGAGATTGAAGGCAAGAGGGACAGAGGAAAACAACACATAACCTGTCAAGAGAGATTGAGCAAATGGATGGCGGAACAAGGTTTAGGAGATTGAAGGGAAGAGGGATAGAGGAAAACAACACATAACCTACCTACAGAGATTGAGTAAATGGATGGCGGAACAAGGTTTAGGAGATTGAAGGGAAGAAGGACAGAGGAAAACAACACATAACCTACCTAGAGAGATTGAGTAAATGGATGGCGGAACAAGGTTTAGGAGATTGAATGGCAAGAGGGACAGAGGAAAACAACGCATAAGCTACCTAGAGAGATTGAGTAAATGAATGATGGAACAAGGTTTAGGAGATTGAAGGCAAGAGGGTCCGAGGAAAACAACACATAACCTACATACAGAGATTGAGTAAATGGATGGCGGAACAAGGTTTAGGAGATTGAAGGTAAGAGAGACAGACGAAAACAACGCTTAACCTACCTAGAGAGATTCAGTAAATGGATGGCGGAACAAGGTTTAGGAGATTGAAGGTAAGAGAGACAGAGGAAAACAACGCTTAACCTACCAAGAGAGATTGAGTAAATGGATGGCGGAACAAGGTTTAGGAGATTGAAGGTAAGAGAGACAGAGGAAAACAACGCTTAACCTACCAAGAGAGATTGAGTAAATGGATGGCGGAACAAGGTTTAGGAGATTGAAGGTAAGAGAGACAGAGGACAACAAAGCATAACCTACCTAGAGAGATTGGGTAAATGGATGGGGAACAAGGTTTAGGAGATTTAAGGCAAGAGGGACAGAGGAAAACAACGCATAACCTACCTAGAGAGATTGAGTAAATGGATGGGGGAACAAGGTTTGGGAGATTGAAGGCAAGAGGGACAGAGGAAAACAACGCATAACCTACCTAGAGAGATTGAGTAAATGGATGGCGGTACAAGGTTTAGGAGATTAAAGGCAAGAGGGACAGAGGAAAACAACGCATAACCTACCTAGAGAGATTGAGTAAATGGATGGCGGAACAAGGTTTAGGAGATTGAAGGCAAGAGGCACAGAGGAAAACATCGCGTAACCTACCTAGAGAGATTGAGTAAATGTATGACGGAAAAAGGTTTAGGAGATTGAAGGCAAGAGGGACAGTGGAAAACATCGCGTAACCTACCTATAGAGATTGAGTAAATGTATGACGGAACAAGTTTTAGGAGATTGAAGGGAAGAGGGACTGGGGAAAACAACGCATAACCTACCTAGAGAGATTGAGTAAATGGATGGCGGAACAAGGTTTAGGAGATTGAAGTCAAGAGGGACAGAGGAAAACAACACATAACCTACCAAGAGATGTTGAGTAAATGGATGGCGGAACAAGGTTTAGGAGATTGAAGTCAAGAGGGTCAAAGGAAAACATCGCATAACCTACCTAGACAGATTGAGTAAATGGATGGCGGAACAAGGTTTAGGAGATTGAAGGCAAGAGGGACAGAGGAAAACAACACATAACCTACCAAGAGAGATTGAGTAATTGGATGGCGGAACGATGTTTAGGAGATTGAATGGAAGAGGGACAGAGGAAAACATCGCATAACCTGTCTAGAGAGATTGAGTAAATAGATGGCGGAACAAGGTTTAGTAGATTGAAGGCAAGAGGGACAGAGAAAAACAACACATAACCTACCTAGAGGGATTGAGTAAATGGATGGCGGAACAAGGTTTAGGAGATTGAAGGCAAGAGGGACAGAGGAAAACAACACATAACCTACCAAGAGAGATTGAGTAATTGGATGGCGGAACAATGTTTAGGAGATTGAAGGGAAGAGGGACAGAGGAAAACATCGCATAACCTGTCTAGAGAGATTGAGTAAATAGATGGCGGAACAAGGTTTAGGAGATTGAAGGCAAGAGGGACAGAGAAAAACAACACATAACCTACCTAGAGGGATTGAGTAAATGGATGGCGGAACAAGGTTTAGGAGATTGAAGGCAAGAGGGAGAGAGGAAAACAACACATAACCTACCTAGTGAGATTGAGTAAATGGATGGCGGAACAAGGTTTAGGAGATTGACGGCAAGAGGGACAGAGGAAAACAACGCTTAACGTACCTAGAGAGATTTAGTAAATGGATGGCGAAACATGGTTTAGGAGATTGAAGGCAAGAGGGACAGAGGAAAACAACACATAACCTACCAAGAGAGCTTGAGTAATTGGATGGCGGAACAAGGTTTAGGAGATTGAAGGCAAGAGGGACAGAGGAAAACAACGCATAACCTACCTAGAGAGATTGAGTAAATGGATGGCGGAACAATTTTTATGAGATTGAAGGCAAGAGGGACAGAGGTAAACATCGCGTAACCTACCTAGAGAGATTGAGTAAATGTATGACGGAACAAGGTTTAGGAGATTGAAGGCAAGAGGGACAGAGGAAAACATCGCGTAACCTACCTAGAGAGATTGAGTAAATGTATGACGGAACAAGGTTTAGGAGATTGAAGGGAAGAGGGACTGAGGAAAACAACGCATAACCTACCTAGAGAGATTGAGTAAATGGATGGCGGAACAAGGTTTAGGAGATTGAAGGCAAGAGGGACAGAGGAAAACAACGCATAACCTACATGGAGAGATTGAGTAAATGGATGGCGGAACAAGGTTTAGGCGATTGAAGGGAAGAAGGACAGAGGAAATCAACGCATAACCTACCTAGAGAGATTGAGTAAATGGATGGCGGAACAAGGTTTAGGGGATTGAAGGCAAGAGGGACAGAGGAAAACAATGCATATCCTACCTAGAGAGATTGAGTAAATGGATGGCGGAACAAGGTTTAGGGGATTGAAGGCAAGAGGGACAGAGGAAAACAACGCATAACCTACCTAGAGAGATTGAGTAAATGGATGGCGGAACAAGGTTTAGGGGATTGACGGCAAGAGGGACTGAGGATAACAACGCATAACCTACCTAGAGAGATTGAGTAAATGGATGGCGGAACAAGGTTTAGGGTATTGAAGGCAACAGGGACAGAGGAAAACAACGCATAACCTACCTAGAGAGATTGAGTAAATGGATGGCGGAACAAGGTTTAGGAGATTGAAGGGAAGAGGGACAGAGGAAAACAACGCATAACCTACCTACAGAGATTAAGTAAATGGATGGCGGAACAAGTTTTAGAGATTGAAGGCAAGAGGGACAGAGAAAAACAACGCATTACCTGCCTAGAGAGATTGAGTAAATGGATCGCGGAAAAAGGTTTAGGAGATTGAAGGGAAGAAGGACAGAGGAAAACAACACATAACCTACCTTCAGAGATTGAGTAAATGTATGACGGAACAAGGTTTAGGAGATTGAAGGCAAGAGGGACAGAGGAAAACATCGCTAACCTACCTAGAGAGATTGAGTAAATGTATGACGGAACAAGATTTAGGAGATTGAATGGAAGAGGGACTGAGGAAAACAACGCATAACCTACCTACAGAGATTAAGTAAATGGATGGCGGAACAAGTTTTAGAGATTGAAGGCAAGAGGGACAGAGGAAAACAACGCATAACCTACCTAGAGAGATTGAGTAAATGGATGGCGGAACAAGGTTTAGGAGATTGAAGGGAAGAAGGACAGAGGAAAACAACACATAACCTACCTAGAGAGATTGAGTAAATGGATGGCGGAACAAGGTTTAGGAGATTGAAGGCAAGAGGGACAGAGGAAAACAACGCATAACCTACCAAGAGAGATTGAGCAAATGGATGGCGGAACAAGGTTTAGGAGATTGAAGGTAAGGGGGATAGAAGTAAACGACGCATAACCTTATTAGCGAGTTTGTTTAAATGGATGGTGAAACAAAGTTTAGGAGATTCATGGCAAGGGGAACGGATGCAAAACAACGTATAACTTACCAAGAAAGCCTGACTAAATGGACGGTGGGACAGCGTTTAGGAGAAATAAAAGAAACACTTTAAGAACTACAATGTTCAGGAAGACGTGGAGAACCATGTCACAGCACTTAAAGAAAACTGGAATCTGACTCCAGTATTGTTTTCTGTGATTTAACGATGTTCTTATAGTTTTCTTAAAAGCGTTTTTCATTTTGTGCACTAGTGCATAAAACTTTACTCAGCTGGATGCAACATACAGTAAACGATGTCAAAGTAAAGAGATTGCGACATGTATCTGCGTACAGAAGTAATTTAAATTTTAATTTTCTGTTTGCTTTTATTCATGTCTAGGAAAGGGCAGAATTTTTTTTTTTTTTAAGAGCTTTGTTTTTCTTTCTTCACGAACTTCAAATCTTGATGTTAGCTAGTCAGGGATAAAACATGAACAATATAACAAAATCTAAATGATATTGAAATATATGCTTAGAAATTTGAAACGATTCTTTTGATAGGAGGTCAAACAGCATATGAATAACCTTAAAAATTTATTATCTGACTTTAATCTTTGAATAAATTATGATGTCAATAGTCATATGCGTCTGTATATTTTACCGCATGCACAACTCTCCTTGTGATTTTTTTTAAATATACACTTCTATATTTACACCTTTCTTTGCAGGAAGGCTGATCAATACAACAAGGTCATAATGGCGGCCGATGTCCAAAACGTCCTCTAGTCCGCCGCCATCTGGGACAAAATATAGCTAATTTTAACGGCCCCAAATCTAAAATCACTCCATTAATCATCTGAGAGACCATATTCTAACTTCTACCAGCATGGATGATGCTAAACTCCAGGAAAGAGAATTCTTGCGCCTTTTCGGGATTACATTCTCAGCTGACATGAAGTGGAAAGACTATATTTAATTTTGATTTAAGGGTGGACCGTTGCTGGAATTTATCTAGCTCCCACTCCACATTTCACCTCAAGGTACTAGAGTCCTTGTATATCAGGGAAGGCTTACTGGGTTTGAATGTTATTGGACTCTAGCTTTCTTGAAATTCATTTTTTTCTCATCACCGGTTATCATTAATATGAATTAAATTTACACTCCTCCTTTTTATATCCCAGAAAATAAACTTGATAAAGCTGGGAATAAACTGTTTGTGCTTTTTTTAGCTTTTTAAATTTCGCTTAATCCTACTATTGTTAAACTTTGTACTATAAAAAACTATATATATATATATATAGAGAGAGAGAGAGAGAGTTGCTGATTTATATTTTGATAAAATTCGGTAGCAGCACTCTGGATATTTTTAGAACAATGTTGTGATTGAGTTTATTTTTATGTATAACTAATGCATTTAATAAATTGTTTCATATAAGATCCGTTTTGTGTTTATAGATACAATGTTTTTAATTTCTAGAAGTTTCCCCAATGAACTTTTGCCTTTATTCATATCGCCCTTTTAAAGATTTACTTTATCCGAAATTTTTACACACAGACACAAACACACGCATACACTCGCACACACATACACACACATTATATATATATATATATATATATATATATATATATATATATATATATATATATATATATATATATATATATATATATCAAATATATCGTGCAGTTTAATTTATATTGCATAAATCATTCCAACAAAAGTAGATTAGTAAAGTTAATAATATAAAATGGCGAAATCTCATCGCAAACAAAAATTTTAAAGTTGCATGAACCTACGAATCACTCAATGAATGTTATGATTCTTGTGTTTAATAACTACAAGCTGTATAAGGTCTTTTTTTTAATCTGCTATTACTTTCACCTGTACATACAGTAATCCTCAGGCATGGAAATTATTTTTTTTTTATTAAATCCAGATAGTAGCAGAGAAGAAATATTAAATGCGAATCGAAATATGTTTTTATAGAAATGTGTTATTGTTAACGGATAAAAAAGTTTGGAGCGTCCTGTCGCAACGCTAAGGTTGAATTTTTGGAAAGTTTGACGCCGACGTGATCATATTAAAACGGACCGCTGATCTTGAAAAATTTCAGTTGTCTGTTTTGATTAGTCTTATACTTATGTCCATCGTCTTTTCATGTTGAATTAAATATAGTCTAATGTTAATTATGTTTTATGAATATGTCCTGAAGATGATCTAATAGACCGAAACGCCCGACGTTGATATTATATTAACATTAAAACAGCATAATTGCATATTAGGATTTTTGTTTGTTTTTTTTCAGTATATTTTT
>OZ010613.1:32587778-32622778 GCA_963932145.1 Acanthosepion lycidas
TAGAAACAGACGAAAGATTGTAAAAAAATTAAAAAGACCTTATGCAACTGGAATTTATAAACGGGGATCATATCATTCATATACAAGTTCGGGGTTGATGTATCTTATTTCTATTGTTTGGAAAGATGTATCTCGCCATTTAAATCATTAATCTCTATATTTGTTTTTTGTATGAATGATTCATGCATTTATAAATTATAATTGCACCTTTTAATTGAATATATATATATATATATATATATATATATATATATATATATATATATATATATATATATGTATGTATATGTACATGCAAATATATATATATATATATATATATATATATATATATATATATATATAATCGTTTATTTAAAAAAAAACAACAGACGAAGGCTAAACCGCTGTTAGATCCGAAGTTTTTTTTATTCCGTTCTCAATTACGATGTTCGTTGAAGATATAAACAATATATTTAAGTAAATCCTATTTTAATTTAACAGTATTAATTTCATTTATCGGCTTAAACGTTCGAGAAATTTTGTTGAAAATGTCCGTTTTTCGACAGGAATTGAACCTGTATTGCCATTCAGCTACAGAGAAGCGTCTGCTTAACAAAGTAATTAAAAACTTTAATTCGCACACAGACACACACGCACACACACACAAACAGTACATTCAAAGATAATTTTTGAAACGTTTTGATTTGATCACAGTTTGAGAAATGGTCAAAGCTGAGAACTTTTAAGCATCCTTCATATGCTTGTATGTACGTATATATGTATACATTGTCTATCGTCGCATTAAAAAAGACATTTCGATCGCCCAGCCATTAAAGACGTACAATTTCAATATCTTGTCATGTAAAACTTTTCAGTGGTTGAATATTGAATCTATAAATATTCATAATCGCACGAAAAAATATAAAGTAAAAATAAATTTGCTTCAGCTTAACTTAAAACATATAATTTAAAATATTTTTATTAAATTTTTCCTATCTGTAATTCGTCATGTCTCTCGTATATTTATCAAAATTTACCAATAAAACGGGGTGGTTTTGGTAAATACCAGGACAAAATGGTTACTATAGCCTTGGGTATCAAACGGTCCAGGAGAAGGTCTATTATGATTATAAACTCCATCCAGCAGCAAAGTCGCTGATCGGAGATTCAAGGTTTTGAGTAACATTTAACCATTTTTTAATTGCTGGTGTTCCCAGATAAACCCGGATCCGGAGTGGTAGCACCCGTTAGGGTCCCAGCTATGGGAAAATAGTGACCTCTCAAACAAATATCGAGATACTAAGGAAGTATAATGATATATTTTCATAGTAAAAGTACCAGCAATACATTTTTAACATTAAAATGATTTAAAATACAAGATTTAAAAAGTATAAAAATATATTTTCATAGTAAAAGTGCCATCAATACATTTTTTAAGTAAAAGGACTTAAAATACAAGAGTTAAAATGTATAAAAATATATTTTTATAGTGAAGTTGCCAGTAATTATTTTTATAAATATAACAATACATTTTAATCAACTATAAACTATATACTTAAATTACAAAAAAAGACGTTCATGATGAAAGAATAAAATTATATACAAAATAGCTGCAGTTAAAGACCAAATTGCGTTGAAAACATTTAGATGAAGTCATAAAAATGAGTTCAAAATATTTAGATTCGGCTTTAAATAACCCACAGAGGTCTAAATGCCTCTAAACAAAATCAACCAGCCAAAAATAAATTTATATAGCAAAATTATCAATAATACATATCTAAAGCAAAATAACTAACAATACATTTTATCTTTAGTTGTAGACATACAATTACATTCGAAATATATTTAGCTGAAGCCATACAATTGTGTTCAAAATATTTAGATTTCGGTATTAAATAACCTATAGAGGTGTTGATATGCCGCTCAACAAAATCAACCAACCAACAATAGTTATTTATAGTAAAATTACCAACAATACATATTTAAAGCAAAATAAACACAATACATTTTATCTTTAGCATACGATTACCTTCGAAATATATTTAGTTGAAGCCATAATATTGTGTTCAAAATATCTAGATTTTGGCATGAAATAACCCACAGAGATGTTGATATGCCGTAAAACATGCAAACAAGCAAACCAAAACAGTAATTCTATTTACTATTGGGAAGTTTGTCTATATTTCTGAGATGAGGTATTGTACTCATTTACATTATTTACTTTGTTTGGACGGTGGTCCTCATCTTTATGGCCATATTCATGAATTTTCGCGCGATTCGAATTTCAAAATGAACCTTTTATTTAGTCCACCTCGGTAGATGGTTCTAGTTCCACGTGCCAGGTCTCTTCTGTATGTCTCAGATATTTCTTTTTAAATTAACTATCTAGGGGTTTTGTTCACTAGGTATTGAACTGTAAACACTTGGTGAAGTCACTGGATCCAACCAACGCTTTTATACACGGGGCTGTGTGTCTTTGAGGACGTCGATGTATGAATTTTGGAATCTTATATAGTTAATGTCACTGTAAGCATTTTTGTTTTTTTTTGTTGTCTATTACCAACACTGTGTCATTTATATATCTAATGCTGTTCTTAGCTGTCAATCATAAATCCTGTTCGAAGTTATAATTATCTCAGAATCGCCTCGCCGCAGATTAGAGGCCCCCGCCAGTCATCAATGGATTTGATCCCATCCATCTGTAAGGTAGGATAGTATGGTGGACAAAATGTTTCCCATACACCACGTCCCATATCTCCACGTCGATGATGGATCCAAAGGAACAGTAGGGCCATTATAATTTTTCACTAGAACCAGGAGCTGACAGAAGGGACGGAAATCAGCGACGAGCGGCCTTTGGGGCTACAACAAATTTTTAGCTGTATATGTGCTACGCCAGGGCTACATACAGTTTTGAATTCAGAGTTACTTTCTCCTACACCAGTTGCCACCCAAAGCTATAGAATCCCGTCTGACCTGCTATTTACCTATAGCTGGGGAGGATATCTGTTCTTTAGCTGTATAGTATAGGCTATGCCAGTGTTACGTACAGTTTTGAATTTAGAGTTACTTTCTCCTAGACCGGTTGCCATCCAAGATCAGAGAACACGTTTATATTATATATCTTGAGGGGGTGGGTGCGGAAAAGAAGAGGATTGATACCTTTCCCAAGAGTATTAGATCCGAATGGAAATCGAACTCGGCTCTCCATATTCTCAATCCGAATCGCTATCTATAACTCGACAGTGCCTCCTCGTCTCGCTGTATAGCTGTCCACTCGTATTCGAGGATAACCGTCTAGTAGCGCGGCTAACCAATCTTTATTGCAGACGCTTGCTCAGACACATTTGTGTTAATTCAAGACCCAGGTTACCTTAGTTACAGTTTCTGGAAAAGAGCGTGTTATGTAGCGTGATCAACAATTTGAATGAGGACTTGGGACTTCGTGCTTGCACTGCTATCGACGGCCCTAAGGGTTCCATCAACCTAGTTTCCCTCCCAAGGCTTGGGTCAATCCGTGGTATGGTATTCAGGCACTATCCAAAGTGATCGACACCTCCTTCCTGACAAATCGACCATGGTGAGATTCGAACCCAGGTCTAATGGTCAGAAGGCAAACGTTCTAACCACTCGGCCACGTGCCCATCGTCTCGCTGTATATAGGTTGAATAAATCCGGTGACAAGGCATATCCATATATTATACCCTTTTCTATTTTTGTATGTCTGCTGAACTCAGATGGATTGCTGCCAGTATAGCTTGTAGATTATTCTAATATCCTTCCCAAATATATCAAGATGGCTGAGACATTATTACAGATCTTCGTAGCGTTTTTTATCGCACGCCTTTTGCTCAATCAATAAAACACGTCCGTCTGCATCGTATCCTAGGCATAAATATCGCGTTCCTTGTTTGAGAGTATTTGACATATCCGCAGTTATTTTCATATTTCCGGTCTGATTCTGCGTCTTGCTATGAAATAAACATCAATGGCTACATTCAAATGTAAGTTAATATCAGGTGCGGAATATTTTATATCTATCTTATCCTTTCGAAGTGAGTATAGATCGGAATCATATCAGGTATTAAGCGTTGTACGCATTGAAAAACAGGCCCCTGCAGGTGCTGCAAATTCATTCTTTCGATAGATACAGAGATTTAAGTACCCCCATATATCAGCGATCTTTGGGCACTTTGACGTACAACAATGGTCAGCAAGTCCCTCTCGCTAGAACAATTACAACTGAATGGTGAGTTCGATCCTCACCGGAGGACCCATACGTTCAGTCTTGTGCAAAGATCTACAAATCAACAATTCGCCCTTGCATGGAGTATTGCTGCTATATATGGTCTGGTGCCCCTTCTGTTTGCCACGGGGTTCTTGATAAGATCCAGAGGTGGATATGCAATATAACTAACCCTGCTCTGGCATCTCATCTACAGTCTCTTTCTCACAGACGCGCCGTCGCCTCTCTCTGTCTGTTCTACAAATACTTTCATGGTAATTGCTCCGAGGAGCTGCATTCGTCGGTTCCCAGACTTCATGAGTTCAAGCGCCCTACGAGGCTGGCATCCTGCTCTCACCCCTTTACTGTCGAAACTCCTAAATGTAGCCGTCTCTTCTACTCTAATAGCTTTATGTCACGCACCTATCGCCTGTGGAACTCTCTTCCCTATTCCGGTTTCTCTGAGAGCTATAATCTCCAGCTATTCAAGTGTAATGTCAGTCGACATCTCCAGTTGCCTTGATCTATCCACTACCCTTCTCCTCATACTCTCTTCTATCACTCCTATCTGATCTCGCTCCATATTTTTTGTAACCCCTTGCATCCTAGTATCTTCCCGCCTTGCTTGGGGTGAAATGCTTAAAAATATATACATATATCTAAGATACGCTTATCAAACCACCGGTTAACTTCGACGTGGTGTAATGCTTAGGAAGCTTGTCTCCCTAGAACAATTGCGACTGCGTAGTGAGTTCGAGCCTCACTATCGTCCTTGTGTCACATAAAACCTACGCTTAGAAAACCGCCAAGGAAACATTCTCAAATATGTTAAGGGGGAGGGGAAATTATAGAACTTTATGGTGCACTAGCAGCATGACCCGGCGTTGCCCGTGCTTGATTCAAAAACCATACGACTCACACAGCAATCGCTATCACTTGACTTAAAATATTTTTTCCCTTCCTTGCCTTTAAAGGAGTGCCCTTAGCCGTGCTTATGTTGCTACATGCCTTACTTCATGCCTATTTCACACTGCTAATTTTTTCTAAGTTCTATACTAAACATTAAATCTGTTACGGAAAAAGAACTAAACAAAATGAACGCAGAACGATCAGCTTTAAACAGAGACTCGTAACTGAAAAACCGAATGAAAAAAGAATGTTAACAAATACTTTTTCACACCTAACCCAGTTCTGCGGAATCAGAATCAACGTTGAGTTTAAGCAAGCGAATGAGCCAATTGGAGTAAAGTGCCATGCAGATTTAAATTTTTCCGACTTGTGACGAATGCAGCTTTCAATTTTCGTTTTTTGCATGCTAGCATGCTAGTTAACATTCGTGTCAGCCACCTGTTGGCTCTCACGCTAGCCAATAGAATCTTCCTGCCTATTTGTGGCAGCCAGCTATTGGTTCTCACTCTGGTCAGTACAAAATGGCCGCAAACTCAATGAAAACTGCCGTAGAAGCATGAGAAAATCGATTATTTCCACTATCGATGGGAGTTGGGAAAAGCAAAGTCAGTCTTGGCCTTCGCGCTAACTTGGAGCATGTGCATGTAAATTTTGGTGCAAATCCGTCGAAAATTGCGGCCGTGCATTCGTTACACACACTCACAGACACACACATACACACACATCCTGCTTTTTATAGATAGAGATTCTATCGCAAGTCTTTTTGTAATCTATAAAACCTTGGTGTATTGGTTAACAAGATTGTATCGTTATGGTGCCCCATACATTTGTACCTGTGCGACATCTAAGCTACGCTTAGAAAACCAACAGTACCCTTGGATTTGTGGAAGAAAAGTTAGACCGGTCTTGTTATAACAGTTGTGATTGAGTAGAGAGTTTGATATAGTGACACATACTCTCGGCATTGTGCCACATTTAAGACACGTTTAGAAAACCCCCAGTGCACTTGCACGTAAAGCAAAATGGTTAGCAAGCCACTCTCATAGAAATAGTGTAGAGAGTTTGATATCATGACTCAGATTTTCGGCCTTGTTCCACATTTAAGATACACTTAGAAAACTGCCAGTTCATTTGGATTTGGGACTAAAATGCTTACAAAGCCCAGTCTCGTTACAACAATTACGATTGAGTAGAGAGTTTGATATAGTGACCCAAACTGTCGGCCTTCTGCCACATCTAAGATACGCTTAGAAAACCACAAGTCCACTCGGAGTAAAATGGTTAGCAAGCCTGATCTAGTTAGAACAATTAAGATTGAGTAGACAGTTTTATATGATGACCCAGATTTTAGGCCATGTGCCAGATATAAGATAGGCTTAGAAAGCCATCAGTATTCTTGGACTTGGGGTAAAATAGCCCGATCTCTTTAGAAAACCCACGATAGAGTAGAGAGTTTTATATGGTTCCCAATTGACCTTGTACCACATCTAAAATAAGCTTAGAAAACCAACAGTCCACCTGGACGCGAAGTAAAATGGTTAGCATGCCTGTCTCATTACGATTACGATTAAGTAGAGAGTTTGATATGATGACACAGACTTTCGGCCTTGTGCCAGATCTAAGATGCGTTTATACCACCACCAGTATACGTGGACTTGGGGTAAAATGGTTAGCAAGCCTGATCTCGTTAGAACAATTACGATTGAGTAGAGGGTTTTATTTGATGACCCATACTGTCGGTCTTGCGCCACATCTAAAATACGTTTAGAAAAGTACTAGTGCACTTGGACGTCAAGTAAAATGTTTAGCCAACCTGTCGCATTAGATCGATTAGGATTGTGCAGAGAGTTTGATATAATGATCCAGACTTTCGGTTTTGGACTACATCTAAGATACGATTGGACAGCCATCATTACACTTGGAATTTTGGTAAAATATTTAGGAACCCCGATCACGTTAGTACGATCACAATTGATTTGTAGAGAGTTTTATATAATGAACCACACTTTTGGTCTTGTACTAAATCGAAGATACGATTAGAAAACCACCATTACACTTGGTGTTATGGTAAAATATTTAGAAAGTCCGATGTCGTTAGAACGATCATGATTGATTTGTAGAGAGTTTTATATGATGACCCATACTGTCGGTCTTGCCCCACATCTAGTATACGCTTAGAATGCCATTTTGAAATAGTTAGAAAGCATGTCTCGATAGATCAAATACAACTAAGTAGTGAGTTCGACCCTCACTGAGTGTTCAATGTTTTGCCATTTTATGATATGTAAGCCCCGCTTAAATTTCCACCGAGCGCTGTTGTAATACTTAGCAAGCTTATCTGGCTAGTGCAATTACAACTGATTTGTCTGTTCGATACTCTTAGGCTGGCTAATACTTTCAGCCTTGTACCACTCATTAGTTCTGTTTAGAAAATCAGTATATGACGACGAAATTTTGCCCAGTTACGACTGGAAAATTTTTTGGCAACTCACCCCACTTGTAAGTATATATGCAATGATGTATGGACTGTCGTCGCATTAAAAAAAAAGGCATTTCGAACGCCTGGCTACGAAAAGACGCAAAATTTCAATATCTAGGCATGTAAAAACATTTCAGTGGTCGAGTATTGAATCTATAAATATTTATCTTTGCTGAAAAAAATAAAAATAAATGAAATAAAAATGGCTTCATCTATAGTTAAAACGCATAATTTAAAATATTCATTTTGTTTATTTTATTTTTCTTTCTGTAACTCGTCACATTTCTGCTATGTTTGTCAACATTTTCCAATAAATCAACCACTTTTGGGCTCCTTCCATAGAAGCTGTTTAGTAAGTCATAGCTTGGTGTCTACAAAATGAGCCAAATTAATATCGATGCCTACAGCTGTGGCTGAGTTAGGTACTTATCGATTTGTGTTCGAGTCTGTGTAATGTCCAGGATGTCGAATATGTTTAATAGCGTCATGTAGCCTGTCTCACCTCTGCACGACACGGATTTAAAGAAAGTACATACTTGAATTTATATATATATATATATATATATATATATATATATATATATATATATATATATATATATTATAAATTAATTGATGAAAAATATGTTTTTCGCTACACAGTTCTAACCATGTTTCAAAAATTGAAGGTAAAAGCTTCGAATTTAATTTTGTAATTAAATTAACGACATTAGTTCCATTTCATCCTCAAGCAAATTTTGGAGTCCAAACATATTTTAAATCAATTAACTTATAATATTAATGCTCTGTAAATTTACATTGAGCACTATTTTACATATAAGAACACCATATTATGAGCAAATAAATATGTATAAGAATATCATATTATGTATCTTACTGTTCTTTTCTCTCTCTCTCTCTCTCTCTCTCTCTCTCTCTATATATATATATATATATATATATATATATATATATATATATATATATATATATATATAATCTGTAAGTGGAAAGGATAATTGTTGAAACTTGACTAATGCATGGAATAATAATGCAACACAAAATGTACTTAGAACCAAGAAAGTGTATTGAAACAAGAAAGTGTACACAATATTTACATATAGTCTTTTGTATATTCCTGGAAAGACCGTTTCTGGAGAATGTGTATATATATATATATATTATAAACAAGATGAACATATGCTAAAAACTAAGTAAATACTAATATATCTAGAAAAGATCCTAGCAAAGAAATTAAGTTAATCTTATACTACACTAAATCTAGTATATCCAACTCAATTATTCTCTCATGATTATTCTCCCCTGGTTAGCGATTTGAAAATTCTAGTGCCCTTGCGAGATTGCATCTCCAATGAATTAAATAATATTGATGTTAGTCACACCACAAACTCGTTTTGGCTACATTTGAAAGATAACTAATATTTTGGGGCATTTAATACAACAGACTTCCCCGCATACACAATTCCGTAAAATCTTTGTGGAAAACACAACTATACTTAAACATGAAAACAATAAGCAGAAATTAAATATATATATATATATGCATAAAACAGTTGAAACCTAACCTGAACAAAATAAACTATGAAATCTCCACAAAAATTCTTAAATGCCTATAACCGATAACAGAAGCCATTGATTTATACCAAATCCCCCCTCCATACTTAATACTTCTCGTTTTCACTCTCGCGTGGTCATGTGTGACGTCATGAGCTGCGATGCGATTTTAGCTTCCAGTAATTTATATGCACGAGTTTGACTTTGCTTGGGAATCTTCCATGTAAACAAAAACAGAGTGTCATCACTGTTTTGTCCGTGTATTGCTTAATATATTGTAATGTAATTGTCATCTTTGATAATGGCTTATGTAAGCCGAAAGCTTAGATAAGATTAAAAAATATGTATGAATATTGTGATTTTCTTTCTTCGTTTAATGATAATGTTATTAAGCTTATCAGACTTTATGAAAAGAAATTACATAAAATAAATAGAAAACACTTGTCTATATTATTTAATGAAACATGCATAAACACACACACATACACACACAAATATATATATATATATATATATATATATATATATAAATATATATATATATATATATATATATATATATATATATATATATATATAAGTATAAGTGCGCAGGTATGCAGAAAATACAAAAGAACACGTTGGGTGCATAATCCGGGGTTCCTTAGTATTTTTGTTTTTATTTTTAAGAAGACAGTGCTCCATACAGAAGTAGAGCTTTATTATAATATTTTTTGTTTAAAAATTTGATTCCTTCGCTACATAAGAGTTTTCATGTTTCAAAAACGAGAGCCGAAAATATCCAAATAATTATTAGAATTAAGTTGAATTGAGGGGTTTAGTCCCGTCTCACCTTCAAGTGATGAGGACAGTGCAGATGATTCGAAAAGTGTTGGATGAGTCTAATGCTGATTACGATCGTACGCCAGCTTGGAAAACAGACTCCCATCGTTCTGATAAGAAAGGAACGCCGGCATTTGTTGGTGATAATCTTATACTCAACACGGAGACTTACGTCAAATGGCTTAAGAAACTAGTGCAGCCATAGGTCTTGAGAGGGTAGCTGTTGGAAGACCCTGCGATAGAATCTGGATAACGCAGTCACGGCGTATTTCTGCGACCACATCATCCCTTACATCTGAACACCTAAATTCCCAGCCTGCAACGTCAAAGATTAACTGATGGCAAGGATTTTGCATAAATTCACCATCTTAAACAAGGAGACCACACGGAAGAGATGCAGGAGATTCCGAAGTCGTCTGAAGACAGTGTTTGAAGCCAATGCTGATTTCATTGAATAAATTTACTCTTTAGTATTTCAAGACATTTTTGTATAATTTTGGTAAATAAAACTTAAAAACACGTAAGGGCTAAAGAATACAACTCCGGCTGTTTTATTTTTGTACAATGGCATGTGTTTCAGTGTACCAATGGTTGTCTCTATTTACATTTATATCTTGGTGAGTCTATGATCTGTTCAGCCGAAACTCGTAGCTTAAGGTAACAAAAACAAAGAAAAGAGTACTGAAAGCTATATGGCAGTGAATGCTGGACAATCTTCTCACAGATGAAGAAAAGACTTGTGACAACAGAAACAAAAAAAGAGTGCTGAAAGGTTATATAATACCAGTTCTCCTATATGGCAGCAAATGCTGGACAATCTCCTCACAGATGAAGAAAAGACTTGAGGCAAGAGAAACAAAGAAAAGGGTGCTGAACAGTTATATAATATCAGTCCTCCTATATGGCAGTGAATGCTGGACAATCTCCCCACAGATGAAGAAGAGACATGAGACAACAGAACCAAAGAAAAGAGCGCTGAACGGTTATATAATATCAGTACTCCTACATGGCAGCGAATGCTGGACAATCTCCACACAGATGAAGAAAAGACGTGAGGCAACAGAAACAAAGAAAAGGATGCTGATCGCTTATGTAATATCAGTCCTAAATGGAAGTGACTGCTGGATAATCTCCTCACAAATGAAAAAGAGACTTGAGGCAACAGAAACAAAGAAAAGCGTTCTGAACGGTTATATAATATCACTCCTCCTATAGGGCAGTGAATGCTGGACAATCTCCTCACGGATGAAGAAGAGACTTGAAGCAACAGAAACAAAGAAAAGGGTGCTGAACGGTTATATAATATCAGTCCTCCTATATGGCAGTGACTGCTGGATAATCTCCTCTCAGATGAAAAAGAGACACGAGGCAACAGAAACAAAGAAAAGAATACAGAACGGTTATATAATATCTGTCCTCCTATATGGCAGTGAATGCTGGACAATATCCTCACAGATGAAGAAGAGACATGAGGTAACAGAAACAAAGAAAAGGGTGCTACACAGTTATATAATATCAGTCCTCTTACATGGCTTTGAATGCAGGACAATCTCCGCACAGATAAAGAAGAGATCTGAGGCAGCAAAATCAAACAAAATACTAGTGAATTGTCACATAATATCAGTCCTCCTATATGACAGTAAATTATGGACAATTTCCTCATATATGAAGAGAAGACTTGAAACTATGACAAAATTTGCACATTCCAACTTACTCTGGGTTTTCTTGATTTTATTTTCAATATTTCCAAGATTCTTTACAAAAAATCGACAAAAATCTTTTGCATTTTCTATTTGTGTCTAAACCCCGAAAGCTTACATTTCCATAAAAAAAATTATATACACTATAGGCAAAAAAAAAAAAAAGTGTTATTTTCCATTTATCTTCAGTTACGTTTATTTCGATGCATTATTGTGAATTTCGATAAAATTTATTCATTAAACCATCTTCAGATAATGTTTATCGATTCTTTTAAAAATAATTAATTTATTCAGTCTTATAAAAAAACGCCATTAACCCTTCACCTGTCCAGGGCATTTCCGTGTGTACTAGCCAATCTTTCATGATTGTTTTCAGATTTATATCTATTGCAAGTTCACTGAGTTATTTTGACGTATATAACTTGCTGATATATATACATATACATATATATATATATATATATATATATATATATATATATATATATATATATTGTATTAATTTAGGAAAGGTTACTGAATACATATATATATATATATATATATATATATATATATATATATATATATATATATATATATATATTAGGTTGGTGCAAAACTAATGCCGTTTTCTTACATAGTAACATATATGAGAAAACGCCATTATTTTTGCACCAACCTAATATATATATATATACATATTGTAATTATTTAAGGAATGTTCCTGGGGACACACACAACACACACACACACATACAAATATACGTATATATATATATATATTGTATTAATTTAGGGAAGGTTACTGAATAGAATAATCACAGCAAGTTTGGCAACGAACGATAATACTTAGGACACGAACAACACATATCAGATTCGCCATTGGTAGTCAACTGCTAGAAGTCAGTCAGATGAATTCCACAATGAATCACGAACTGCAGACCAACATACAGTATTTACTACTTTATTTATGTCAATGGGAGTATACCCATTATCGTCAGTCGGAATGCTACAACACATACACAATACATGCATATATATATATATATATATATATATATATATATATATATATATGCAAATTTTGTATAGATTGTTTATTTATTATATATGCGCGGTACTTATTGGAAAGCGCTCAATATCAATGATAGCGCTAACATATTTAGTTGGATTAATGTGACACCCAAACACTTTGAAATGCGAATGCAAAGCAGTGCAGCATGCAATTTCAAAATTTCTGGCGGAGTTAAGTGCGTCATAGTGCAGTTTTTCTCACAGACGTTACCTAACCGAGCAATTTATAATCTGCAGTCGACGGACGATCGCAAATTGTGTGAAACCCAGGGTTACAAACTCATATAAATCCAATTTATTTCACCAGATCCCTTTTAAAGGACGCCGGATCATCAGATAGCACTTCCAAAAATTAAGTGCTATCTGATGATGGCAACTTGTCTAGTAGAAGGACAACTCTGAATTCAAAACCTGCGGAGGGTCGTTTGGGAACGAGGTTTCTGTATTAGGCTCTTCAGTACTATAATCAAATCTCATGTGCTGTTGTCGGGCTGTCGGTTTCCTAGGAACAGATCTGCTTGACCCTTGTACGTCGAATTCGACGGGAGAGCCGAGTATATATATATATATATATATATCGTCGCAGACAGTACTATTTTGCTGTATCACAACTCGTCAGTGGGCCTAGACAACCGGATCAACCGATATGGTGTCAGTCACCACTGAACCATCTTCACTCGACAGAACGCATCAGCGAAATCAAGCATATTGGTTTTACAAATGTAAACAAACACGAAGCAGCCAAAGTGCTCCATTCATTTTACTGAAGAGCTTCGTATTTACGAGGTGACCGTTATTTTTAGAATTAGCTTGACATTCAACAGTGTTCAATTGAAATATATTTTTGAATGTCGAACTGAACCCTTTATTTCACTCACTGGGGTAGACTGTTCTACTTCCACAGGCCATGTTTAATGGATGTCACTTATCTCCTGTTAATCCCCCTCTCCAAGTTCTCCACTGCCTTATCCGGGTATTGAACTCACACTCTTTTGGGTCCTGTCACTGGATCTAACTAACGCCTGTATCCACTGTGCCATGTGTCCTTGAGGACACAATGCACAAATACTGATGTTTTCCCTGTCCGTTCGATGGCAGTGGCCGTCAAACTGTAATCGTTTTTGTTTGTGCTTAAAAGAGATTGGTCACAGTTCTGCATAAATTGTGTTTAAGCGTTGCATAGGATCTCCAACTGATGTTCTGGATTTTGCTAAATAGATTTGTATACGTTCCATCCAATCATCTTTCAAGACGAGCAGATAATGTCCATGTTTGTGATCCACACAGTAGGACAGGTTCAATCAATGTTTGAAAGGTTTTGACTTTTATGAAGAATGGAAGGTTCGAGCGCCAAATGTTGTAAAGTTCTTATTATTATTGAGTGACTTCGGATGTGTACTAGTTCAATTCGTCACTTCCAAAAATTGCTACACACAGCCTTCACCATCGTCGTCCTTTGACCTCCCTGCTTTTGGTCAGAACCTCCATTGACAAACCCTTTCCATCCTGCCCGGCCAAACAACCTTGAGTCCCGAGCCATCGTGTCTGCAAAAGTCAACTTTCGCGAGAAGACACCTCCAGAAGGATTTACTTTTCCATGAATTCAAACTGAAGTTTGTATTTGCATCGAAGCCTTTCGAAATTCATCAAACTCGATTTTCATCTTGCAACAACGATAAAATAGTAGGGTAGACTGCAGTCTCTAGACTTGCTTGGACGGCCTTTGTGACTCTGAGTTTAACTCCCCCACCCAAAAACATGTAAATATCGATGCTACAGCGAACGTCTAGCAATTTTTTTTTGTCTATGGCAAAAGGGTTATTAGGTTGAAAACAATTCATCCTCTACAAGGCCGCGTAGAGACTTTTTGGAGGGCAACTGGCACACAAAGGATTACAGAGAATGAAAGTGAGAGAAAAGACAATTTATAGGAGGATTGAGGAAAGGATAAAAGTTGTCTTAAAAGGTATTAAAACTAATATATATATATATATATATATATATATATATATATATATATTTGTATATATATATATATATGTATATATATATATATATATGTATATAGATAATTTATATATATATATATGTATATATATAATTTATATATATATATATGTATATATTAGGTTGTTGCAAAAATAATGTCGTTTTCTTACATAGTAACATATGTCAGAAAACGACATTACTTTTGCACCAACCTAATATATATATTAGGTTGTTGCAAAAATAATGTCGTTTTCTAACATAGTAACATATGTCAGAAAACGACATTACTTTTGCAACAACCTAATAATAAAAACATATATATATATATATATATATATATATATATATATATATATATATATATATTGGGCTTTATTTTCCATAATTTTACTACACGTGTTTAAAAATACTTCATTTTTTTCTCCTTTATGTTTTTGAATGTTAAATATTCTCGATCAGTTCAATTTCTGTTTAGTTCAAGAAAGAAATTCGGATTACAAACACATAGAAAGAGAATGTCTCATATCGAGAATATTCAACATCGAAAAACATAAAGGAGAAAAAAATTAATTATTTTTGATAATACGTGGAAATCTCCACCCTTTACCTGATGACGGTCGCGAGACCAGAAACCAATGTAGTAAAATAAAGCACAATATTTTTTTTAAAAACATCCACATTACAACCAAATACTATAACCTCTTCCTTATAAATATATATATATATATATATATATATATATATATATATATACAGTGTTACCCGGATATAAGAGAAACCCTGATATAAGAGAGATTTTATCTGGTCCCAAATTAGAGCCATACTTACCTAAACAAAATAGACCAAACCCGGATATATGAGAAACCCAGATATAAGAGACTCCAAGCCGATATCCATTATTCCACCGTGCCTCCATATATATATATATGTATATATATATATATATATATATATATATATATATATATATATATATATAGAGAGAGAGAGAGAGAGAGGGAGAGAGAGAGAGAGAGGGACACGGTGGAGTAATGGATATCGGCTTGGATTGAAGAAGCGGAGAAGAACCCATTACATTCACTTACTTAGTCGAAACCATTACATTCACTTACGTGCTAATACCCTTGGGAAAGGTATAAATCCTCTTCTTCTCCCTCCAGCATTTTCGTTCTGTCCATTTTTATACTTGTAGCGTATTATTACTGACACACGGGAAGTAGTATGCACTCTACTGACTCATGGGTAATAGCTATTTTTATTCCTTGTGACTTGTTGAATTCTCTCATCTCCCTGTGCAGAAGAGGTTTTGGCCCCTTATTTTCCCTGGTACTTCTGTAGAAATTTACAAGTCCTAAGAAAGTTTCCAATTCTTTGTTGTTCTTTGGTACTTCAACTTTTAATATTTTGTCAATTCGATTGGTCTGGTGATATTCGTTTGTTAGATATGGAATATCCCCAAAATAACATTTTTTTTTTAAATTTTGAACACAATTTTGTTTTATTTATTCGAAAACTTAAAGGTTTTCCATTTTAATTCTTCGTCGTTAATAGCACCAACAAAAAAATATCATCCTGGTAGAATATTGTATATTTTTTTTTATATCGCTACAAATAAAATGCTCTATAGCACTTTGAAAAGTTACACTTGCAGTTTTAATTCGATTGTTTTTCATTTTAACAAACCTATTGGCATGTTTATTGCCGTGATTTCTTTAAAATCTCAAATGATTCGCCGACTTTAGAGCAATTTTAGAGAATGTTTTCTTATCCACAACGCAGTTCAAAGCCTATTCTACATTAGCGATAGGATATTTTGTGGTTTTGTAGTCACCACAAATGCGCAGACCTCCATCCTTCTTTTTAAAATTACTAACGGGAAAGCCCATTTGTTCCCTCCTGGCGGAATCTCGTTCAAATAAATCTTGTTCCAGTAATTGTTTTAATTTTCCCGCAACTATTCGTAGTAGACAGACTGACACTTTTCAAGCCACAGAATATGAGGTGGGAAATGCATTTTCCTTTAGTCTGAATTTTGCTTCATAGCTTTTTAAAATGCTATTTTCTTCTGCCTTGAATTAGTTTACTAATTTTGTCGAAATTATGTCCAGTACGTCATTTCCTTTCAATTCTTCTTGCGGAACAAATTCAACACACCATTCCAATGTCAACTTTACCACTTATAAATGCAATAGATTCAATTGCCCATATTCCTCATTTTGAGGCCCATTCCACAATTTCATTTGAATCCAATGCTCTTCGATTGGCTGGTTTTCCGATCCCAGTTTACTCAAGGTCACTATATTTTGCGGCCTATTTTAAAAAGAACTTATTCGATAAATGGTTCATTCGCTTTTTGAGAAATATTCATTAACTAAGCTCTCTCTCTGCATTCATTGTTTTTTTTTTTTCTTGGGGGGTATATTTTTCACAATTAGCTGACTTATATCATGAAACGTCATTTCCTCCAAGTGTCTAAGATGGTCATCTGCTCATAATTTTATAATGGACACACAACAAGTAGTTGACAAAAAGATATCCGTTATTTGGTTTTCTCCTCCAATTGATTTTAAATCATACAGATTTTTTTGTCCTAGCTTTAGCTGATAGTAACCTAAGCCACACTAGTGTATATTCATAATTATCAAGTGATAATGGTTCGTTCGTTTCTTTCGATATCGGCGATGCTATTGTAGTCTAGCGTTCCTGACTCACGGAAAGTATGCACACAACTGTCTCATGGGTAATACCTGTGAGTATTTATAGTCCTTGTGACTTCACGGGTAAATAAGTCACCTCAAAACTATTTCTGTCTCTTTATTCTGACTAGAGTTGGGAGTGCGTGGAGCAAGAAATTTTCAGCGCCCCCTTATAAGATTAGCTTAGTAACTATCAAATCAATTGCGGCTATCGAGATCGAAGTGTTTCTCAATAAATATATATTTTTTTTTTTTTGGTTTTTAACATACTTGCTTTGATATAATACTTCGATTCCGTCTTCTCTGAAGCATCGTTGCATTTGTCTTCCAGCTTTCGTCTAACCCCAAACCAAGCAACCTTTGACACGGACCGCGGCTCAAGAAAGGATAGAAAATCCAGTCATAATCTTTGCATCAAGTTCACACTTCTGCCGCTCCTTCGCGCCATAGTTCAACACCATTTTGGCCTCAGGGTAGCAGACGTATGACTTACAGGCGTTGTTCTTCGTATCCTCACTCCTGATGAGCTTTGACCATGGCGAACTTGGACGCTTGTCAGACGAGCAGAAAAAGAAAAGCCGTCAAAATATTCGAGAAATATTATGTGCCTTTGGCCATAATGCGGTGAGATTAAGTCGGCCACGGTGGGCGTGCTAACAAGATGGCATTGCACAAGCATACTCGAGGAGTTAACTTTGTGTCGTAATCTGCGTATCCTTTGTGTAGAAACTCTCGTTTGCTAAAGTGTTCATTGATTTATAAAAACAAAATGGACAAGAAATCGAAAATTATCGATGTTCTGCGAGATATAATTTGCTCGAAGCTATAGATATATTTTGTCTGTTTTAATTACAATACTTTGCAAGGATAGTTTTTTCTCTCTTTTTCTCTTTCTCTCTCTCTCTTATATATATAATATATTATGAAATGGACAAAGTCCGACAATTATTTTAAGACATTTTATGTCTTTACGTTCTTTTTATTGATACAAATATTTAAGTAGATGCTCTGTTTATAATAAACAGTGTTAACGGCCTGAATGTCCGAGAAATTGTCATAGAAAATATGCGTCCTCCAGGCCGTTTTTTTCATATTTTGTGACCCAGAAATTTCATCTGCACGCTCTGATAATTTTTTTTTTTTTTTTCGGTATCGGTTCGGTTTTTATTGTTTTACGGCATATCAACCTCAATGGGTGATTTTAATACTGATAAGATTTTTATTACTGGTAATAATATTTCCAAAAACGTATTAGTAGTAGTAAAACCTACTTTTATAATTTCATTGTATTTTAACCACTTTTGGGGGTGAGAGTGTAACTATTTTCCCATAGCTGGGAGCCTAACAGATGCTTGCACCCCTGGTCAGGTTGGACCTGAGAACACCAGCGACGAAGAGGTGGTTCCATGCTCCTCAAAACATGATCGAAGACCTTGGAGTTGGACGTAGTTTATTGTCATACCCATGACTGTCTTTATTTTGTTTCAGATATGTATAACTGGTAATTTTTTTAATTGTTTTCTTTTACTATGAACATGCATCGCTGGTAGTTTTTTTTTTTTGTTTTTTGTTTTTTTTTCTAATGTATTTCTATATTCTCATATACTGCCCTCGGTTTGGGAGTTCACTATTTGCCCATAGCTGGGACCCGTTGCCACCACAAGATTAATTAAGCGGGGGTCCCACGATCCTCGAAACATCCCGATCAGAAGCCTTGCTGCCAGATGTAGTTTATCGTCATACCCAGGACGAACAAGTCCTACTGTTTCTCCAAGAAATGTAAGATAGCTCCGGGCGTTTTATTAATAGACATGGTAAAGACCTGTCTCTTGTTCGTTTATGTATTCTTTAGTTGTCAAATTCCAAGATAGCCCTCCAAACCTATAGCAACGTTGATGCAGATAGATAGATAGATAGATAGATAGATAGATAGATAGATACCAATTAGAGATAGATAGATAGATAGATAGATAGATAGATAGATAGATAGGTAGATAGATAGATAGATAGATAGATAGATAGATAGGCCGACTGTAACAGATAGATAGATACGAAGAGATTGGGATAGATAGATAGATAGATAGATAGATAGATAGATAGTAGTAAAACCTACTTTTATAGATAGATAGATAGATAGATTTTAGTAGCCATAGGTAGGTCATCATCAATCGACATCATCTTATTAGTCAATCGCCATATTCTATCTTGCCCAACCTTGTTTTATATTATCATTTCTTCTGATGTCATTTAATCTTAGTATCGAAAGCACTTATATCTTGAAAGGCATTGTCGCCCTGATTGGGTTGAACTGATATATATATATATATATATATATATATATATATATATATATATATATATATATATAGAGAGAGAGAGAGAGAGAGAGAGAGATAGATAGATAATGAAATAGACTGAGGTAGATAATGAACAAACTGAATTGTGAATAGACTACCATAGATAGATAGATAGATAGATAGATAGATAGATAGATATGAATAAACTGAGATAGATAGATAGATAGATAGATAGATATGAATAAACTGAGATAGATAGATAGATAGATAGATATGAATAAACTGAGATAGATAGATAGATAGATAGATAGATAGATAGATATGAATAAACTGAGATAGATAGATAGATAGATAGATATGAATAAACTGAGATAGATAGATAGATAGATATGAATAAACTGAGATAGATAGATAGATAGATAGATATGAATAAACTGAGATAGATAGATAGATAGATAGATAGATATGAATAAACTGAGATAGATAGATAGATAGATAGATATGAATAAACTGAGATAGATAGATAGATAGATAGATAGATAGATAGATAGATATGAATAAACTGAGATAGATAGATAGATATGAATAAACTGAGATAGATAGATAGATATGAATAAACTGAGATAGAAAGAAAGAAAGAAACAAACAAACAAACAAACAAAAAAGAAATAAATAAAGAAAGAAAGAAAACAAGAAAACTTAACGCAACTGAAACTCACTTACATTTAAAAAAAATAATCCAAAACTCACCGGCAAATTTCTTTAAACTTATTTTCTCTTAGGTTTTCCATTGTTTCCCGCTGTTGTTCGTGATGGGTTTTTTTTCTTTTGTTTCTTATCCATGATATTTCGCAATGTCGCTGTCAAATTTCGGAAGTTTTCCTGGTATATATACATATAAATATATTTTTTCCTAGTTTATTTTTTCTTGCCTTTGTAATCTATCACCAAATATATTGTCTTTTTAAACTTACACCAATTCACCAAAAACGATGTTTTTATATTATTTATTATTTTATATATATATATATATATATATATATATATATATATATATATATATATATATATATATATATATACGAACTACCAGACAGTCCTTGGAATGAACTAGCCGAACGTATTTGACTTTCTACCTCATTTGCCACGATAGCCTTTGAAAAACAATAACGAGTCACAAACTACGGACAGGTGAATGAAATCTATGTATATCGATATATTATATGTAAAATGTGAAAATGTAAATTTAAAGCTAAAATTCCCTGCATTAGTGACGTATTGATGAATTTTTACCAAAGTGAAAAACCGACGCAAGTCTATAGCTACATTCTTATTATTTTCATGGAAAATGTTCTGACCTGCTGGGCCACCAGTTCAGGCTTTTGCAACTAAGAGCCGCCATATCATCTACCCGGAGGCGAGTAATCTACATTTCCTCCGTATTTTATTAGTCAGGGGGAATATTTAGTTAGATATAGACTGTGATAGATAGATAAATAGATAGATTGATAGATAGATAGATAGATAGATAGATAGATATGAAACAGATAGATAGATAGATAGATATGAAACAGAATATGATAGATAGATAGATAGATAGATAGATAGATAGATGGATAGATAGATATGAATAGACTACGACAGATAGATAGATGGATAGATAGATATGAATAGACTACGACAGATAGATAGATGGATAGATAGATATGAATAGACTACGACAGATAGATAGATGGATAGATTTGAATAAACTAAAACATATATAGGCAGATATGAATAGATTACAATAGTTAGATATATAGATATGAATAGACTAAGATAGATACATATTAATAGACTACTATATATATATATATATATATATATATATATATATATATATATATATATATATATATATACACGAGCTCGGAAGGTAGGTAGTTAGCAAGGTAGCTGGATAGATAGATAGATATGAATAGACTACGACAGACAAACAGATAGATAGAAAGAAAGATTTGAATTAACTAAAACATATATACACAGCTAGATAGATAAATAGATTATGATAGCTAGATATATAGATATGAATAGACTAGCATATATATATATATATATATATATAGATAGATAGATAGATAGATAGATAGATAGATAGATAGATAGATAGATAGATAGGAAGGTAGGTAGGTAGATAGCTAGCTGGATAGATAGATAGATAGGAAGGTAGGTAGATAGCTAGCTAGCTACCTGGATAGATAGATAGATAGATAGATAGATAGATAGATAGATAGATAGATAGGAAGGTAGGTAGGTAGATAGCTAGCTGGATAGATAGATAGATAGGAAGGTAGGTAGATAGCTAGCTAGCTACCTGGATAGATAGATAGATAGATAGATAGATAGATAGATAGATAGATAGATAGATAGATAGATAGTTAGATAGATTGTATTCCAATCGCTACTTTAGCATTTTTTCTATGTTCAATAATCCAACAGTTTAGACTCTTACTACTAAGATCACCAATACCATCAACACAGAGGCGAGTCACTGGTGACTGATGGACCTTGTGCGTCACCTTCTGATCTTTCAATCTATTTAATTTTTGTACTTGGTCAGCCTTGACTACATCGAATTCGTGTCTGAAGGATTTATCCAGGTAATTTTGAATCCTTCTCCGGTCTTAGTAATTCTGTTGAAGAAATTCTCGTTCCTCTGGTTAGATATGAGCTTGTAGTCTCTGTTTTATCCAACGATTGCACTGGATTCTCTCTCGGACAAGGGCGTGTCCAACTTTATCTGCGACCAGACGGGCTCACCTCGAATTGATGGGAAGACTTGGTGCCAAGCCTGAATGGATGCGTTGTAGATCTTTCCATCTGTGTAGGAATGTCAGATGGTTCGATATTCGTGCCAGTTTCTGGTAGGATTTTTCAATTTGTCTCCATATTTTTGGTATATCGGGTCCGTACCGACCCTTCAGTATCTGTCCATCACCCACCAGTGAAAGCAGTAGTCAACATCAGCCAATATCAGCTGAGTGCCTCTGAGGAGTCAGTATTGAATAATGGTCTCAACTTCGCCACAACCATCAGGCGAGTTCCATAATTGGACATCATTACCAGAGTCGAGGAGGTGGCCTTGAATATCCCTCAGGCTCAGGCGGATGAACTGAGATGGAAAGTGAGACAGACCTTGGAGAGAGCCAAGCCGCCCAGGTCTAACATCCCAGAACTGGAGAGGCTGGTGATCGAATCCCTACAGAGGAACGAAAACATCATCATACTAACAGCTGACAAAGGCAATGCGACTGTAGTGATGAACAAATCAGATTATACAAGAAAGCTGGAAGATCTGGTAGCTACAGCAAAGTAAAAATGGATCGTACAATGAAAACGAAACGTAAACTGTCATAGATACTAATCAAGAACAAGGATTACTTCGCACCTAAGGCGTATAGGCAGTTATCGCAGCGTTACACCAAGCTACCTCACATATACGGTCTCCCTAAGATCCACAAAGACGGTATTCCGCTCAGGCCGATTGTTAGTGCCACCCTCTGAGTCGCTTCCTTGTAGATATAATTGACCCATTGATCGGACAGTCTCCTTCATATGTCCGAAACTCCGCCCACTTCGTGGAAAAATTCAAAGATGTTCCCATCCTATGCAACCAGGGAGTGATGTTGGACGTGGTTAGTTTGTTCACTAAGGTACCCACGGAGGAGGCACTCTCAGTAGTCAGAAACAGATTGGCCTCTGACTTATCCCTAGGAGAACGGACCAGTATTCCAGTAGATAATCTGATGGAGATGTTGACTTTCTGTACACAAGCAACACACTTCGGAATGGGATCACATATACCGACAAGATGGGGGCTTCGCAATGGGCTCGCCATTATCACCAGCAATGTCGAATAAATACATGGAATACTTTGAGGAAATAGCATTACAATCTATATCTCTAAAGCCAACTATATGGTTAAGGTGCGTAGATGACACCTTCATACTCTGGCCACATCAAATCAGGTTCTACTGGACCATTTGAACTCAATAAGACCTTCGATACAGTTCACAATGGAGAAAGAGAGTAACAACACACTCCCATTCCTGGATGTTCTACTATCTCGAACAGAGCATGGGTTCAAGACATCCGTATACCGTAAACCGACATTCACCGGACACCTCAATTTCAACTCACACCATCTATACAGCGTAAAGAAAGTGATCGACTGCTGCCTACAACACCGATCAAAAGTCATAAGTGGCGACCCAGACACATTAGATAAAGAATTGGTCAGTTTAAGTATTACCCTAATACATAACAACTACCCTGGGTACATGGCAGCGGCCCCCAAAACTTTGATAGGCGGGCACAAGAGGAGGAGGACAAAAACACTCAGAAAACAGTCTGCCTACCTTATGTGAAGGGGTTATCAGAGAAAATACAAAGGATCTCCGGTCCATATAACATCAGGACAACTTTCAAAAACTTGACGACACTTTGCAGATATCTCTCCCGATTAAGACCCCCATAGAGGAGAACATGACTAAAGACTGTGTGTACACTATCCCGTGCAGCGGCAGAAAGGAATATAAAGGAGAGACAGGCAGCTGCCTTAACGTAAGGCTTCAAGAACGCCAGAACGTCAGGCGTGGCTGACCACATATGGAGAGAGAAGAGAGATCACCGCCGTCTGTGGGATCATGTTGAGATCATAGACAAGGAACATCATTGGAAAATTCGTAACCTTAAGGAATAAGCACATATGCTAGGCCACAAAAATCTCCTGAGCCGACCAAGCATAGAAATGAATACAATATGGGAACCAGTAATAAGGAGTGCCAGAGAAGAAGCGATAATAACTATAAAAGTTGCAATATGAGCTCTGGTAAAAAATTTATTATAACAGCAAAAATTGCAATATGAGCATTGAGACATTAAATTTAAAATACCCAGAAATTCATACACAGATGTCCTCAAGAACACATGGCACAGTGGATAAAGGCGTTAGTTAGATCCAGTGACATGAACCAAAGAGTATGAGTTCAATACCTGGTTAAGACTGTAGAGAAACTTCAGAGGGAAATTAACAGGAGATAACTGATATCCATTAAACATGGCACGTGGAAGTAGAGTAGTCTACCCCAGTGAGCGAAATAAAGGGTTCAATTCGACATTCCAAACACCTGACGAAGGCTGGAGCGTACAACGACCGAAACGTTGTAATAAATATGGCGACAAAGATAAGGACAATAGTCCGAATCATGTAAATAGTGTACATAATACCTCATCTCAGAAATATAGACAGATACTGAAGGGGCGAAACGTGTAATAAATATGGTGACAAAGATGAGGACAATAGTCCGAATCATGTAAATAGTGTACATAATACCTCATCTCAGAAATATAGACAGATACTGAAGGGGCGAAACGTTGTAATAAATATGGCGACAAAGATGAGGACAATAGTCCGAATCATGTAAATAGTGTACATAATACCTCATCTCAGAAATAGAGACAGATACTGAAAGGGCGAAACGTTGTAATAAATATGGTGACAAAGATGAGGACAATAGTCCGAATAATGTAAATAGTGTACATAATACCTCATCTCAGAAATATAGACAGATACTGAAGGGGCGAAACGTTGTAATAAATATGGGGACAAAGATGAGGACAATAGTCCGAATCATGTAAATAGTGTACATAATCCCTCATCTCAGAAATATAAACAGATACTGAAGGGGCGAAACGTTGTAATAAATATGGCGACAAAGATAATACATTATTCGGGCTATTGTCCTTATGTATGTACAAATAAAGAGCTATTGCCGTGCTAAAATGATACATGCGGTGTTTTTATCTTATTGCGGTGTTTTTTATCTTAAATAATATTTGGCTCAAAGATTAACAAACATTTGTTTCTAAAACTCAATAAGTTTCGTGCCTCTGTCAACTCCCTACAGACCACTTACTTCAGCCCATCAGTTATGCCGTACGTTTCTTTCTCTTGTCTCTTTTTCTCTCTACCCGACCCGTGTGTATCAGATTCTCCAGGCCCTTTTTTCTCAATACGTTTCCCAGAAATTTCTTCTGCCTCTTTCTGATGTTAAGTATCAGCTTCCTCCTTGTTTGCATTCTCTCCAAAATCTCACACGCTTAGTCTATGATATCCTTAGCATTCTTCTGTAAAAGCCATACCTCCGTTGTCTCGAGTCTCTTCATCTTTGAGGAGACCGTCAAATATTTGCTGCCGTAAAGGAGGACAGATGTCACGTAGCAGCTGAGTATTCATTGTTACCAAAGAAATCCTCCTGCCCTGCTTTTGGAATGCGTCTTTGGCCATCCTAATAAGTTTTCGGATCTTAGCCTCGCACTTACGGTCCTCCGTCCTAACACTTTCCAGATATTTAAATTTCTTGATTTTAGTGTAGCCGATCTGCAAATCGCATTTAGGGCTCATCCGTTTACTGATAGCTATGCATTCTGTCTTGTATGTTATGCTTAGTCCTTTCTTCCCGCTCTCTTTCGCTACCTTCTGTTGGAAGTTCTACAGATCTTAGTTTTTGTAAATGGTGTATTTTAAACCACACGCTATGGGACACGTTATGAGAAATGAAGGCTTGGAGAATCTGATACTCACGGGTCGAATAAAGAGAAAGCGAGACAAGAGAAAGTAACGCATGACATACCTGGCAGGCCTAAGCAAGTAGATGACAGAACGTGATCTGGTGGAGGTTGCAGAGGGACGAAACTTATTGAGAGCTACGAGGGATAGGGAGAAGTGGAGAGCCGTGATTGCCTACGTCCTGAATGGAGAAGCCGCATAAGAAAATAGAAAGAACTGAATTTCAGTCACTTGAGACGGATGATGAGACCCATATATTAGGTTGGTGCAAAAATAATGACTTAATAATGTCGTTTTTTGGCGTTAAAAATACGTCAAATAACGACATTATTACGTCATTATTTTTGCACCAAACTAATATGTGCTAGAAAAAAAAATAAAAATCCCATCACAAATCTTACATTGATTAGACGTATGATAAAAATAAAAATTCTTCCGTCCTTTGCCTAAAAAAAAACCAATATTATTTATTCCTAAAAAGCCGCAATAAGCATCCAAGTGCAGCTTCCATCAAGCTTAGACTCAAGGCTTTTGCAGGGACGCAAAAGAATCTTTTGATTTTGTCTGTTAAATGAGCTTTCCAGATAACATCCAATTTATTCAAGGCGGCCCAGTCTCTAGCTATGTGAAATGTCACATCCTTTCCAGGCCCTCCTTCCTCATTATGTGTCCCAGAAACTTTAGCTGTCTCTTCCTGATATTAAGTATAAGCCTCCTCTTTGTTTGTAACCTAAGACATTAGAAACACAAGGACTTTCTTTTTATGTGCCATGTCCTTTCAGGACGTAGACGATCATCGCTCTCCTCCTCCATCTATCCCTTGCAGCTCGCAACAAGTTCCTTCCCTCTGCTTCCTCCCCCAGAACACATTCTGTGATCCACTTGCTTAAGTCCGCCAGGTATGCCGCGCGCAGGCCTTCCTTGTCTCTCTTTCCCTCTGTTCGACCTGTGAGTTTCAGATTTTCCAGGCCGTCCTTCCTAATAATGTGTTCCAGAAATTTCAACTGCCACTTCCTGATATTAAGTATAAGCCTCCTCCTTATTTGCAACCTCTCTAAGACCTCATCGTTGCTCACACGCTCGGTCTATGATATTCTTAGCATCCTTCTGTAGAACCAAAATATCTGTCGTCTCTTCTAATAACCAATATAATAGTGAAAATAAAAAATTTAGTAAATCGTGTTTATTATTTTCGTTGTCCATTCTTGAGAACAGAAAAAAAAACAGCCTGTCTTGCACCATAGTTAGTTTTTTTTTTTTCAGAGCAGTAGATCACTAGTTCTTACTTTGTTCACCAACAGCAAAACACAATCTGCATTCATGTAAGATTATAGAAATATCAGAGATGGGTCCATAGAAATTGTGATTTTGTTGGATGTTGTCGAGAGATCTAAAATTCATCTCTCACTACTCGACAGACTGTTCTAGTTCCACGTGCCATGTTTAATGGACATCAATTTTTAGTTATATCCGTTAATTCCCCTTTCCAAGTTCTCCACTGCCTTAACCGGATATTGAACCCACACTCTTTGAGTACTGTCACTGGATCTAACCAACGCCTTCATCCACTGTGCCATGTGTCCTTGAGATAAAGGCGTTAGTTAGATCCAGTGACAGGACCCAAAAGAGTGTGAGTTCAATACCCGGTTAAGGCAGTGTAGAATTTTCAAAGAGGAATTAACAGGTGATAACTGATAACTGACATCCATTAAATATGATACGTGGAACTAGAACAGTCTACTCCAGTGAGCGAAATAAAGGGTTCAGTTCGACATTGCAACCACCTGAAAAAGGCCGGTGCGAAACGTTGTGATAAATATGGCGACAAAGATGAGGACAATAGTCCGAATAATACCACATCTCAGAAACATAGACAGATACAATTTTGCATTTGTATTTCTTTTTTTCTTTTTTTTTTTTTGTTCGCCTTCTGAGCATAAATATCACATTCATTCTTCCAGTGTCTTTTTGCCATTTTCACCTCTGATTGAATCGATTTTTCCGGATATAATTATTATTATCTGTCCGGGAATAGAAATTGGATATCACGGTTGAAATCCCGGAGAAATCTTCTACAAATGCTCAAATCCATGGGTAAAATAAGAGGATTTACAGATCTTTATCTAAGTGACTAAGAGAATGAGAATTCTGACTTCAGAACTATGAAAAAAATAAACATTGCGTTATCTTTCCCAATATATATCATGGCAATGCCCAATTAATTAAAAAAAAAAGAAGAGATGTATCGAAAGCCATGCTCACCTACATATTAAAGATTACTTGGCATAAATATCACGAATCAACCTGTTTGGAGGACTCACCAGCGGCAAGAAGAAACATGGTGTATCTAAAACAACGCCTCAGGGAACAGTTAATCCTGACACAGACCAACATCGACTCTGCGACCTGGGAAACTGTTGCTGCAAATCGGCCTTCCTGGCGTAGGACTATCCCGATGGGAGGAGGTCGAGATTTTTGTTTCGAATGTTTAAAATGAATGTCTCGCTCAGCCGAGTCCACCACCCACTCTTCAGGAGTAGGCTAAAGCTTTACAGCCATCTCCGCCACCGCCACCAGAGGGAGGAAAGGGAACAAGATCACGATCCCAATGATCAGATACAAGCGAGTGCTGACGCCGGTATAAGCAAAATAGAACATTTTCATGTATCAATTGCTCATGGGAAACATATCCTCAATATAAAATATGTTATGTGATAACGGTATATATATATATATATATATATATATATATATATAATTATTTATTTAAAAATATGATTGCAACTCGCTACATAAGAGGTCTCATGTTTCAAAACAAACGCTCTGAATAACTAGCTAAAAACACGCATACAATAAAATAAATTTTAAAATCGATAGCCCATATACATAGTTTTAATACCCTACAAAAATTGATAACCCTTTATGAAGTCGTCAAATAACAAACGTTACGGCCTTTTCATATACACAAATCCCTTTCATTAAGAGATATAATAAAAGAATAAAATAAAAATAAATAAATAAATCTCCGTAGACGCTCAAGCCAGACTATGCGAAAACTTCCTCCGTCGTAAATTTAGCCACCCCCACCTTACCCTGAACCGGCATCTATGAAAGTAACTCTATACTGATACAAATTATTAACACCCCACCACTGCCGATTCTAAACAATCCGCCCTTGATGTTACCATGGAAATTTTTGATTTCAATTCTGACCATACTATTAAAACTCGTAAATTTCAGAAATAAGTCATTCCCAAAAAAATTTCGCTTGAAGATGGAACAGAGCCTACTTTAACTCAAGTTAATTCAAATATTATTTTGAAGTTTTCGGCTCTTGTTTTGAAACATGAGACCTCTTATGTAGCGAGTTGGAATCATATTTTTAAATAAATAATTATATTTATGCTCTACTTTCGTATCGAGCACTATTTTTTAAAAATAATTACAAAAATACTAAGGAACTTTGGATTATTTACCAAACCAGTTTCTTTCCTATTTTCTACAATATTTTCACACACACACACACACACACACACACACATATATATATATATATATATATATATATATATATATATATATAGAGAGAGAGAGAGAGAGAGAGAGAGATAGATAGATAGATAGATAGATAGATAGATATTGATAATATTAATGGTAAATATACACATACATATGCAATCATATATCTAACGTTCGTTCCACACACTCATACATACACTCTCACTACATTTTATTTTTTATATCCAGTTTGTTTTTTTTTCCATTTTCTTTTTCAATTTTTAGGTCTGATGACTTGGACCGTATTTACGATTCCAATGAAATAAATTATGACCATGGAATATTAGTGTTTAAGCCTTCTTTTTTTTCGGATTACATCTCTATTTTTGTTGTCCTCTTATTACCGAGAAGTAAAAACAAGAACAAATCTATTTTCATACCTGAGGATATCTGTAGGAACAGACGAAAGCTTGTAAAATCTAAAAAAGACCTTTTGAAACTGGAATTTATAAACAGGGATAATATCATTCATATACAGGTTCGGGGTTGGTGCAACTTATTTAAATTGTTTGCGAAGATGTATTCTCGCCATTTAAATCATTAACTTCTATATTTGTTATTTTGTATGAATGATTAATGAATTTATATATATATATATATATATATATATATATATATATATATATATATATATTTCAATAAAAACAGACCACTTTAAGGTTCCATGTAATAAGTTATTTCACCACAACCCCTTTAACAGGGCTATGGATCATCAGACTTTACTTCCAAAGGTTGGAATGAAAAATGAAAAGAAATTCACACGTTTTTGATGGACCTCATAAAGCATATGTAAAATTAACGAATGAGGAAGTAAGGTGGGAGAGAAGATAAGATATGAGTGGGTTAGGTGTGCCATTTCAATTCCTTATTCTTATCCCCACTGTCTGTTGGCTAGACGTTGCTTAAGCCTAACGCGTCTTGTCTCTAGATATAGATGGGTAAGGGGTGGAGACCGACATTAAAGGAAGAAGCTACAGCAACCCTAATAAATTACATTCCACGAGGACAGGTTTCATTCAAATTCTTAGACGTTGTTAATTCGCGTTACTTTAAAGGGCATATTTGGGAGGTTAAGGTTTGATGTAAATCTAAATGTCTAAACAATCTACGAAGAATTTAATTTGAAGTTCGTTGGAGTTTTGGGTATTTCTATGAAACAGTCGATTGGAAAAACTCATAGGCAGTACATTGAAAGAGTAATCCATTTTATATTTAGTAATCTTTTTTTTTTCTAAACTTTTGTCTTATTGATTGTTAAGTTGACATCTATTCGTTTGATTTTTGTTCATTAAATAAAATCGTGGTTGTTTTTAGGTACCCACTTATCAACGGTTATTCCAATTTAAATAATTTTATCATCAATAATGGGGTAGCATATTTCAATTTGAATTAAATTACCAATTTAAACTTTACCTCCGTGCTATTTACAACTCACCTCCAATTGGAGAATATTAGAGGAGAGTTGGATAAAATGTCACTAGGAGAAAATTAGGTCGTTCTTTTATAATCTTTTATATATCCATACTCATATACACTTCTACACATGTCCTAAACCCCTATCTATATCTACATACCTATGTCTCACTATATACCTATGAGTTCTTATATACACATACATTCACAACAAAAACTATATGAATATTCCCATATTTACACATATACACCTGCAGAGAATCACATACCCACATGTTTACATACATATATTCACATGCACTTATGCTTACGTATATACATATATACACATAAATCACCTGCTTATCCATATACATCCATGTACATACGCACATATACATTTACACACATATATGTATACACATATACACATACACACACATATCTATGCATCGATACATACACACATATATATACATGCATATACATAAATAATATGCAGCACATACACATACGCGTTAATCTGCACGTACACATATATACACACCTACATATCTCTATCCTCATGTCCACCCATACACCCACTTATGCCTGCATTCTAAGACTATATCAGTATTTAATCACATTATGGATGCCCAAATCGTATAATTATCCATATTTTTACACATATATTACCCTCTCTCTCATATCTATGGCAAAACATATAGGTACCCATCTAATTGTACACCTCCACACTCACATAAAAAAACAAACAAACCCTGGTATGCCTCTTTTTCCATATAAAAACATATACATGTACATATCAACAGGTGCATCAGTGTTCAAGTACATTACCATAGTTGTATACATATAGTCATGTGTTGGCGCTTATGCGTGCATAGTAATATTTCTAAAAACAAAGGGAACAAAAATCATTAAATATTGTTATTTCTATATAGTTATTTCTCAATGTATTTGCTTAGGTTTAGGTTGTTTTTGTGCCTGCATTTAAAAACTAGTTCATTGTGTCTATTTAGTAATATGTCTGGATCTTTATGTTTGATTATGAAGATCTTCTCCTTTATGCATAAGTTGCATCTGTCTCTGAAGTTTTTTGGAATTCTGGCTCTTGATATTATTTTCCACTTTATTTGTGGGGTTAGGCCACTCTCCAACAAATCCCAATAATGTTTTGATAGTGCCGTTTGGTTCTTTTTACACTTATTTTTGAAGGACTGGCGATGGTTGTATAGTCGGTGCTTCCAATTTCCCGCCGATATTCCTAAGTATATCTTTTTCTCCTCAACCTTTTCTTTGGGGAACATTGTTGCTTCATATATTGTGTTCTCTGCCATGCATATTCCTTCAACTGGGCACTCTGATCCTGTCCTGCAGTTGCATGTTGATTTTTCCTATTCGGGTTGTATCCTGATTTTGTCTTAGATTATCATGAAGGTCTCTCAAGATTTTACTATTGTGTGAGCTAATAATTCTTTCCATATTATCCATGCAAGAATAGCTAATCTTTAGATTCATCTTGTTGAATATCTTTTTTAGAGATGCATTTTTGCTAAAGTGTTTTTCTATCAGTTTTATGAAGTATTTACCTATATTAATATTGGAGAGGTTACAAAAAGGTGGGTTGAACCATATAATTTTCCTTTTCCTATTTTTGGGTTTAGTGGGTTTTTTATTTACTGACTTATCTATGTAATTTAGTGTCTGTTTAAAGTTACATTTTAGTAGGGCTTTATTGTATTCCGATTTATTCTGGTTAAAAATCGTTTTACTGGAGGAGAGTTTATTTATTCTTGCATTTACTGTATTTGGAATTTGTTTACTTATTGATTTCGGGTGATTGGAGTGGATGCTTATATATATGGGTGATTGGTTTTCCTTTTGAAAGGGTTTATAAGTGTTATTGTTCAGATTAAATGTAACGTCTAGGAAGTTTACTATTTTTAAGTTGGAAGAAATCTCGATTTTAAACCCTAGAAATTTGAAGGCCCTAATTATTTTCTTTTGTAGTTGGGGTGTTAACGGACCATTGGTATCAGGTACAGCAACTAACCCGTCATATCTGTATAGTCCTATATTTTTAGGGTCAAGGAATCTACTAAATGTATCTAAAATGTATATACCTATTAGGTCAGCTATTTGAGCTGAATCAAATGATCCCATTGGGACATCGAAGTTGTCTCTGTCTTTTTTAATCCAAGTAGTGTTGTTAAGTTTTAGTATGGACTGTCTAGAGTCCATTATGATTTTTATATCTTCGTCAGTAATGTTAGTGTGGATTTTGGCAAAACTTAAACTATTTTCTAATAATTCTTTAGAGATTGAGGGGTAGAAATCGATAATATCAAGTTGTATGAAAGTAGTTTTATTTTTATGCTTTATATTTTGGAACCAGTTAATCGTGTCCGATTAATCTTTCCAAAGGTTTAACGGGTATTTTGTTAATATAGATGCGTTTACTCTTTTTAGGATATTTTAGAAATTATTCCTAACTCTGATTTGGAGGGATTTATTAGTCTGTACTGTAGATTATTCTGAAAGTTAGGTTTATGGTCTTTAAAAAGTAGGTAGGCGTCTTTTAGATGAGTCGTACCCATTCTATCAGCAATATTATATTTAAATGCTAATTTCGCAGTTTCTTTGTGTATGGAGGATAAGTGTTTAGAATTGTTGTCTTTCTTATAAGAACCAGAAACTTTATTCTGAATCAGATGGTTGTATTCTGAGGGATTCATTTTGTAGATATTTTTAGATTTTTCAGCTCTGATCCATAGATTTTTTTTAATTTTTGATATTTGTAACGTCTTGTTTAAGTTTGGATTGGAATAGGTTGCATTTCTTCTGGAAGGATATTTTCTTGATTAACTCAATTAAATCTTGTTCAAAAGGTTCTAATAATTTATTGTTTGGTGGAGTGTTTTGAGATTTAAAGTAAAAGGCTTCATTAAGCTTAGTGGGTTTGTTATGGGGATTAAGATGGAAGTGAATCTTCCACCTCATTCTTTTGATGACGTCAATGATTTTTTTTCCGTCAAAGACATGGTGAAGGATTCAGTGGTAGGGTAAGGAATGTTCTTGACTGAGTAATCCGGTGTAAATCTATCCATTTTAGGTTGGAAGTTTGGTTCCTTATGGTAATCCGATGGGAGGTAATCCAACCGAGAGCTAAACTTATTTTATAAGGAGCTAATATTTAGTTTATGCAAAACTAGGTAATCCGCATGGGTAGACCCAAGAAGGATGATATCCAGAGAGCTCAATTTATAATTCATAGCAGATATGTTTGAATAAAAACAGACCACTTTAAGGTTCCATGTAATAAGTTATTTCACTACAACCCCTTTAACAGGGCTCTGGATCATATTTACACATATACAGAGCAACACATACCCACATATTTACATACATATCTCCACATGCACTTATACTTACGTATATACATATATACACATAAAATCACCTGCTTATCCATATACATCCATGTACATACGCGCATATACATTTACACACATATATGTATACACATATACACATACACACACATATCTATGCATACATACATACAAACATACATATACATGCATATAGATACATAATATGCAGCACATCCACATACACATATGCGTTAATCTGCACGTACACATATATACACACGTATATGTCTCTATCCTCATGTCCACCCATACACCCACTTATGCCTGCATTCTAAGACTATATCAGTATTTAATTACATT
>OZ010613.1:32625278-32735278 GCA_963932145.1 Acanthosepion lycidas
GAAACAACTATGGCTTTAACATCATATATCACCTCACTAGGTCTAGCAATATCCCTTAAAAACTGCGAGAGTCCAATTCACTTCGACAAAACAAGTACGACGAAGTAAGCAATGCATGTTGTTTCTTGTTTCGTTGCTATTGTTTTCTTTCTTTTTGTAATGTTTTTTTATAGTTTCATATCGATAGATAGATATGAAGTGACGAGGATAGATAGATAGATAGATAGATAGATAGATAGATAGATAGATAGATATGAAGAGAAACTAGGATGGATAGATAGATAGATAGATAGATAGATATGAAGAGAAACTAGGATAGTTAGATAGATAGATATGAAGAGAAACTAGGATAGATAAATAGATAGATAGATAGATATGAAGAGAAACTAGGATAGTTAGATAGATAGATATGAAGAGAAACTAGGATAGTTAGATAGATATGAAGAGAAACTAGGATAGTTAGATAGATAGATATGAAGAGAAACTAGGATAGTTAGATAGATATATAGATATGAAGAGAAACTAGGATAGATAGATAGATATGAATAGAAACTAGGATAGATAGATAGATAGATAGATATGAATAGAAACTAGGATAGATAGATAGATAGATATGAAGAGAAACTAGGATAGATAGATAGATAGATATGAAGAGAAACTAGGATAGATAGATAGATAGATAGATAGATAGATATGAAGAGAAACTAGGATAGATAGATAGATAGATAGATAGATATGAAGAGAAACTAGGATAGATAGATAGATAGATAGATATGAAGAGAAACTAGGATAGATAGATAGATAGATAGATAGATATGAAGAGAAACTAGGATATATAGATAGATATGAAGAGAAACTAGAATAGATAGATAGATAGATATGAAGAGAAACTAGGATAGATAGATAGATAGATATGAAGAGAAACTAGGATAGATAGATAGATAGATAGATACATACATACATACATACAGACATACAGACTGAGATATATGGGAAACAAATTGAATGCCGTACGGAGATCTGCCGCTAAATTTTAAAAGCAGGCCTACTTCGAATTATCTGGCATAATCTAGTTACTCGGATAATAAATTCTTCATAGTAACGTTCCTTAAAATTTTGCACGCATGCACACACACGGTTGCTTATATGGATATTCACATCCAAATATGTATACACTAGGATATGTGTGGGGGTGTATATTTGAGAATTAACGGAAGTGTAGTTCATAGTGATTATTGTACCGGACGCTTTCGGCCATTTCATGCCTCCATTAAATTGCGACGCTAATAACAAATTGTACACTCCGTTTGTCCCCATAAAAAGAAAACTATAAGCTTAGTAGAAATAAAACGATTAAAAAATAAAAAATTCTTCTTGTCTCTCGCATTCAATGAAAATTGCATGAAATATTAATATCATAGATTAATATATATATTAGTACACTCGCGTCATCAATATTGACGGCCAGATTTTAATGCATTTTAAGTAACATGTTTTATATTGTAAGTAATTTTCGTTTAATCCAAGGACTATTTTGTAATTTAAGATAGTACATAGATAATGTTAATAATTGAACAGTGTAAAATTTATAAACACCTAAGGAAAGCTGTTGGCATTAATAGCTATAAGCTGATATGTTAAAATTTTGGAATAGTGAAATAATAAAAAATTAAATTTCATCTCTCTGATAAATGTCGCGATTTGTTAAAAAAAAAACATTTGTCTTTCTTATTAATAATAACATAAGCATTTTAACGATAAAACTTTGTTTTTATCAAAGTTGGTGCATTTTTTTCCAGCATGGTATGTTTATTTTTTAGTGAATTTTTGGAGGTAGTTGGCTCACAGAAAAGACTTTAAATATTTAAACCACAGTAAAAAAAAAAAAAAAAAAAAAAAGGAAAAAAAAAAAAAAAGGAAAAAAAAAAAGCTGTGTTTGATAAAATGCTTTTATCGTTAGCAAAAATTCACTGATCGTCTTTGTTGTTGTTAGTGGAGATAGTTCATTTGTAGTCGCCGATTGACGGCCCATGTTGCATGTGTAGCTGATCCGTTTAAAGTCTCCGATACATGTTTCATTTAACACACGAACTAAAAAAAGCTATGAAATCAAGTCAGCTTGGAGACAGTCGCATCTCTCCTGTATTTGAACGACTTTGTCTCTTGGAAGTGGAAATCTGTGGGGTTTTATATTAAACTACTGTACCTGAGTCGTCAAAATTGACGGCAAGAAGGAATGTATTATAAGTAATATGTATTATATTGTAATTTTCGCTTAATCCAAGTACAATTTTTTAATTTGAAAGAGTTCGTTGTTAAAATTAAAAATTGAGCAGTGTACAATTTATAACCACCTAAGGAAAGATAGCCGTATATTATCCCCATAAATGTCACATATTTACAACCAACATTATGTTTATTGCAAAAGTTCCCAAAGTACAATATTTTGTGTAAACTTTGGAAGATCTTAGAAATTCTTGACAGTCCGTAGAGTTAATCCGTAATTTCAAAGTCTGCTTATTCGTCGTCCTACTAAGAACTACGTATCATATTCTTTTAAATTTATTTTTTTTTCTCAACCTATTCCCAAATTCCACAAGATATGCTCCGAATTGTAACATATCAGCAACAAAATAAATATATATAAAGACTCAATATCATCCAACCCAACCTTTTGCAAAAAAAGTTATCATCGTATTATTTGTATTAGCGAACATATTTTAAAATTAAAAATAATGTAATAATTGCATTAGAATCCATTTTTAGCCATGTAAGCGTTTCGAAATGCTCAGAATTAAAAAGTAAAAACGAACGGGAATAATTATTATTCTCGTTTTTTTTTTTTTTTTTTTTTTTACTTTTTAATTCTGCTGATAATTTCCAAACGCTATATCTATTTTTTAATTTTCTATTCTCTTGAATTTATTTCCGTACTTTTTTTGTGTAATTATTTAAGCTTTTTATTATTCATTCGTTATTACAGATTTTAAAAACGAAACTTAATATCTTTTCTTTTTAAATTACTTTACAAAAACAAATTTCAAATACAGTGTAACCCGGATATAAGATAAAACCGGATATAAGAGAGATTTTCTCTGGTTCCAAATTAGAGCCATACTTACCTAAACAAAATAGACCAAACCCGGATAGAAGAGACTTCTCCGGTTCTGACAACTCTCTTATATCCGGGTTACACTGTAAAATATCTTGAATTAATCCAAGGCGGGCCGGGCCGGTGCAAGGGTCTCCGTTCTACCCTGAAACTTAAGGGTCTGTTTTCATCAGATATTTTTTCTCTTTTTCCTTTTCCCATATCATTTCCGTTGAGTTGACCGATTAAATAGGTCAATGTCTGATCCTTCCCCCTCCTTCCTCAATATTAAGTATTATAATAAAAAGAAATATAAAAATATAAAAATAAACTTTAAAACTCTCCCTTCCCTCTCTAAACTCGACCATGTCTCTCATACCATTCCTCACCACTCTCTATGTCAACTAATATAAGCTTAATACTGCCCGTAAAAAGTATAAATTTAAGATTCACTTTTCGTTTCACCTTTTGAAAATGGAGTCTGAAGATGCAGAGAAAAATAAAATTCTCTGGTGAAATAAATTATTACAAATGGAGCCTTAAAGTGGTCTTTTTTCTTTAATTATATATATATATATATATATATATATATATATATATATATATATATATATATATATATATATATATATATATCTTCGCAAATAATAATACGATAACATATTTCAAAATTAAAAAAATAAGTAATAATTGCATTAGAATCCATGTTTAGCCATGTAAGGGTTTCGAAATTCTTAAAATTATAAAGTAAAAACGAACAGGAATAAATATTCCCTTTCGTTTTTACTATATAATTCTGTTGATAATTTCGAAATGCTGTACGTATTTTTTAATTTTCAATTCTCTTGAAATTATTTCTGTATTTTTTTTTTTTGCAATTATTTTAACTTTTTATTATTCTTTCATTATTGCAGATTTTATAAACGAAACTTCATATCTATTCTTCTTTACTTTACAGAATTAAAAAAAAAATGAATTAGTCCAGGCTTAGTATCCGCCCCACCCCGAGTCGATGAAACGGAAAAATAGTTTATTTAACTTATGCAAAATATATTTTTATTCAGTCTTGAAAAAAATATACGTAATTTTTTTTGGTTTTGTTACTAACATGAAAATGTAAATAATTTTAAATTAAGTTATATTAAAGCAAAAACTATAACGATCTTTATTTTTTCGAAAATTAATTTAAATAAAATAGTTAAATTCATTAAACAAATATTCAACACGACTAATGTTGCCCGTATGCCTGTCCGTCATAATATTCATTTAACTAAAGTTCTTTCTTTTCTTTACAAAAACAAATAAAATTCGAATTCTTCATCGTTATTTTGCAAAATTCCTTTCAATTGTTACATTAAAAAAAATTGCAGGCTGCCCTTCAATTATTACACACAAAAAACTTAGAGTTAACTTCTCCTAGACCGATTGCCATCCAACGATAAAGAACCCAGTCTGTCCTAGTATTTACCCATTGCTGGTGGGAGAAGAAGATGTATACCTTTTCCAATGGTATTAGCACGTAAGTGAATGTAATGAATTCGACTGGAATTCAAACTCGGCTCTCCGAATAGGTCTGGCGAAGCATAGAGTATGCACGGTCGATTCCTTTATAAAGTTAATAGCAATAGAAAATTTTGATGGATTTTAAAACTTGAATACGTGTTGAATTAGTTGTTCTAATTCATTAGCAACGGTTGTAAACAAACAGTTCAACCGAATGTTAGGCTATTGCCATTCTGCAAACAGAATATTCTTTAAAACTCCAGGGTATTTAAAACAATTTTAGTCTGATGACGATTATAATCCATTAGAAAGTAACCGAATTTTGGTTGAGTACGCCTGCCTTAGATATTAGGTTGGTGCAAAAATAATGACGTAACGTCAAAAAACGACATTATTACGTCATTATTTTTGCGCCAACCTAATATATTGTTTTCTCGTTTAAAGTAGTATTAGGTTGGTGCAAAAATAATGACGTAATAATGTCGTTTTTTGACGTATTTTTAACGTCAAAAAACGACATTATTACGTCATTATTTTTGCACCAACCTAATAATATAGTGGCAGGTTTTATTTGTCGTTGTGTTTATTCCTCGTAATGTTTGTCCAGTGGAAACTCAGCGAATATTGCTTGAATGAACTTGGACAATGTATTTTCTAATATGAGTTAGGCAAACGTCGATCTAATTTAAGGAACCTACGAATTTTAATCTGACATTTTCTCGATAGAATACTAGATAAAGAAATACTTTTATCAAATATAATGTACACTTATATGGGAATAAATTATCTTACAGATGAAAGATAAAATTGTGTGAAATATTCATTTTCTTAATGTAAATGGAAGTTCAAATAATATTTCTATGACACATATACTACTATGTCCATTCACACACAGATATATATATATATATATATATATGTGTGTGTGTGTGTGTGTGTCTGTGTATGTATGTGTGTGCGTGTGTCTATTTGCCTGATAGTCGATAATCCTAGCATCTCATACAACATTAATTGCAAACCGAGACGTCAAAATTCTCAAAGCACTTAGAATAAAAACAAACAAAAAACACCATTAAATGAGAAATCATCTCGTCTAGGAAATAGAGTTATGAATATTTTCAATAATTAATTAAAAAAAAAAATTCAAACAGGAAAAGGAATTTTTTTTTTTTTTTTTTAAATTCATCTTTACATAGCTAAAATTACTATCGCTCTTCTAACGAATGTCTTTCCTCAGTATTCCAAACGGCATCTCCTGACGACAAATCAAGTCGTTTTCTTTGTCATATCACATTTCACTTGGAGAATAAGACCAAAACTTTTTTTTTTCTTTTTTTTGGCGGATAACCTGAGAATGGCCGAAAGGGCTGAAATCGACGTTGAGAAACGTGGGCAATTTTTGCTTATTTTTAAACCACCATTTTTTCCATGATAGGAAGACAAGTGACACAACAACTGATAGATAAACAACAATAACGAACTGTCTGTCGAATTCAATAATAGATGTCTATGTTTATAGCTATTTACTTATTTCTCTCCCTCTCTCTTTCTCTCTCTCTCTCTCTATACACACACACACACATATATATATATATATATATATATATATATATATATATATATATATATACAGAGAGAGAGAGAGCGGGGGGTTGGGATCAAATACACTTACTTACCCAAGGGAATACGTACGTTATTTCCGTTAGATTTGAACGTAGTTAATTTTCATGAAATTTCGAAGCAACGCGTCGTCTCTCCTTAAATTTGGAACAATATAAATTAGACAATCGTTTGTTTAACGTAAAACATGTTTAATCAATGAAAATTAAACAACACAAACTTATAAATACCAGAATTTCTTTCTTCTTTTCCTCCCTATTTCAGTCTCTGATGAAGCTTTAATAAAAGTGAAACATGTTAGATTGATAAATTTATCTTACATGGTTAAAATGACTGTCACTTTTCTAACCAAAGTCTTTCCTCGATGTTTCAAACGGCATCTCCTGACGACAAATCAGTCATGCACATTTCACTTGAAGAATAAGAGGTATTTTCTTTTTCTGGGGATAACCTGGGAATAGCAGAATAAGCTGAAATCGACGGTGAGAAATGCGGCGAATTTCTGCTTCCTTTGAACCACCATTTTTTCCCTTGCAGGAAGATAAGTGACACTACAAAAAAAGAATAAAACAAAAAAAGAATTGTCTGTTGAATTCAATAATAGATAATAGACGTCTATGTTTATATCTATTTACTTATTTCTATCCCCTCTCTCTCTCTCTCTCTCTCTCGATGGATGGATATATAACTAATATTCCCGATTTACTTTTTTAATTTCTAAAATTGTTTGAAATCATGTCTTTAATTATGAGTTTTTTTGTTTTTGTTTTTTAACCTTACTTATGATGTTAATATTTTAAAATATAGGTTAAGTTTATATTAACGGTCCCTTTGAGCTAGACATTTCCACTGCCGCTCCCATGGTACTGTAGGTTGGGTTAACTTAAAGCCACCCACTTCCTTTCTTGTCTTCTCTCTCTTTCTTTTTTTCCTTTTCCTTTTTATTTTTTCGTCTTCTTTTTCCTCTTTATTTTTAATTTTTGAACATTTAAATTTAAATTTTCTATTTTAATCCTTCACACTTCTGAGTTGACAATGCCAATATATGTCTTCTTGTCGATTGAAATAGCTATTCGAATGAGATAAATTTGGATTAATATTCTATGCAATATATATATATATATATATATATATATATATATATATATATATAAGTTATGAAGAACTTGGTAACCCGAAATGGTAAATCCAAGGAGGATGAAAAGGCTTTTTTCCTCTCATTTCGTTGTTGGAAGTGTTACCTGATGATACGGAGTCATTTAAAAAGTATTTTGATGAAATAAATTATTGTAATGGTACATTAAATATATATATATATATATATATACATTCATTATAGTAATTCATCGAGTCCGCTGATGAGTCCAAAATAGGATGAAACAGCCTTCAGTGCATTTTGCATTCTTTTGAGGAATCTTCTAAACTCGATGAATTATGATAATAATTATTCTAATCCCAGCAAATTCTATAACTTATATATCCTTGCTTCACCCGGCCAATTCTATGACATGGAGCGGCAAAGGGGAAGGAAGACGTTCTTGGGGCACAACCTGTTGGGTTATGAATACTTGGATGAGTATCACCATGGAACATAGTGAGTAGCGGCGCTATATCGAGTCTAGTCAGCTTCTTCCTTAGTCCAGTGGTAGGATGCGAGAAAATCCATTCTTGGAGGGATTTATAACCCATGGTTTATCATCTCTCAGTTGCGTCTCTGTCTTTGGGCAGAGTGCGCTCAGGAGATTCTCTGTCAAAGGACAGAGGGGCAACTGTGAAAATTATACTGAGAGGTGCCCTGGGGAACAGATACCCGAGGACGCGCCTTCCCATTGCAGCAAAGGAAGGAATCGGTGCTCGCACTGAGGCCAGCGCAACCGAAGTTTGCGGGGGCTGGGGGCAATTTTGAACTTGTCCCGGGCGTACGCGCTTGTGTCCCACCTAAAAAAGAACTTGTCACATCTCGTCCAAATGGGGGGGAAGGGGTTAATACCCAATGGTAGGACGCTTGCGTTATATAGTAACTGTTCGGGTTCGATTGTCGCTAGTGGAAGCGTACTGCTAATGAGTCCCAAATAGAACGAAACGGGGGTCCACTACTTTATGCAGTGTTGAGGATTCTTCTAGACTCAATGAATTACTATAATGATTATTCTAATCCCCCAAATTCTATCACTTATATATATATATATATATATATATATATATATATATATGTGTGTGTGTGTGTGTGTTTGGGTGTATACGTGTCTGTATCATAAAATGTAGATTTAAGTTATGCTATATTCATCACTATTAGAGACAGTGTGTATATAAATATAAAAATGATGATTTTATGTCCAATGAAGAATTTTATTAAGGCAAATGCAAGAATTTTTTTCTAACAAAGACTTTATAGACTAGAGTAAAATTGTAGATATTTTCAAAAAATTAAATTTAAGAAACGCCAATGAATATTCATCAGATTGACTGAAATGTCCTGGTAAGTTATTAAGGACGCTAAGATACACACGCGCACACACACTCATATATATATATATATATATATATATATATATATATGAAAATATTTTTCATATATATATATATATTTATATACAGGGTGTTTCAAAAAGAATACGCCAAAATCATCACGTGATGTGTCAAAAACGAAAAAAAATTACAAACCTCTAACATGAACACATGTGTTGTATATACATTCAAGTTTCATTTCATGTTTTATAAGTGCTCATTGTGGCCACCGCTGGCACCGTGGACAACATCAAGCCGATATGAGAATTCCTCCCAAACGCGCCTCAGCATGTCACGGTCCACCGTTTTGATTGCAGCTGGTCTTTAGCACCTCTCCTCCCAATCCATCGCTGAGGCACGTTTTCATTTAGATGAGCTCTAATCCCGAGATGCCAATGGGGTGGTGCTCCATCTTGCTGAAAAATGAAGTCATTCGAATCTGCTTGCAGTAAAGTGAATAGCAAGTTTTGGAGCATTTCGAGATAGGTTTGTCCTGTAACGGTGTTTCCTTCAAAGAAAAAGGGACAATATACCTTGTCTTGAGACACAGCACAGAAGAAGTTCACTTTAAGGGAATCTCTTTCATGCTCCACAGTTTCATATGGGTGCTCTGTTCCCTAAATGCGCACATTGTGACGATTGATTGTGCCTCTCAAATTGAAGTTCGCTTCGTCACCAAAAACTAAACGTGAAAAGAGAGTTTTATCACCTTCCCCCATCTCCAGCATTGACTCACAGAATGTCTTCCGCATCACCTTGTCATCATTAGTAAGTGCTTGGACGAGGCTTAGTTTGTATGGTTTTATGTGTAATCGTCTCTTTAACACACGCCAGACAGTGGTATGAGGGATGGCAAGTTGAAGACTTGCTCGACGTACGGTCTTACGTGGGCTGCTCTCAAATGCATCATGAATCCTCTCCACTTGCTCCTCTGTAACAAATGGTCTTCCATGACTCTTTCCTTTGCACAGGCACCGACTCTCTTTAAACTGTCTAACCCACTGTCGAATGCTCTCACGATGGGGCGGATCAATGCCGAATTCTGTTCTGAAAGCACGCTGCACCGTGACAATGGCGTTTGTTTTCGCGAACTCAAGCAAGCAAAACGCCTTCTGCCGAGGAGTCGTCATTTTGATTGATCTTCCCACAATTCAGCTGTACCGGAAGTTATACTAACGACAGTGGTGAAACTGACACCCAATCAAACTTTGATAACTACTCTATCAAATAACCACTGATTCAGTCCACTACAATGCTACAGACCTGACAAAACAGAGTAATGATTTTGGCGTATTCTTTTTGAAACACCCTGTATATATATATATATATATATATATATATATATATATATGAAAATATTTTTAAAGGTACAAATTTTGAAGATATTAATGACAGAAATAAAAGTTTGAGGGTTAATATTACAAGACGTTACATTCAAAACAAAAAAAAAATGTGTAATGAAGAGGATAAAAAAAATGAACACAGAGAGCTAGAGCGAAATAACAATGATCCCCAACAAACATTCACGCTGTTTACACAGGGAAGATTTACGGGACCCGATATAAAGTGCCTCCAGCACCTTGAGATGAAATAGAGAGTGTGACCGTGACACAGCAGTGAACCAATCAGCACTAAAATTAGCAGCACACCTTCTGTTATTTAAAAGGTGCTCACATGTGGCAGGATCATAAGTATTTGGGAAAAGTTTATTCAAAGGTAAGGTGTGATTACTGATCTTACTGGGAACATGTTGTTTGATTCTCATGACCAGGCATTGAGCTATGTTGTCAGCAATATATATATATATATATATATATATATATATATATATATAGAGAGAGAGAGAGAGAGAGAGATGTATGTATGTATGTGTGTGTGTCTGTGTGTGTGTAAAATATATAGTAAATAGGAAAGAACTCGCTAGGTAAATTTATTAAGTTATTTTAAAAATAAATAGTGCTCGATACAGAAGTAGAGCATAAATATAATTATTTATTTAGAAATATGATCCCATCGCTACATAAGAGTTCTCATGTTTCAAAACAAGAGCCGAAAACTTCAATATAATTATTTTAAATTGAATTAAAGTTCCAAGATCTGTTCCATCTTCGCTTGAAGATGGAACGGAGCTTAGTACTTTAATTCAATTTAATTCAAATAATTATATTGAAATTTTCGGCACTTGTTTTGAAACATAAGAATCATCGTAGCGTTGGAATCATATTTGTAAATAAATAATTATATATATATATATATATATATATATATATATATATATATATATATGGTTTCATGGTCACCATACTTGATCTATATTTGTGTGAACATGGAAACCATATCAAAGACACAGAAACAACATTTTACTTGATCTTTAATATGATTAGTAATAAACAAAAGAAACTATCATTGTTGCGATGTCCACATAACTAATCTAAAAGAAAAATTAACAACTTTGCTATTTAATTTATTATTTAATTTATTGTAATCTACTTATAATCTCTGATGATGGCGTATGTCAACCGAAAGTTCGGACAGGATTAACAATAAAAACATGTATCAACATAGTGATTTTCTTTCGTGTTTCAGTGATAATGCTAAGAAACTTATTGGACAATATGAAAGCAATTTACTTAAAATAAATAGAGAAGAGAGTCTATATTACTTAACGAAATATGCATTAATATATATATATATATATATATATATATATATATATATATATATATCTTTAACACATTGTGAAATAAAGCAAGATTAATACAGGGTGCTTGATGTTTTATATAGAATGCTACTTTCACAGCGTGTTATTTTTCGTTTCGGGATTTATACTTTTACCAGGATTTTATTTGAGATTTTCGTTAGATAAATTGCTTTTTATGGCACATGATCAGATAAATGACACTTGAGTCGTCTGCCCAAGGAGGTAGTGGTGTGACCGATAGAGCTCACTGATTTATGACAAGGAACAGTCTTGTACTGGACAGTTAAATTGATATGCTCTATTGGTCAAAGCAAGTTTAGATTTAGTAGTTTAGGTTTAGTAGATTCATTTTAATTAGTGACCACAAAGTTTCCTGTTCTCCATTTTCTATAATATATTATATATACGCTTAATATATATATGTATATATATATATATATATATATATATATATATATATATATATATATATATATATAATATTAAATTGTGAGATATTTTAGGCGCCAAAATTTGTTGTTTTTCTTCCTTAGTTTACTGCTGGAAAGGTATTTTAGGCAGGTAGTATATTCCCATACAGTGCTCCATATCAAAAGTTAAGGATATAGCGTTAAAAGAATTAATGTCGCGAAACTTATCACTTAAATGAGTGGTGTAATTTAAGTCATGGCGACTTCGAAGTTTCGTGAGTGCATTGTAGTAATGCCTTCACGAAAAATGGAGGCATTACTAGAATGCGCTCACGAAAGTCGACATGACTGAAATTACACCATTCATTTAAGTGATAATTTTCTGCATATTAATTTTACATATATATATATATATATATATATATATATATATATATATATATAATATTGCCCTATTTTTTATTATATTTAGTTGTGAATAATTATATTTAGCTTATACTTCCAACTTTTTTTTAACACAAAGTAACTAAATTGTGAGATTTTTCTTTTTGCTTATTTTACATACAAAATTCATCATTGTCTGTCTAAATTTCTGAGATGAGGTATTATGTACATTATTTACATTATTCGGACTATTCTCTTCATCTTTGTTGCCATTTTTATTACAACGTTTCAGCCTTTCAGTATCTGTCTATATTTCTGAGATGAGGTATTATGTACACTATTTACATTATTCAGACTATTGTCCTCATCTTTGTAGCCATGTTTATTACAACGTTTCGGCTCTTCAGTATCTGTTTATATTTCTGAGATGAGGTATTATGTACATTATTTACATTATTCGGACTATTGCCCTCATCTTTGTTGCCATATTTATAACAACGTTTCGGCCCTTCAGTATCTGCCTATATTTCTGAGATGAAGTATTATGTGCACTATTTACATTATTCGGACTATTGTCCTCATCTTTATCGCCACATTTATTACAACGTTTCGCAATACGTGCTCTGGTAAAAATATGTAATGATAACAGTAAAAATTGCAATATGAGCACTAGTAAAAAAAATGAGGCTGAAGACATTAGGTTTGTAATACCCAGAAATTCATACACGGATGGTTCAAGTATACATGGCACAGTGGATAAAGGGGTTAGTTAAATCTAGTGACAGGATCCAAAGTGTGTGAGTTCAATACCTCGTTAAGTCGGTGGAGAAGTTGGGGAGGGGAATTAACAGGAGATAACTGATAATTGACATTCATTAGACAGGGAACAAGAACAGTCTACCCCAGTGAGCGAAATAAAGGTTTCAGATAGGCATTCCAACCACCTGAACAAGGCCGGAGCGTACAACAGCCGAAACGTTGTAATAAATATGGCGACAAAGATAAGAACAATACTACGAATAATGTAAATAGTGACAATTCTTCATTCTTATCTTCACTTATATCTTTATTTTTGCTTATTTTAAATACAAAATTCCAAAATCTTTTCACTTTATTTAATAACAATCCCTGTGAAAAAATATGAACTGGCCAGCGTTGCGATAACTCGATATATTTATCATAAAAGAAAATTATGTAACGGTTAGCCTAATTCACCACCTGAAGATTACATTGAGCACGGAAATCCGAGTCGTGCTACTGATGACGAAAAAAAAAATATATATATATATTATTGTTACCGATCTGGCATCTCAGCATCTGTCAATTCAACACCGCCTTAATGTTGCCTCCCTCCACTTTTCTTTTCTGTGAAGGATATCATGGTAATTATTCGGATGAGTTCTTCGTGACTCGACTCTTCGAATTTAAGTACAGTATCAGACGAGGTCTCAGCAATTTACAGTTGAAATGGCTAGATTTGACCTTAAATTCTATGCTCTTTCTTTTCTCCTGGTTCTCGCTTGTGCAACTCCCTTCGCTCACCGTGCCTTCCAGTCCACTTTAATCTGCAAAAATGTAAGGGCAATGCCAATCGCTATCTACTGTCCTCCTAGTTACTCTTGCTCTGTTTTCGATCCATAGCAATATTTCTGGATCTGACTCTTCCATACCCAGTATCATCTTGCGTTTCGGTGCCTTTACTGCTTTTCTTAGGGTAAATTCGATTTGATTATATATATATATATATATATATATATATATATATATATTGTTATGGTAATTTACCCTATGAACGCATGGACTCTCCAAGTTATAAATAGGAGCAGGTACTGCCTTTTTGGAGAGGGAAGTTTCCAGTAGCCAGCTCTGACAGTCGAACCGATCATTCTTGCTGTAACACTCACGTTTGTATATGTTTCTATTACTGTTTCTCTTGATATATTTGTTTAACTCAATTCCTCTCTTTGTGTCTTTATTTCTGGCCCAAACCAGGCCACAACATAGATTGAAATTGTAGTTACTTAATGACGGAACTCAGAAAGCGACGTGATTAATCTTGAACTCGCCATTTGATATATAGAGCGTTATGGTAATTTACCCAAGCATGTATGGACTCTCCCAGCGATAAATAGGAGCAGGTACTGCCATTTGGAGAGGGAAGTTTCCAGCAGTCAGCTCTGACAGTCGGACCGATCATTCTTGCTGCAACACTCTCGTTTGTATATGTTTTGTTTACTGTTTCTGTTAATATATTTGTTTAACTCAATTCCTCTCGTTGTGTCGGTATTTCTAGTCTTAACAAAGCCACAATAATATATTATTAATTAAAGTATATAAAACACTTAAAATCCAATAGGTAATAATTTTTATTTCATGACATTTCATTTCGTTATTAACTATGGTATTTTAAGTGTTTGATATTCTTTAATTAATAATAATTTTGCTCCATCTTTTGACATAGAGCTCTCCCTGAATCTATCTCCTCCTGGAAATTCCATACGGATTACCATATATATATATATATATATATATATTAACAGAAACAGAAATAAAACACACACACATATATATATATATATATATATATATATATAAAAATATATATGTATGTATACACACATATGGATTTGTTCTACTGCAAGTTGAGCTTTTTCCAAACGAGTATCAACATTCATATATATATATATATATATATATATATATATATATATATATATATATATATGTAAGAGGTTATAGTAGTTCCAACGGGTGAAAAGTGAGTATATTAAAAAGCAGAAAGAAACAGAAAACGTTTTTGGTTGTAATGTGGATTTAAAAAAAAAATATTATGCTTTATTATGCAAAATTATGGAAAATAAAGATATGTTTTTTTGTTTTTTTTTTAAATCCACATTACTACCAAAAACGTTTTCGGTTTCCCGCTTCTTTTTAACATATATGTATATATATATATATATATATATATATATATATATATATATATGTGTGTGTGTGTGTGTGTTAAAATAGTTTTAAAGAATGCTATAGCTATGGATTAAATTGATCAATATCAGGGACAGATAGTCTGTAAATATAAATGCGGACATTGAAGTCAACACCCAGAGGCGTCTCTGCTTGTTGATTTCAATGTACACACGGACGTATATATATATATATATATATATATATATATATATATATATATATATATATTAATTTAAAGAAAATTCAGACCACTTTATGGTACCATCGTAATAATTTATTTCTCCAGAGAATATTTAATTCTTTTTGAATTTTGAAAAAATTAAATTAAATTTAGACTTTGGAAGGGCAGTATCAATCTTATATAAGGTGACATAGAAGGTGATGAGGGATAGAGTGAGAGACATGATTCGAAATTAAGGAGAGAAGAGAGAGTTTTTGAATTTATTTCTACAATACTTAATATCGAGGAGAAGGTCGGGTAATATCTCTCTTTGGATGTATTTCGGAATTCTTACATAGTAAAAGTCCCCAAAATAAAATGGTGGAGATTTCCTCTCCGATAATGTTCAAATGTTTACAAGCTTATGTAGTCCGATCATTATATGTGTGTATGTGTGTGTTTAACCGGTATACAGGAAAAATCATGACGTATGCTTGGAGCGGTTTTCGAAGAATATGTTTTATTGTGAATAATCTTTGAAAGACACTTTATTAATAATCTTTGAAAGACACATTATTACGTCATTATTTTTGCACCAACCTAATATATATATATATATATATATATATATATATATATATATATATATATATATAGTGTAACCCGGATATAAGAGAGTTGTCGGGACCGGAGAAGAAGTCTCTTACATCCGGGTTTCTTTTATATACGGGTTTGGTCTTTTTTTTTTTAGGTAAGTAGGGCTCTAATTTGGGACCAGAGAAAATCTCTCTTATATCCAGGTCTCTTGTATCAGGGTTACACTATATATATATATATATATATATATATATATATATATATATTATGAAATGGACAAAGTCCGACAATTATTTTAAGACATTTTTATGTTTATACATTCTTTTTATACATACAAATATTTAAGTAAATGCTCTGTTTATAATAAACAGTATTAAACAACATCTATCTTAATGTCCGAGAAATTTTCATGTTTTATTGTGAATAATCTTTGAAAGACACTTTCTACGACGTGGTAATCGTTTGAGGACATTATAGCAAACATATCGTGTTCGTTGCCGCCTACCGAAGATATTTCATTTCAAAATGATTGTCTTATCTGTCTGACTAATACGATTACTTTAACTTTGAATGCATTCTACCAATCGATTATTGTTCAATTTGATCAACGGAAATTCTTTAAAACATTATTATCATTGACTTGCGATATCGAATACATTTAGAGAGCCATCTGTCTGTCTCCGTCATCCGACACGTCACCACAATCATGTATAGTCAATTTATTTATAGCTAAAAAGATCTTAATATATATATATATTCTTTTTTCAAATATTGATAGCGATCGATAAAAGCTATATATCATGTATTAATAGCTATCGATAGTTTATATATATGAATACAGTCATTCACAAACAGACTGTTTCAATGAATTACAGCTCATCAGTGTGACGAGACATCCGATCGCTTCAAGCCGGGAACGAAACCCCGCTGATTTCGCACTCAGCAGGTACAGAAGCTAATTTTTGCCTATTTATTTATTCATAAATACGCAAGTGACCTATCGAAGAAACCGTTGGGAGAATCTTGCATTATTAGCACTAATAGTCACTGTTTACAAGTTCTCGCTATATATATATATATATATATATATATATATATATAAATTTATAAATATATATATATATATATATATAAATTTCTCGGACATTCAGGCTGATAAATGTTGTTTAATACTGTTTATTATAAAACAGAGCATTTAAATATCTGTATCTATATAAAAAGAATGTATAAACATAAAAATGTCTTAAAATAATTGTCGGACTTTGTCCATTTCATAATGTTTGACGTCATGTTTACATTTGATACGCCATGAGCAGATATGAATGTACGTGAGAGATTCATGGAAGATTGAAGTTTAAATACAGTAAATTCTAACTTGCTAACCGAATGCGCCTCTGTGGCCAAATCGGTAAAGGCACGTCAAGCTAAATGACGGTTCCGTATAGGATACAGATTCCTATACGGAACGAATATTTTCTGTGAAAATTTCTCGGGCATTCAGGCCGGTAAATGTTGTTTAATACTGTTTATTATAAACAGAGCATTTACTTAAATATTTGTGTCTATAAAAAGAATGTAGAAACATAAAATGCCTTTATATATATATATATATATATATATATATATATAAAGAAGAAACATTGAAAGACTATTTCCGTTCGTCAGCCAGAAAGAGAACAAGTTAAAATTGTTTTGTGTCAGCCCAACTGTCTTCCCAACTGAGCAATGGTGGGAGGAAAACGTCATCCAGGCCTTCAGTAATGGTACCAATATTTATACCCTTGCTTCCTTCTTCAAATTCCATTCAAGAACCACCCAGAGAACGATCAGTGAGACTAAAAAGGAGGGAACAGTAGAGAATAAAACTGAATCAGGAAGTCATAGCGTTGCTTAACTTGTTCAGTACTAACTGACCTGGTTCAACGTTGCTTAACTTCGGTGATGAGACTGAAACCGGAGTTTCAACGTGATGCGGTAGTAAGTCTAACTTATCTTTTTAAAATGTTTTTGTAAAGTTTATTCAAATATCTGTCATTAGTTTTTGCCGAGAAATTATTAATAATCACGAGAAATACATTCGTTCACATTTTTATCTAGGTGTTGTTTTTCTTCCTTTGTACTTTTGTCGAAACTGTCAGTGGACATAGTATTTTTTTCCATTCTTAATTGAAGCTAAATCGAGTAGAATATATTTTGGTCATTGAAATATGCATTATTGTCGTCGATAATAGTAGATTTTATAACGAAGGGACTAAGTCACATACAAAAATCTCTTTCTGCAACGTCAAAAAACGACATTATTACGTCATTATTTTTGCACAAACCTAATATATATATATATATATATATATATATATATAGTGTAACCCGGATATAAGAGAGTTGTCGGGACCGGAGAAGAAGTCTCTTACATCCGGGTTTCTTTTATATACGGGTTTGGTCTTTTTTTTTTAGGTAAGTAGGGCTCTAATTTGGGACCAGAGAAAATCTCTCTTATATCCAGGTCTCTTGTATCAGGGTTACACTATATATATATATATATATATATTATGAAATGGACAAAGTCCGACAATTATTTTAAGACATTTTTATGTTTATACATTCTTTTTATACATACAAATATTTAAGTAAATGCTCTGTTTATAATAAACAGTATTAAACAACATCTATCTTAATGTCCGAGAAATTTTCATAGAAAATATGCGCACTCCGACAGGATTCGAACCTGTACCCTATACGGAACCGTTATTTAGCTTGACATGCATTTACCGAATTCGCGACGGTACATCGACCTTGCTAACCGGAATTGATAAAAGTACAAAGAATAAAATTACAACGTCTTTTCAAAACATGAATTTAAAACATGACTCAATACAAAAGTAGAGCAATACATATGTATTATACACTGTTATATTAAAACATGTAAATATCTTTGGATATTTACATGTCCTAATGTACATAAGTTTTTTATTCATTCTTTTTGCATTGGAACAATTATATTTTTTTCTAGAAATAAAATGTGTAAAGACTGTTCCAATTTTCAATATTTACACATATGTAGAAAATCTGCACCTTCACGCACGTCCGAATGAAAGTCATATTGAAGAAAATGTTTAATGTACATTGTAAGTAGTCATAAACAAAAAAATATTAAAAATAGGATTCCTTGCTAAATAAACTCACACACACACATACATGCATACATACACACACTACTAACACACAACTGTTACAGTTTTTTGTGTATATATATATATATATATATATGTAACTAGTGAGTTAGTCGAAATGCCTTGACTCACTTTATAGTCCACCAATAGAAGGTTAACCAATCAGAAGACGTAGAACATTCAATTCGTCGTGTATAAAGGCGGCCATTTTTGTTTACCCTACCCGAATGACCAGTACCAATTTGTCAGGCGAAGATGAACAGAAGGAAGTACTACGCCCTGCTACTTTGCTGCGATATGCACTGCTAACCTGAACTATGCTTTCCTACTGTCTCCGAAATATTCACTGCTAACCTCTAGATTCTATACTCGAAGACGACCATCATCTGAATAACAACAACCAACACACACACACACACATACACACACAGACACACACATATATATATAATCTTGTGTCTACACTGTGTTTCGTGGAATGGTATGTACTCATCAGGAAACAAAATTCTAAAATAATTTTTAAAGTTTTTGAACAATCAATTCAGCTGAAGAGTGTAATTCAATAGAATCTAAACTAGAGATTGGATGAATAGACATTTAATTATATATATATATGTATATATATATATATATGTATATATATATATATGTGTGTGTGTGTGTGTGTGTGTGTTTATAGATAGATAGATATGTGTGTGTGAGTAAAATAATATCTTCATATCGAGGTTGCTACACACGTAACTACTCAATCTATTCTTACACACATATTTATGCACACACTCATACATATGTGTGTGTGTGTGTTTGTGTCTGTGTTTATACCTGTGTGTGTAGCTCTCTGTCTGTGGAACCCTATAACAAATTGTTAAAAAAATTCAATAGATTTAAGTAATATCACCCAAAGCCGCAATTGACTTATTTTTATGCAAATTTCTCCAGATTTCCATTGCAACATTAACATTTATTAAGCAATCAGCGAAGTTATATGGAACGCTTTTAGACTTTCTTAAATTCTTGAAATAGACACGGGATTTTAAAGTAAATTAAGCACACGTTAAAATATACAAACGGAGTCATTTCAACATAAACGTTTGTAGTAGGTATAACACAGATCCCTTTTTACTGACTGATAGAAAATTAGACGCGTTCATAAAACAACGTAAATTTCTTGACACTTTCCTGTAGTTGACATTTTCTATATCATACTAACGAAAAACTAGGGAAGGAAACAACATCATTAGCTAAAGCATAACAACTTCGGCGCAGATCCATGGTCACTCGGAACGGACCTACCCCAAATATATACAAGAAAGAACAGGAATAGAAGAACTAAAAAAAGAAGAATTTAAATAAGAAACAAAGAAGAAGATATTGATAGCAGACGAAGAACCAGAAAGCAAGAAGAAGGAGAAAGAGGAAGAGGGGGAAGAGAAGGAGGATGAGAATGAGGAGAAGAAGAAAGAGTAGAAGAAAGAGGATGAGAAGAGGAGGAAGAGGAAGAAGAAGAAGAAGAAGAAGAAGAAGACGAATTCAAATAAGAAACATATAAGAAGACACTGATAGTAGACGAAGAACCAAAAGGCAAGGATAGAAGAAGAAGAAGTAGAAGAAGTTGACGAAGAAGTAGAAGTAGGAGGAGCAGGTGGAGAAGAAGAAAGAGAATAAGAAAGATGAGAAGAGGAGGGAATTTAAATAAGAAATATAAAACGATGAACTAAAAGGCATTGATAGAAGAAGAAGAAGAAGGAGGAGGAAGAGAAAGAGGAGGAAGAGAAAGAGGAGGAGTATGAGGAGAAGAAGAAAGAGAAGAAGAAAGAGGAGGAGAAGAGGAGGAGGAGGAAGAAGAAGACGAATTTAAATAAGAAACATATAAGAAAACACTGATAGTAGACGAAGAAACAAAAGGCAAGGATAGAAGAAGAAGAAGTAGAAGAAGTTGACGAAGAAGAAGAAGAAGAAGTAGGAGGAGCAGGTGGAGAAGAAGAAAGAGAATAAGAAAGAAGATGAGAAGAGGAGGAAGAAGAAGAATTTAAATAAGAAATATACAAGAAGACACTGATAGTAGACGATGAACTAAAAAGCAATGATAGAAGAAGAAAAAGAAGAAGAAGAAGAAGAAGAAGAAAGAGTGGAAAGAGAGGAGAAGAGAGGAAGAAGATGAAGAAGAAAGAGGATTAGAAGATGAATCAGAAGAAGAAGAAAAAGAAGAAACAATATTAATAAAATTTAAATATAAAGATAATATAAATTTTTTAAAAAAGTCATAATTTCTCTTTGAGCTTTCAACCGTCTTCTCTCCCATTTTCTTTCTTTCTTTTTTCCCTCTCTATCTTCCTATCTCACTCATGATCTTCCTCTCTCTCTCTAACTGCCCCCTCTTTCTCTCTCACTCTCTCTCTCTCTCTCTCTCCTTCTCTCTCGCTGTCCCCAGGTTTCATCGAAAAAAAAGATCGTTTTTCTGTCCTCTTGTCACCCTCTCGTCGTCTTCCTCCTTTTGCTAACACAATATGACACCTGTGCAAATTGGACTCTCAATGGCGCAGTTGGCTATGTCTTCCAAAAGAAGGACATATCGCCGGGTGCATGGACGGAAGCAACAGCTTTTATATATGCTAAAGAATTACCCCGCAGAAGAAAGAGAGATATTCAACTCAAAGGAAGGTCATGCTATTCTCGCCTGAAATTGATTCCGCACGGTCTTGGATGTCGCTCACTAAAATCAAAGAAAAGTCCGGACAACAGCTTAGGTCTTTTCTTTTTTTTTTTTCTTTTTTTTTTTTTCGATTAGAAGCCCATCTCGCATAAAGATGATATAATGGTACGTAGGAAAGGTATACTGAGAAATTGGAAGACGCTGATTTAAAGAATCTGCTGATAAGTCGTGGTCTCTTCGATATAGAATATGATTCTTCGATGTATTGCTCAACATGTGCTAATCGGTAGGGTTGACACGAAGAGGGAATTGGGTGTGGCAAGAACAGCTGTCACTTTCAGATTCGTTCAACGTCCGATCAATAAAAGCGAAACGGTTTGGGTTCAACCCCTTTCCCCAGCGTAGACGTGGGTATACGTTATATATATATAATTAAAAACCTTTTTCAGACACGGACGAGTAAACACGTCACAAACATAAAAAAAAAAAAAACATCTACGGACGTGTTTATACGTCGATCTTGATACTTTTTATGCCGTCCTGGGCTTGAAACGAGTCCAAATTTCAACTCATACGTCTGATAGAGGTGTTATCTATCGCTCGGGTAACTCAAGGTACCTCAGTTTCTTAGTTCTTTCCTATTTCTTTATATGTGTCATGTCCTTTCAGGACGTAGGTGATCATGGCTCTCCACCTCCCTTTATCCCTTGCAGGTTTCAGCAAGTTCCTTCCCTCTGCTTCTTCTCCCAGACCACGTTCTCTCACCGACTTGCTTAAGCTCACCAGGTATGTCACGCGCTGCCTTCCTCTTGTTGGCTCGTGTGTATCAGATTCTCCAGGCCTTCTTTTCTCATTATATGTCCCAGAAACTTCAGCTGCCTCTTTTTGATGTTAAGTATAAGGAGGAGTTCCTTGTCTGTAATCTCTCGAAGACCTCATCGTTGCTCACAGGCTCGGTCCAGGATATCTTTAGAATTCTTCTGTAGTACCACATCACCGTCACTTCGAGTCTCTTCTTCAAGGCGGCCCAGGCTTTAGCTATACAAATTTTCACATTCTTTTCAGTAGAATTTATTTCGTTTCCTAGCTATGTAAAAGATTTGACGGATTTTATTGATTTCCCCGAGGCAGTTTGTATCGAGCCTTGCTCGTTGAAGCCTATAAATTCAATTTTTGAGGTATTGGCATAGAGTCTAACATCATTAGCAGCATTTTCTTAGTATATTTCTGTAGAACCACATCTCCGTCGCCTGTTACTATATTAAAAACAAATACAAAAATTTCGTCTGAATATCGAACTATTTTTCCCAAAATAAACGCCGGGGAAAGCGTTAATAAAGTATAACTGGAGGGGGGTAATTCGGGCCAACAATAACGTTCTATATTGCTAACATTTGCAAGTACCTCTTTAAATGAGGTAATCAAGTTTATATTCGTGTGGTAGCAAAGTTTGATTTCATTTTAGCCATCATGCAGGGTATTTTTTTAAATACGTTTTTTTATTTTTATTTTAGAACGGGAACGTGGCCAAGTGTTTAAGTTTAAGCTTCGAACTGATCATGCATGATGCTTCGTGCCAGCATCAGTTCGACGGAGACGATCCCGAATTTGGCAAGCACCTGAAAGCCCAAACCGAATTTTGACCCAGTTTTGACGACGACATTTCACGGAAAACGTCAATCGTTGTGGGAGCACGAAGTTACAAGTCATCGTGGCTGAGGTGTCTAATTTAATGTACTGTACTGTTTCACTTACTTTCTCTCTCCCCATCTCTCTCTCTTTATATGGACTCTAAATCCGCTAAGTTAGATTCAGAGTGAGCCACAAATTATTGAAGAAATACAAATGTGAGTGAGCAGGCGTCTGCAACAGGGATGACCTAACCACCAAGTACATAGCTGTAATCAGAAAACAAAAGCCAGTCATTATCTATCAGGTCATCCCATAAGTTCTGTCCGAATTTTAACTTTTTGTTAAAATGAACGAAATTTAAAGAGTATTTTATAATGTCTAATGGAGCTGAAGATTATTTTTATGTTGAGATGCATTTAAACTGATCAAATTTTATTTCAGAGAACAATAAAATTAAATTTTGTTTGATTAAAACCCTGCTAACATGGAAGTGCCCAAGAATCATTTGAGGCACATAATGCTTTATGAGTTCAAGAAAGGAAACTCAGCAGCTGAAGCGGCTAGAAACATTCACTCAGTTTATGGATAGGAATGTGTGAATGAAAGAACTTGCAGAAGATGGTTTGAAAAATTCAGCGGTGGGGATTTCACCCTTGAAGATGAATATCGAACCGGACGTCCAGTTGAGTTTGATGAAAAGCTTCTTGAAGCAGCCCTTGGAGAAAATCCTGCTTTTTCAGTTGAGGAACTGGCAGTGTTTCTCAGTTCAAACCATACAACTGTTCATCATCATCTTCAACAACTTGGAAAAATTCCTAAACTTGGAAAATGGGTGCCTCATAAAATCCCGAGTTGACATCTGCTTTTCTCTCCATTCTCGCCAACTTGTTTCATCTTTTTTCTTGATAGACTTGTGACTGGCGACGAAAAATGGATCTTTTATCGAAATGTTAAGCGTCGTAGACATTGGCTTGGTAAAGAGGTAGGACCCCAGCCACAACCGACAAGGGAACTTCATGGACAAAAGGTTCTTCTTTCAATCGCCAAGGAATAATCCACTTTGAATTCTTACCACCTAATGCAAAAATTAATTCTCAAATATACTGTCAGCAATTAGAGCGTTTGAACCAAGCTTTGAGGAAAAAGACCTGCTCTAGTGAATCGAAATGAGGTTATGTTTCATCAGGACAATGCGCGACCCCACACAGAATGAATCACGTCACAAAAAATCGGATAACTTCGTTTGGAGAAAATTCCTCATCCACCTTATTCTCTCGATTTTGCTCCTTCAGACTACCATTTGTTTCATAGCTTACAGAATCATTTGGAAGAAACAGCTTTTGTAACACAGGAAGAGGTTAAAACTGACATTTGTGAGTTCTTAATGGAATTAGTAAGCTTGTTAATAGATTTTTTTTAAGCATTTCACCCCAAGCAAGGCGGAAGCCACTAGGACGCAAGGGGTTACAGAAAATGTAGACCGAGATCAGATAGGAGTGATAGAAGAGAGTATGAGGAGAAGGGTAGTGGATAGATCAAGGCAACTGGAGATGTCGATTGACATTACACTTGAATAGCTGGAGATTATAGCTCTCACGGAAACTGGAATAGTTAAGGGAGTTCCACAGGCGAGAGGTGCGAGACATGAAGCTATTAAAGTAGAAGAGACGGTTACATTTAGGAGTTTCGACAGTGAAGGGGTGAGAGCGGGATGCCAGCCTCGTAGGGCGCTTGAACTCATGAAGTCTGGGAACCAGCGAATGCAGCTCCTCGGAGCAATTACCATGAACGTATTTGTAGAACAGACAGAGAGAGGTGACGGCGCGTCTGTGAGAAAGTGACTGTAGACGAGATGCCAGAGCAGAGCCAATTATATTGCATATACGCCTCTGGTGCCTATCAAGAAACCCGAGGCAAACAGAGTGGGCACCAGACCATATATGGCAGCAATACTCCATACAAGGGCGAATTGTTGATTTGTAAATCTGGAGGATCGATTCCGGAGAGAAAAATTTCCTGGCGCGGTACAGGGAGCCAACTTTCCTTGCGGTGGACGAGGCAATTGACTCAATGTATTTGTTCCATCTCAGGTCAGCAGTCAATGTGATACCGAGCAGCCGCAGAGAGTTGCTCTCGAGAACTTGAGCGTCAGCATTCTAATGGAGGGCAAGGAAGGATCTCTGTGGTGATTAATAGAGAGCAGTTTTGTTTTTGAAGCGTTAAAGTTGACCAGCCAATTCCTGCCCCAGTTCACAACCGATTGGATGTCCTTTTCGAGACACATGGCCAGGTTAGTTTTGTCAGTGACACTAGATTTGTTTTTGAGGCTGGAATATATTGTGGTGTCATCCGCGTAGATGCAAACTTGGGAATTTATGGCATCAGAGAGGTCGTTTATGGAGATAAGGAATAGAGTGGGGCCTAGGATGGAGCCTTGAGAAACACCTGCGTTCGTAGGATGAGAACTGGATGAGAATCCGTTGAGAACGACCTTCAATTCCCGCTTTGACAGGAATAATTGTATTAGGTCAAACAATCGACCTGTAATGCCATAACCCTAGAGCTTGCGGAGAAGACCGACATACCAAACCCTATCAAATGCTTTGTAGATGTCTAGTGTCACGGCACGAACTTCCCCGTTATTTTGAAGAGCTCGGTAGACAGTTTCAGTGATGGCCGTAAGCACATCAGCTGTAGATCGGGCAAAGCGGAAGCCATATTGCTTGTCTGAGAGCAGATCATAGGATGTGAGGTGGTTAATCAACTCGGTATTGATTAGGGCTTCGAAGACTTTGCCGAAGAGGAGTAGGAGACTGACACGACGTTAGTTAGAAGGGTCAGAGGGGTCGCCAGAGTTTTTGAAGATAAGAACAATCGAAGAGGACTTCCAGCAGTCCGGAAAACAAGATTCCTTGAGGCAGTAGTTGTATAGTTTAGAAAGGGCGGGCGCCAGTTCAGGCGCGCATTTCTTCAAGACAATGGGTGGTATCCCGTCTCCACCACTAGCCTTGTTGGGGCCTAAATTGGAAATAATGACCAATACCAGAAACGGTGTTATATGTAGCCCTCTCAATAGAGCCTCAGTTCTAAGAGGGAAGTCGGGTATGGGTACTCCGGAAGAGTCGAGCGTCGAGTTGAATGAAAATTTCCGAGCAAAGCATTCAGCCTTGTCGGCAGAGGAGATCAGGACTTCTAACTGGTTGAATAAAGGAGGTATAGAGGGTTTGCAATTGTTCAATACGCTCTTGCAGAGACGCCAGTAATCTTTGGAGCCAAATTTGCGAGATGCAATACGCTCCTTCATCCGAGCCGCAAATAGTGACTTAGCATCGTCGAGGACACGCTTACACTCGTTACGGGCGGAGGCAAAGAGACGTCTATAGTAGTCAGACATGTCGCTACTGAAGAGGTGAAAGTAGTGGTTCCTATGGGCGATGGAGGCTGAGCAAGCAACGGAGCACCAGTGGGAGGAGCGCGACTTCACCCGATATTTCCTTGATCGGATGAAAGCGCCGATTCCAGCTTTAACCCAGGATGAAACCTCAGAAGCACATTCTTGGACGGGGAGCGTAAAGACTCCATCCCAGGGGACATCGCGGAGGAAATCACGGAACGCGTCCCAGTCAGGTCGTTGATAGTAGAACGAAGTTCTAATAGTAGGAGGTTCTTTATAGGAGGTGGAATATAAGGAGATGTTAACAGACACTACCGCATGATCAGAGTTACCAAGAGGGAAGAGTTGCGAGGCGCTGCAAGACTCGGGGATGGATGTAAAACACAGATCGAGAACAGAGGCTTTACCTTCCTGGTTGAAGGCAAAACGAGTGGGGAAGTTAACTATCTGCGTGAGGGATTGAGAGAGTGAAAAATTGAGCGTTTGAATGCCTGAGTGGTCAGTAGTAGCATTCTTAAGCCACAAGGTATGATGGCCGTTAAAGTCGCCAAACACAAATATGTGAGCAAACGGATGGAAGGAGAGAGCCTTGTCTATTGTCATTGTTGATTGAATCTGTAATTAAATGTAACATTTGGTCACTTGTTTTCTTTATTCAAAATTCGGACATAACTTATGGGATGATCTGATATATATATATATATATATATATATATATATATATATATATATATATATTGTGTGTGTATATTTAGGCAGCATTTTTTCACTGATGCATGTTTCATTAAATAATATAGACAAGTTTTGTCTATTTGTTTTAAGTGAATTCTTTTCATATTGTTTGATAAGCTTAATAACATTATCATTAAACGAAGATTGAAAATCACCATATTGATACATGTTTTTTTTTTTTTAATCCTATCTAAACGTTTGGCTTAAATAAGCCATTATCAAAGATCACAATAACATTTCAATATACTAAACAATACACGGACAAAACAATAATGATAGGCTGTTTTTGTTGCATGAAAGATTCCCAAGCAACGACAAACTCGTGTATACGAGACGCGGAAGCGAAAATCGCACCGCAGCTCTTGACATCACACATGACCACACGAGAGTGAAATGGGAGCCGTTTGTATTAAACAGTGGCTTATGTTATCGATTATAGGCGTTTAAGAATATTTGTGGTGATTTCATAGATTATTTTGTTAAGGTGTCTATATTATATAATGAAACATGCATATATATATATATATATATATATATATATATATATATATATATATATAGCGTATAAGAAATTATACTCGTTCGGAAAACCGTGGGTGTCTTGATTTGCAAATAATCAAATCAATACCAAAAGGGGAAAAAAGGTATAAAAACAGAAAAATATCAAGAACATGTACGTTAGCCGAAAATAATCGTCTAGCATCCAAGTTCAGAGTCCAAAGAAAAAAATCCCTATACGAGTAAACAAAATAACTAAATAAAATGCACAATACGGTAAGTAGAGCAGACCTAGTTAAACCTACATAGCCAGACAAACCTACAATGGTTTCATCTCAGAGGATCGTCAGAGAAGGATGGTGAAAACTTGGGAGGTTTGTCTGGCTCTCTAGGTTTAACTAGATATATATATATATATATATATATATATATATATATCACTCGGATTATATCTATCTATCTAACTCATTCCCATTATCTATCTAGTTATTTAATGTTGAAATCTAAGTATATTGAACATAAATTTATAGAATCACGTAAATATATTTTGAATCCAACTACAGATAAAAAATGTTAGTCATTTTGCTTTATCTCCCTGGACAGCCACAATTTATTGAAGAAATACAAATGTGAGTGAGCAGGCGTCTGCAACAGGAATTACCTAGCCACCAAGTACATAGATGTATCCAGAAAAGAGAAGCTAGTCATTATATATATATATATATATATATATATATATATATATATAAGAGTTTTAAAATATGGTTTCTTCGCTATACAGGTATTACCATGTTTCAAAAATGTTACATGTTCTGTAAATTTACATTAAGCAATGTTTTGTAAAAATAAAAATATCAATAAGAATACAGCATTATATATCTTACTGTTGTTTTTATTATAATATATATATAATATATATATATATATATATATATATATATATATATATATATATATGCAATCGTCAGGACGTCCTGACGATTGCATATAGCGTGAAACAGACTGTCGCCTCTCAGTGTTGATTTCTATGTTCACTTTTATATTTATATTTACTCTATCTCTGATATTGACCACTTTATCCTATAAATATAGCACACCTTAAGACTATATTTCTTCATATATATATATATATATATATATATATATATATAGATAGATAGATAGATAGATAGATAGATAGATAGATAGATAGATAATTCGGATTATATCTATCTATCTATCACATTTTTTTCCGATTATCTAGCTAGCGAGCTAGCTTTGTATCGATCTACTTATTTAATGTTGAAATCTAAATATCTTGAACACAATTTTACGGCTTCACCTAAATATATTTTGAACGCAACTTTATGCATTCAACTACAGATAAAAAAAAAAAAGTATTGTTAGCCATCATTTTGCTTTATCTCCCCGGACAGCAAGAAAATATTAAATGTCTTCACGCGGACAAACTGCATTTTATCTTTCAGGTCTCGGGCATCCCAACCCCGCGGCAATAACTACCTCAGTTAACGAAAGTAGGAGAGTCGCTGAAATATCGGCGCCAGCGGGACTTGGTTTCGGTGAATGGGAAAATAATGGTCTGAGCCCAGATGCACGCGATTTCGCACCTCACCTTAAACTGGCCCTATTCCGTATATCGTCACCATGTGTGCACGAATAAATAATTGTAATATCTGTTCTCCTTATCTCTAATGGTAATGATAATATCAGCAGTTTCCTTATAAAGAAACATTCAGCATTTACGGACCGAGCAGCAAAGTGCTATTCGAGTTATGCTTTTCTTCACTCCTGGTCTATCGGGGCAGGGATCACAGCGTAGTATCTGTTCTTCTCATCTCTAATGGTAATGATAATATCAACTGTTTCCTTACAAAGAAACATTCAGGTTTTACTGACCGAGCAGCCAAGTGCTATTCGAGTTACGCTTTACTTCACTCCTGGTCTCTCGGGACAGGGATCAAAATGCAATATCTGTTCTCCTCCTCTTTAATGGTAATGATATTATCAACTGTTTAATTTTTAAGAAACATTCAGCATTTACTGACCGAGAAGGCAAGTGCTATTCGAGTTATGCTTTTCTTCATTACTGGGCTCTCGGTGCAGGGATCAAAGTGCAGTATCTGTTCTCCTGATCTCTAATAGTAATGATATTATCAACTGATTACTTATAAAGAAACATTCAGGAATTACTGACCGAGGAGCCAAGTGATATTCGATTTACGCTTTTCTTCAATACTGGTCTCTCGTGACAGGGATCAAAGAGCAGTATCTGTTCTCCTGATCTCTGATGGTAATGACATTATCAACTGTTTACATATAAAGAAACATTCAGCATTTACTGACCGAGCAGGCAAGTTTTATTCGAGTTACGCTTTTCTTCATTACTGGGCTCTCGGTGCAGGGATCAACGTGCAGTATCTGTTCTCCTGATCAAAAATGATAATGACAATATCAAGTGTTTACTTATAAAGAAACATTCAGCATTCACTGACCGAGCAAGCAAGTGCTATTCGATTTGAGCTTTTCTTCAATACTGGTCTCTCGTGACAGGGATCAAAGTACAGTTTCTGTTCTCCTCCTCTCTAATGGTAATGACAATATCAACTGTTACCTTATAAAGAAACGTTCAGCATTTACTGACCGAGCAGGCAAGTGCTATTCAATTTAAGCTTTTCTTAACTACTCGTCTTTTGGGGCAGAGATCAAAGTGCAGTATCTGTTCTCCTCCTCTCTAACGGTAATGACAATATCAAGAGTTTACTTATAAAGAAACATTCAGCATTTACTGACCGAGCAGCCAAGTGCTATTCGATTTACGCTTTTCTTCATTACTGGGCTCTCGGTGCAGGGATCAAAGTGCAGTATGTGTTCTCCTGATCTCTAATGGTAATGACAATATCAACTGTTTACTTATAAAGAAATATGCAGCATTTACTGTCCGAGCAGCCAAATGCTATTGGTGTTACGCTTTTCTTCAGTCCTGGTCTCTCGGGGGAGGGATCAAAGTGCAGTATCTGTTCTCCTCATCTCTAATGGTAATGATAATATCAAATGTTTACTTATAAAGAAAAATTTAGGATTTACTGACCGAGCAGGCAAATGCTATTCGAGTGACGCTTTTCTTCACTCCTGGTCTCTAGCGGCAGGGATCAAAGTGTAGTAACTGTTCTACACATCTCTAATAGTAATGATAATATCAACTGTTTACTTATAAAGGATCATTCAGGATTTACTGACCGAGCTGCCAAGTGCTATTCGAGTTACGCTTTTCTTAACTACTCGTCTTTTGGGGCAGAGATCAAAGTGCAGTATCTGTTCTCTTCATCTCTAAAGGTAATGATAATATCAGCAGTTTCCTTATAATGAAACATTCAACATTTACTGACCAAGCGGCCAAGTGCTTTTTGAGTTACACTTTTCTTCACTACTGGTCTCTCCGGACAGGGATCAAAGTGCAGTAACTGTTCTCCTCATTTCTAATGGTAATGATAATATCTGCAGTTTCCTTATAAAGAGACATTCAGCATTTACTGACCGAGCAGCCAAGTGCTATTCGAGTTACGCTTTTTTTCACTCCCGGTCTCTCGGGGCAGGTATCAAAGTGTAGTAACTGTTCTACACATCTGTAATGGTAATGTTAATATCAATTGTTTCCTTGTAAAGAATCATTCAATTTTTACTGATAGAGCAGCCAAGTGTTATTCGAGTTAGGCTTTTCTTCACTCCTGGTCTCTCGGGGCAGGGATCAAAGTGCAGTACCTGTTCTGAACATCTGCAATGGTAATGATAATATCAACTGTTTCCTTATAAAGAAACATTCAGGTTTTACTGACCGAGCAGCCAAGTGCTATTCGAGTTACGCTTTTTTTCACTCCCGGTCTCTCGGGGCAGCGATCAAAGTGTAGTAACTGTTCTACACATCTGTAATGGTAATGTTAATATCAATTGTTTCCTTGTAAAGAATCATTCAGTTTTTACTGATGGAGCAGCCAAGTGTTATTCGAGTTAGGCTTTTCTTCACTCCTGGTCTCTCGGGGCAGGGATCAAAGTGCAGTACCTGTTCTGCACATCTGCAATGGTAATGATAATATCAACTGTTTACTTATGAAGAAACATTCGGCATTTACTGACCGAGCAGCAAAGTGCTATTCGATTTACACTTTTCTTCACTCCTGGTCTCTCCGATCTGGGATCAAAGTGTAGTACCTGTTCTGCACATCTTTAATGTTAATGGTAATTATGTCGATTTCCTAATAAGTAAACATTCGGCATTCACTGACCGAGCAGCCGATTATTTTCAAGGTAAGCTTTTTTTCTTAATTCCCTGGTCATCGGTTTGGGATCAAAATATAGTATCTCTTCGTCTCTTCTTTAACTTTAATATTAGCTTCCTTATAAGGCAACCATGAACATTCAATGACCGAGCAATCAGTGTTACTCGACTTATGTTAAGGGTATTATTAGCCATTTCCTTCGGCATTCATTTACCAAGCAACCACTGTCACTCGATCGTCTCTACATGCTGGGATAAATGTGCCGAATCTCTTCTCATCTCTAATGTCAATGGTAATATTAGCCGTTTACTTATAAGGAAACATTCACCTTTAGCATTCAATGAATGTACTGCGATTATTGCTCTCGTTTTAAATTTATAAAATTAAGATTTTTCTTTAAAACAATTTTTCAAGAAAATAGGTTTCACATGTCCACTATCTGTTATCGCTCTTTCCAATATTTATGCGGCCTTCATAATCAAGAGGTTGTCTTTACACGCTATTTGGAAGTTGTTTTCTCATAGCGTTTCGTTTGGAAATTTGTTTCTAAGTTAGTGGACTTGAAAGTCAAGGAAGGCCAATTGAAAGCCCTATGGGATTGAAAGGCTAACAAGGCCAATTGAAAACGCTATAACAGTTAGTGGACTTGATAATCAAGGAAGGCCAATTGAAAGCACTATAACAGTGGACTTGATAGCCAAGGAAGGCCAACTGAAAGAGGTAAATATGTGAACTTGATTGGCAAGGAAGGCCAATTGAAAGTGCTATAACAGGTAGTGAACTTGATAGGATGAAAAGCCAATTGAAAGAGGTATAACAGCGGATTTGAAAGGCAAGGAGGCCCACGTGAAAGCGCTATAACAGTAGACTTGATAGGCAGAGAGGGCCAATTAAATGCGCTATAACAGTTAGTGGACTTCATAGGTAAGGAAGGCCAATTGATAGCGCTATAGCATTTAGTGGACTTGACAGACAAGGAAGGTAAATTGAAAGCGCTATAACAGTTAGTGGACTTAATAGGCAAGGAAGGCCAATTGAAAGCGCTATAACAGTGGACTTGACAGGCAAGGAAGGCAAATTGAAAGCGCTATAACAGTCTACTTGACAGGAAAGGAAGCCAAAATGAAAGCGCTATAACAGTGGACTTGACAGGCAAGGAAGGCAAATTGAAAGCGCTATAACAGTCTACTTGACAGGAAAGGAAGCCAAAATGAAAGCGCTATAACAGTGGACTTGACAGGCAAGGAAGGCAAATTGAAAGCGCTATAACAGTTAGTGGACTTGACAGGCAAGGAAGGCAAATTGAAAGCGCTATAACAGTTAGTGGACTTGACAGGCAAGGAATGCAAATTGAAAGCGCTATAACAGTGGATTTGATAGGCAAGGAAGGCAAATTGAAAGCGCTATAACAGTTAGTAGATTTGATAGGCGAGGAAGGCCAATTGAAAGCGCTATAACAGTGGAACTGATAGTCAAAAAAAGCCAATTGAAAGCGCTATAACTGTTAATGATCTTAATACAAAAGATATCAAATCGACATTAAGACTAATGCCAAACATTCCCATATAAGTAAACGGTTATACTCAGCATTATTATTATCATATTCCAACTTTTGGTTGCTTCAGTCGCAAAACTCAGTAAAGTCCCCGACAGACAGTAGATAAATAAGAAGGCGTATGGTATCAGAATAGAAGCCATATTGACTTGTCGACGCAAAGATTTTTATGTTTATTGGAATATGTTCTTCGCTCCAACACATGAAACAAATTCTTTTCTGATGGATTCCTACAATAAAGGCAGCCGCAGACTTTTATGTCGACGATAAATTTCGCTTTGCATGACCGATAAAGACAAATTGAAGCAGAAAAAATGGCATCTTCCAAGAACTAAGGGTCTACACATACTAATAATTCTATTTACAAAAGGCGCTTTATTGTTCTCCGTATATATATATATATATATATATATATATATATATATATATATTGTGAGAAACAGTGAGAAAGTGAGGGAGAGAAAGGGAGAGAAGTAAATAGATAAATAAATGCGTGTATATCGGGTGTAACTGCAAAATTGCCCAATATTTAGATTAAGCTAGAGAGAGAGAGAGAGAAAAAAAAAGAGAGAGAGAAAGTGAATGTGAAAGAAGGAGGGAGAGAACTAGATAGATAAATAAATGTGTGTGTGTGTGTGTGTGTGTGTGTGTGTGTGTGTGTGTGTGTGTAACAGCAAAATTGCACAATTCTTAGATTAATCTCTGAAACGTTGCATCTTGGAAATGATTAAAGATAATCTTGCTGGAATTCTCCTGGGATTTTATAATACTACTAAAGTATAGTTTGAGCAATAAATATCTATAATTACTTTCTAAACGTAACAGAAGAATCATGAAATCGATCGTAAACGAAAATCACATGTTCATTCTCAATTAATGATAGCTAAAGATCGCAAGCTCATGATGGATTTAAATAAAGTTCATATATTTTACAAATACCTTCATGGCAATTGCTCCGAGGAGCTGCATTCGCAGGTTCTCAGACTTCATGAGTTCAATCGCCCCACGAGGCTGGCATCCCGCTCTCACCCCTTCACTTTCGAAACTCTTAAATGTAGCCGTCACTTCTACTCCAATAACTTCATGTCTCGCACATCTCGCCCGTGGAAATCCCTTCTTTATTCCAGTTTCCCTGAGAGCTATAATCTCCAGCTATTCAAATATAATGTCAATCGACATCTCCAGTTGCCTTGATCTGTCCACCATCCTTCTCCTCATCTTTTCTTCTATCACTCCTATCTGATCTTGCTCCAAATCTTCTGTAACCCCTTGCGTCCTAGTGGCTTCCCGCCTTGCTTGGGGTGAAACGCTTAAAAAAAATACACACACACACATATATATATATATATATATATATATATATATATATATATATATATTCCCAGATCATTTTCCAACTTATTCAAGATTATCTTTGCCCTCTCTAACCTTCTAAATGTCTGTCCTGAAGTAACAAGATGCCTTACACGTTTTCACGTATGATTTCATTTTCAAAGATTGTTCCACAGCTCTTTGAACTGTCATAGCTGAATTTCCTCTCTAACGTGTCAAACGTCTTATGAATTGAGTTGGATCTTTTCTAATTCATATTTTTTATCGTTTAAGTAGAAACGATGATCCCACTTGCTGTTGTTTCTTCCTGATCTAGTTTGCCTCTCTATTTTTTCCTCTATTTATAAATTTTCCTCCGAACTCTTGATGGTTCTTGAATATACTTTGAAGATCGAAGTCAGATTATGAATTTTGGTACTATTACTGAACGCCTGAAGGATCTTTTTCCTCTCATCATTGCTCATTTGGGAAGAGAGTCGGACTTTCCCCAAATGATTTTAAACTGTTATGTTTCTAGCTGAATAACTGAAAGGGTTTTTCAGTGATTCATATGACAAATGATTCGAAGATGGCTAAACGTCTCTGAAAACCTGGAAAAAAAGAAATTCAATTAATTTATTGTGTTTTTTTTTTTTAAATATTAAACATTTTGTGATATAGACAATTTTGCTTTTATGCGATTTGGACAATTTTGAATTTTTGCTTATATTTTGCTGAATATGTAAAAAAAATCGACTAAAATAGCCTAATCCTCAGTGCAAAATATAGCTAAAAGTAATGGAAGTTTTAATCATAGAAAACAAAAAACTATACTCAATAATATTAATTATGAACAAAAAGGTGCCTCACAGGTTTCACATATGATTTCATTTTCAAGTCTTTTTCATTGATCTTTGGATTGTCAAAGCAGAAACTCCTCTCTCACCTGCCAAACGTCTTATGGATTGAGTTGGATCTTTTCTAATTAATCTCTTTAGCTCTAAGTTGAAATGATGATTCTTCTTCCCGATGTGCCCTCCTGATCCAGATTCTCTCTCTAATGTTCCCACATTTTAAAATTTATTCACCATTCTCTTGATGGTCCTTGGATGTACTTTGAAGATGGAAGCCAGAGTATACTGAAGGCCTAAATGTTTTTTCCCTCTCACCATTTGTAGTTGGGACGATATAAAACGATGTTAACATTTTGTCTTCTAACTGAATAACTCAAATTGTTTTTCAGTGATATACTACGAAAAATGGTATCAAGTTATACCAACTGTACCAACGGTCCTCGGTGACGTAGAGGTAGCGAATTAGACTCGATATAGCGCCACTGGATCCCATGTTCCTTGGTGGAACTCATCCAAGTTTCTCTTTTACCCATAGGACTGTGACACCACGAGCCACGACTACTATCCCCAGGAACAGCCCTATGAGTAAAAGGGAAACTCGGATGAGTTTCACCACGGAATATGTGATCGAGCGGCGCTATATCAAGCCTGATTTGCTATCACTTCGTTAACGAGGCCCGTTGGAACTGTTGGTATAAAGTTTGCCTGATAACATAACTGTCCGGGTTTCAATTCTCGGTTGTGGATGAGCACTGCCGATGAATCCCAAATATAGTACGAAACCACCTTCCAGTGCTTTCTGCATTTTTGTTGAGGTTTCTTCTAGACTGGATGAATTACTTAATTATACACACACATACATAGGAATAAAGTGTCGCTGCCGACACTTGGGTTTGTACACGGATCGACAGAGAGCAAGCACAGTAGACCTCAACTTGAAATAATTAGATAAGGTGATCAAGATTAAAGGAGATAGATATATATATATATATATATATATATATATATATATATATATATATATATATATATATATATATATATATATATATCTGTCTACCTAATATTTTTCATACCTATATATCTCTCAGTGTCACTATATGTTTATCTATCTATTTATGTCTATTCATCATACCTATCTGTCTGTCTCTGTCTCAATCTATCTATCTATATTCATCTATATTCATTACCTGTGTATCTTCATCTATCTATCTATCTATCTATCTATCTCTTCATCATTTCTATGTCAATCTGTCCATCATCTCTCTCTCTCTCTCTCTATATATATATATATATATATATATATATATATATATGTAAAAAATATATATATATATATATGTAAAAATATATATATATTTAAATATTTTAAGCATTTCACCCCAAGCAAGGCGGAAAGCCACTAAGACGCAAGGGGTTACAAAAAAATTTTGAGCAAGATAAGATAGGAGTGATAGTAGAAAGGATAGGGAGAAGGGTAGTGGATAGGTCAAGGCAACGGGAGTTGTCGATTGAAATTACACTTGAATAGCTGGAGATTAGAGCTCTCATAGAAACTCGAATAGGGAAGGGAGTTCCAGAGGCGAGAGGTGAGTGTCATGAAGCTATTAGAGTAGAAGAGACGGCTACATTTAGGAGTTTCGTCAGTGAAGAGGTGAGAGCGGGATGCCAACCTCGTAGGGCGCTTGTACTGATGACGTCTGGAAACCAGCGAATACAGCTCATCGGAGCAATTTCCATGGAAGTATTTGTAGAACAGACAAAGGGAGGCAACGGCGCGTGTGTGAGAAAGTGACTGTAGACGAGAGCAAGGCCAACTACATTGCATATATATATATATATATATATATATATATATATATATATATATATATATATGTGTGTGTGTGTGTGTGTATCTCCGTTCCTATTTAAAATTCACATGCATTCCCAAATTTTAGTTATATTTTCATCTTGTTTTTCATGTTACTTCTCTCTGCGCGACTGTTTCTCTCTTGCCGTCTCCTCTTCTTCCCCTTTTCACCCCACCCAGGACCTTATACTACCCTGCTACATATTGATTTCCCTCTTGTCCGAGTTCATTCCTCATTTGATCACTCCCCTTGCCCCATCAAATTCTATTACTCTCCATTGTAACATCAGACATTCCCCCTTTTTTCCTACCCGCATCTCTTCGTCTTGCTTTTTCCCGCTCGCCATTGTCCCTAAGAATTCCATTTCCCCGGCGTTTTCCAAGCGAAGGCGTCCTGCTTTTGCATGACTAAATTCTGTTTCACTTTCTTCTAACGCGGCGGAAACATACCGACAAACGAATTATCTTACCCTTCCAAAGCAACAATAAATTTGTTCCCCGATGGGTTTCGTTACATTTCGATATACGACGGAAGAAAGTGCCAAGCCAATTGTTTCTTCTCTCGCACTTTTCGCCTTGCTGATCTCTTTACCGGCTTCAGGCTTTTTTTTGGGGGGGGGGCATCAATAATTTAAATGCAATTTCGATCGTTATTTCCTGTCTTCTTTAATCCTCTTTGTTTTTGGTATCTGTCTATATTTCCGAGATGACGTATTATATTTACATTATTCGCCATGTTTATTACAACGCTTCGGCCGTTGTACGCTCCGGCCTTCTTCAGGTGGTCGGATTGTCGAACTGAACGCTTTATTTCGCTTCAGGCCATTTTTTGGTTATCAATAATTTAAATGCAATTTTTAATCGTTATTTCATGTCTTCTGTAATCCTCTTTGTTTTTGGTACCTGTCTATATTTCCGAGATGAGGTATTATGTACACTATTTACATTATTCGCCATATTTATTACAACTGTTCAGCCGTTGTACGGTCCGGCCTTCTTCAGGTGGTTGGAATGTCGAACTGAACCCTTTATTTAACTAACTCGGTTAGACTCTTCTAGTTCCACGTGCCATGCCTAATGGATGTCAGTTATTTCCTGTTAATTCCCCTCTCCAAGATCTCCACAGCCTTAACCGGGTATTGAACTCACACTCTCTGGGTCCTTTCACTGGATGTAACTAACGCCTTTATCCACTGTCCTCGAGGACATATGTGTATGAATTTCTGGGTATTATAAACCTAATGTCTTCAGCAACCGTTTTTACCAGTGCTCATGTTGTAATTTTTGCTGTTATTATTGCATTTGTTTGTTTTGTTTTTTTACTAGAGCTCATATTTCCTTTTTTGTTGTAAATATCGCTTTTCCCTGGTAATCTTTATTACTTGTTCCCATATTGTATTCATTTCTATGCTTGGTCGGCTCAGGAGATTTTTTTGGCCTAGAATATATGCTGATTCCTTCAGTTTACGAATTTTCCTATGCTGTTCTTTGTCTATGATGTCAATTTGATCCTACAGAAGGCGGTGATTTCCCTTGTCTCTCCATATGTGGCCAGACACGCAAGATTTTTCCACTTGTCCCTCGTGTTACAGCTTTCTAGTGTTTTTGAAGCCTTCCCTTAAGGGGAGGCCTATCTCCCCTTTATATTCATTTCCGCAGCTGCACGGGATAGCGTATAGGTAGTCTTTAGTCATGTTCTCTTATATGGGGAGTCAAACTCGGGAGAGATATCTGCGAAGTGTCATCGAACTTTTTAAGATGGTCCTGATGTTATATAAACAGCAGATCCTTTGTATTTTCTCCGATAAACCCTTCACATGGGAGAGGCAGACTGTTTTCTGCCTGTTATTGTCCTTCTCTTGTACCCGCCTATCCCAGTTTTTGGGCGCCGCTGTCACGTACCCTTGCTAGTTGTAGGGTACTACTCGCACTGACCAATACTTTATCTAATGTATCTGGGTCGCCACTTTATGACTTTTGCTCTGTGTTTTAAGCTCTTTTTTATTTTTAATTCTCCATTTTTTTCTGCCTCTCGGTAACTATTTGCATTCTAGTGGCTTTATTACCTTTCTTCGTCATCATAATTACGAAAACTTACACACAAACAATGAAGAAGCTGGAATATTCTAATATCAGATTAAGATCGGCTCTGGGCAAAATAACAGATAAAAAGACTGAACGACCATAGGGAATTGATAGGAAAAGATATGCTATATACATTTACAGTAATAATATATGAAATATACGACAGTGGTGATATACTTGAAGGTCATTTTTAGATTCATCTTCATAACGTTGCCTAAGAAGACAGGTTTAAATAAATGCGAGCTCTACCGGACTATGAGTGTCCTCTCGAACTTTCTTAATTACTGTTGTCCCCAGGTCTATCCTGTCACTATGACAGTATAAAAATAGATTTTTTTAGTAAAAATACCAGCAAGACATTTTTTTGAAAATATATTACCTGCAATACATTTTATAAAAAAAAAAAAAATATCTCATTAATGCTATTAGGTTGGTGCAAAAATAATGACGTAATAATGTCGTTTTCTGACGTATTTTCTAACGTCAAAAAACGACATTATTACGTCATTATTTTTGCACCAACCTAATAATATATACCGCACTGATCGCAGTGATTTTTTTTTTTAATTTTAAAATAATTACGGTGAGGGGGGGGGCGTTTTTAAAACTCACCATCACAAAGGAATCCAGATTTTATCGCAGTTACAATCAGTTTGTCTTTGTAATTTACCACGGAAGATGAAAAGTTCGAAAGATGAAATTCATCAAAGAAGGCACTGTAGTTTTTGTTAACTCAAATACTTTCAGTCTTTTCCAAGATCATCTTCAAGAATAAATTACAAAGACAAACTTATATATATATATATATATATATATATATATATATATATATATATATATATATATGTGTGCAGCATATCTTCATTGAGTCATGTTTCATTAAATAATATAGACATATTGTTTCGACTTATCTTCATACTAATTCTTTCCAGTTGTCTATTCAGTTTCTTGATGTTAAGATGAAATTCATCAAAGAAGCCGCCATAGTTTTTGTTAACCTAAGTACTTTCGGTCTTTTGTAAGATCATGTCCAAGAGTAAATTACAAAGACAAACTTATTATGACTGCGGTAAAAAATATGCATTTCGCTGTGGTGGTCCTGGTGATTTTTAAAAATAAAATTTTAGAATATTATAGAGCGCGTTCACGTGTTCTTAAAATCACCATCACAGGGGAATGCAGATTTTATCGTAGTTGCAATAAGTTGATCTTTGTAATTTACATCTCAAAATGATCTTGGAAAAGATAGAATGTACTTGGGTTAGAAAAAACTACGACACCTTCCTTGACGAATTTCATCTTAACATCAAGGATCAGTATTAAAATAAGTAAACACGATATGTCTATATTATTCAATGAAACATGTTTGAATGAAGATATTTTGCAAAAATACAAACACACATACGTACAGAGACACACACATATATGTGTGTGTGAGTGTGTGCATGAGTGTGTGCGTGAGTGTGTGTGTATGTGGTTGCGTGTGTCTGTGTGTTTGTGAATGTGTTTTTTATTCATTTTTTTCACACTCTATTTTCAAGGATATTTACACAATCCACGCAAATATATCTATCTGTCCATCTATATACTCACATATATATATATATATATATATATATATATATACATAGCATGTCCATAAAGTTCGTGAGCACATTTAATCAATTTATAACTCTAAAGTGCACACGAACTTTATGGACCAATATATATATATATATATATATATATATATATATATATATATATATATATAAGAATAAATATATTTATGTTATAATATTTATGCTATAATTTTTAAATAAATAATTATAATATATATGTTATGTTATGATATTATGTATATTATGTTATATATATATAATATATATAATATATAATAAAATATTATATATATTATATTATATATAATATATTAGGTTGGTGCAAAAATAATGACGTAATAATGTCGTTTTTTGACGTATCTTTAACGTCAAAAATGACATTATTACGTCATTATTTTTGCACCAACCTAATATAATATAATATTATATATGTTATGTTATAATATTATTTTATAAATAATTATCATATATATGTTATGCTATAATATTTATGCTATAATTTTTAATAAATGATATATATGTGTGTGTGTGTATATGTCACCACAAAATGTATCCTTTCCGGTTACATCTTTAATGTATTAGACATTCGACAACATTCATATTTCTCTCACTTAAACCGTCTTTAACTCACCTCTCTAAAACTTCTCTCTGTTAAATTTTAATCCCCTATTTCATCTTTAGACCTTCCTGTTCTTCTCCTGTTCTTCTCTCGTCTGTTAACCCTTCTATAGATTTCTTTTACTCTCACATTCGTCACACACTCTCATACATACACTCTCAGTACTTTATTTTTTTTTATTACTGGAGTTGTTTTTTCTGTTTTCTTTTTGAATTTGTAAGTTTGATGAATTGGATCGTATTTACGATTGCAATGGAATAAACTATATATATATATATATATATATATATATATATATATATATATATATATAAGTAGAGACGATCCACAAAAATACATTCGGTTATATTTTGTTTCATGAATACATGCAAATATTCAGCTCTTCAAACCAATTTTTCAATTTGTCCAGATAAAAGGAAGAGAACAATTAGGTTGCTGCGAAAATAATGACGTAATCATGTCGTTTTTTGAAGTTAAAAAAATACGTCAAAAAACAACATTATTACGTCATTATTTTTGCACCAACCTAATAAAAAAAGGAAAGGGAAAAAATTATATTAAAAGAGAAAAAAAAGAAAAAGAAATTTTTCAATATAAAGTTTTAAAGAATTTGGATGGAAGAAAAACGAGAGAGAGGGAGGGTAGAGAAAGAGAGGGAGAGGAAAAAAAAGAAAGAAAATAAAGAAGATTTAGACAGGGTTCGATAAGGTGAACTAGAAAAGATTTTTTTTTCCTTAAGGGTTGAACAAGTTAAAATACAAGGATGAGACTTAAAATAGATACAATCATATGATTAATATTCATGTCGTTCCGACAGCTTCATCACATTATAATAAGCAGAATTTCAGATTAATAATAATAATAATAATAATAATAATAATAATAATTTTATCAGCCCAAAATGCAGATTCTGTGATAAATATCCAGAAACGATTTATCATCTTGTATCAGGATGCACGATGTTGGCACCCACTGAATATAAAACCCGACATGACAGAGTGGGCCAATATCTGCACTGGAAAATCTGCAACTTCTACGGGAAGGAAACTGAAAGAAACTCCTATGAACACCACCCAGACCCGGTTACGGAGATAGGACCTGTTACAATTCTATGGGACTACACAATACACACTGACAGAACAATCAAAGCCAACCGCCCAGATATTGTTATTAAAGACCACAAACAAAAAAGTTGCCTCCTTATTGATATGGCAGTCCCTGCTGACTGCAATGTATCTTTGAAGATATTCAAAAAGCTGTCAAAATACAAGTACCTTGAAATAGAAATCTCGAAAATGAGGCATATGGGAACATCAACAATCCCTGTTGTAGTTGGAGCCCTAGGACTGGTTGGAAAAGATTGCAGTAGAATAATTGAAGGGATTCCTGGAGGTCCATGCCTCAAGGAGATACAAAAAATTGTTCTGACAAATATAGCCCACACTTTACGAAGGGCTTTATCTATATATATAAATATATATATATTTTTTTTTTGTCAGTGGAAAGTGTCATGGTGCCATTTCTAACCTTAGGTCCCTGGGCGGGACCCGGAAAGAAATGTGTAAACGCCAGAAGTCAAAGAAAATAAAAAAAAATAATAATAATAATAATAATAATAATATTTGACATCACTAAAATAAAGGGAGTTAAATAAATTACCGAACATAACAGCAAAATTCTCCAAATAATGTTAAAGCATAATTTTTCATCTCTAAAAATTTTTGATATATAAAAAAAACACTAAACTGAGTTTCTTTTCTCCAGGTTTTAGATAAGATATATAACCATTTTTGAGATCATTTATTGTACAAATATCTGAAAAATCCTTGGAGTTATTCAGCTACAAATAGAATAGGTTAAAATTGTTTTGTGTCAGCTCTACTCTCTTCCCAAATGAGCAAGGGTTAGAGGAAAACGATCATTCGAGCCATCGTTAATAGTACCAACCTTCATATTTTGGCTTCCATCTTCAAAGTCCATTCAAGAACCATGAGGGGAACGGTGAATAAGTTGAAAAAAGAGGGATGAGAACTGGATAAGGAGGCCACAACAGGAAAAGGGAGAAACGTTTCAACTTAGAGCTAATTAGATCAATTAGAAAAGATCCAACTCAATATATAAGATGTTTTACACGTGAAAGAAACGTTTCAGCGATGACAGTCCAAAGATAGAAGTTTCAAGAAGACGAAGATCAAATTCAATAAGTGATCCTAAAATACACACACACACACATATATATATATATATATATATATATATATATATATATATATATATGTGAATTTCGTTTCAGTCCTCCATGAACTTTCGATCATGAAGTATGATTAATTAATGATGTACAGGTCATTTTTGTTTCTTACCGAAGTCCAATAATGTTATAAAAACGTCAAAGAATTTTATTAAGAAAAATTTAAACAATTTTAAAATGTAACGGTTGAGAGTTGATTCTAACAAATGGTAAGATTGGCTTTTACACACCGGTGAAGTAATCGATAGTGGCCTAGATTGAGGAATCGGAGAGCCGAGTTCGAATTCCAGTCGAATCCATTACATTCATTTACGTACTATTACCCTTGGGAAAGGTGTGAATCCCCCTCTTCTGCCTCTAGCTATGGGTAACTAGCAGGACAGACTGGGGTCTAGAGCCTTGGATGGCAACTGGTCTAGGAGAAGGACAACTCTGAATTCAAAACCTGCGGAGGGTCTTTAGGGGACCATGTGGCCCGTAGTGCAACAGGTCTCTGTATTCGGCCCTTCAAAAAGTGTGGCTCATCCTGCACAAAACCTTCACCACTATAATGAAATCTCATGTGCTGGTGTCGAGCTGTCGGTTTCCTGGAAACTGATCTGCTTGACCCTCATACTTCGAATTCGACGGGAGAAATGAGTATATACATTAAACATTTTTGGAATATATATATATATATATATATATATATATATATATGTATGTATGTATGTATTGGTGGGTACAGAATTGTATATATTTATTATAATAAAGAATTATTTATTATTAATTTCAATTAGTCCAAACTTTAGTTCATGCGAGTGATGTAACATCTGACAGTAAAATTGTCAGATTTTAGTTAAGTTAATACTAGCTTTGTCACATTACACACCTATTGATCAACTGCTATATATAAGGCAAGTTTAGAAATAAAAATTCTTTGGAGATTTTTCACTGATCAAAGAACGTCATCAGTAAAGGGTATTTTTATTTGATCTCAGTTCACAGGCAATGATACCGAAACGTGATTCGCATTAATTATTGGATCGTGTTTTTTTTTACTTCAAATGAAACGTTTTTTAAATTGATTTTTTTTCTTTTTCAATACAGTTGATATTCATGTAATCAATTTGTGTAATTAATGTAATTTAATTTATAATGAATTTATATAAATTCCCCTCTTATATTCGTGAGTTCATTTCCTTGAATTCCGGGATGTTTCACTGAGATATTTTTCAGATAGATTCGTCCTTCAGCTGTAGAAGATTCGAATAGGTTCTTCTTTCCCCAGATATGGGTAAATCAGGAATGGCTGACCTTTTCCTACCAAGTAGACCGCATTAGTTAATGGCTAAAAAGATCCAAGGTAATTTTTCGTGACTCAGTCATTTCATTGCAGATAAACTTATGCTTAATTTACTGATGTTGGTATTGGCACTCGACGCTTCTTAAGATTTATTTTCAATTTATTTATACATTTAATTTAAAAGTTAATTTAAAACGGTAGAAAATATTTTTCATATGACGCGTTTCGTCCTGTAGGACTTCATAAGATTAAACTGATTATTCCGATGAAGTCGCTAAGATTGAAATCGTCACACAAATTTTTGCCACTTTGTGGTTAATTTTCTTAATATTCTTATGGTATATAAAAATTTAGATCTCATCTGCTATACTTAAAATTGTTAAAGTTATTCTCAGATATCATACAAATATAAAAGTTTGAATTAGAAAACGTTTTTCACTTTGTGATTAATTTTCCTAAAATTGTTCTGGTATATAAAAACTTAGATCTCATATCCTAAACTTAAAATTGTGAAAATGATTCTCAGATATTCTACAAATACAATAATTTGAATTAGAAAATGTGTTTGACTCTGTAATTGATTTTGTTAAGATTGTTCTGGTATATAAAAATTTAGATCTCATCTATATTTAAAATTGTGAAAATGATTTGAGTTATCCTGGAGAAATTGAAAAAATTCAGTTAGAAAATGTTTTCCACTTTGTGATTAATTTTCCTAACATAGTCCTTATATATAAAAATTTAGATCGCATATTCTATAATTAAAATGATTTTCAGATAATCTACAAATAGAAAAGGATCAATTACGTTCTTTTTCCACACTTTTCTGTTATATACAAATTTAAATACTATTTTCTGGTATTTCTAGGAGGTATATGTGCGAGTGAAATTTCTGGTATTTCTGGGAGGTATATGTGGGAGTGAAATTTCTGGTATTTCTAGGTATATGTGCGAGTGAAATTTCTGGTATTTGTGGGAGGTATATGTGCGAGTGAAATTTCTGGTATTTGTGGGAGGTATATGTAGGAGTGAATTTTCTGGTATTTCTGGAAGGTATATGCGGGAGTGAAATTTCTGGTATTTCTAGGAGGTATATGTGGGAGTGAAATGTCTGGTATTTCTGGGAGGTATATGTGGGAGTGAATTTTCTGGTATTTCTGGGAGGTATATGTGCCAGTGAAATTTCTGGTATTTCTGGGAGGTATATGTGCCAGTGAAATTTCTAGTATTTCTAGGAGGTATATGTGGGAGTGAAATTTCTAGTATTTCTGGGAGGTATATGTGGGAGTGAAATTTCTGGTATTTCTGAGAGGTATATATGAGAGTGAAATTTCTAGTATTTCTGGGATGTATATGTGAGAGTGAAATTTCTGGTATTTCTAGGAGGTATATGTGGGAGTGAAATTTCTGGTATTACTGGGAGGTATATGTGGGAGTGAAATTTCTGGTATTTCTGGGAGGTATATGTGGGAGTGAGATTTCTGGTATTTCTGGGAGGTATATGTGCGAGTGAAATTTCTGGTGTTTCTGGGAGGTATATGTGGGAATGAAATTTCTGGTATTTCTGAGAGGTATATATGCGAGTGAAATTTCTGGTATTTCTGGGAGGTATATGTGAGTGAAATTTCTGGTATTTCTAGGAGGTATATGTGGGAGTGAAATTTCTGGTATTTCTGGGAGGTATATGTGGGAGGAAAATTTCTGGTGTTTCTGGAAGGTATATGTGTGAGTGAAATTTCTGGTGTTTCTGGGAGGTATATGTGGGAGTGAAATTTCTGGTATTTCTAGGAGGTATATGTGGGAGTGAAATTTTTGGTATTTCTGGGAGGTATATGTGGGAGTGAAATTTCTGGTATTTCTGGGAGATATATGTGGGAGTAAAATTTTTGGTATTTCTGGTATTTCTGGGAGGTATATGTGGGAGTGAAATTTCTGGTAATTCTGGAAAGTATACGCGTGAGTGAAATTTCTGGTATTTCTTGGAGGTATATGTGGGAGTAAAATTTCTGGTAATACTTGGAGATATATGTGGGAGTGAAATTTCTGGGAGGTGTATGTGGGAGTGAAATTTCTGGTATTTCTGAGAGGTATATGTGGGAGTGAAATTTCTGGTATTTGTGGGAGGTATATTTGGGAGTGAATTTTCTGGTATTTCTGGGAGGTATATGTGTGAGTGAAATTTCTGGTATTTCTGGGTTGTATATGTGGGAGTTTAAATTTCTGGTATTTCTGGGAGGTATATGTGGGAGTGAAATTTCTGGTATTTCTGGGAGGTATACGTGTGAGTGAAATTTCTGGTATTTGTGGGAGGTATATTTCGGAGTGAATTTTTTGGTATTTCTGAGGGGTATATGTGTGAGTGAAATTTCTGGTATTTCTGGGAGGTATATGTGAGAGTGAAATTTCTGGTATTTCTAGGGGGTATATGTGGGAGTAAAATTTTTGGTTTTCTGGGAGGTATATGTGATGTAAAATTAATGATTTGTAGGTTAATGCACCTTTAAAATTTTGTTTGCAAAAGGATTTCGCCATTTTATATCATTAACTGTACTAATCTACTTTTTGTATGAATCATTTTATTGTAATAGAAATTGAACTGCACCTCATATTTGATTTAAAAAGAACTGATCTGGCACGCCATTTTTTGGGATAACAACCGAGACCTTACTCTATTTATTTACAATTTAGTTCATGCTACATTGACTGATAAACTCGTAAAAAACTCAAATTAGTAAAAAAAAACGCACTCACTTAAATTTTCAAAAAAATTCAACATTAGTGCTGCGACTGCACGCTCCAAAAGTTTGTATCCGTTAACAATAACACATTTTAAAAAAAATACATATTTCCATTCGCATTTAATTTGTTCGTCTTGGATGCTTACCTGAATTTTACCAAAACCAAAATAATTTCCATGCCAGAGTTTGAATGTTGGTACCATTACTGAAAGCCTGAGTGCTCTTTTTGCTCTCACCTTTGCTCAGTTGGGAAGACATGGTGGCGCGGACACAAAATGGTTTTAACTATTTCTCTTTCTAGCTGAATAACTAAAAGGGTTTTACAGTGATTCGTACGAAAACAATGGTGTTAATATGGCTAAACGTCTCATCTGAAAACCTGGAAAAAAGAAAATCAATCAGTTTTGTTTTTGTTTTTTTTTTAGATATTAAATATTTAGTGGGTGGATAATTATTCTTTTTCACGATTTGGACTATTGCAGTATTACAATATATATATATATATATATATATATATATATATATATATATATATATATATATATATATATATATAATATGTAATGAAAAACAAACCACTTTAATGTACCATTACGATAATTTATTTCACCTAAATCCTTTTTTAAAGATTCAGGATCATCAGGTAAAACTTCCAACAACGAATTGAGAGGAAAAATGTGATTAGAAATTGGTGGGTAGTGTAATTTTTGTAATTTAATAGAGGGGGTTAAGAGTGGTAGTTAAACAGACAATATAAAGTATAGGGAGGGGTTAATTTTATATCTCTCTTAAGTATGTTTTATATTGGAGTAGGAGGAGTGACATAACCTTGACCTCTTTAGATGGTTAATAAAACGGAAATGAATTGTAGAAAATGTATACAAGTGAGTCTTATGGTAAAGAGAGAGATAGGGGGAGGGGGAAAGAGAGATGGAGTTGATATAATTTTGTTTTAACAAAATTATGTAAAAGATAGTTTACAATGTTTGATAGAAAATTCGATGTCTGAAAAAAATTTTGTTATTAACTTAAATGTTTAATTTTTTAAGTAAATAGTTTCAGGACTAAATATAACTATTATTGTAATAAACATATTTATCTAGGACATAAAGAAATATTTAAAATTTTAATAGTTTATTCACCCGACTAATTGTATTTCCACAATATAAAAAAAAAAAAAATTAACAACCCCTCCCTATAATTTATATTGTCTGTTTAACTACCACTCTCAACCCCCTCTATTAAATTACAAAAATTACACTACCCACCAATTTCTAATCCCATTTTTTTCTCATTTCGTTGTTGGAAGTTTTACCTGATGATCCTGAATCCTTAAAAAAGGATTTAGGTGAAATAAATTATCGTAATGGTACCTTAAAGTGTTTGTTTTTCATTACATATTAGCTCTGTCCTAACATTGAGCTCTCAGGATTTCATCCTCTTTGGATTTACCAATTAGGTTTACCAAGTTCCTTATAACTTAACTATATATATATATATATATATATATATATATATATATATATATATACACCTAGTGAGCCAGACAAACCTACCTAGGTTTCACCCAAACGGATCGTCAGGTAAAGTTCGAACTTTCCCTGACGATCCGTTTAGGTGAAACCTAGGTAGGTTTGTCTGGCTCACTAGGTTAATCTAGATCTGCTCTACGGTTGTATTGAGCTCTTTTGTTAGTTAGTTGTTTACTCGTATCGGGGTTTTTTCTTTGGGCTTCAGACCTGCATCTGTGCGATTTTTTTCGGCAGAAATTCATATTTGTATCTCTTTCTTTTTTTTTAAACCTTTTTTTCCCTCGAGATTTATTTGATTATTGGTAAATCAAAAATTCGAGGGTTTTTCGAAACGAGTCAAGTTATCTATATTTGTATATATATATATATATATATATATATATATATATATATATATATATATAGCAAAGAGTTTTGTTCGTTTTGTTTAAGATTCGTTCCTCCTTGATTGTATTTCCAGTGTCTCGGCTGTGTTGGTCCCGTACGAGTTGTGTTCCTATAGCTGGCCACCCGTAATCGAAGATACCTGTTTACTAGGGCGACTAGCCAATTCCTAATATCGACAGTTGCTCAGGCATATTTGTGTTTCTTCAAGAGACCACCTGTGGTTTATACTGCAACTAAAGTTTTTGGAAAAGACGGATTTATCTGGCGGTATCAACACGCTCAAACCCTCTGTTACGATGACTTGTCACTTCGTGCTAGCAAGTTACGCGCAACACTTAACAAAGTCAACCCGTGAAATGCGTTTCAGGCACTTTCCAAAGGTGCTGCACGCCGATAACGGTCTCCCTGACAAATCGATCACGTTAAAATTCGAACCCGAGTCGAAGGGTCAGAAAGCGAACGTTCTAACCAATCGGCCACGTTCCCATTGTGGAAAAAGGAATCAAAAGAAGATAGTTTTGATTCGTGGATCTTACAGTCAGCATTCATCGCTGGTCCCTATGACCACACTCTCTATATATAATGATAGATAGATTAATGAGGATTACATCTTACTCAGGTAACAATCAATCAGCCCTCAATCACCCCTTGAATGGCTAGCGATGACGTCCGTCTAGTTCCGGCGTCCAAGTCCTCTAAGATGACTCTTCTGACCAGCATTGTATTTCGCAGCTGTGAGGCATATGTGACAGATACAATCATTGGTTTGGTTTAGTTGGCTGGATGTACTTCCCCTCTATCACTCTCTTGTATAAGAAGCAAAAGTGATAGATGTGCAACAACTTAGAGGGGGAGACGAGAGATAAGCAGTGAAAGAGAAACAAGCACCAATTTAGAGGGAAAGAGATAGATAGATAGATAGATAGAAAGAAAGAAAGAGTAGTAAAAGGGAGACAAACGCCTATTTAGAGGGGAAAAGGGAGACATATCAGCAGTAAAAGAGAGAGAATCAAGTCACAATTAAGAGGGAAAAGGGAGATATATAATCAGTAAATAAAGAGAGACAAGAGCCAATTTAAAGGGAAAGAGGAAGATAGATATAATTTACATTCTTCGGATTATTGTCCTCATCTTTGTCGCCATATTTATTACAACGTTTCAGACGTTATACGCTCCTGCCTTCTTCAGGGGGTTGGAATGTCGAACTGAACCCTTTACCCTGGGGTAGACTGTTTTTGTTCCACGTGCCATGTTTAATATATGTCAGTTTTCATTTATCTCCTGTTAATCTCCCTCTGTAAGTTCTCCACTCCCTCAAACGGGTATTGAACTCACACACTTTGGGTTCTGTCACAGGATCTAACAAACGCCTTTATCCACTGTGCCATGTGTTTTCGAGAGAGAAGGGAGCGAAATAAAGGGTTCAGTTCGACTTTCCAAACACCTGAAGAAGGTTGGAGCGTACAAGGGCCGAAACGTTGTGATAAATATGGCGACAAAAATGAAAACAATAGTACGAATAATGTAAATAATATACATAGTACCTAATCTCAGAAATATAGACAGATACTGAAAAGCCGAGTTATGGTAATAAATATGGCGACAAAGATGAGGACAATAATCCGAATAATGTAAATAATATAAATAGTACCTCATCTCAGAAATATAGACAGATACTAAAAAGCCGAAACGTTGTAATAAATATTGCGACAAAGATGAGGACAATAGTCGGAATAATGTAAATAATATACATAGTACCTTATCTCAGTGATATAGACAGATACTGAAAAGCCGAAACGTTGTAATGAATATGGCGACAAAGATGTGGACAATAGTCCGAATAATGTAAAAAATATACATAGTACCTCATCTCAGAAATATAGACAGATACTGAAAGGCTGAAACAATGTAATAAATATGGCGCAAAGATTAGGACAATACTCGGAATGATGCAAATAATATACATTGTACCTCATCTCAGAAATATAGACAGATACTGAAAAGCCGAAACGTTGTAATAATTATTGCGACAAAGATGAGGACAATACTCGGAATGATGCAAATAATATACATTGTACCTCATCTCAGAAATATAGGCACATACTGAAAGGCCGAAATATTGAAATAATTATGGCGACGAAGATAGAGACAATAGTCCGAATAATGTAGATAAGTATTAGGTTGATGCAAAAATAATGACGCAATAATGTCGTTTTTTGACTTTAAAAATACGTCAAAAATCGACATTATTACGTCATTCCTTTTGCACCAACTAAATCCCCATCTCAGAAATATAGATACAGAAAGGCCGAAACGTTGTAATAAATATGGCGTCAAAGATGACGTCAATAGACGGAATAATGTAAATAATATACATAATACCTCATCTCAGAAATATAGACAGATACTGAAATGCCGAACCGTTGTAATAAATATGGCGAGAAAGATGAGAACAATAGTCGGAATAATGTAAATAATATACATAGTACCTCATCTGAGAAATATAGGCTGATACTGAAAGGCCGAAATGTTGTAATAAATATGGCGACAAAGATGAGGACAACAGTCCGAATAATGTAAATAATATACATAATGCCTCATCTCAGAAATATAGACAGATAATGTAAGGCCGAAACGTTGTAATAAATATGGCGACAAAGATGAGGACAGTAGTCGGAATAATGTAAATAATATACATAGTACCTCATCTCAGAAATATAGGCAGATACTGAAAGGCCGAAATGTTGTAATAAATATGGCGACAAATACGAGGACAACAGTCCAAATAATATAAATGATATACATAGTACCTCATCTCAGAAATATAGACAGATACTGAAGGAAGATAGATATAAGTAGTAAAATGACAAATAGTAAAAAAGAAAGACAAGCCCAAATTTAGAGGGAAAAAGAGAGATATACATGTAGTAAAGAGAAAAAACAAAAGCCAGAGTAGAGAGGAAAGAGAGCGGTGGAGAGATATAAACAATAAAACAGTAAAATAAATAAATAAATAAATAAAAAATAAAACGAGATACGCCCCTATTTAGAAGAACATAGAGGTACCCTGACTGAATCAAGTGAATCTCTGAAATAAATGAATTTTTCGTACGCAACCCGTAGCTGAAATTATTTTGATTAACATAAAAAACAATTGACTATTTCGAAAACTCTTCGAGATCCAAGTCTAAGTAGTCAAGCCGACTCCGTGCGACCTACGGTCCGTATTTTGCACAGACCTCTTATATAGCGAAAGCAGAAAAGAGAAATACAGCTTTCTTCCACTACTGTTCACGCAATACAAGATAATGTTTGGCCAAAACAATTGAAACTGTTAAAATTGTAGCAATCGGGGAAGCTTCCTCTTGGGAGTCTTTTCCACAACATGGAACACCTTGGAAAGATGCTGTCCGAATGGAACGATCTTCTTACCAATTGGATACAAAGGGGATGTTGAATGATTCACCCCAGTGTACGTGACACGGTGGCTATCAGCTGTAAAGGTCTGAACTGGCAGAACTATTGATTATAACTTGTCAGTTAAGGCGGGAAAAAAACATAAAAGATTACGAACAGATAAGATATTTTAATAAAAGATATAAGAGAGAAAATCAATTAAAAACAGAGAGAGATAGAAATATAGGAAAAATCCAGGAGATAAGAAGAGAGAATTTAAAATTGTTTGAATCGATGAAAAGAAACGTTCAACTTACTAAAAGTTCTCTGGATAACATCATTATAGATATCTAGTTTGGTTTGTATTTTTTTACGGCATATCAACACTTAGTGGGTCATTTGAAGCCGAAATTTAATTTTTCTTAGGGGGTTTGCTAATTCATTTTTTTTTTTTAACTGTATTGCTGCTAATTTTTTTCTATGTAAATGTTTATTGCGTGTAATATTAATAAGACAGTATATTGCTAATATATTTACTACAAAGATGTTATTTGGGGGTTCCCTATTTGACAGGGGTTCCCTATTTGACAGGGGTTCCCTATTTGACAGGAACCGTAACAAGTGGTACCACCCTGGTCAAAGTGGACGTAGCGGGGACAACAGTAATTACGTGACAGTTTCACGCGCCTCAAAACATCGCGATGCGAGGTCTTGCTGTTGGAGGTAGCCTATCGTCATACTCAGGACGTAGATAGTCAGTGGCCAATGCAATCATTCTTCCCGAAATTCCAGATGATTGATTGAAAAATTACGAATCCCTGAGTCGGCCTTCGATAAGTAATGAACGGTATTATATTTAATTTAATAATGTTACATATCCATCGATTTCAAACCAACAAAAGAGAATTATTTCAAGAAATGTCTTCCTGACCAAACAGCTCCCCACTCACTTGGTAGGGCGCACCGGAAATCCTGTCAATAAAAATCTTTTGGTAGACATCTGTATAAGATATAATGATAAAATGATTTCCCTTGGGACAGTAGACTCTTGACTTATTCTCACTGAAAAAGTCACCTCCAATATTAAAATAGTGAAGATTAACAGGCCGCGTTGAATTATGGGTCGATGGGCGGCAAAGCCGCGATCTACAAGAAACTGAATACTTCCAATTCACGTTTGGTCATCTGTTCATCTGTTCATCGCACATTTATACTATTAATATCTCTCTAGCTGCCCATTTTTCGTCACAATAGCGGTATTGTCAAACAAGACAGTGAACCCTTGGTACACTAGCATTATGCGAATACTTCCAGAAAGATAGACACGTAGATTCTCGCCGTTCTGGGTATAACGATAAACTACATCCGCTTAGTGGGTAAGTCGATAAACTACATCCGACAGAAAGGTCTCTGATCAGGAGGTTTTAACGGGGCGTGGGGCCATCTTTTAATTGCTAGTGTTCCCAGGTCTACCCTGACCCGGGGTGGTAGCTATGGGCAAATAGTTAACCCCCAAACTGGGTTCAAAACACCATGAAATATAGGTTTCATTATATGTAAAAAAATTATTGCTAGCAATGAATTTTTTAAGAAAAAATTATTACCGGCGATACATTATTATCAGCAATATATTTTTGAAAAAAAATATATAAAAAAAAACGGCAATAAAAATCTTGTTGGCATTAAATAACAAAATGAATCAAAGCAAACCAAACCAGTCAGAATATTTGAGAGATGAGATTATCGTTAATTCCCAACGTTATAAAGAGAAAGGATTAGGAATAGTTCTCAATAATTGAAAATAGATATATATATATCTATCTATATATATATATATATATATATATATATATATATATATATATATATATATATATATATATATATATATATGGAAGAGATTATAGTAGTTCCAACGAGAGAAAAGTGTATATTGTAATGTGGATTTTTTAAAAAAAATATCATGCTTCATTTTCCATAATTTTACTACACGGGTTTCCAGGTATTATTAAAAATAAGAAGTGTGTGTGTGTGTGTGTGTGTGTGTGTGTGTGTGTGTGTGTGTGTGTGTGTGTGTGTGTGTGTGCTTGTGTGTGTGAAATGTGTTTACTACTTCCTCGTAAGACAGTGCGTATGTATGGAGAGGGAATGTACATATATCGACGCATGCTGACAAAAGAACAAGATAATGGAAATAGATCTGAGAAAACACCGAGGTCATTAAAAGATACGAATGCCGATAACTCCTTTACCATGTCTCGGACCAATCTCAATTGTTTTATAACCCTTCACGTAGAACGTTTCACTGCCATTTCAAGAAAGACATTTGGGTCACAAACAGACTAAAAAGATAATGTCTCATATCGAAAATATTTAACATCGAAAAACTTAAAGGAAAAATTTATTTATTTATTTTTAATAATATGCTGAAATCTCCACGATTTGTCTGATGAAGATCGCGAGACCGGAAACGCGTGTAGCAAAATTATGGAAATAAAGCATAATATTTTTATTACAACCAAAAACGTTAGCGGTTTCTCTCTTCTTTTTAATATATATGCATACATACATACATATACTTATACATATACATTATATATATATATATATATATATATATATATTACCAGTAATACATTTTTGGGAAAAATATTACCATTATTATTATATTACTATTAATATTATTTTTGAACAAAACTATTACCATCAATGAAAATCTTGTCGGCATTAAATAATCCATTGAGATTGATATGCAAAACAAAACTTAGATTCTCAGCTCAGATTCACAATGACGAAAACCTTCACATAGCAGAAACCTTAACAGATAATGGCATTGTTTAAACGACATGCTGCTAAATGGCATGCTACGATATGACTGTAGACATTTATTCACCTTTTGTAGATTCCAAGTTTGACAAATTAAGTCTGGTGTGCAGGTCGTCAATGTTAATTTGTGTGTGTATATAGCGATATATATATATATATATATAGTAAACATAGAAAAAGAATTGAAGAATACGATGAAATATAAAATACAGACTAACATAATATCTATCTGTGATAACAATATATAATTTTGTATAAGTTTATATATCAACAATTCTACGTGTCTCGTTTCGTGCGGATGCGTAGATGCGGCAACAACAACAAATCCCAGTAGGAAGAAATCCTTACGGATGAAACGCGTCAAAAATAAACTTTTCCAGTTTGTCATAATTTTCTATCTATCTATCTATATATATATATATATATATATATATATATATATATATATATATATATATATATATCTTAGTGGAATTTCTTGTGCGTGTCACACATTTTTGTAAGTAAATGATTATTGATTATAAATCATTGTTAAATTTGTGTAGAAAAATGAGGCATTTCAATAATACTCAATAATTGCCGATCATATATATATATATATATATATATAAAAGTGAACATTGAAGTCAACAGTCGGAGGCGTCAGCGTGTTTCATGCTAGACGCAATCATCAATAAATGATGATTGCGACTAGCATGGATCAGCCTGTCACCTCTGAGTGTTGACTTCAATGTTAACTTTTAAATTTATATAAACTCTTTCTTTGATATTGAGCACTTTATCCCATAAATATAGTACAACTTAAAAGTATATTTCTTAATATATATATATATATATATATATATATATATATGAGTGTGCGTGTGTGTGTGTGCATTTAGGTACCAAATTCTCTTTCTGGCATGTCTGATTGAATAAGTCACAAACGTTATGTCTGCTTATTTTGATCATATATATTTTTCCGTATATTACAATTAAATGAGGTAAGAAATGCATTGTAATAGTCAGAATTATTCTTATTACCCAAATAATTTTCCTCTCTTTATGACATCATTATCAGAGATGCAATTGTTACGGTCAGACATTTGGGTCGAATAGTTCGAAATTTGAGCATGAAAGATATATCATAATTTCAAATTTTATTTCCAAATATTTAGATTTAAGTTTGCTAAACAACTTAGAACATACCAACTTTTTTTTGAACCCGCCCATGTTTTGAGTGATCAAAGTTTCGGCACACCTGACTGACAGGTGTTTTTTGTTGTCCAAGTGTTGTCGTTTAGATTTATTGTTTAAACATGAAATAGAGGCAGTATGTCTTGTTAAAACAAACTGAAGACAAGAGATATGTCTATGGGAGAAAAGTAAGGCATCTTGTAGAAGGAAAATTGATCAGAGTTATTGGTTAAACATTGGGCATAGCCAACACAGCAATTCGAAATGTCCTGAAAGAGAAATAAACTACTGGTGTACTGAGCAAAAGACGTAGAACAGGTCGGCGAAGGAAACCAACATCAGTTGATGATAGATACATTGTGAAAGCTGTGAGGAAACACTCCCAAGCAACAGTCAGCGACTGTCTATATTTCTGAGATGAGGTATTATGTACACTGTTTATATTATTCGGACTATTGCCCTGATCTATGTCACCATATTTATTACAACGTTTTGGCCGTTGAATTCGGCCGTTATTTTGAACTTAAATCGAAATGTCTTCAGAAAAAAAATGAAATGCTTCTGTCATTCAAATATTTTGGAGGGGACTGTATATATATATATATATATATATATATATATATATATATATATATATATAGGGTGCGATGGGTAAATCCTAGTTATTTTATATGTTGATTTCGAACATGAGCGTTGGTGTTTTTTTTTTTTTTGATGAGTGCTCAGGGTCAGTTGGGTAGCAATACATTTTTGAGAAAAAAAATTATTACTGACAATAAAAATCTTCGTCAGAATATTTAAGAGATGAGATTATCATTAATTCCCAACATGAATTGAATTACGTAGTATCTCTTGATAAAGAGAAAGGATTAGGAAGAGTTGTCAATAATTGAAACATTACATATATATATATATATATATATATATATATATATATATATATATATATAAATGAAGAGTTTATAGTAGTTCCAACAACAGAAAAGTGAGTATATGAAAAAGAAAGAAACCGCAAACGTTTTTGGTTGTAATGTGGATTGTTTTAAAAAAAATATTGTGCTGCATTTTCTTTAATTTTGCTACGCGGGTTTCCGGTATTGAGACTTTTATCAGGCAAAGCGTGGAGGTGAAACACTTACAAAAAGATCAGCCAATTTACGAAAACTGAAATGAAATGCCCCTGCCATTCAAATAATTTTGGAGCGGACTGTATATATACAGACGTGGGTTGGGCAAATTCTGATAATTTTATATTTTTAATTTCGCACGTGCGCGTTGCTGTTTTTTGATTTTGTCGATTGCACAGTATAGTAGGGTCAGTTGGGTACCGTCTGTGAGAAAAAGAGCACCATGACGCAATTCACTCCGCCAGATATTTGGAAACGGCATGCTGTACTGCTTGGTAATCATCAACTTAAACAAGGGGATCACCCAGAAAAGATGCAGGATATTCTGAAACCCTCCGGAGACCGTGGTTGAAGCCAATGTTGATTTTATTGAATAAATTCCCTTTTTAGCATTTTATGATATTTTTTGTATTATTTTGGTAAATTTATCAGTTAATATATGATGTCAGTGTTATTTTCATTTCTATGTAATTAAGACGGCACTATATCCATCACACAAACCCACACTCATATATATATATAGCCTAGGGTTTAGGATCTCCGACAGATGTCAAATTGGTCGGGTTTCGTTCCCGGCCTGAAGCGATCAGGTGTCTATTCACACTGATGAGCTGGGATACAGCGAAAGAGTCCGTCTGTCGATTACAATATAAGCTGTAGATAAAATAATTTAATCCGTCGAGCACTGTGGGAAGTAAGGAACGAATTTGTAAACAATGACTATTAATGCTGAGAATTCAAGTCTCTCCTATCGATTGAGTTCTCTCAGTGACTGGTGTTTACGAACAAATAAACACGAAATACACCTATCTCTCTGCCGGGCGTCGATGGATTACAAATAACAAATGGGTGGGGTTTCGATTCCGACCTGAAGCGAACGCATGTGTAGCTACACTGATGAGCTATAATACAACGAATCAGTCTGCCTGTGGATGACTATATATATATATATATATATATATATATATATATATATATATATATATATATATATGGATTATGACAAAAGGGAAATTTAGCTTTCCCATTGCGTTTCGTACTCTGATAGACTTTATAAAGGCAAATGTAAGGATTATATTTTGCAACAAGTATTTATAATCAAATGGAAAATGTTGCAAATTTTTCGAAATTTTTAAATTTAATAATCTCTCGAAAATATTCATAAGCCTAACTGAAAATTCGTGGAAAATTATGGACGACGCTAAGTGACACAATTAAATGTCTAGTAACCAAAATTGGCTAAATTATTTTGCTGATTTTTTCATGCAATTAATATTGATATCATTTTAGTCTGAGGTTCATTTAGGCCTAATATATTTTAAATCAAAGAATATTATGAATTTTAACCCTTTTCTTACATTTTTAAACGTTTCCAGATCACTTATGTTCGCTTGGGAAAAAAGTAATTCTTTCAGGAACTGAGATATCTGAAAAAGTCCGTGTCGCAGGTTTATATTTTGATCAGTTTTGTTAGCGGCAAGTTTATGTCTCTTTTCATAAGAGTGGCATACTTTGGTAAAATTTCGCTCCTGAAAGTCCAAGAAATGTCATAGAAAATATTCAGAGAAGGATCGAAGCTGTATCTTACATGGAACCGTCATTTAGCTATAGAGGGATTGTCTGGTTAGCAAGGTTCAATTACTGCTTATAATACAGGCCGGTAAATGTTGTTAATACTGTTTATTATATATTTGTATCTATAGAAATATTGTATAAACAGAAAATATATTAAAATAACTGTCCGACTTTGTGAATTTCATAAGTTTTCTGGCAGAGAAAAAAAAAGAAAAAAGAGAAAAAAAGAAAGCAATAAATCTTTCCATACAAAATTTAGAGTTTTCAATCATTTTTCTTGGGAAGTGAATTGTATAAATTCTACTCAATCTTCTTAACGAATCCAAGATACCAAATTTAATATACCAATATACTACATAACAGGCTTGAGCGTTTAGACTTGGAGTGGGTAGAATAGAGAACGACGTGTTTTAGTGGACTCAGCAATTTTCAATTTGCTTGTCTGAATCATCTTCAAGAAGAAAAGAGCTAAAAGGTCAGCCAATCTAACAGTGATCTCATCTTACAATTCTCAGTCTTGCTCCATATGTGGCCTCCTTTGTAAATCACTAGCGGGTGTTAAGTGCCACTTAAGATTATCGCACAAAATTTCATAACTGAATCAATTCAGCTTTCAGATCCTCATACGTTGAAACCGACGGAATAGGACATTATATATATATATATATATATATATATATATATATATATATATATTATGAAATGAATGTCCGAGAAATTTCGTAGAAGTATATGCTTTCCGAGAGGAATTGAAACTGTATCCTACGCGAAACCGTCATATAGCCTGACGTGCTATACAATATAGATACAGGGGAAGCGTTTGGTTAGCGATGTCATAATATATGATGCCATTTGCTTACGCTAAGATGGGCTTCGAGCAGATATGAGCGTTCGAGAGAAACCATGGGACATTTGTAGTTTAAACTACAAATATATATAATTACAAAATATACTGTATTATTGACAGTAAAAAAGAAATTTTATGTACCTAAAATAAAATAAATTCAATATGATTTTTCTCACTGCTTTCCTTTTATAATATTGTCAATACCTGCTTTTATCATCCCTCTCCTCCTGTTAGTGCACCCTCCCCCTTTTAGTGCAAAGATGAAGGGAACCTATCCGGCACAATCTGATATATAAAAATACATCTAAAGATTTTAGGGTGCAGTGGATCGCATGAAAATATTATGTGTGTCGCGGGTTGGACGTCTCTAGTGTGAAGTATGTATAAAAAAAGTTTATATATCGATGCTCGATTTTGTTTTTGTTTTTTTGACCGTTGCAAATGATATCACTTTAATTGATTGTAAGGCGCTTATCTTCCTTTGGCAGTGGTAAATCACGTAGGTCAATATGACTGCTGCTTCGTGATGTCACTCCATACAGTGACCAAAGCGGCAGTTTTTTTTTGGGGGGGGGTTTGCGTTCGAGGTCAGCAACCAAACGAGAAAGTTGCTTTCTTCTAGTATGAGCCAAAGTATGAGATATAGATGAATCCGGCCCGTTTAAATTTGGAATACTTTCTCCAGGTCAGGAGTATCTCTAAATTGTATGTAAAACCTTTCCTTATACATTGCTTTGCTATGTAGATATATGTGATATATATTTCTCTACGTGGCGCATGTGTATATATTTTTGTGATGTCACCGAACACACGTTGCCACTTTTGTAATGCAAACGAATACTCGCTGTCACTTTCGTAATGCTCTCTTTAGTAGAGACTATATAATCTCTGATACAACTATAGTTGTATCAGCGATTACATAGTCTCTACTACAGAGAACATTACGAAAGTGACAGCGAGTATAGTGGTCCACTTAATCCAATAACAAGAATCACCTGTGTTTACACTCTGTCGAACTATATTCAAACTCAAGTGTCGACAGCGACACTTTATTCCTGTAACACACATACACACACACACATATATATATTAGGTTGGTGCAAAAATAATGACGTAATAATGCCGTTTTTTTAAGTATTTGTTAACGTCAAAAAACGACATTATTACGTCATTATTTTTGCACCAACCTAATATATATATGTTTGTGTGTGTTTTTATACCGTATAGACTAGAGTATCATGCGTCCTCTGATGTTATAATTCGAAAAGAATTTGAAGGCATAATTTGAAGATAACTTTACTATGTATCTATCTAAGTCACTCTTTCGATATCTATCTATCTACGTCTGTTCTTAATCTATCTATCTATCTATCTATCTACGTCTGTTCTTAATCTATCTATCTATCTATCTACGTCTGTTCTTAATCTATCTATCTATCTACGTCTGTTCTTAATCTATCTATCTACGTCTGTTCTTAATCTATCTATCTATCTACGTCTGTTCTTAATCTATCCATCTATCTATCTATCTATCTACGTCTGTTCTTAATCTATCTATCTATCTATCTACGTCTGTTCTTAATCTATCTATCTATCTATCTACGTCTGTTCTTAATCTATCTATCTATCTATCTACGTCTGTTCTTAATCTATCTATCGATCTATCTACGTCTGTTCTTAATCTATCTATCTATCGATCTATCTACGTCTGTTCTTAATCTATCTATCTATCGATCTATCTACGTCTGTTCTTAATATATCTATCTATCGATCTATCTACGTCTGTTCTTAATATATCTATCTATCTATCTATCTACGTCTGTTCTTAATCTATCTATCTATCTACGTCTGTTCTTAATCTATCTATCTATCTATCTACGTCTGTTCTTAATCTATCTATCTATCTATCTACGTCTGTTCTTAATCTATCTATCTATCTATCTACGTCTGTTCTTAATCTATCTATCTATCTATGTCTGTTCTTAATCTATCTATCTATCTATCTATGCCTGTTCTTAATCTATCTATCTACGTCTGTTCTTAATCTATCTATCTATCTATATATCTCACTCTTTCGATATCTATCTATCTATCTGTGTTCTTATTTTTTTCTCATTTATCCAGATATATCTGGCATACGGCCACTGTTACTTGCTGGGACCAAGTTTTTTTTCAGGCCCCTGTGAGAATCTAAGTCACAATGGGCGAGACGGATTTCCTTCCCGTTGATCGATGATAGCCGAAGAACCACTGTAATTATAATCTGGAAATATCCCGAAATACCCAGGGAAAAACACTTGAAATGTTTGCCAAAAAAGCGCCGATCGTGAGGAGCATAAAATCGAAAGATACTGGCACTTTGTTAGAAAAACCACCTCTTGATAAAATTGAAAAAAATTACTCGTGAATTGCGAGAAAAAAATTATCATTTCATTTACCCGGCTTTTTTTTTTTTTGTGGCACCCGTTTGTAATAAGAGTTAATATAGCCTGGTAAAAATTTAAGTATACTAATGTCCATTTTAACACATGAGATTTAACCCGTAATTTAAAAAATAAATTATTATTATTATTATTATTATTATTATTATTATTATTATTATTTCTTCTTCTTCTTCTAAGTAATCTATCCCTTGGGGAAATAGTTATCATGGCTCTCCGCAACTTCCTGCTATTTACTCTTAGAAACCATTATCAACTCTTGTCACCCAGTGTAAAGTTACTCTCCTTCCTAAACCCTCTTCTGCCAGCATCGCTCGATATGTGCGCTGCATATCTCTGTCATTCCTTCTTTCAGTACGTCTTCTCAGTGTCATATTTTCCAAGCCCACTTTCCTCATTAAGTTTTATACAAATTTCAACTTTCCCTTTTTCATGTTATGTACAAATTTACTTTTCGTTTCCATTTTCTATAAAATTTCTTAGCTACATGTTCAGTCCATTTTCCTTTTTAAAATGATTCATCTCGAGTCAGATCAGAATGCCACTAAGATGCAAGCGGCTAATATGAGGGAAAGAGAGAGAGAAAAAACTTTAGAATAAACCAGAAACCCAATCCTCAACAGAAAACAAGGGATAAACCTAAAGTCCTGTTTAAAATTTTTGGGAGGATCGTGAACAGGTTTGTAGGAAAAGCTATATACTTCTATCGTGAAAAAATAACAGTAAATAAAAATTAAGAGTTTAGGCGGAGACGTTAGAAATTGGGATTTAAAGTAGACTTTAGTAGGAACCGAAAATCCAGTCCTAAAGAGGAAACATCTTATAAACCTCTATTCACTTTTAAAATTTCGATGAGAATCTGGAACAGGACTATAGGCAAAACTATATACTTCTATTGAGAAAAAAAAAAACAAAAAAAGCAGTAAATAAAATTTCGGCGTTTAGGCGGAGATGTTAGAAATATGGAACTGAGGTTAGATTTTAGTAGGAACCGGAAATCCACTCCTAAATAGGAAACATGGGATAAACCTCTACTCACTTTTAAAATTTCGGGGAGGATCGTGAACAGAACTCTAGGCAAAGTTTGTTAGACATTTTCATGACGGTCGTCTTCGAGTATAGAATCCAGAGGTTGGCAGTGAATATTTCGGAGACAGTAGGAAAGCGTAGTTCAGGTTCGCAGTGGATATCTTAGCAGAGCGTAGTTCTTTCCTTCTATCATCTTCGCCTGTCAAGTAAGCACTGGTCCTTCCGGTAGGGTAAACAAAGATGGCCGCCTTTATACACGACGAATACAATGTTCTGCGGCTTCTGATTGGTTAAGCTTCTATTGGTAAACTATAATGGAAGTTGAGTCATTTGGATTGTCTCACTAGTTATATATAGTATACAAATTTTATGTATTTTATGTATCATCATCAAATTTTTATGGTGTGGGGCGCGTTTTGCTAGGTTCCCCTTGAGAGGATGTGGTATTATGGTGATTGAAGGATTGTTTGGTGACGGACGAGTTCTTGTGGTGAATGGGTAAATTGTAATGTATGAATGGGTCGTGAATCTGATTAGCTAGGTATAGGATAGTTAGTTTGGACCAGCCTTTACCCCTCCCCTTCATCGGCCACGTGCCACAATTGTAAATTTTTACAATAAATACCCTAGTTATATATAGTATACAAATTGTATGTATTTTATGTATCATCATCAAATTTTTATGGTGTGGGGCGCGTTTTGCTAGGTTCCCCTTGAGAGGATGTGGTATTATGGTGATTGAAGGATTGTTTGGTGACGGACGAGTTCTTGTGGTGAATGGGTAAATTGTAATGTATGAATGGGTCGTGAATCTGATTAGCTAGGTATAGGATAGTTAGTTTGGACCAGCCTCTACCCCTCCCCTTTTCGGCCTTGTGCCACAATTATGTATTTTTTATACATAATAAATACCCTAGTTATATATAGTATACAAATTTTATGTATTTTATGTATCATCATCAAATTTTTATGGTGTGGGGCGCGTTTTGCTAGGTTCCCCTTGAGAGGATGTGGTATTATGGTGATTGAAGGATTGTTTGGTGACGGACGAGTTCTTGTGGTGAATGGGTAAATTGTAATGTATGAATGGGTCGTGAATCTGATTAGCTAGGTATAGGATAGTTAGTTTGGACCAGCCTTTACCCCTCCCCTTCATCGGCCACGTGCCACAATTGTAAATTTTTACAATAAATACCCTAGTTATATATAGTATACAAATTTTATGTATTTTATGTATCATCATCAAATTTTTATGGTGTGGGGCGCGTTTTGCTAGGTTCCCCTTGAGAGGATGTGGTATTATGGTGATTGAAGGATTGTTTGGTGACGGACGAGTTCTTGTGGTGAATGGGTAAATTGTAATGTATGAATGGGTCGTGAATCTGATTAGCTAGGTATAGGATAGTTAGTTTGGACCAGCCTCTACCCCTCCCCTTTTCGGCCTTGTGCCACAATTATGTATTTTTTATACATAATAAATCTCCTAGTTATATATAGTATACACAAAAAACCGTAACAAAGTTATATACTTCTATTGAGAAAAAATAAAAAAACAGTAAATAAAATTTCAGAGTTTAGCCGGAGACGTTAGACATATGGAGTTGAAGTAGACTGTAGAAGGAACCGGAAATACAATTCTAAAGAGGCAACAAGGGATAAACGTCTAATCTTGGTCAAAAAGCAGGGAAGAGTGAGAACCGGGCGATGGGCGAACCTATCTTCTCCTATTGAGAGAAATAAATAAATGGTACATATAATATCAGAGTTTAGTCAGAGAAGATAGAATTATAAATTAGAAGTAGAAACGAAAACTCAATCCTAAACAAGAAATAAGGGATACGCCTATACTCGTATTGAAAAGACTGGGGAGGAGTGCGAACTGGACATTAGGCGAACCTACTCCTATTAAGGACAAATAAAAAAAAATAGTAAATAATATTTCAGATTCTAAACAAAGTCATTAGAATTGGAGAACTGAAGTACACCGAAAAAGTGACCGAAAAGCGGATCCTAAACACACACACACACACACACAAAAAAAAAGAACATGGGGAAAACCTATATAGATATATAACCTTACGTCGCTAATTGGTTTCAGAGGTTACGACATAGGTCGAAAAACGACTTAAGTCGAAAGAACCACACTATAAAAATCAAATCATTGTCTATTACAGAATTTATATGTACGTACGTACTGAATAAAATAAAAATAATTAAGTAAAAATGAATTTTAGATTTACGCAAACTCGAGCAAATCGACCTAACGCGGCTTTTATTTTTTCGGGTAATATTTAAGAAAAACCTGTTTATCTTCTAAAATGACTTCACTGGAAACACGAAGTATCACTGTACTCCTGTTCAAACGTCTTGAAAAGTTTGTGACCTAGACGATTGGAGTACGTATCTACTAAAACGATTAGAAAATTAAATTTTATCGAGGCTCTAGGCTAAGCTTTACGAATTATATAGAAAGATGTTAAGGATATCATGGACTTGCGTGTAAGCCACGATTAGGTCTTAGAGAGGTTGCATACAAGGAGGGGGCTTATACTTAACATCAGGAAGAGGCAACTCAAGATTCTGGGACCCATAATTTCGGAAGGATGGCCTGGAGAATCTGATACTCACGAGTCGAATAGAGGAACAGAGAGACAAGAGAAAACAACGCGTGACATACTTGGCGGGCTTAAGAAAGTGGATGGCAGAACGTGGTCTGGAGGAGGGTGCAGAGGGAAGGAACTTGTTGAAAGGGACAGGGGGAGGTGGAGAGACATGATGGCCTACCCCCTGAAAAGACATGGCACATACAAAGAAAAACAGTATGATGACCAGAGCCTAGCATATCTCCCTCTGACCTATCTCTAACAGGAACGGGTGTTCTCTTGGGGAGCCCCAGTCGCTCGTGTGCCTACTGGGACTAAATCTCAACCCAGCCCTCAAGTGAAACGTTTGCATACGTGTCGTTGCTAAAGATACGGTAAATGGTTCGGTTTCCAGCATGGCGGCATTACATACCAGACCCCTCCTGCTATACTCTATCATTACAAACGCTCGATCAGGCAGAAAATTACGTACTGCTGGCATATATAGGGAGAGGCTAACCAGTCTTCACTTTCCAGACACGATACAGTCGGAAAGTGACTACGCCGTCTAATAGTCGAGGAGTTATTTTCCAATCTACAAGCCCTTTCGCCCAGAAGAAAAGCGAAAAAGATTCTCCCTATTCGCATGAAAAGTACTTAGACGAACTAATTCCTTATTTCCACCAGTTCTAACCATCACAGCTAAGACTCCCAAGGGGTTGCTCTCCACCCATCATCACGACAAGCTTAACCTTTTCGACTAGTGTTAACTGTTATCTTGCTCATATATCATCATAAACGCTTCCCTTCACCTATTACACTGCTACACGCTACCTTGAGTGGCTCTTGGGCTCGGTAGAGATTTATCCAACGTGTCAATTAAATAATTTACAATCAAATCTTTTATGTAACAAACAGAACAATCTTACACTCAAGAATATAGAATAAATGTCCGTTTCAGCGTTACATTAGCGCAATAGGTCATCTCGAATCATTCCCTTCTGTTTTATTCTTTCCTCTATATAGATCTTGCTGGTTGAATTCTTCTTCACGGATATATGCTGTATCACTTCAGGACGTAATCGGTCGTGGCTCTCCACAATGTTCTCAACTTTGAGGTTCTTAATAATTTTTTTTTTGTTATATCTCCTAAACCTATTTCATCTTCCATTTACTTTAGCTTCCGAGGAAGGTTATGCGTTGTTTTCCTTTGTCCCACTTGCCTTCAATCCGTCATGTGAGTATCAAAATTTCCGAACCCTCTTTTCTCATTATGTACCTTGACACATTTGGAAGGATATCAGAATAGCCCAGAATTTATACGGACAGCAATCTGCCAGCATATGGATAGAAAATTAATTCAGTAGATACGCAAAAATAGAAAGGTGTGCAAGACAAGGATGAGTCTTCTCACCGGACTTATTAAAAAAATATACAGTGAGGTGATTCTGTGAGAAGTCCTACCAAGTTTCATTACTGGGAATCACAATCTTAACGATATAAGATACGAAAAACGCCAGATCGATGATAGCAGTCACAGAATGCATATTAAAGAAATAAGAACACAATAACAAAGGATGGAATACATGCAAATTTGCACTTTTAAACATTTATATGCATCTTTCCCTTCACCTAGAAAGAAAAGAAAAAATAACGAAGTGACCCCAAATGAAACTATTTACATCTAACAAATATATTTGCATTACTTACATTATATATAAGGAATTTTTATATGTAATCCCCAATTTATATATGCATAATTATTTACAATATGCGACGTCTGTCTGAACGGGACTGGTCTTTTTCTTCAAAGTGAGTGTGGTGAAGAGTCCCGTAGAAGCAAGCGAGCAAGTGTGGCTTGCATCTGGTACATAGGGATATAAGGGTTTTTTATGCGAACGTGCGGCATGTTGCATCGGCAAGTTTGCTCCGTGAAAATGGCATTACTCTCCCGTCAAGGAATACCAGCAGTATGTGTGGAAATGAGGGTTTTCGTACAGTTTGGCATGCTTCCACCAATCGTGTGCTGAATGGTCAAACTGGATGAGGCTATTTGCCTGGGTAACTGAGAATAAAAGCGAAGAACGCTGATTGGTTGGTCGACCGCGGTGTCGGCCTGCTAAAAGACGGCTGAAGCAGTGACAAGGGGGAAAAAAGACAGATTTACCTTGTGAGGTGTTCAGAAAGCAAGAACGGCGGATTAAACCAGCGGTATCTTGATTTTTACAAGTGACGTCGTAGTAATAGAGACTCACTACAGTGAGAGGCGAGTTCTAACCAAAGGGCCAGAGGATCAATCAGCAAACCGGCAAAGAGTTCCTGTGGCGTCTGCTTCGCTCAGTAAACGAGAAGAGATATTCACCTAATCTTGGTTGGTTGGTTGGGTTTTATGGCATATCAACCACTGTGGGTCATTTAATGCCAAATTAAGGCATATATATATATATATATATATATATATATATATATATATATATATATACACACACACATATATACATATACATATACACATATACATACATACTCATATACCTATACATATATTAAATATACAGTACTATTAAACATATAGCTAGCAACATTATTTTTTCCAAAAAACGCATAGCTGGCAACATTATTGTTTCAAAAACGTATAGCTGGCAACATTATTTTTTCAAAAGCGTATAGCTGGCAACATTATTTTTTTCCAAAAAACGTATAGCTGGCAACATTATTGTTTCAAAAACGCATGCCTGGCAACATTGTTTCAAAAACGGATAGCTGGCAACATTATTGTTTTAAAAACGCATAGCTGGCAACATTACTATTTCAAAAACGCATAGCTGGCAACATTATTTTTTCCAAAAAACGTGTAGCTGGCAACATTATTGTTTCAAAAATGTATAGCTGGCAACAGTATTTTTCCGAAAACATTATCTGAGGCCTTGTTGTTGGACGTAGTTTATCGTCATACCCAGGACGCGGATGTAGTTTATCGCCATACCCATCACCTGATATTGATACGTGTGAGGGCTTTCAAGGGGTTATCAAGGGAACACGATTTGAAGGCCATCAAGCGGTCCTTAACGACGGTGCTGAGCGACATCCAAGACGAATTATTCCGGCAGTGCATAGAAACGTCGCAGAGGATGGATGGACAATGTCAAATTACAAATCGTAGAACAACAATAAATCAAAGAGAACAAATTTAAATATCTGGTAAGAAGTTTAACAGAGGACAGAAAATACGACACTCAAATCCAAAAGGGACATTGGGATAGCGAATGATGGCTTCCACAAACAAAGCAATGTATAAGGAAACAGAATAATTTCATTATAAGGAAAAAATAAACTAATGAATTTCCAATAATATGGAAGTGAATGCTGGGCATTCTCCTCACAAATGAAGAAGACACAAGAAGCAACAGAAATGTGTTCCTACAGAAGGATGCTGAGAATGTTATCGAAAGGAAATAGAAGAAAGGGAAAGAAAAATGTCACATATAAATGACATCAACAAGAAACGGTTGAAATTACTGGGGCGCCTAATGAAGAAAGATATTTTGAAATAATTCATACTTAGACAAGAGATAAAAAGCAAGAGGGACAGAGGAAAACAACGCATAACCTACCTAGACAGATTGAGTAAATGGATGGCGGAACAAGGTTTAGGAGATTGAAGGCAAGAGGGACAGAGGAAAACAACGCATAACCTACCTAGAGAGATTGAGTAAATGGATGGCGGAACAAGGTTTAGGAGATTGAAGGCAAGAGGGACAGAGGAAAACAACGCATAACCTACCTAGAGAGATTGAGTAAATGGATGGCGGAACTAGGTTTAGGAGATTGAAGGCAAGAGGGACAGAGGAAAACAAGGCATAACCTACCTAGAGAGATTGAGTAAATGGATGGCGGAACAAGGTTTAGGAGATTGAAGGCAAGAGGGACAGAGGAAAACAATGCATAACCTACCTAGAGAGATTGAGTAAATGGATGGCGGAACAAGGTTTAGGAGATTGAAGGCAAGAGGGGCAGAGAAAAACAACGCATAACCTTCCTAGAGAGATTGAGTAAATGGATGGCGGAACAAGGTTTAGGAGATTGAAGGCAAGAGGGACAGAGGAAAACAACGCATAACCTACCTAGAGAGATTGAGTAAATGGAAGGCGGAACAAGGTTTAGGAGATTGAAGGCAAGAGGGACAGAGGAAAACCACGCATAACCTACCTAGAGAGATTGAGTAAATGGTTGGCGGAACAAGGTTTAGGAGATTGAAGGCAAGAGGGACAGAGGAAAACAACGGATAACCTACCTAGAGAGATTGAGTAAATGGATGGCGGAAAAAAGTTTAGGAGATTTCAGGCAAGACGGACAGAGAAAAACAACGCATAACCTACCTAGAGAGATTGAGTGAATGGATGGCGGAACCAGGTTTAGGAGATTTAAGGCAAGAGGGACAGAGGAAAACAAGGCATAACCTACCTAGAGAGATTGAGTGAATGGATGGCGGAACCAGGTTTAGGAGATTTAAGGCAAGAAGGACAGAGGAAAACAACGCATAACCTACCTAGAGAGATTGAGTAAATGGTTGGCGGAACAAGGTTTAGGAGATTGAAGGCAAGAGGGGCAGAGGAAAACAACGCATAACCTACCTAGAGAGATTGAGTAAATGGATGGCGGAACAAGTTTTAGGAGATTGAAGGCAAGAGGGACAGAGGAAAAGAACGCATAACCTACCTAGAGAGATTGAGTAAATGGATGGCGGAACAAGGTTTAGGAGATTGAAGGCAAGAGGGACAGAGGAAAACAATGCATAACCTACCTAGAGAGATTGAGTAAATGGATGGCGGAACAAGGTTTAGGAGATTGAAGGCAAGAGGGGCAGAGGAAAACAACGCATAACCTACCTAGAGAGATTGAGTAAATGGATGGCGGAACAAGGTTTAGGAGATTGAAAGCAAGACGGACAGAGGAAAACAACGCATAACCTACCTAGAGAGATTGAGTAAATGGATGGTGGAACAAGGTTTAGGAGATTGAAGGCAAGAGGGACAGAGGAAATCAACGCATAACCTACCTAGAGAGATTGAGTAAATGGATGGCGGAACAAGGTTTAGGAGATTGAAGGCAAGATGGGCAGAGGAAAACAACGCATAACCTACCTAGAGAGATTGAATAAATGGATGTCGGAACAAGTTTTAGGAGATTGAAGGCAAGAGGGACAGAGGAAAACAACGCATAACCTACCTAGAGAGATTGAGTAAATGGATGGCGGAACAAGGTTTAGGAGATTGAAAGCAAGACGGACAGAGGAAAACAACGCATAACCTACCTAGAGAGATTGAGTAAATGGATGGCGGGACAAGGTTTAGGAGATTTAAGGCAAGAGGGACAGAGGAAAACAACGCATAACCTACCTAGAGAGATTGAGTAAATGGATGGCGGAACAAGGTTTAGGCGATTGAAGGCAAGAGGAACAGAGAAAAACAACGGATAACCTACCTAAAGAGATTGAGTAAATGGATGGCGGAACAAGGTTTAGGAGATTGAAGGCAAGAGGGGCAGAGGAAAACAAAGCATAACCTTCCTAGAGAGATTGAGTAAATGGATGTCGGAACAAGGTTTAGGAGATTGAAGGCAAGAGGGACAGAGGAAAACAACGCATAACCTACCTAGAGAGATTCAGTAAATGGAAGGCGGAACAAGGTTTAGGAGATTGAAGGCAAGAGGGACAGAGGAAAACAATGCATAACCTACCTAGAGAGATTGAGTAAATGGATGGCGGAACAAGGTTTAGGAGATTGAAGGCAAGAGGGGCAGAGGAAAACAACGCATAACCTACCTAGAGAGATTGAGTAAATGGTTGGCGGAACAAGGTTTAGGAGATTGAAGGCAAGAGGGGCAGAGGAAAACAACGCATAACCTACCTAGAGAGATTGAGTAAATGGATGGCGGAACAAGTTTTAGGAGATTGAAGGCAAGAGGGACAGAGGAAAAGAACGCATAACCTACCTAGAGAGATTGAGTAAATGGATGGCGGAACAAGGTTTAGGAGATTGAAGGCAAGAGGGACAGAGGAAAACAATGCATAACCTACCTAGAGAGATTGAGTAAATGGATGGCGGAACAAGGTTTAGGAGATTGAAGGCAAGAGGGACAGAGGAAAACAATGCATAACCTACCTAGAGAGATTGAGTAAATGGATGGCGGAACAAGGTTTAGGAGATTGAAGGCAAGAGGGGCAGAGAAAAACAACGCATAACCTTCCTAGAGAGATTGAGTAAATGGATGGCGGAACAAGGTTTAGGAGATTGAAGGCAAGAGGGACAGAGGAAAACAACGCATAACCTACCTAGAGAGATTGAGTAAATGGAAGGCGGAACAAGGTTTAGGAGATTGAAGGCAAGAGGGACAGAGGAAAACAACGCATAACCTACCTAGAGAGATTGAGTAAATGGTTGGCGGAACAAGGTTTAGGAGATTGAAGGCAAGAGGGACAGAGGAAAACAACGGATAACCTACCTAGAGAGATTGAGTAAATGGATGGCGGAAAAAAGTTTAGGAGATTTAAGGCAAGACGGACAGAGGAAAACAACGCATAACCTACCTAGAGAGATTGAGTGAATGGATGGCGGAACCAGGTTTAGTAGATTTAAGGCAAGAGGGACAGAGGAAAACAAGGCATAACCTACCTAGAGAGATTGAGTGAATGGATGGCGGAACCAGGTTTAGGAGATTTAAGGCAAGAAGGACAGAGGAAAACAACGCATAACCTACCTAGAGAGATTGAGTAAATGGTTGGCGGAACAAGGTTTAGGAGATTGAAGGCAAGAGGGGCAGAGGAAAACAACGCATAACCTACCTAGAGAGATTGAGTAAATGGATGGCGGAACAAGTTTTAAAAGATTGAAGGCAAGAGGGACAGAGGAAAAGAACGCATAACCTACCTAGAGAGATTGAGTAAATGGATGGCGGAACAAGGTTTAGGAGATTGAAGGCAAGAGGGACAGAGGAAAACAATGCATAACCTACCTAGAGAGATTGAGTAAATGGATGGCGGAACAAGGTTTAGGAGATTGAAGGCAAGAGGGGCAGAGGAAAACAACGCATAACCTACCTAGAGAGATTGAGTAAATGGATGGCGGAACAAGGTTTAGGAGATTGAAAGCAAGACGGACAGAGGAAAACAACGCATAACCTACCTAGAGAGATTGAGTAAATGGATGGTGGAACAAGGTTTAGGAGATTGAAGGCAAGAGGGACAGAGGAAATCAACGCATAACCTACCTAGAGAGATTGAGTAAATGGATGGCGGAACAAGGTTTAGGAGATTGAAGGCAAGAGGGACAGAGGAAAACAAGGCATAACCTACCTAGAGAGATTGAGTAAATGGATGGCGGAACAAGGTTTAGGAGATTGAAGGCAAGAGGGACAGAGGAAAACAATGCATAACCTACCTAAAAAGATTGAGTAAATGGATGGCGGAACAAGGTTTAGGAGATTGAAGGCAAGAGGGGCAGAGGAAAACAACGCATAACCTTCCTAGAGAGATTGAGTAAATGGATGGCGGAACAAGGTTTAGGAGATTGAAGGCAAGAGGGACAGAGGAAAACAACGCATAACCTACCTAGAGAGATTGAGTAAATGGAAGGCGGAACAAGGTTTAGGAGATTGAAGGCAAGAGGGACAGAGGAAAACAATGCATAACCTACCTAGAGAGATTGAGTAAATGGATGGCGGAACAAGGTTTAGGAGATTGAAGGCAAGAGGGGCAGAGGAAAACAACGCATAACCTACCTAGAGAGATAGAGTAAATGGTTGGCGGAACAAGGTTTAGGAGATTGAAGGCAAGATGGGCAGAGGAAAACAACGCATAACCTACCTAGAGAGATTGAATAAATGGATGGCGGAACAAGTTTTAGGAGATTGAAGGCAAGAGGGACAGAGGAAAACAACGCATAACCTACCTAGAGAGATTGAGTAAATGGATGGCGGAACAAGGTTTAGGAGATTGAAAGCAAGACGGACAGAGGAAAACAACGCATAACCTACCTAGAGAGATTGAGTAAATGGATGGCGGGACAAGGTTTAGGAGATTTAAGGCAAGAGGGACAGAGGAAAACAACGCATAACCTACCTAGAGAGATTGAGTAAATGGATGGCGGAACAAGGTTTAGGCGATTGAAGGCAAGAGGAACAGAGAAAAACAACGGATAACCTACCTAAAGAGATTGAGTAAATGGATGGCGGAACAAGGTTTAGGAGATTGAAGGCAAGAGGGGCAGAGGAAAACAACGCATAACCTTCCTAGAGAGATTGAGTAAATGGATGTCGGAACAAGGTTTAGGAGATTGAAGGCAAGAGGGACAGAGGAAAACAACGCATAACCTACCTAGAGAGATTGAGTAAATGGATGGCGGAACAAGGTTTAGGAGATTGAAGGCAAGAGGGGCAGAGGAAAACAACGCATAACCTACCTAGAGAGATTGAGTAAATGGTTGGCGGAACAAGGTTTAGGAGATTGAAGGCAAGAGGGGCAGAGGAAAACAACGCATAACCTACCTAGAGAGATTGAGTAAATGGATGGCGGAACAAGTTTTAGGAGATTGAAGGCAAGAGGGACAGAGGAAAAGAACGCATAACCTACCTAGAGAGATTGAGTAAATGGATGGCGGAACAAGGTTTAGGAGATTGAAGGCAAGAGGGACAGAGGAAAACAATGCATAACCTACCTAGAGAGATTGAGTAAATGGATGGCGGAACAAGGTTTAGGAGATTGAAGGCAAGAGGGGCAGAGGAAAACAATGCATAACCTACCTAGAGAGATTAAGTAAATGGATGGCGGAACAAATTTTAGGAGGTTGAAAGCAAGAGGGGCAGAGGAAAACAACGCATAACCTATCTAGAGAGATTGAGTAAATGGATGGCGGAAAAAGGTTTAGGAGATTGAAGGCAAGAGGGACAGAGGAAAACAACGCATAACCTACCTAGAGAGATTGAATAAATGGATGGCGGAACAAGGTTTAGGAGATTGAATGCAAGAGGGACAGAGGAAAAAAATGCATAACATACCTAGAGAGATTGAGTAAATGGATGGAGGAACAAGGTTTAGGAGATTGAAGGCAAGAGGGGCAGAGGAAAACAATGCATAACCTACCTAGAGAGATTGAGTAAATGGATGGCGGAACAAGGTTTAGGAGATTGAAGGCAAGAGAGACAGAGGAAAACAATGCATAACCTACCTAGAGAGATTGAGTAAATGGATGGCGGAACAAGTTATAGGAGATTGAAGGCAAGAAGGGGCAGAGGAAAACAACGCATAACCTACCTAGAGAGATTGAGTAAATGGATGGCTGAACAAGTTTTAGGAGATTGAAGGCAAGAAGGACAGAGGAAAACAATGCATAACCTACCTAGAGACATTGAGTAAATGGATGGCGGAACAAGGTTTAGGAGATTGAAGGGAAGAGGGGCAGAGGAAAACAACGCATAACCTACATAGAGAGATTGAGTAAATGGATGGCGGAACAAGGTTTAGGAGATTGAAAGCAAGACGTTCAGAGGAAAACAACGCATGACCTACCTAGAGAGATTGAGTAAATGGATGGTGGAACAAGGTTTAGGAGATTGAAGGCAAGAGGGACAGAGGAAAACAACGCATAACCTACCTAGAGAGATTGAGTAAATGGATGGCGGAACAAGGTTTAGGCGATTGAAGGCAAGAGGAACAGAGAAAAACTACGGATATCCTACCTAGAGAGATTGAGTAAATGGATGGCGGAACAAAGTTTAGGAGATTTAAGGCAAGAGGGACAGAGGAAAACAACGCATAACCTACCTAGAGAGATTGAGTAAATGGATGGCGGAACAAGGTTTAGGAGATTTAAGGCAAGAGGGAAAGAGGAAAACAACGCATAACCTACCTAGAGAGATTGAGTAAATGGATGGCGAAACAAGGTTTAGGCGATTGAAGGCAAGAGGAACAGAGAAAAACAACGGATAACCTACCTAAAGAGATTGAGTAAATGGATGGCGGAACAAGGTTTAGGAGATTGAAGGCAAGAGGGGCAGAGGAAAACAACGCATAACCTTCCTAGAGAGATTGAGTAAATGGATGTCGGAACAAGGTTTAGGAGATTGAAGGCAAGAGGGACAGAGGAAAACAACGCATAACCTACCTAGAGAGATTCAGTAAATGGAAGGCGGAACAAGGTTTAGGAGATTGAAGTCAAGAGGGACAGAGGAAAACAATGCATAACCTACCTAGAGAGATTGAATAAATGGATGGCGGAACAAGGTTTAGGAGATAGAAGGCAAGAGGGGCAGAGGAAACAACGCATAACCTACCTAGAGAGATTGAGTAAATGGTTGGCGGAACAAGGTTTAGGAGATTGAAGGCAAGAGGGGCAGATGAAAACAACGCATAACCTACCTAGAGAGATTGAGTAAATGGATGGCGGAACAAGGTTTATGAGATTGAAGGCAAGAGGGACAGAGGAAAACAACGCATAACCTACCTAGAGAGATTGAGTAAATGGATGGCGGAACAAGGTTTAGGAGATTGAAGGCAAGAGGGACAGAAGAAAACAATGCATAACCTACCTAGAGAGATTGAGTAAATGGATGGCGGAACAAGGTTTAGGAGATTGAAGGCAAGAGGGGCAGAGGAAAACAATGCATAACCTACCTAGAGAGATTGAGTAAATGGATGGCGGAACAAATTTTAGGAGGTTGAAAGCAAGAGGGGCAGAGGAAAACAACGCATAACCTATCTAGAGAGATTGAGTAAATGGATGGCGGAAAAAGGTTTAGGAGATTGAAGGCAAGAGGGACAGAGGAAAACAACGCATAACCTACCTAGAGAGATTGAGTAAATGGATGGCGGAAAAAGGTTTAGGAGATTGAAGGCAAGAGGGACAGAGGAAAACAACGCATAACCTACCTAGAGAGATTGAATAAATGGATGGCGGAACAAGGTTTAGGAGATTGAATGCAAGAGGGACAGAGGAAAAAAATGCATAACCTACCTAGAGAGATTGAGTAATTGGATGGCGGAACAAGTTATAGGAGATTGAAGGCAAGAAGGGGCAGAGGAAAACAACGCATAACCTACCTAGAGAGATTGAGTAAATGGATGGCGGAACAAGTTTTAGGAGATTGAAGGCAAGAGGGGCAGAGGAAAACAACGCATAACCTTCCTAGAGAGATTGAGTAAATGGATGTCGGAACAAGGTTTAGGAGATTGAATGCAAGAGGGACAGAGGAAAACAACGCATAACCTACCTAGAGAGATTGAGTAAATGGATGGCGGAACAAGGTTTAGGCGATTGAAAGCAAGACGGACAGAGGAAAACAACGCATAACCTACCTAGAGAGATTGAGTAAATGGATGGTGGAACAAGGTTTAGGAGATTGAAGGCAAGAGGGACAGAGGAAAACAACGCATAACCTACCTAGAGAGATTGAGTAAATGGATGGCGGAACAAGGTTTAGGCGATTGAAGGCAAGAGGAACAGAGAAAAACTACGGATATCCTACCTAGAGAGATTGAGTAAATGGATGGCGGAACAAAGTTTAGGAGATTTAAGGCAAGAGGGACAGAGGAAAACAACGCATAACCTACCTAGAGAGATTGAGTAAATGGATGGCGGAACAAGGTTTAGGAGATTTAAGGCAAGAGGGACAGAGGAAAACAACGCATAACCTACCTAGAGAGATTGAGTAAATGGATGGCGGAACAAGGTTTAGGCGATTGAAGGCAAGAGGAACAGAGAAAAACAACGGATAACCTACCTAAAGAGATTGAGTAAATGGATGGCGGAACAAGGTTTAGGAGATTGAAGGCAAGAGGGACAGAGGAAAACAATGCATAACCTACCTAGAGAGATTGAATAAATGGATGGCGGAACAAGGTTTAGGAGATAGAAGGCAAGAGGGGCAGAGGAAACAACGCATAACCTACCTAGAGAGATTGAGTAAATGGTTGGCGGAACAAGGTTTAGGAGATTGAAGGCAAGAGGGGCAGATGAAAACAACGCATAACCTACCTAGAGAGATTGAGTAAATGGATGGCGGAACAAGGTTTAGGAGATTGAAGGCAAGAGGGACAGAGGAAAACAACGCATAACCTACCTAGAGAGATTGAGTAAATGGATGGCGGAACAAGGTTTAGGAGATTGAAGGCAAGAGGGACAGAAGAAAACAATGCATAACCTACCTAGAGAGATTGAGTAAATGGATGGCGGAACAAGGTTTAGGAGATTGAAGGCAAGAGGGGCAGAGGAAAACAATGCATAACCTACCTAGAGAGATTGAGTAAATGGATGGCGGAACAAATTTTAGGAGGTTGAAAGCAAGAGGGGCAGAGGAAAACAACGCATAACCTATCTAGAGAGATTGAGTAAATGGATGGCGGAAAAAGGTTTAGGAGATTGAAGGCAAGAGGGACAGAGGAAAACAACGCATAACCTACCTAGAGAGATTGAGTAAATGGATGGCGGAAAAAGGTTTAGGAGATTGAAGGCAAGAGGGACAGAGGAAAACAACGCATAACCTACCTAGAGAGATTGAATAAATGGATGGCGGAACAAGGTTTAGGAGATTGAATGCAAGAGGGACAGAGGAAAAAAATGCATAACCTACCTAGAGAGATTAAGTAAATGGATGGCGGAACAAGGTTTAGGAGATTGAAGGCAAGAGGGACAGAGGAAAACAATGCATAACCTACCTAGAGAGATTGAGTAAATGGATGGCGGAACAGGTTATAGGAGATTGAAGGCAAGAAGGGGCAGAGGAAAACAACGCATAACCTACCTAGAGAGATTGAGTAAATGGATGGCGGAACAAGTTTTAGGAGATTGAAGGCAAGAAGGACAGAGGAAAACAATGCATAACCTACCTAGAGACATTGAGTAAATGGATGGCGGAACAAGGTTTAGGAGATTGAAGGGAAGAGGGGCAGAAGAAAACAACGCATAACCTACATAGAGAGATTGAGTAAATGGATGGCGGAACAAGGTTTAGGAGATTGAAAGCAAGACGGACAGAGGAAAACAACGCATAACCTACCTAGAGAGATTGAGTAAATGGATGGTGGAACAAGGTTTAGGAGATTGAAGGCAAGAGGGACAGAGGAAAACAACGGATAACCTACCTAGAGAGATTGAGTAAGTGGATGGCGGAACAAGGTTTAGGAGATTGAAGGGAAGAGGGGCAGAGGAAAACAACGCATAACCTACATAGAGAGATTGAGTAAATGGATGGCGGAACAAGGTTTAGGAGATTGAAAGCAAGACGGACAGAGGAAAAGAACGCATAACCTACCAAGAGAGATTGAGTAAATGGATGGTGGAACATGGTTTAGGAGATTGAAGGCAAGAGGGTCAGAGGAAAACAACGCATAACCTACCTAGAGAGATTGAGTAAATGGATGGCGGAACAAGGTTTAGGCGATTGAAGGCAAGAGGAACAGAGAAAAACTACGGATATCCTACCTAGAGAGATTGAGTAAATGGATGGCGGAACAAAGTTTAGGAGATTTAAGGCAAGAGGGACAGAGGAAAACAACGCATAACCTACCTAGAGAGATTGAGTAAATGGATGGCGGAACAAGGTTTAGGAGATTTAAGGCAAGAGGGACAGAGGAAAACAACGCATAACCTACCTAGAGAGATTGAGTAAATGGATGGCGGAACAAGGTTTAGGCGATTGAAGGCAAGAGGAACAGAGAAAAACAACGGATAACCTACCTAAAGAGATTGAGTAAATGGATGGCGGAACAAGGTTTAGGAGATTGAAGGCAAGAGGGGCAGAGGAAAACAACGCATAACCTTCCTAGAGAGATTGAGTAAATGGATGTCGGAACAAGGTTTAGGAGATTGAAGGCAAGAGGGACAGAGGAAAACAACGCATAACCTACCTAGAGAGATTCAGTAAATGGAAGGCGGAACAAGGTTTAGGAGATTGAAGGCAAGAGGGACAGAGGAAAACAATGCATAACCTACCTAGAGAGATTGAGTAAATGGATGGCGGAACAAGGTTTAGGCGATTGAAGGCAAGAGGAACAGAGAAAAACTACGGATATCCTACCTAGAGAGATTGAGTAAATGGATGGCGGAACAAAGTTTAGGAGATTTAAGGCAAGAGGGACAGAGGAAAACAACGCATAACCTACCTAGAGAGATTGAGTAAATGGATGTCGGAACAAGGTTTAGGAGATTTAAGGCAAGAGGGACAGAGGAAAACAACGCATAACCTACCTAGAGAGATTGAGTAAATGGATGGCGGAACAAGGTTTAGGCGATTGAAGGCAAGAGGAACAGAGAAAAACAACGGATAACCTACCTAAAGAGATTGAGTAAATGGATGGCGGAACAAGGTTTAGGAGATTGAAGGCAAGAGGGGCAGAGGAAAACAACGCATAACCTTCCTAGAGAGATTGAGTAAATGGATGTCGGAACAAGGTTTAGGAGATTGAATGCAAGAGGGACAGAGGAAAACAACGCATAACCTACCTAGAGAGATTCAGTAAATGGAAGGCGGAACAAGGTTTAGGAGATTGAAGGCAAGAGGGACAGAGGAAAACAATGCATAACCTACCTAGAGAGATTGAATAAATGGATGGCGGAACAAGGTTTAGGAGATAGAAGGCAAGAGGGGCAGAGGAAACAACGCATAACCTACCTAGAGAGTTTGAGTAAATGGTTGGCGGAACAAGGTTTAGGAGATTGAAGGCAAGAGGGGCAGATGAAAACAACGCATAACCTACCTAGAGAGATTGAGTAAATGGATGGCGGAACAAGGTTTAGGAGATTGAAGGCAAGAGGGACAGAGGAAAACAACGCATAACCTACCTAGAGAGATTGAGTAAATGGATGGCGGAACAAGGTTTAGGAGATTGAAGGCAAGAGGGACAGAAGAAAACAATGCATAACCTACCTAGAGAGATTGAGTAAATGGATGGCGGAACAAGGTTTAGGAGATTGAAGGCAAGAGGGGCAGAGGAAAACAATGCATAACCTACCTAGAGAGATTGAGTAAATGGATGGCGGAACAAATTTTAGGAGGTTGAAAGCAAGAGGGGCAGAGGAAAACAACGAATAACCTATCTAGAGAGATTGAGTAAATGGATGGCGGAAAAAGGTTTAGGAGATTGAAGGCAAGAGGGACAGAGGAAAACAACGCATAACCTACCTAGAGAGATTGAGTAAATGGATGGCGGAAAAAGGTTTAGGAGATTGAAGGCAAGAGGGACAGAGGAAAACAACGCATAACCTACCTAGAGAGATTGAATAAATGGATGGCGGAACAAGGTTTAGGAGATTGAATGCAAGAGGGACAGAGGAAAAAAATGCATAACCTACCTAGAGAGATTGAGTAAATGGATGGAGGAACAAGGTTTAGGAGATTGAAGGCAAGAGGGGCAGAGGAAAACAACGCATAACCTACCTAGAGAGATTGAGTAAATGGATGGCGGAACAAGTTTTAGGAGATTGAAGGCAAGAGGGACAGAGGAAAACAACGCATAACCTACCTAGAGAGATTGAGTAAATGGATGGCGGAACAAGGTTTAGGAGATTGAAGGGAAGAGGGGCAGAGGAAAACAACGCATAACCTACATAGAGAGATTGAGTAAATGGATGGCGGAACAAGGTTTAGGCGATTGAAAGCAAGACGGACAGAGGAAAACAACGCATAACCTACCTAGAGAGATTGAGTAAATGGATGGTGGAACAAGGTTTAGGAGATTGAAGGCAAGAGGGACAGAGGAAAACAACGCATAACCTACCTAGAGAGATTGAGTAAATGGATGGCGGAACAAGGTTTAGGCGATTGAAGGCAAGAGGAACAGAGAAAAACTACGGATATCCTACCTAGAGAGATTGAGTAAATGGATGGCGGAACAAAGTTTAGGAGATTTAAGGCAAGAGGGACAGAGGAAAACAACGCATAACCTACCTAGAGAGATTGAGTAAATGGATGGCGGAACAAGGTTTAGGAGATTTAAGGCAAGAGGGACAGAGGAAAACAACGCATAACCTACCTAGAGAGATTGAGTAAATGGATGGCGGAACAAGGTTTAGGCGATTGAAGGCAAGAGGAACAGAGAAAAACAACGGATAACCTACCTAAAGAGATTGAGTAAATGGATGGCGGAACAAGGTTTAGGAGATTGAAGGCAAGAGGGACAGAGGAAAACAATGCATAACCTACCTAGAGAGATTGAATAAATGGATGGCGGAACAAGGTTTAGGAGATAGAAGGCAAGAGGGGCAGAGGAAACAACGCATAACCTACCTAGAGAGATTGAGTAAATGGTTGGCGGAACAAGCTTGAGGAGATTGAAGGCAAGAGGGGCAGATGAAAACAACGCATAACCTACCTAGAGAGATTGAGTAAATGGATGGCGGAACAAGGTTTAGGAGATTGAAGGCAAGAGGGACAGAGGAAAACAACGCATAACCTACCTAGAGAGATTGAGTAAATGGATGGCGGAACAAGGTTTAGGAGATTGAAGGCAAGAGGGACAGAAGAAAACAATGCATAACCTACCTAGAGAGATTGAGTAAATGGATGGCGGAACAAGGTTTAGGAGATTGAAGGCAAGAGGGGCAGAGGAAAACAATGCATAACCTACCTAGAGAGATTGAGTAAATGGATGGCGGAACAAATTTTAGGAGGTTGAAAGCAAGAGGGGCAGAGGAAAACAACGCATAACCTATCTAGAGAGATTGAGTAAATGGATGGCGGAAAAAGGTTTAGGAGATTGAAGGCAAGAGGGACAGAGGAAAACAACGCATAACCTACCTAGAGAGATTGAGTAAATGGATGGCGGAAAAAGGTTTAGGAGATTGAAGGCAAGAGGGACAGAGGAAAACAACGCATAACCTACCTAGAGAGATTGAATAAATGGATGGCGGAACAAGGTTTAGGAGATTTAATGCAAGAGGGACAGAGGAAAAAAATGCATAACCTACCTAGAGAGATTAAGTAAATGGATGGCGGAACAAGGTTTAGGAGATTGAAGGCAAGAGGGACAGAGGAAAACAATGCATAACCTACCTAGAGAGATTGAGTAAATGGATGGCGGAACAGGTTATAGGAGATTGAAGGCAAGAAGGGGCAGAGGAAAACAACGCATAACCTACCTAGAGAGATTGAGTAAATGGATGGCGGAACAAGTTTTAGGAGATTGAAGGCAAGAAGGACAGAGGAAAACAATGCATAACCTACCTAGAGACATTGAGTAAATGGATGGCGGAACAAGGTTTAGGAGATTGAAGGGAAGAGGGGCAGAAGAAAACAACGCATAACCTACATAGAGAGATTGAGTAAATGGATGGCGGAACAAGGTTTAGGAGATTGAAAGCAAGACGGACAGAGGAAAACAACGCATAACCTACCTAGAGAGATTGAGTAAATGGATGGTGGAACAAGGTTTAGGAGATTGAAGGCAAGAGGGACAGAGGAAAACAACGGATAACCTACCTAGAGAGATTGAGTAAGTGGATGGCGGAACAAGGTTTAGGAGATTGAAGGGAAGAGGGGCAGAGGAAAACAACGCATAACCTACATAGAGAGATTGAGTAAATGGATGGCGGAACAAGGTTTAGGAGATTGAAAGCAAGACGGACAGAGGATAAGAACGCATAACCTACCAAGAGAGATTGAGTAAATGGATGGTGGAACATGGTTTAGGAGATTGAAGGCAAGAGGGTCAGAGGAAAACAACGCATAACCTACCTAGAGAGATTGAGTAAATGGATGGCGGAACAAGGTTTAGGCGATTGAAGGCAAGAGGAACAGAGAAAAACTACGGATATCCTACCTAGAGAGATTGAGTAAATGGATGGCGGAACAAAGTTTAGGAGATTTAAGGCAAGAGGGACAGAGGAAAACAACGCATAACCTACCTAGAGAGATTGAGTAAATGGATGGCGGAACAAGGTTTAGGAGATTTAAGGCAAGAGGGACAGAGGAAAACAACGCATAACCTACCTAGAGAGATTGAGTAAATGGATGGCGGAACAAGGTTTAGGCGATTGAAGGCAAGAGGAACAGAGAAAAACAACGGATAACCTACCTAAAGAGATTGAGTAAATGGATGGCGGAACAAGGTTTAGGAGATTGAAGGCAAGAGGGGCAGAGGAAAACAACGCATAACCTTCCTAGAGAGATTGAGTAAATGGATGTCGGAACAAGGTTTAGGAGATTGAAGGCAAGAGGGACAGAGGAAAACAACGCATAACCTACCTAGAGAGATTCAGTAAATGGAAGGCGGAACAAGGTTTAGGAGATTGAAGGCAAGAGGGACAGAGGAAAACAATGCATAACCTACCTAGAGAGATTGAGTAAATGGATGGCGGAACAAGGTTTAGGAGATAGAAGGCAAGAGGGGCAGAGGAAACAACGCATAACCTACCTAGAGAGATTGAGTAAATGGTTGGCGGAACAAGGTTTAGGAGATTGAAGGCAAGAGGGGCAGAGGAAAACAACGCATAACCTTCCTAGAGAGATTGAGTAAATGGAAGGAGGAACAAGGTTTAGGAGATTGAAGGCAAGAGGGACAGAGGAAAACAATGCATAACCTACCTAGAGAGATTGAGTAAATGGATGGCGGAACAAGGTTTAGGAGATTGAAGGCAAGAGGGGCAGAGGAAAACAATGCATAACCTACCTATAGAGATTGAGTAAATGGTTGGCGGAACAAGGTTTAGGAGATTGAAGGCAAGAGGGGCAGAGGAAAACAACGGATAACCTACCTAAAGAGATTGAGTAAATGGATGGCGGAACAAGGTTTAGGAGATTGAAGGCAAGAGGGGCAGAGGAAAACAACGCATAACCTTCCTAGAGAGATTGAGTAAATGGATGTCGGAACAAGGTTTAGGAGATTGAAGGCAAGAGGGACAGAGGAAAACAACGCATAACCTACCTAGAGAGATTCAGTAAATGGAAGGCGGAACAAGGTTTAGGAGATTGAAGGCAAGAGGGACAGAGGAAAACAATGCACAACCTACCTAGAGAGATTGAGTAAATAGATGGCGGAACAAGGTTTAGGAGATAGAAGGCAAGAGGGGCAGAGGAAAACAACGCATAACCTTCCTAGAGAGATTGAGTAAATGGATGTCGGAACAAGGTTTAGGAGATTGAAGGCAAGAGGGACAGAGGAAAACAACGCATAACCTACCTAGAGAGATTCAGTAAATGGAAGGCGGAACAAGGTTTAGGAGATTGAAGGCAAGAGGGACAGAGGAAAACAATGCATAACCTACCTAGAGAGATTGAGTAAATGGATGGCGGAACAAGGTTTAGGAGATTGAAGGCAAGAGGGGCAGAGGAAAACAACGCATAACCTACCTAGAGAGATTGAGTAAATGGATGGCGGAACAAGTTTTAGGAGATTGAAGTCAAGAGGGACAGAGGAAAAGAACGCATAACCTACCTAGAGAGATTGAGTAAATGGATGGCGGAACAAGGTTTAGGAGATTGAAGGCAAGAGGGACAGAGGAAAACAATGCATAACCTACCTAGAGAGATTGAGTAAATGGATGGGGGAACAAGCTTTAGGAGATTGAAGGCAAGAGGGGCAGAGGAAAACAATGCATAACCTACCTAGAGAGATTGAGTAAATGGATGGCGGACAAATTTTAGGAGGTTGAAAGCAAGAGGGGCAGAGGAAAACAACGCATAACCTATCTAGAGAGATTGAGTAAATGGATGGCGGAAAAAGGTTTAGGAGATTGAAGGCAAGAGGGACAGAGGAAAACAACGCATAACCTACCTAGAGAGATTGAGTAAATGGATGGCGGAAAAAGGTTTAGGAGATTGAAGGCAAGAGGGACAGAGGAAAACAACGCATAACCTACCTAGAGAGATTGAATAAATGGATGGCGGAACAAGGTTTAGGAGATTGAATGCAAGAGGGACAGAGGAAAAAAATGCATAACCTACCTAGAGAGATTAAGTAAATGGATGGCGGAACAAGGTTTAGGAGATTGAAGGCAAGAGGGACAGAGGAAAACAATGCATAACCTACCTAGAGAGATTGAGTAAATGGATGGCGGAACAGGTTATAGGAGATTGAAGGCAAGAAGGGGCAGAGGAAAACAACGCATAACCTACCTAGAGAGATTGAGTAAATGGATGGCGGAACAAGTTTTAGGAGATTGAAGGCAAGAAGGACAGAGGAAAACAATGCATAACCTACCTAGAGACATTGAGTAAATGGATGGCGGAACAAGGTTTAGGAGATTGAAGGGAAGAGGGGCAGAAGAAAACAACGCATAACCTACATAGAGAGATTGAGTAAATGGATGGCGGAACAAGGTTTAGGAGATTGAAAGCAAGACGGACAGAGGAAAACAACGCATAACCTACCTAGAGAGATTGAGTAAATGGATGGTGGAACAAGGTTTAGGAGATTGAAGGCAAGAGGGACAGAGGAAAACAACGGATAACCTACCTAGAGAGATTGAGTAAGTGGATGGCGGAACAAGGTTTAGGAGATTGAAGGGAAGAGGGGCAGAGGAAAACAACGCATAACCTACATAGAGAGATTGAGTAAATGGATGGCGGAACAAGGTTTAGGAGATTGAAAGCAAGACGGACAGAGGAAAAGAACGCATAACCTACCAAGAGAGATTGAGTAAATGGATGGTGGAACATGGTTTAGGAGATTGAAGGCAAGAGGGTCAGAGGAAAACAACGCATAACCTACCTAGAGAGATTGAGTAAATGGATGGCGGAACAAGGTTTAGGCGATTGAAGGCAAGAGGAACAGAGAAAAACTACGGATATCCTACCTAGAGAGATTGAGTAAATGGATGGCGGAACAAAGTTTAGGAGATTTAAGGCAAGAGGGACAGAGGAAAACAACGCATAACCTACCTAGAGAGATTGAGTAAATGGATGGCGGAACAAGGTTTAGGAGATTTAAGGCAAGAGGGACAGAGGAAAACAACGCATAACCTACCTAGAGAGATTGAGTAAATGGATGGCGGAACAAGGTTTAGGCGATTGAAGGCAAGAGGAACAGAGAAAAACAACGGATAACCTACCTAAAGAGATTGAGTAAATGGATGGCGGAACAAGGTTTAGGAGATTGAAGGCAAGAGGGGCAGAGGAAAACAACGCATAACCTTCCTAGAGAGATTGAGTAAATGGATGTCGGAACAAGGTTTAGGAGATTGAAGGCAAGAGGGACAGAGGAAAACAACGCATAACCTACCTAGAGAGATTCAGTAAATGGAAGGCGGAACAAGGTTTAGGAGATTGAAGGCAAGAGGGACAGAGGAAAACAATGCATAACCTACCTAGAGAGATTGAGTAAATGGATGGCGGAACAAGGTTTAGGAGATAGAAGGCAAGAGGGGCAGAGGAAACAACGCATAACCTACCTAGAGAGATTGAGTAAATGGTTGGCGGAACAAGGTTTAGGAGATTGAAGGCAAGAGGGGCAGAGGAAAACAACGCATAACCTTCCTAGAGAGATTGAGTAAATGGAAGGAGGAACAAGGTTTAGGAGATTGAAGGCAAGAGGGACAGAGGAAAACAATGCATAACCTACCTAGAGAGATTGAGTAAATGGATGGCGGAACAAGGTTTAGGAGATTGAAGGCAAGAGGGGCAGAGGAAAACAATGCATAACCTACCTATAGAGATTGAGTAAATGGTTGGCGGAACAAGGTTTAGGAGATTGAAGGCAAGAGGGGCAGAGGAAAACAACGGATAACCTACCTAAAGAGATTGAGTAAATGGATGGCGGAACAAGGTTTAGGAGATTGAAGGCAAGAGGGGCAGAGGAAAACAACGCATAACCTTCCTAGAGAGATTGAGTAAATGGATGTCGGAACAAGGTTTAGGAGATTGAAGGCAAGAGGGACAGAGGAAAACAACGCATAACCTACCTAGAGAGATTCAGTAAATGGAAGGCGGAACAAGGTTTAGGAGATTGAAGGCAAGAGGGACAGAGGAAAACAATGCACAACCTACCTAGAGAGATTGAGTAAATAGATGGCGGAACAAGGTTTAGGAGATAGAAGGCAAGAGGGGCAGAGGAAAACAACGCATAACCTTCCTAGAGAGATTGAGTAAATGGATGTCGGAACAAGGTTTAGGAGATTGAAGGCAAGAGGGACAGAGGAAAACAACGCATAACCTACCTAGAGAGATTCAGTAAATGGAAGGCGGAACAAGGTTTAGGAGATTGAAGGCAAGAGGGACAGAGGAAAACAATGCATAACCTACCTAGAGAGATTGAGTAAATGGATGGCGGAACAAGGTTTAGGAGATTGAAGGCAAGAGGGGCAGAGGAAAACAACGCATAACCTACCTAGAGAGATTGAGTAAATGGATGGCGGAACAAGTTTTAGGAGATTGAAGTCAAGAGGGACAGAGGAAAAGAACGCATAACCTACCTAGAGAGATTGAGTAAATGGATGGCGGAACAAGGTTTAGGAGATTGAAGGCAAGAGGGACAGAGGAAAACAATGCATAACCTACCTAGAGAGATTGAGTAAATGGATGGGGGAACAAGCTTTAGGAGATTGAAGGCAAGAGGGGCAGAGGAAAACAATGCATAACCTACCTAGAGAGATTGAGTAAATGGATGGCGGACAAATTTTAGGAGGTTGAAAGCAAGAGGGGCAGAGGAAAACAACGCATAACCTATCTAGAGAGATTGAGTAAATGGATGGCGGAAAAAGGTTTAGGAGATTGAAGGCAAGAGGGACAGAGGAAAACAACGCAGAACCTACCTAGAGAGATTGAGTAAATGGATGGCGGAACAAGGTTTAGGAGATTGAAGGCAAGAGGGACAGAGGAAAAAAATGCATAACCTACCTAGAGAGATTGAGTAAATGGATGGAGGAACAAGGTTTAGGAGATTGAAGGCAAGAGGGGCAGAGGAAAACAACGCATAACCTACCTAGAGAGATTGAGTAAATGGATGGCGGAACAAGGTTTAGGAGGTTGAAAGCAAGAGGGGCAGAGGAAAACAACGCATAACCTATCTAGAGAGATTGAGTAAATGGATGGCGGAAAAAGGTTTAGGAGATTGAAGGCAAGAGGGACAGAGGAAAACAACGCATAACCTACCTAGAGAGATTGAGTAAATGGATGGCGCAACAAGGTTTAGGAGATTGAAGGCAAGAGGGACAGAGGAAAAAAATGCATAACCTACCTAGAGAGATTGAGTAAATGGATGGAGGAACAAGGTTTAGGAGATTGAAGGCAAGAGGGGCAGAGGAAAACAACGCATAACCTACCTAGAGAGATTGAGTAAATGGATGGCGGAACAAGGTTTAGGAGATTGAAGGCAAGAGGGACAGAGGAAAACAATGCATAACCTACCTAAAGAGATTGAGTAAATGGATGGCGGAACAAGGTTTAGGAGATTGAAGGCAAGAGGGGCAGAGGAAAACAACGCATAACCTTCCTAGAGAGATTGAGTAAATGGAAGGCGGAACAAGGTTTAGGAGATAGAAGGCAAGAGGGGCAGAGGAAAACAACGCATAACCTACCTAGAGAGATTGAGTAAATGGTTGGCGGAACAAGGTTTAGGAGATTAAAGGCAAGAGGGCAGAGGAAAACAACGCATAACCTACCTACAGAGATTGAGTAAATGGATGGCGGAACAAGTTTTAGGAGATTGAAGGTAAGAGGGACAGAGGAAAACAACGCATAACCTACCTAGAGAGATTGAGTAAATGGATGGCGGAACAAGGTTTAGGAGATTGAAGGCAAGAGGGGCAGAGGAAAACAATGCATAACCTACCTAGAGAGATTGAGTAAATGGATGGTGGAACAAATTTTAGCAGGTTGAATGCAAGAGGGGCAGAGGAAAACAACGCATAACCTATCTAGAGAGATTGAGTAAATGGATGGCGGAACAATGTTTAGGAGATTGAAGGGAAGAGGGGCAAAGGAAAACAACGCATAACCTACATAGAGAGATTGAGTAAATGGATGGCGGAACAAGGTTTAGGAGATTGAAAGCAAGAGGGACAGAGGAAAACAACGCATAACCTACCTAAAGAGATTGAGTAAATGGATGGTGGAACACGGTTTAGGAGATTTAAGGCAAGAGGGACAGAGGAAAACAACGCATAACCTACCTAGAGAGATTGAGTAAATGGATGGCGGAACAAGGTTTAGGCGATTGAAGGCAAGAGGAACAGAGAAAAACAACGGATAACCTACCTAGAGAGATTGAGTAAATGGATGGCGGAACAAGGTTTAGGAGATTTAAGACAAGATTTTCAGAGGAAATCAACGCATAACCTACCTAGAGAGATTGAGTAAATGGATGGCGGAACAAGGTTTAGGTGATTGAAGGCAAGAGGGACAGAGGAAAACAAGGCATAACCTACCTAGAGAGATTGAGTAAATGGATGGCGGAACAAGGTTTAGGCGATTGAAGGCAAGAGGAACAGAGAAAAACAACGGATAACCTACCTAGAGAGATTGAGTAAATGGATGGCGGAACAAAGTTTGGGAGATTGAAGGCAAGAGGGACAGAGGAAAACAACGCATAACCTACCTAGAGAGATTGAGTAAATGGATGGCGGAACAAGGTTTAGGAGATTGAACGCAAGAGGGACAGTGGAAAACAACGCATAACCTACCTAAAGAGATTGAGTAAATGGATGGTGGAACAAGGTTTAGGAGATTTAAGACAAGATGGACAGAGGAAATCAACGCATAACCTACCTAGAGAGATTGAGTAAATGGATGGTGGAACAAGGTTTAGGAGATTGAAGGCAAGAGGGGCAGAGGAAAACAACGCATAACCTACCTAGAGAGATTGAGTAAATGGATGGCGGATCAAGTTTTAGGAGATTGAAGGCAAGAGGGACAGAGGAAAACAACGCATAACCTACCTAGAGAGATTGAGTAAATGGATGGCGGAACAAGGTTTAGGAGATTGAAGGCAAGAGGGACAGAGGAAAACAACGCATAACCGAACTAGAGAGATTGAGTAAATGGATGGTGGAACAAGGTTTAGGAGATTGAAGGCAAGAGGGACAGAGGAAAACAATGCATAACCTACCTAGAGAGATTGAGTAAATGGATGGCGGAACAAGGTTTAGGCGATTGAAGGCAAGAGGAACAGAGAAAAACAACGGATAACCTACCTAGAGAGATTGAGTAAATGGATGGAGGAACAAGGTTTAGGAGATTGAAGGCAAGAGGGACAGAGGAAAACAACACATAACCTACCTAGAGATATTGAGTAAATGGATGGCGGATCAGAATTTAGGAGATTGAAGGCCAGAGGGACAGAGGAAAACAACGCATAACCTACCTAGAGAGATTGAGTAAATGAATGGCGGAACGAGGTTTAAGAGATGGAAGGCAAGAGGGGCAGAGAAAAACAACGCATAACCTACCTGGAGAGCTTGAGTAAATGGATGACAGAACAAGATTTAGGAGATTGAAGGTAAGTTGGACAGAGGGAAACCACACATAACCTACCTCGGGAAGTTGTGTTAATGGATGGCGAAACAAGGTTTGAGATTGAAGGCAAGAGGGACAGTGGAAAAGAAAACATAATCTACCTAGAGAGATTGAGTAAATGGATGGAGGAACAAGGTTTGTGTGATTGAAGACAAGAGGGACAGAGGAAAACGACTCATAATCTAACCAGAGAGCTTGAGTAAATGGTTGGCACAACAAATTTCAATGGTGATTATAAAAGATTTAAAAGTTTAAAAAAAAAAGAAACGTGAGCTTTAAAGAAGGGGATATTGTGGTGAGCCATGATCACCAACCGACGTATATGATGGCCCTTCTTTGAGTTTTCCATCCATAAATGTCTTAATCATTATTTTTGTTAATATCTCTTGCTACCTCCTCTATTACATTCGGTCTCTTCACTTTCTCTGTCTGTCCCTCTTTCTTTCCCACTCTCTCTATTTTTCTCTCTCTCACTTCGCTTTGTTTTCTTTTTATCTCCTTCTCATTTCTCTCTTTCTCTTTCTCTCTTTCACTCTCCTCGTGATTTATTTTTATTTCACTCCCTGTTTTTCCTCATATTTCTCTTTTTTCTTTCTTTCTTACTTTCTTTCTTTCTTTCTTTCTTTCTTCCTTTCTTTCTTTCTTTCTTTCTTTCTTTCTTTCTTCTTTCTTTCTCTCTTTTATTTTTCTCAACTCTTTATATTTCGACTTCTCTTTCGTTGTTTCTCTCCTCTTATCGGCTTTCCTCTCTTTCTTAAATTTCTCTAATTCCACCCCCTCCCCAGCCATTCACAATTTAGCCTATTTTTACCCCCACCCTGTTTAATAGTCCCTCATAATTTTTTTCAATATTTCTCTCTCTTATTTATGGTTTAACGTTTTTTGTTTTTTTTTTTCGATTTCTTCTAACCAATTTTACTCTCTTTCTTTCTTTTTATTTTCCACTCCCCTTTTCCGTCCTGGGCATGAAGGAGAAACTACATCCGGAGTAACTACATCAGGGGTGACGTAGTTGAGGAGCGTGGAACCGCCTCTTAATTTCTACTGTCCCTAGGTCCAACCTTACCCAGTGTAGAATCACCTGTCAGTGTCCCTCTTATGGGTAAACATTGAAAACCCTAAAATAGGATCAAAACACTATGAAAGTATATATTTTTATATTAAAAATACTAGCTACCAAGTAGATTAAATTTTACGCATTAAATGACCCATAAAAGTTTTGATATGCCCTTAAACAAACAGACCAACTAACCTGTCTTTCTCTTTCGGATTTTCTCTCTCTCTCCCTCTCTCTCTCTCTCTCTCTCTCTCTCTCTCTCTCTCTTTTTCTTAATTTTTCTTTCTTTTTATCTTTTTCTTTTTAGCTTTTCTCTCTCTTCTTTCATAATAACTTTTCATGATCTTTTTTTAGACAGACAGACGCACATTCTCTTGACTGTCTTCGGAAAAGTAAATTGCGCGGATGCCAAACTATTAGCTAATCCCCATTTCAAACGACTGCACTGGCACATGTGTGTTTGTTCAACACCCACAGAGCCCACCTGTGGTTTATACTGCAACTACGCTGAGCAGACCTTAGTTAGAGTTTCTGGTAGAGAGCGGGTTATCTAGCGTGATCGGCAGTTTGAACAAGGCAAGCACGCTCAAGCCCTCAGCCACGATAACTTGGGACTTTATGCTAGCACAACAACCGACGGCTCCTAATTTCACTCACAAGGCTTAGGCCAACCCGTTGTATTTTTTTCGAGGTCTTTCCGAAGGTGCCGCAAGGTGAGATCGCCTCCTCCATAACATCAAGTAGTCACCTTCCTGACAAATCGACAATGGTTAGATTCGAACCCGGGTGTCATGGTTTGAACAATCTATCCACTCAGTGTCGAAAGCATACTTTCTTCGTACAATTACTACAAAAAAAAGAAAGAAAAGAAAACGAAAGTGTACACTAAATTGATTTAGTAAATCGTAAAAAAAATAAAATGTTCAGAAACGTTTTCTTTTTTCTTCAAGAAGCAAATGCAGTAAGATTATTGAAGCAAGTTGTTCTTCCGTTGGTTAAATACTCTTTTGTGCTTGCAAGAAGATACTTTCTTTCCGGATAGGTTCTTATCGTCTGGGATAAGACAATGTTAGATTTTTTTTTCTTAACAGAATTTTCCCTAATTTTTCAACCATCCGGTTTTCGAATTTGTCAATCTGGACGCATTGTTCAAAAAGTAGCAATCACTAGCGACCCTTTCAAAGAAACTATTAATTCGTAAAGTTTCTCCACCGATTATCTCCCCTGATATACGTATGCATGTTTAAATTTAGACGAATAATGAAGACATCGAAATGAAAATAGATAAAAAAAAACTGTAGGAAATAGTTGGAAAAAAAATGCAATGTTTCTCTCGCAATGTTTCTCTCGTAAAAATAAGAAAAAAAAATACCGATGATGAAGCCAAAATTGTTTTTATTCATAAAATTGTTTTTTGTTCAGAAAAAAAGTTTTAGATTTTAAATGAAAGAAAAAAAGGAAAAAATATTAAAGAAAAAAAAAAAGAAAAAATGAAATGCAAAAAAAAAAAAAAAAAAAATGGCGGCAAACTTATCGAACGAGACTAAAGAAAATGTCGCGAGAGTTTATTTTCCTCGACAGGAAATGAAAGTAAATGAATGGACAATGAATGAGAGATGTGAAGACATCTCAGTTGATTTATTCCCATGAATATTCAGCTCTGATTTAACAACCGCTGCGCCCATCCCCCATCCAACACTCCTTCAGACTTGGCCTTGTTTGAATTTCCCGGACGGAAAGTTCCTAACTTTGATGAAAAAGGAAGTGTCTAATTCTTTTCAGCTGATTAAATCTTTCGAAAAGTGGAACAAGTTTCCTTCGTTTACGGATTTTCCAAATAAAACATCCTGACCAGTCGAATGAAAATGAAATGTTGGCTTTATATTTACACACACACACACACACACATATATATATATATATATATATATATATATATATATATATATATATATATATATATATATATATATATATATATAAGGTTGGTGCATTATTTTTGCACCAACTTAATATATATATATATAAACACAATATGTTTCTACACTCATACATATACGTGTATGTGTGTGGGAACCTCGAGGTCGTGTAATGGTTACCAAGCTTGTCTGGCTAGGACAATTACGACTGAGTAGTGAGTTCGATTCTCACTGGGTGCCCGATACTTTCGGCCTTGTACCGCATCTAAGCTACGCTTGGATAATCGCTATATATATATATATAGGAAAGAACTGGTTAGGTAAATAATCTAAAGTTCCTTAGTATTTTTGTTATTATTTTTAAAAAATAGTGCTCGATACAAAAGTAGAGCATAAATTTTATTATTTATTTAAAAATATGTTTCCAACACGCTTATGTAACGTGTTGGAAACATATTTTTAAATAAATAATTATATATATATATATATATATATATATATATATATATATATATATATATATATATATATATATATATATATATATATATATATAATTCGTAAATACGCTTTTAAGTAGGCGCACAAGGGGGTCGTCAGTGATGATTTGACTTGGCTCATCAGGGAGTTTCCGGTCCTTCAACATCATACTCCCCATCACCAAGTCGACCCAATCAGGGGAGATCACCCCCTGATTCCCCCTTTTGATTGAACACTAACAGCTACTCTGGCCTTTTTTAAAGAATAAGAGGAAGAAAGACCACATGTTCCGCACATCCAATTGGATGTTAGTAACAACCAATCTGCTGCGCGGAATAAGTTTTAAATGGCCCGCGGTTGGGACTGGTTTCTTTTCTTATTTCGGTGGATTGCGGTTTCGATGGATAACTGAGGAGGTAATCTTAATATTCCTAAATCTTACCCTATTTCCTTGAGTATTTTAAGGTTTAATTATTTGCCGTTTTCATTTTGTACTTTTTCCTTTTTTTAAGGGGTATACTTGAACTCAACGCTATTATCACATTTTATCGTTAGCCTGTTTCTTAATACAAATAATATATACAAAAGAGGGAAATGTTCGTATAAATAAAGATAAAATAAATTAGTCAAATGTCTTACGTTCGAATAAACATTTTTTAAATTATATTTATATATATGTATCGCTAAAAACCGATGACAAACTGATAAAATAAAAAGATATATATACAAGCGATATATGGTAATGATCAAGAAGGAAAACACTATATACGCGTTATGGTTCCGATTTAAAATATACAAAAATGTGAAATGTTCGTCTAAAATAAAATTAAATAAATAAATTAGACAAAAGGTCCGACGTTCGAATAAGGCCTTACGTTCGAATAAATAAAAAGACAAAAAGTCTTACGTTCGAATAAAAAAAAAAAAATAAATAAATAAATAAATAAAATAGACGAAAGGCCTTACGTTCGAATAAAGGTAAAAAAAGTCTTGCGTTCGAAAAAAAAAAAAAAATTATGAGAATAATGGACAAAAAGTCTTACGAGATTTGCCGCGCCGGAACCGCTAAAAAAGGTAAATAGTAACATAAAGGGTACCGCGTATAATACGGGTTTGACATAAAAACATATTTACAAATAATACAATTTACAAATTGACGAGATATATTCTTTGGCAGTACTTGTACAATTCAATTACTCACATTCGCACGCACAAAAAAAAAAAAAAAATTATAAATGCTTTAAATTAAAATGTTTATAATATTGCCATGTTGCAATTATATTAAAATTATTTACAAATTTACCCGGCTTGATAATTATTTGTTACATTGATGTCCAAGAGCTATCACGCTTTATCCATAACCATTTTGCTGTCCTTTCTGCTGTATTAGTTATGGTCCGAATCGCCTTTCTTTTGTTAGCACCTACTACGCCAATATCAGTTAGAGCTTTGCATAGGGACCTTGCAACAAAACCCCTTACGCCCACCTCGATTGGCAAACAGCTTGATTTCCACCCATTGTTTTTGCAACTCGCTGATAGTTCGTCATATTTTAACATATTCCGTTCATGGGCTTCTTCTGCATGCTCTTCCCAAGGCACTGTCAGTTCCCACATTATAACCTTTTTAATATTGTTAGAGTAGAACACTAAATCGGGGCGTAATAATGTTTGCACGATATGGTTAGGGAATTTTAGTCTTTTCCCTAAGTCGACCCTTAATTCCCAGTCTGTTGCCTGTGACAGAATATTTGCTATGTTCTTGTGCTTTTGGGGGGGTTTCTCACCAGCTCTAAGGAACTCTATGGCTCTTTTATCTGTGTTTAAAGTATTGGTGCTGATGGCCATATTAACTATCTTTGCTATCTCTTTTAATATTTCATCATGCCTCCATCTATACCGGCCTTCCGTTAGTGCTGTCTTACAGCTACTTAGAATATGTTTTAGGCTTCCTGGATGCGAACACAAGTGGCATAGTGGCGATTCTGTCTCGTACCATCGATGGAGGTTGGTAGGACTGGGAAGTGTGTCGTATACAGATTGAATCAGGAATTTTTATGTTGATGTCATTGCTCCATATATCCGACCATTTGATTTTCCTATAAATCATGGATTCCCAATTGGTCCACGCACCTTGTTGCCTTAGTCCTACCATCTTTGCCACCCTTTTCTCCTCCTCGCCCTTACGTACTTCTTCTTGTATTAAAAGGTTCTTTTCTTTACCTTTGGCCCTGTCCACCCGAATGGTAGGAAAGAACCCTAGGCCAGCTCGTCCAGTAGCTACGGCGCCTAATATGGCCTTTTCGCGGAGTCTTTCTTTAGCGACACGCAATGCGTTCTCTGCTCTCCATTTTCTTCCTGAGTAGACTTCAATGCCTGCTCCAGCCACCTTTGGGTCTTTGGATAACTCATACTGCATTATTGCTCTAATTTTGGTGACTTTGTATTCCTCTACTAGGCTTTTGAAAGGAAGTTGCAGAGCGATTGTGTTGCCATATAGAGCAGCACTGGTCAAACTTTTCGGTAGGCCTAACCATCTTCGTAGTCGTGTGCTAATTCTTTTTTCTAATTGTTCTATATGAGAAGACGTAAATTCATAAATAGACAATGGCCATAAGATTTTAGGAAGAATGGCATGCTGATAAATCCAAGCTTTAAATCTGCCTGGCAAGCCGGATTTGTCAACTCTCTTTAACCAAGTTTCTAGTTTGTCTTTTGTTTCTTGGATTGCTGTTGCATCTTTTAGAGAGTGATGTATACGTTTTCCAAGGCTTTTTACGGGCTTTTCCCTGATTGTTGGTATGTCTCCCCCGGTTAGTCTGAATCGCTCCTTATCTAATATGTTACCTTTCCTTAAAACGAGTGACCTTGATTTCTCGGGGTTGAAGCTCATTCGGGCCCATGTGATCTGCTTTTCAATCCCCTTCAGTAGCCATCTCGCGCCAATAACGGATGTAGTAGTTATTGTCATGTCATCCATGTAGGCTCTTATAGGAGGTTGCCTTAATCCTGATCTGGTGACCGGCCCTTTACACTCTGTTTCTGCCGCTTTAATTAACATGTTCATGGCTAGACAGAACAGGGTCGCTGAGATTGTGCATCCTGTTATGATGCCTTTCTCCAATTTATGCCATGCTGAGGCTGTATTTCCTGATAACGTTCTCATTTGGAAGTTATTATAATAGTCAGCGATTAAATCAGTAATTTTACTTGGTACGTAATGGCGATGGAGCGCTTCTTCTACTAGTTTATGTGGTATTGATCCGTAGGCGTTTTTAAGATCTAACCACACGATTGCTATATCGCCCCTATTTGCCTTCGCTTCTTTTAACAATTGCGAAACGACCCCTATATGCTCCATACATCCCGATATACCTGGTACTCCACCTTTTTGCACGGAGGTATCTATGAACTTATTTTTAAGAAGGAAATCTGCCAAGCGTCGGTTTAAGATGCTAAAAATATTTTACCCTCTGTGTTCAACAGGGAGATGCATCTGAATTGGTCTATCCTTCTGGATTCCTCCTCTTTAGGGATCCAAATGCCTTCAGAGTGTCTCCATTGTCCAGTTATTTTTCCTCTTCTCCAAATAACTTTCAGTAACTTCCATAACATCCGACGAAGCTTTGGACAACGTTTGTAAACTATGTAAGGCACTCCGTTTGGACCTGGTGTGGAGGCCGTTCTGGCTGCTTTAATGACTGCGTTAATTTCCATTCAAGTTGGTTCTTTCACGTCAATAGGCGTTAATGGTGCATTAGGGATTATCAGGGACGCATTTTCTACAAGTTCTAGCTGTCTGTTTGGATCACTCAGATTTTCTTTCAGGAAAGCATTAATTTCACTGGGGGTACTCTCCAACTGGCCACTTCGTTTTTCCCCCAACAGCTTCTTTGTGAAATTGAATGGATTTGAGAGAAATGCCATACGTTTCTTTGCCCTTTCTTTCCTCCTTCGTCTATGCCATTCTGCTCTACGTAAAGACTTAATTCTTAAACGAATTAGGTCTCGAAGCTCCCGTAAGGGTTGTCTCTCTTCGTGTCTCGCGCTTTTAAATTGTTTCCGAAGAGATCTGAGCTCCGACCTGAATTGTTTAATCTTTAGTTCCCTCCTATTTTCTTTGCTAATATCCTTCTTTTCCTTCCGCTCCTCATATCCAAATTTCCCTGCTGCGTAACTAGTGATAATTTTTGACATTATCGCTAGTCGTTTATCCACCGAACCTCTTGATGTTATTTGAATGATCTCGCTGATGTCCACGTCGAAATCCTGCCAGGCGTGTTTGTTACTGGCTGGTGGCTACTTTATCTTTCTATATATATATATATGTATGTGTGTGTGTGTGTGTGAGTGTGCGTGTGCGCTAGCCAATTTACCCGCGACTTGCTGCGTACCACACGTTTTTTGTAAGATGATTGATTTTAAATCATTGTTATACTTTATGGGTAAAAAATGATGCATTTTTATATTACTCAAGGATCTTGCCTATGTGACCTCCATCTTCTGTTTTTTTTTATTTTCCTTCTGTATTTTAGATAATAGTCATTTCCTTTTTTAACTTTAAATTTAATTTTAATAAAAGGGAAAAAATCATTTTATAGCCCGCTACACCCTCTTTGTTCAAAAAGAAATATACTCATCCAAGTACCCTAGGCGTCATTTCTTTTTTCAAATTTGATTTTAATTAATATCAAACGAAAAAATAATCACTGGATAGGTGTGCCCCCCCCCCCCACACACAACACCTTCCCAGGAATCTCCTTTGCTGAAAATGAATTAAACTTATCCAAGTACCCTGGGTAATTTAGTTACAAAATGTATATTGGTATGGAGGTTTATCGCCCAAACCCTAGGACCAGTTCGGTAACACACAGACAGACAGAGGCTAGAACTTTACACACGCATACACAAACACATACGCACACGCACACACACACACACACACATATATATATATATATATACATATATATATATATATACCGTGTAACTCGGATATAAGAGAAACCCGGATATAAGAGAATTCTTATCCGGTCCCGACAACTCTCTTATATCCGGATAATACTGTATATGATTTTTTACACAGACACACACACACATATATATATATGCGTGTGTGTTTATGCGTAAAAATTCAGATAAAGTACAAAATTAAAGAGAACTTATCTTAGGCATGCGATAATGCCAATAAGGTCCAAGGGCCTACTGGGACTGAAAGAGAATGAGAGAACATTAGAAGGAAACGTAATCGCAATACTAAACAGGAATCACAGAATAAACCCATCCCGTTGTTCTAAAGAGTGAGGAGGAGTGTGAACCGGTCGACAGACAAATCTATCTACACTTATGCTCAGCATCCTTCTGTAGAACCTCATTAATTTTGCCTCAGGTCTCTTCTTCGCTTGCAAGGAGATTGTTACTGCCATATAGGAGTACCTATATTGCATAACAGGTCAGTAATATTTTCTTCCTCGATATCTAAATTTTTATACTCGTTTCATTTTGCTATCTCCTATGTGTTATTTTATGGCTTTTAACATTGCCAGGAGACTTGCGAATCTTCTTACCAGGAAAGCATGGGTTAGTCACCGATGACCCAGCCATACGGCGTCAGGTTATGCGTTATATGATATCAGGAGCAAACGTAGCAGATTGATCTCACGCAAATACTTATAACTATCAATATTATTTCATTCTCAACCCTACAAAACGAGCTTACAAAATCTATAACTCCCAAAAACAAGACAACACTAGTAGATTTTCTAACACCAACAGAAAATTCACAATCCTACCTACTATCTTACGGCTTAAGAATACGACGACTGCACCTCTGCAGAGGGGTAATGGCCCCACCAAATGAGGCGTCCTTGCTAAGACGATAAACTGCATCCGCGTCCTGGGTAAGACGGTAAACTGCATACAACAGCATTGCCTCTGATCAGGAGGTTTTGAAAACCGTGGAATCAACTCTTAATTGCTGGTGTTCTCAGGTCCACCCAGGCCTGGGGTGGTAGCACCTGTCATGATCCCAGCTATTGGCAAAAGTTTATCCTCCAAACACGGGTCAAAAAGTGTAAAAAAATAGGTTTTAATACCAACAATACATTTTTGTAAAAAATTATTACCAGCAATAAATTTTTCAAGAAAAAATATTACCAGCTATATATTATCACCAGAAATGCATTTTTGAAGGAAGTAATATTACTAACAATACATATTTGAAAAAATAAATTATTAGCAGCACTACATTTTTTGGACAAAAAAATTATAGCAACAATAAAAATCTTGTCGGCATTAAATAACCCATTGAGTTTGATATGCCGTAAAACAAACCAAACAAATCCAATAGATAGATAGATATTAGGTTGGTGCAAAAATAATGACGTAATAATGTCGTTTTTTGACGTTATAAAATACATCAAAAAACGACATTATTACGTCATTATTTTTGCACCAACCTGATAGATAGATAGATAGATAAAAAATATTACCAGCAATAAAAAATCTTGTAGACATTAAATAACCCATTAACCCTGATATGCTGTAAAACAAACAAAACCAAATTAATACTAAGACTATTACCACCATATCCAAGAAAAGTGGTGATATAATCAAGAAGAAAAATAAATCCAACACCAATTCAGGAATCAGGACTTAAATTACTTATAAATTACTTATAAATTACTTACAATGTAAAAGAATTTATATCTGAGAGACATCACGAAATCTAAAAGCCCATATCCACGAACATAAAAACATTTACGTTTAGCCTCTTTTAACATAAAAATAGTTACGTTTTGACGCTTTTAATATACGGGAACAAAACTGACTACAACACTGCTTTTAAAAATGCCACCGTAGTTAAAAAAATAAATTTAAGTCAAAAGTATTTCGAGGGATTACCAATAACTATATTACCAACTATAAACACACGTTAGAAATTTTATCATACATCACCAACCTTTATTTAATCTATTCTTAAAGAATCTAACGTATGTTTGTCGAAAGCAAACAGTACGTACGTAAAAACGTTTGTAGTGAACAAAACAAAATCTAGGTTTAAAATTCAAATGCTAAGCACTGACTCATTGATTTTTCTTAGAAATTAAAAGTTTGCTAACACACACGCAAAAGCGAATCCAAAATAAAACTCGTGAAATTTCTCACCTTGATGCGAAGTATTTTTCGGTCAATAGAAAACTAGAAAACATTTAAAAACAAAATTCAAATAATCTTCAATTCTCAGAAACAAATTCTTTTATACACATTTTCGCGAGCCGACGTGAAGTTTGTACGTTGTACAATGGAAACGCCCGAATCATATCCGGGAGTGAATTCCCAAATGACATTTTCAAGCCCCACAAACAAAATAAAAGACGGGCAAGTTTGCCTGTCGCCAGAGAGGAGACGAGCGTATTAACACGCCCCTTGACAAACGTCAAATGATCGTTAATTATCTTTACCTTTCTCCCTCACCTCTTTTAATACTTGATAAACGAACGGAATATTTTAAGACTGAGCGATTACTTCAAAGACATTCCTACCCTACGATAACGCTCTTACATGCATGCATACATACACACATACACACATACGTTCCTGCCAACGTACACATAAAATCATTCTTGCAAGGACTACTACGAACATTTTGACGACCTTGTATCAACCAAAATATATTAATTTTATTTGTAGAGACCTTAATTGATTTATATATATATATATAAATTTTATTGTGTCTCTTTACAATTTGATTTTCTTGTTTTATACCCCTCTTATGGTGGGCTATCTAACTAACAAGGCCAAATCAATTTAATCTGTTTCAACACTCATACATTTCATTATAACTGATGACACACAATACATTCTCAAATCAACATGCGAAAAACCACCAACCATGACGTCTACTAGACACACTCACAAATGCACGCACATAGACACACACACAAAAACACACAGACACACACACACGCGCGCGCACGCACAACAAATATAGATTATCATCTGAATGCCACATTGAGAAAACTTATATACATAAAGCAATATTTACAGTTTTTCAGTTAGGCTTGGAATACGTTACTTTCTTTGAGATTCGAAAAACGCGTTGTCTCTCCTTGAATTCGTTACGCCATAAATTATACTGACGCTTATTTAACACTAGCTTAGAAGTAGCCCTTCAGACTGGACCTTGGGCTAACTCTTGCGGAAGGCTTTTGGACCTTCGGACTTTTACCGAAGGCGTCCTATGTAAACGTTATAAGTATTTAGATATAATAAAAGTATTTTTTCTTTATTCGTCGCCTAAATTCGGCATAAACTTTCTTCGCATACGCATGTGATCTCCGTAGTTTGTTTACATCTATTTTGCACAAAAATTTTCTTTTCTTTTAAAAGTTCCCATTCTTTATGATCCCTTCACATAAGGTCACTCTAAAAAGACATTAGGGAAATCGAGCTATGTAATATTTCGAATACGTCAAAAGACGCATGCTCGAAAAAAATACGAGCAACATACAGTGCCTCGCTTAAGTTTTTTAATTACGGTTTAATTAGGTGATATTAATTGAAATTGCAATGAAAAGCGAAATTAAAGTTAAAACTTTAATAAAGAATTATTTTGAAGCCATTCACTCTGTTCGATATTTGAATTTAACTTTAAATGAATTATTTATTTAATTTTTAATCGCGGGTAGTTACTACCAGTCTCTTCAGGTTGTTTATGATTCGCCGAGACGAACAGACGGACACACGTGCATTGCGCTTGATCTGTGTAGAAGTCGAATGCACGTGAAACTTGATTTTCGTTTTTTTTTTTCTCCATATCTCATTCTCTGGTGAAGCCTTAATAAAAGTGAAACCTGTTTCACTGTTTTGTTCGTTTTCTTATCGCAATAGCGATATACAAGACGTAGAAAATGGAGAGTCTCATTAGTGGCTCCTACCACCACCACCCACGCTACCACGTAATAATTATACGATATTCTTCTTTTCAATTACTTACCATATAAGCGGCTTCTATTTCCATATTTCGTATCATCTGTTTATCAAAATCATTATTAATAACGCCATTATTCGAACTAGAATCGATCAAGACGTACTTATCAGTAAACAAATGATTGAGCAGGACAAACGGCTTAAAGGATTTTTATTCTTTTTATCTTTTGAAAACAATGGCTTATATTGAAGGACGCACTTTTAACAACTATGCTATAAACAAACACATCTTTTATTCTCATCGGAAATAACAATTTAATAGACAAAGAAAGAGTAGCTAAAACATATTTTGCAGCTGGTGAGAGAAGTAGATAGAGAAAGTGGGAGCAAAAACAGAAAACAAAAAAATGTCCTAGAACGTTGTATATTAAATTGATTAAATGAAACAGATTCTATTATGAATTTGTTTGCTGAAGTAGAGGCCTTTTGTTACTAAGGTTAGGTACAATGAATTCTGCCAAGAGGCAGAGAAAGATATTTATCTTACTTGGTCATCGTCTTCGAGCGCTGGATATTCCTTAATTAAAACCAGAATATCCGGCGCGATACAAAGTATATTCGCCCTTTAGTGTCTCATTTACTCGATCTGAATTCTAATCTTCCTGGGTTCCAGTCTCGTTCCTAACACTGATTGCTTCCAGAATTGGAAACAATATATTTCTCTCTCTCTCTCTCTCTCTCTCTCTCTCTCTCTTTCTTTCTCTCTTTCACTCTACTCTCTCACTCTCTCTCTCTCTGTCGCTCTCTATTTCTTTTTGACTATGTAAGTCAGTTCACGTCTATCTCTATGTAAATTTGTCCACATCTATCTATCTATCTATCTATCTATCTATCTATCTAGTTAACCATATATTGCTCTCACATTTCTTTCTCTCTCTTATCTTTGTATGTAAGTCTGTTCACATGTATGTATCTATATAAATATGTATGTATGTATGTATGTATCTATCTATCTAAGAATACAAGCTTGTTTACATCTAACAACATATGTCTTTTCATATCTATCTATCTATCTCTATCTATCTAGTTAACTAAATAATACTCTCATATGTCTTTCTCTCTCTTATCTTTCTATGTAAGTCTGTTCACATATATGTATGTATGTAAATATGTATGTATGTATGTATCTATCTACCTATTTATCTATCTATCTAACAATATATGCTTGTTTACATCCATCTAATAACATAAGTCTCTTCACGACTATCTATCTATCTGTCTGTCTATTAAACCTATATTTCTCTCTCATTTCTTCTTCTCTCTTTTCTTTCTCTCTGACTATATAAGTCTTTCATGTCTATCTATATATATATCTTTGACTATGTTAAATTGTCCCCATCTATCTATCTATCTATCTATCTATCTATCTATCTATCTATAACCTACAACGTAGGTGGCTTAGTCAAATAATTATCCGCATTTTAGCCATAACCTATGTTTAGGTTCGTCTCACTGCATTCTACATATGCATGACTATAGTTGGTACTATTTTGGTTACGTGATCGAACGTTGAGTCTCATGGCGGCAGTTTTCTCGCTGCTGTCACAGTGTAAACATGTCCGTTCTGCTAGTAGTGTGCATTAAAGAAGAACAAACAGAAGTGACCCGAATTTACAGAGAACATGTTGCCTCATCGATGAGAACTCGTCAGTCTGCCCTTACCATCTCCCGAGCTTGCCAAATGTTCTAGTCAGAGCTGGGAGTTGACGGGCGACCTGCTCTTTCTTCGGGCGTCATTCTTCTCGATCCACTCATATGCACTTCTACTCGGTTGTGCACTGTCGCTGTATTGTGCTAATAGGACCCCCTTTAAATTTTAGCCCCTGACATACAGTCTGACCAGAGATTGCAAAAAAAAAAGTTACAAGAGCTAGAAATGAAAAGAAATGGTGGAGAGTCATGATCGCTAACGTCCAAAAGAGATACGGCACATAGAAGAAGAAGATACGAAGAAGATAGGAAGAAGATAATAATAAATATAAGGAGAAAAAGAAGAAGATAAGAAAAAAGATAAGACGAGGAAGAAGTTAAAAAGAAAAAGAAGGTAAGAAGAAGAAAAGAAGAAGAAAAGAAAAGATGAAGAAGGGAATAAGAAGAAAAATAAGGTAGGAGGAGGAGATAAGAAGAAGGTAAGAAGAAGAAAAGATTAAGAAGAGGATAAGAAGAAAAAGAAGGTAAGAAGAAGACGATAAAAAGAAGAAGAAGAAGAAAAGATGAAGAAAAGATGAAAAATGGGATAAGAAGAAAAGGAAGGTAAGAAGAAGAAGAAAAAGATAAGAAGGTAAGAAGAAGAAGAAGATAAGAAGAAAAGAAAATATGAAGAAGGGGATAAGAAGAAAAAGAGAAGAAGAAGAAGAAGAAGAAGAAGTAGGAGTAGAAGATGAAGAAGATAAGAAGAAAAGAAAAGATGAAGAAGGGGATAAGAAGAAAAGGAAGATAAGAAAAAGAAGAAAGATAAGAAAAAGAAGAAGAAGGAGAAGATAAGAAGAAATGAAAAGATGAAGAAGGGGATCAGAAGAAAATGGAAAGTAAGAAGAATAATAAGAAGAAGATAGGAAGAAGAGAAAAGATGAAGAAGGGGATAAGAAGAAAAGGAAGGTAAAAAGAAAAAAGAAGAAGGAGGAGAAGAAGAAGTAGAAGTAGAAGAATAATAAGAAGAAGATAGGAAGAAGAGAAAAGATGAAGAAGGGGATAAGAAGAAAAGGAAGGTAAAAAGAAAAAAGAAGAAGAAGAAAAGAAAAGATGATGAAGGTGATAAGAGGAAGAAGAAGAAGAAGAAGAAGAAGAGAAAAGATGAAGAAGGGGATAAGAAGAAAAGGAAGGTAAAAAGAAAAAAGAAGAAGGAGGAGAAGAAGAAGTAGAAGTAGAAGAATAATAAGAAGAAGATAAGAAGAAAAGAAAAGATGAAGAAGGGGATAAGAAGAAAAGGAAAGAAAAAAGAAGAAGAAAAGAAAAGATGATGAAGGGGATAAAAGGAAGAAGAAGAAGAAGAAGAAGAGAAAAGATGAAAAAGGGGATAAGAAGAAAAGGAAGGTAAAAAGAAAAAAGAAGAAGGAGGAGAAGAAGAAGTAGAAGTAGAAGAATAATAAGAAGAAGATAAGAAGAAAAGAAAAGATGAAGAGGGGATAAGAAGAAAAGGAAGGTAAAAAGAAAAAAGAAGAAGAAGAAAAGAAAAGATGATGAAGGGGATAAGAGGAAAAAGAAGAAGAAGAAGAAGAAGAAGAAGAAGAAAAGATGAAGAAGAGAATAAAAAGAAAAAGAAAGTAAGAAGTTTTTGGTAAACAATCAACCAATATCATTTCTTTTTTTCTTTTTTTATGCTTTATCAGATCTGTCATTATTTATCGAACATTGTCATAATAGAAGATCTGCCAAGAAATTTGAAACGTTGGAAGAACCAGGATGCAAATTTACTCTTTCTTTTATCATTCTGTACTCTGGCCTGTAAAGGGTTACGTTAAGAGGCAAGTTGTATCCGTATCATTTGCAACGCTTGCAGCATCTATCTTGTCACTTAACAAGGGAGAACATTTGCCGATGGTTTAAAATCGTCTACCGTAAAATTTAAACTTAGCTCAAAATGAAGGATTTGCGGGCATATGTATATATAAATATTTGCCATTGTTTTATTGTGAGGAATCCACCTCAATTTTTTCTAAATCTATTTAGATATACACACTATATATATATATATATATATATATATATATATATATATATATATATATATATATATTAAAGAAAAACAGACCACTTTAAGGTACCATTATGATAATTTATTTCACCAGAGTCCTTTCAAAGGACGCCGGAGCACTTAATTTTGGGAAGTGCTATCTGATGTTCCGGCGTCCTTTAAAAGGACTCTGGTGAAATAAATTATTATAATAGTACCTTAAAGTGGTCTGTTTTTCTTTAAAATATTAGCTCTGGATTTACATTGAGTTCTCACGATTTGATCCTCCTTGGGATTACCCATACGGATTACCAAGTTCTTCATAACTGAAAGTGAAGTCTGAAGATCCAGAGAAAAATAAAATTTTCTGGTGAAATGAATTATTACAAATGGACCCTTAAAGTGGTCTTTTTTTTCTTTAAATTAAATTATTCGCTCTGAATTAATAATAAGCACTCAGGATTTCATCCTCCTTGGGATTATCCATATGGATTACCAAGATTTTCGTTACGTAATTATATACATATATATATATATATATATATATATATATATATATATATATATATATATATATATATATTCCCGGATCCAAACAACGTTTCAAACCAGAAATTCGAATTCTTAAGTCCTTGCAGACATATTAGAAAATTACTCTTAAGCATATATGAGGCTGGATAAAAAACTGTGTACATTTCAATTAACCTCCCATAGATACATTTACAATAACCTTTCTCCTATTCTCTGGCCCCTTCTTCTTCTTCTTCTTCTTCTTCTTCTTCTTCTTCACATTCTCATTTCGAAAATAATAATCGATAAAAAAAAATGCCGGAGGATATTGTAAGGTTGAAACAAAGGTAGCGAATTCAACTAACCTGCTGATTTTTAGTGCATATATATTATATATATATATATAATTTGCATCTTTTAAAATATATATATATATATATATATATATATATATATACTTTTGCTTTTTCTCCTGTTTCTATGCATACATATAAATATGTGTGTGTATATATAAACATATATTTTTACGTACATATATATATATATATATATATATATATATATATATATATAT
>OZ010613.1:32737778-32827778 GCA_963932145.1 Acanthosepion lycidas
TCATATCGTCTGATGAGTTTAATAACATTATCATTAAAAGACGAAAGAAAATCACCACATTGATACATATTTTTTAATCCTATCTAAGCCATTATCAAAGATGACAATTACATTACAATATATTAAACAGTACACGGACAAAACAATAATGATAGTCTGTTTTTGTTTGCATGGGAGCTTTCCTAGCAGTGACAAACTCATGCATATGAGAAGCTGGAAGCGAAAATCTCACCGCAGCTCATGGCATCTTATAAATGTAAGTTGTAGTGTCATGGAGCCATTTCTAAAGTTAGGTCTTTGTTTGGGATCCAGAAGGAAATACGTATGCAACAGAAATCAAAGGAAGTAAATAATAATAATAAAATAATAATAATAATAAGAAGAAGAAGAAGAAGAAGAAAAAAAAAGAAGTTTATCTATGTAAAATGCGCATGTTCTTAAGTTTTTCTCTTTTTTTTTACAGAAATGATCAGTAGAAAATATCATGACGTCACTTCTGACCTTAGGTCTTTGGTTGGAACCCTGAAGGATATTTGTATTCAACAGAAAACAACAACAATAATAATATTAGGTTGGTGCAAAAATAATGTCGTTTTCTCACATATGTTACTATGTGAGAAGACATAATAATAATAATAATAATAATAATAATAATAATAATAATAATCTAAATATATAATAAAAAAATAATATTTAAAAAAATTTGGATTTGACATGCAAGAAGTAAGTGTTACGTGCTAATATACTTGGGAAAGGTGTGAATCCTCTTCTTCTCCCTCCAGCTATGGCCAAATAGCAGGATAGACTGCGTTCTATAGCCTTGGATGGCAACTGGTCTAGGAGAAGGACAACTCTGAATTCAAAACCTGCGGAGGGTCCTTTGGGGGACCTTGTGGCACTTAGTGCACCAGGTCTGTGTATTCGGCCCTTCAAAAAGTGTGGATGGTGCTGCACGAAACCATCACCACTCTAATCAAATCTCATGTGCTGTTGTTGGGCTGTCGGTTTCCTGGAAACTGATCTGCTTGACCCTCATACTTCGAATTCGACAGGAGAGTTGACTACATATATGTATATATATATATATATATGTATATATATATATGTGTGTGTGTATCTGTGTGCGTGTATGTGTGTGTATGCATGCATATTGTGTGCGTGTGCGCGCGTGTGTAAAGGCGCATAATAGTATCCGAAAAAATGTGAAGATAAGACAACAAAGGAAAAAATATATTAGCGATTTGTTATGCCGATTTCTGTCTCGGCTTCTTCAAGTCTGGTTCACACACGCACGTGCATGCGAACACGCACACACATGCATATATATATATATATATATATATATATATATATATATATATATATATATATATATATATAAAAGGCAGTGTTATATATATATATATATATATATATATACATAACACTGCCTTTTATATATATATATATATATATATATAAGGCAGTGTATATATATGTGTATATACATATATATATATATATATATATATATATATATATATATATTATAAATTAACTGATCTAAAATATGGTCCCATCGCTACACAGGAATTACCATGTTTCAAAAACAGAAACTAAAAACTTCAATTTCAATATTATAAAATTAAAAGCATTAGTTCTGTTTTATGTTCAAGCGAATTTTGGAATAACTTATTTTGAAATTTACTGAGTTTTAAAAGCACATACAATCATAATTTTTGTTTCCAACGATACAGAAAAATACAATCATTTTGACAGGGGCGGTAGCATGTTTTTTTTTTTTTTTTATTAACTATTATTGACTCAATTATTATAAAAATATCAGTAAGAACACCGGATTATATATCTTACTTCTCTTTCTTTCTTTTTTTTTTTTGCTATATACCCTTTAAAGTAATGCGAAATAACAGCGTCCAAGAAATTGAGTGAAACCTTCTCTCATGATCATGATTTACTTTATTGTATCTTCTTCCTTTTATGTTCGCCATCTTCTTCACCCACGTACCCATCCATATCTAGAGATAGCATACGTTAAGTTAAGCGATGTCTGGCCCACACCAAGTGGGGTTAGGGATAAAGAATTGAAATGGTACATCTAACACACTCATGACTTCGTTCCCCTCTCACTTCCTCACTACGTTAATTTACATATGCTTAATACGGCCCGTCAAAAATGTGTAAATTTCTTTTCATTTCTCATTTCAACATTTGGAAGTAAAGTCTGATGATCCAGAGCCCTTTAAAAGGACTGTAGTTAAATAATTTATTACATGGAACTTTAAATTGGTCTGTTTTTATTCAAATATATATATATATATATATATATATATATATATATATATATATATACAAATACAGATAACTAGACTCGTTTCGAAAAACCCTAGAATTTTTGATTTGCCAATAATCAAATCAATCTCTAGGGAAAAAAAGGTTTTAAAAAAAGAAAGAGCTACAAACATGAACTACTGCCGAAAAAGAAAACGCACAGATGCAGGTCTGAAGCCCAAAGAAAAAACTGCGATACCAGTAAACAACTAACTAACAAAAGAGCTCAATACAACCGTAGAGCAGACCTAGATACACCTAGTGATATATATATATATATATATATATATATATATATATATATGTTCCCTGACGATCCGCGTAGGTGAAACATTGGTAGGTTTATCTGTTTAATTAGGTTTGCTCTACTCAGCGTATTGAGCACTTTGTTTAGTTATTTTACTTACTCTTATCGTTTTTTTTTTCTTTAGACTCCGAACTTGGATGCTAGACGATTGTCTTCGACTGACGTACGCATGTTCTCTGTTCTTATATTTCTTGTACCTTTTTCCCCCTTGGGTATTGGTCTGTTTATTTACATATCAAAGTGCCCAAGGTTTTCCGGACGAGTATAATCTCTTATATTTATAAGATTATTACAATTATATATATATATATATATATATATATATATATATATATATATATATATATATATATATATATATATATATATGCATGCATACTCTAGTTCTGAAACATAATGCAGTGGTTTAAAACATACCTTTATTATTATAGTTGATATCTGATAAATTTATTTCGGTTGAGCACTCTGGGGAGGAAGTGTGATTTTGTAAACACTGACTATTACGGTTAATGATATAAGACTCTTCTGTGTTCATCTAAAAATAAATACGCTTAAATTCACCTTCATCCCTTGCCGTGCGCCATCTGCTTAGTGGTAGAATCCCCGTCTGACGCCAATTCAGTCGGGTTTCGATCCTCACTAGAGGCAACCGGACGTCTATCCAAACTGATGAATTGTGATACAGCGAAACAGTCTGTTTGTAGATAATAATATATATATATATATATATATATGTGTGTGTGTGCGTGTGTATATATGTTGTGTAAATCGTGTAACAGCATAATTGTCCAATCTACAAAATGTTTAGCATCTAAAAAACAACTAAACTTATTGTGTTTCCTTTTTCAATGTTTTCAGTTAAGACGTCTAACCATCTTGACACCATTTGTCGTAAGAATCACAGAAAAAAACCCTTTGACTTATTCATCTAGAAAGAGAACAGGTTAAGTTCGTTTTGTTTCAGCCCTGTCATGTCTTCCCAACTGAGCAATGGTGAAAGGAAAAAAAAGTTCATTCAGGCCTTCAGTTATGCTACCAATATTTGTACTCTGGCTTCCAACTTAAAAATCCATTCAAGAATCATCAAGAGAGCATTGAATAAGTTTTAAAAAAGAGAGAACAGTAAAGAGAAAAAAAAATGGAATCAGCTGGTCCCAACAGTAAGAGGGATCCTCATTTCAACTTAGAGCTAAATACATTGTTATTGTTCAAAGTAGAATCAAATAGTGTTATAAAAACTTCGGAGAATTCCAAAAGATATGTTTAATCATTTCTAAGATACAACGGTTCAAAGTTGAAATTTGGACAATTTCACTTTTACACGATTTGGAGAATTTTGCTGTTAAACATGGTATATATATATATATATATATATATATATATATATATATATATATATATATATATATATATATATATATATATCTATTGAGGATGAAATGGAACTAATATCTTTAATGTAATTACAAAATTAAGTTTAATTTAATATTGAGGATGAAATGTAACTAATGTCTTTAATTTAATATTGAAAATGAAATGGAACTAATGTCTTTAATTTAATTAGAAAATTTAATTCGTAGCTTTTAGCTTCCATTTTTGAAACATGGTTAGAACTGTGTAGCGAAAAAATATATTTTAAATAAATCAATTTATAATATATATATATATATATATATATATATATATATATATATTATATATATATATATATATATGCTGGGTGGAACAGCAAAACACACACACACACACACACACACACATACACATATATATATATATATATATATATATATATATATATATATATATATATATATATATATATAATGTTTTCATGTCAATACCAATTTAAAAAATGACTTACATTTTTTTATATGCAATTAATAAAAAATATATATTAACTTACGGGCCGGCCATCTTGTTACTCGATATTCCTTCCTATTGCTTTTTTCATTGAATTTTTTCTACTCTTTGTATTCATGTCTGTTTCATTTGCGTGTGATGAATATGAAAAAACACTCTATAGATACTTCTTTGAGATGGCAAAACAATAGTGAGGGAAAAATGCAGAATAAACCACTTCACTAAAGATTCCGATGAGAATATTTCATACTTACATTGTTGATAGATCATTTTTGGCTTCATTTTGGAAGCGGCCATTTAAAAAAATAGCAATCACTGCGGTCTGTACGTTTTGAGATTCGTTCTATTTTTTTTTTCTTTTCTTTTTGTCTTTTGTAAATAAGTATGAGATATATAAAAAAAATGTAGATCAAATATGTTTCTGAATCCGGCAGAAGGATTAGATAAATAACAAATACAGATTAATACACGTTTCCTTTTTGTTCATTTTCTTATCATACACATTGTATGTTCAGGTTTCCCGCTAGCATCTTCTAACAGGCTCTGTAAATGATTCTGATCATATGTGAAATATGGCAATATTTTGAGATCGCGGATTTTAGAAGCCGATAATAATATAATATAAAAATACTAAAATAAAATACTGAATCGAAAAAAGATTTTTTTTTTTTTTTCAAGAAGAAAAAATTAAGATAATTACTGAAGAAAATTAAAGGAGGTTACTTGAAAATCAAGCCAGTGATCCTTCCTTACCATGTAGACTATTGCATTTTCACCTGTCCTGATAAACGGCAGGTTAATAGGGAACCTTTGTACTAATAAAAGAACTGTACCAAAATGCCATATCTCTTGAGGACTACCAAGTGCCGCAACAACTAAAATGAATTGCACGTGTAAGTCGATGAGAAAATAATAACATAATCACGATGTGAACATTCCACGCCATTTCCAAGGGCTTATAGACACATCATCGGTAACCATATGATCATCGAAGTTAAGCAACGTCGAGCCTGGTCAGTGCCTACATGATGGACCGACTGGGAATATCAGCTTAAGCTTTGATGTGAGGATGGAGTAATGGAGAAAGGCTTCGAATTGATGATCGGATAACCGAGTTTCGATCACGACGAGTTCGTAAAATTCATTTACGCGGAAATGCCCTTTGGCTTATGGATCCGCCTCTTACTCGCCCCACAGCTATGGATGAATTAGTAAGACTAATATCACTAAACCATTATTATCAACCCACCTCCAAAACAAAAAAACGTTCTTACAGTCTAACAATATTTTCTGTCTTTAAATAACCTGCAAAGTGTCAATAAGCCGATATTAAATATATCAACCAACCCGGCTTCAAGTAAAAGTTTAGCAGTTTTGGGTTTTTTTCTTTTTAGGTATTTTACTATACCAAGGCAAGAAACCCCAGTGTACACTATTATTTTATAATTTTTAAGAAGAGTTTCCTTTTCCTAGATTGGTTGGTCAGTTCATTTTTCATTGCTTTTTGAACTCTCGACTATGCTGGATATATCTTAATGCATGCTTATTAAACATTACCTAAGAAGGCGTACTGTTTGGAACAGGGCAGCAGAAACTGATTGCACGTCACGAATCTCACGCTAAAAATGAAATTAGGTTAGATAGACAAAGTCCGACAATTAATTTAAGACATTTTTATGTTTATACATACACATATTTAAGTAAATGCTCTATTTATAATAAACAGTATTAACAACATTTACCGCCCTGAATGTCCGAAAAAATTATCATAGAAATTATGCGTTCTCTAACAGGATTCGAACCTGTATCCTATACGGAACCTTCATACAGGCTGACGTGCTTTTACCGATTTCGCCGCAGAAGAGTTTCGGTTAGCTAGGTCGATTGTACTGTTTTTAATACGGTTCCGTATAGGATACAGGTTCGATTCCTGTCAGAGGACGTATATATTCTACGACAGTTTTTCGAACATTCAGGCCGGTAAATGTTGTTAATACTTTTTGTTATAAAGAAAGGATTTACTTAAATATTTGTATCTATAAAAAGAATGTATAAACATAAAAATGTCTTAAAATAGATAGATAGATATGAACTACTCAGATAGATATGAATAGAGTAAGATAGATAGATAGATATGACCAGATTGATTTGATATACAGATAGTCCTCGGTTTATGTCGGACCCCACGCACGGGGTTTCGTGGTTATTGTGCCATCTCCCATAATATAATACTTTGTCACGCAGCGCTATATGAGGAAGACAGCGTTGTTTCTTCACCGACTATACTGCATATTGAATTGTACTACATTCCCTATGTCCCAAGGGTAAGACATACTCACAGTGGATGCTTACGTAGGTGAGTTCCGACCTCCCTAGAAAATCAGGTTACCTCGCGCCGTAGGAAAAAATCTCCGACATCAGTCGAATACCCCATATATATATATATATATATATATATATATATATATATATATATATATATATATATATATATATATATATATATAGTGTAACCCGGATATAAAAGAGTTGTCAGGACCGGAGAAAAAGTCTCTTATCTCCGCGTTTGGTCTATTTTATTTAGGTAAGTATGGCTCTAATTTATGACTAGAGAAAATATATCTTATATCCGAGTTTCTCTTATATCCCGGTCTCTTATATCCGGGTCACACTGTATATATCGATACCTCTGAAGACAGGCGTCTTTATTCAAAAATAGATACGTAAAAATTATTCACTTTCCTCTCTGCCGGAAGCTGATAGATTATGGGAAAAATTTCCGACTGATGCCAAATCAGTTGGGTTCGGATGTCTAGCCGCACTGATGACTTGCGATACAGCGAAACAGTCTATCATGATGACAATATATATATATATATATATATATATATATATATATATATGAAGAAATGTCGTTTAAGGTGTGCTATATTTATGGGATAAAGTGCTCAATATCACAGACAGTGCGTATGTAAATATAAATATAAAAGTGAACATTGGAGACAACAGTCAGAGGCTACAGGCTGTTTCATGCTGGAGGCAATCGTCAGGCCGCCTAATATATATACATCACACGGATATAAGAGACCCGGATATAGGAGGAACCCGGATATAAGAGGAACTCGGATATAAGAGAGATATTCTCTGGTCCCAAATTAGAGCCTGTGTTAATGTATATAAATTAGACCAAACCCGGATATAAGAGACTTCTTATCCGGTCCTGGCAACTCTCTTATATCCGGGTAACACTGTATATATATATATATATATATATATATATGCATGTATATAAAAGCAGACATAATAGATAGTAGACATGAATAGATTGAACAGATAGATAATTTGGAGTTGACAGTGGTCAGACATTTTTGTACATGAAATTCAGAAAGTGAAAAATGGATTGGTAAATTTGTTAGGTTGATATTTATTAAAATAAGACACTTTTTTGCAATTACTACTAATTTTAAATTGTCTGACGAACCTGGGTTGTACACACCCAACATCCAACACTCAGCCTTCCACATTCGTAGAGAGAAAAAAGCGACTGAGAGAGAATTAGAGAGAGAGAGGAGGAGATTCAACTTGAAAGAGGCGGAATGGACATAAAAATTTGACGTGTAATATTTCAGTATAAACCCAAAGAAAAATCTATTCATAAATCACTCTTGAATATTTATACGCCGCTCTGTCACATCTTACACATTAGCGATTCTTTGGAGAAAAATGTTTCGTTGAAATGTGTCGCGTGATGCTGAGGGAAGATCAGAAAAGACTTAACCCGTGACCCGCTATCTTTCCCGCCTTTTAGTATCTGTCAACAAGGAAGCCGACAAAATGGCGTCTTCGGTGTGATTTATTTCTAGTGCAGTCTTCAATGTCCAATATATGTTTCAAAATTCAATACTTCATTTGTCTTATGTCTGTTGGCATTTTTTTTCATTGACGTTGGAAACTCTAAATGGAATATTATTTCAAAGAATGGCATCGAGATCACCTTGCGCTGCTTTCCCATTGTCTACCTATTGATATAATGCCCTTTGAAAAGTAATGAATCTCTTTCCCCCTAATTATGGGTCAAACAGCGGAGAAGAGTAGGCTCTTGCGTAACAGCCCGTTACGAGAAAGAAAGGACAGAATTCAAAACCTCTGAAATATTACTGCCGATTAGTACTCCTTATCATGATGAAGCAACCCGTTTAGGACAAGAACAATTTTGAATGCAAACTTTCGATAATAATAATAATAATAATAATAATAATAATAATAATAATAAGGTAAGCTGCGAACGCTTGACTTGTATTACGGTCAGTTTATAAGAAGTAAAAGTTTGAAAGTCCTCCCAAAATGAGGATAAAGACGTTGGTTACAACCAGTGACTGGACCTAAAGAGTTGTGAGTTCAATGCCAGGCGACAGCTGTGGTGAACCAAAAAATTCGGAGATTTGAGTTAAAGGGAAATAACTGAGACAGTTGGAAGAGGGATGGCATGTAGAACTAGAACAATCTAGCCTAGTGTATGAAATAATGCGTTCGAAACGTTGTGAATATAACAATGAAGATCCTAAATCAATACCAAGCTGAAGCAAATCGATGTGCTGAAGAAATCTACCAACCTTTAAAAACGGCCGAGGACATGCGCAAATCCATGCCATTGTCTCCGTGAAACAAAGAAAAAGCGGGTTAGGCTCAGTCAGTCGTTTATAAGAGAAAAAAGTTTGATTTGTGCTTCAGTAGATCACTTAGTAAACACGTCCTGGCTATGACGATAAACTACACCCGCTTCCTGGGTAAGACGATAAACTACATACGCTTCCTGGGTAAGACGATAAATTACATCCGACAGCTAGGCCTCTGATCAGGAGGTTTTGAGGAGCTTGTAACCGCCTCTTAATTGTTGGTGTTCCCAGGTCCACCTTGACCCGGGGTGGTTGCACGTGTTAGAGTCCCAGCTATGGGCAAATAGTTAACACCAAACTGGAGTCAAAACACTATGAAAGTTTAAAATAGGTGTCAATACCAGAAATAATTTGTAAAAAAAATTATTACCAGTAATACATTTTTGAAAAAAAAAAAATTATCAGCAATTAAAATGTTGCCGGCATTAAATAACCCATTGAGGTTGATATGCCGTAAACCAAACCAAACCAAACCAAACCAAAATTAGTAGACAGCGTAATAGCGTATCTCTCATGAAGGGCTTGAATAAATAAGACTGCAACCAAGAAGTCATAAAGGAATTCATTGACTACACAGTTTAACGGATGGGGGAGTAGAAACGAGATAATATTTACATGTTTATATTTTTCCATTCTAGACGGTAATGTATTCGTAATATACAGGCTGCCCACTAAAAAAGCTGTGAATTCAGAAAGACGTGAGACAACCGTCGAAAAATGGGGACGACAGATATGACGGAAAATTTCACGATGAAATTCTGCCCGCTTCGTCAACCCCGACGTCGGATGTTCTTCTTTGGAAGGTCCGATAATTTGACGCTCAAATATCAGTGAGTTGTTTAGCCACAGGAGGAGGGCAGATCGAAAAACGAAAGTTGTCTGCAAATAACCTTTGAATGACGAGCAGTAATTAATCAACCCTAAAAGAACCAATCAGAGTTATGTAATTACGCGAGGGTTTAATTTTTACTCAAGAATATTCAAGGTATTTATTCAAGCTTATTCAAGGTCAATTATTCCTGAAAAATAAATGAGTAATAATAAATTTGCCGCAGTTTTTACTGAGCATCCTTAATAAATGAAAGGAATAGAATTAAAAGAATGACAGATGCATTAACGATATATAAGTACGTGTTACTATTTTGTCCTGCATAAAAAATATAAATTATATATATATATATATATATATATATATATATATATATATATATATATATATATATATGTATATTGAACAATAAAAAAAAATTAAAATCTTCAGACACACTGGGTTGTACATTAATATTCTTTCGTTTTTTTTATTATTATTCCATTGAGATTCCTCGACTAGTTTCGGCCGAAATGGCCATCATCTGGAGGAGAAATATTTCTGCTTGCTGCTAGCACTAAACTACAGAAATGAATGTCTTGATGGAGAAAATGAACTTTTGTCTTAATGTATATAGCAACAAAGTCTTAAATATCTGTAGCAGCAAAGTTATATATATATATATATATATATATATATATATATATATATATATTTGACTTTGCTGCTACAGATATTTAAGAATTTGTTGCTATATACATTAAACTTAAAATTAAATAGACAGCGAGACCGATCACGAATTTTTTAATCACCGAGGGTTTAAGTGTACTTTCTTCAAATTGCTTATATCTCTAGACAACGCGTTTTCTTACAGAAATTTTAACTAAGTTCCGCTCTGGGGATCTCTTTTGAGCAAGCACTAATGTGCCTGAGCAGTAGATGTACATCCTCGGATAAGAATGGCCAGACATTTTATTATATATATATATATATATATATATATATATATATATATATGCGTGCGTGTGCGTGTGTGTTTGTGTGGATTTTGCAATATGGACATTAACATTAAATCGGCTTAAGTATTATAAATATATAATACTAATAATTAATCAGTTTTATACAAAGTAAAAGAAACAATCAGACGATCCTATAGCTTTGTTTTTCAGTCTACTGCAGAAAGTCTGCTGCGGTGAAATCTTTTGGCTTGTCAGTCATGATTCGAAAGAAACATGATCGTCCAAGCGTTTATCACGTATAAAAATAAAGCTATTTAAAACGTTATACACCCCGTCTAACACACGTTCAAATTGAGCTGATTTTCTGTTAAATGATTTGTGTCTTTTATTACATCGCTCTGTCATGGATAAATAAAAGGCCTAATGTTTTTTGCCATATTCACGACATTTCGTTCGTTGTACACGGCCACAGCAGAGTGAACAAAAACTACTTGAGTTATTAAGGGTATTAACTAAAACTTATATATATATATATATATATATATATATATATATATATATATATATATATATATATATGTGTGTGTGTGTGTGTAATAATAATAATAGTTTCGGTTCAAAATTTTAACAAATATTACCTGAAGGCCGGAGCGTACAACAACCGAAACGTCGTAAATATGGCAATAAAGATCTGGACAGTAGTCCCAACGATGGGAATAGTATAAATAATTACAATACTTCATCTCAGAAATATAGACAGATCCTGAAGAAGGACAGAGAGTACAAAGGCCGAAACATCGTAAATATGACAATAAAGATGAGAACAACAGTCCGAACAATGTAAATAGTGTAAATAATTACAATACCTTATTTCAGAAATATAGACAGATCCTGAAGAAGTCCGGAGCGTACAACGGCCGAAACACTTTGTGTATGACAATAAATATGAGGACAACAGTCCGAATGATGCAATTAGTGTAAATAATTGCACTACCTTACCTCAGAAATTAAACATATCCTGAAGAAAGCCGGAGCGTACAATGGTTGAAACATCGTCAATATGACAATAAAGATGAGGATAACAGTCCGAACTATGTAAATAATTATAATACCTAATCTTAGAAATATAGACAGATGATAAATAAAAAAGATTACGTTCTTTTTTTTGTTTAATTGCTGATAGTTCATTTGGATGGATTAAGAAAAATTATAAAATTTTCTTTCAAATAATTTTTCTTTTCTCAAGTACTTTCAATCTCATCTGAGACCATCTTCAGCCTGTAAAATTGTCTGTAGATGTTTATACGTAGGTCAAGGGTCACTGAGTGAGATTGGAAGTTAGGTGGGAGTGGGGCAGTATTATGTGGACGTGTAGGATATATATCGGCTTAAATAAACCAAGATTGTATTTGTAAGGGAAGCATTCCCCTGGGAGTTTGTTCAACACCAGTTCTGGAAAAGAAGCTAACAGAGCAGTCCTTGGTTTATATCCTCGAAACACAAATAGAATGGGTTTGGTTTCCCAATATAACAAGAACGCCGGAAAGAAATATTTATTTTCCCAATCACATATTTTTTCGTTATGGCCATCGTCATATCCGTGACATAACAACACCGTTGTTCACGGACATGACGGAATTGCTGAATGGAAATAAGAACAATAAACATGCTTGGTTCTCGGAGAGGTTAATTATGCTACATCATACGCAAAATTAGATATATACAGATATACATGTGCCCCACGCAGAGAAATTACAACATATGCGACAACAGATGGTGTTTAAGAAAGGGGAACATTGTAATATTTCCCGAAGGCTGGGTTTTATTTCCCCCGCCCCTGAAAGACCTACCTCTTGGGCTAGGAACGTTCTTCCTCTCTGGACTCCACATTACAACTGCTTTCGTCAATCTATCTCCTGACGTCATTCAGCGACCGTAACTTAATCCACGTGACTACAGTGCATTGCAAAATCTACACCCCCTTGAATATTGGATGTATTTTGTTTATTTTGATAGGAACAATTAATATTTTAATCTCCAATAGTTTGTTTTAATAAGCAGATCTATCACGCTTTTATTAAATACATTTGAAAAATTTAAAACTGATTCTTAAGCAAAGATAATTTTGAAAAATGTCTTTGCAAAAGTCTACAACCCCTTTGGAATTTCTTATACTCTGTGGATGATCTTGCTGCGTCAATTGCAGCCTGTAGATTCTTCGGGTATCCTCCCACGAGCTTGTTGCAGTGGTCTGTTGACAGTTTTTGCCATTCTTTATGGCAGAACTTCTCGAGCTGTGTCAGATTTGATGGAGAACGTCGGTGCACAGCCAACTTTAGATCTACCCATAGAGTTTGCATAGGATTGAGGTCTGGAGACTGGCTGGGCCACTCCAAAACCGTGATTTTCTTGCTATCAAACCAAGCTTTAGTGCTTTTTGACGCATGCGTGGGTTGTTATTTTGTTGAAACTTGAAATTGGGTCCCAATCGCAGAGCTCTAACAGACTTCAGTGGGTTTGCGTCCAATATTTCTTGGTACTTGACACTGTCCATGACACCGTGGATGGTTACCAGCTCTCCAGGCCATGCAGCTGAAAATCATTCCCTAAGCATGATCGAGCCACCACCATGCTTTACAATAGGGACGGTGTAATGAGGTTGGTGAGCAGTGCCTTTTTTTCCGCCAAAAGTAGCGTATATTTTTTTCCAAAGAACTCAACTTTAGCCTCATCTGACCACAAAATCTTTCGCCACACGGTCATGGAATCATTGATGTGACTTTTGGCAAAGTTTATCCTAGCTTGCTGGTGCATAGGATTCAGAAGGGTCTTTTTTCTAGCTACCCTCCCTTGCAGGCCAGACCGGTGCAATTGTCTGGAAATTGTAGATGCATGAACATCTTTCCCAGTACTGGAAACTGAAGCTTTCAAGTCTTCCAATGTTGCATTAGGGTTGGAGGTTGCCTCCCGGACCAGTTTTGATTTTGCTATTCTGGTATGTTTTCTGGGTTTCTCAGATCTTGGTAGGTTAGTCGAGGTTTTGTGCACTAACCACTTCTTAACTACAGTTTTAACAGTGCTTAGGGGCAATTCTAAAGTTTTTGCAGTCGTTTTATAGTCATTATTTTAATTTTACTTTGGAATAATAAGGTTTTTAAGTTCTTGAGACAGATGCTTGCCCATTTTCTCTCCCGAGTTGGACACCTTGTGTTTATAGTCAGAGTCCAAAGACCAAAATACCAAGAAACCATGTGGTGGATGATTTTATAGGCAGTTAAATCACCTTATATAGCAAAATAATAGACTGGACAAGTTTGTTTGTTATGGTAGAACATACATGTCACTTTTGTTTTGAATTGTATACATCAACGATAAACTAAATGATAACACTGGGTGGGGTGTAGACTTTTGCAAAGACATTTTTCTAAGTCATATGGTTTTAAGAATCAGTGTGACATTTTTAAAATGTGATTTTTATATCAAAGGAAAATTGTAATGGATCTGCTTATTATTTAACAATGATTGGAATAGAAAAAAATGTGTTTTTCCCTGTTAAATTATAAAAAAATATATAAATTTTCAAAGGGGGTGTAGACTTTTGCAAGCCACTGTATCTCAACATCGTGAAAACGGTATGGCTGGTCCTCACTCTGAAGGATCGAGCTGGTGGTACTAAAGAAGATAAACGTTCGAACGTCTGCTATATTAATTGAGATAATGTGAAAGACTGTCGACTTTATTTTTCCTGGGATAAGTTTCAGGGTAGAGAATAATTCATTACGCACGAAGTCGCTCAAGGGTTTTTCTCACTCGTTTTTCTAACTCTGTCGAGGGTGTTCAGTGAGTATTTTAGTAGATCCGAGCACTGATTCTCTTCTTCTCTATGTGCAGTGTTCCCTCAGAAGGTAGACGATCATGGCACTCCACATTTTCCTACTCTTTGTAGCTCTTAATCAATTATGCCTTTCTGTTATTTCTGCTAAACTGTTCCGCCATCCATTTATCCGAGCTCACTAAATATGTTACGCACTGTTTTCCTTTGTCCATCTTGCCCTCAATCTATCCTGTGAATATCATATTTTCCAAGCCCACTTTTCTCATTATGTGCCTCATTATGAAATTTCAACTGTCTCTTCCTGGTTTTAAGTATAAGTTTCCATTTGGTTTCCATTTTCTCTAAAATCTCTTCGTTGCTAAAATTTTCGTTCCATGGTATCCTCAGCATCCTTCTGTAGAAACCCAATTCTGTGGCTTTAAATCTCTTCCTCATCTTTTAGAAGATTGTCCAGCATTAGGGTAGCAATACTCCATTCCTTGTCTGATCTGACGCTTATAAATCTAGAGCATACCAGCGGGAGTTAGGTATTTCCCGTTGCGGTATCAAGTACTCTGATCAAGTTAGTCCGCGTGATAGCTGGCGTAATAGTCGCAGCTGAAGAAGCAAGTGATAGTATTAAGAAATATTCTTGTGTCGAGTCTGTTTCCTGGAAAGTGGCTTCAAAAAATATTTTTAAAATATTTTTAAAATATTTTAAGATCTCAACAGCTTTATGAATATGAAAGAAAAATAGATTTTATCTTATATTCTTTTCCTTTACGTTTCCTTTGAGGAAAATTTGAATATATTTACAAGACCATTCTTTAACCCCCACCCCAAACACCGCCATCTGGTAAAAGAACTAAAGAAACAGGAATCTCTCTATTTCCGAATGATGCACACGAATCACTTAGTGCAAGAACGCATGCAATATAAACTTCCTTAGAGTAATATTTTGGAAATAATTTCAGATGTTTTTTGGGATTATTTTTAATCTTTAGAAAGAGGAAAGGTTCCTCGAAAATAAATATTTCCGTGACTTCAAATTATTTCTTCCTTTGCATTACTACAAAAGTGTAAAAAAGAAAAAAAAAATTGTAGAAATCTGGATACTTCGCGAAATGTCACTTTTTCCTCGGGATTTTTGCTTATTTCCCACAACCTCCAAAAAAATCCCTGTCCTTTCTTAAATTAGTGGAGGTGATCGAGTTTTCCATGGAATCACCAAGAACTGGCCTGGAAAAAGAAAATCAAATCTCGTTTCGCGGCAATATGATCGAATCAAACCCAAAACGGAGTCCCATAAATCTCCGAGGAATGATTTTACTGTTTCCAGAGAGAATGAAATCAAAAGTAAAATTTGAATGAACTGAGGACATTTTGAATGAAAAAGAGAAAAAATATTTCACCTGTTTTCAAATAGTCATTCATGTGCAAACCTGCGCCATTTTTTCCGAGTTTGTGACGAAGATCTTCTTGTTCTTCTTGTTCTTCTTCTTCTTTTCTGGGCATGTACTCTTCTTCTAGATATTTTTCTTCTAAAGGAGATTTCTTCCTCTTCCTATTCTTCTCCTCATTCCTCGTCTTCCTCTAGGCATGTCCACTTCTAGGTTTTTCTTTTAAACAAGCCTTCTCTTTCCTCCTCTTCTTCTAGGCATGTCCTATTTTTTCTTCTAAACGAAATTTCTTCTTCTTCTTCTTCTTCTTCTTCTTCTTCTTCACATACCCACTTATTCTAGTTTTTTTTTTCTTTTAAACGAGCCTTTTACTTCTTTCTCTTCTTCTTTTTCTTTCTCTTCTTTTTCTCCTCCTTGCTTCTCTTCTTCTAGACATGTCCCCTTCTTCTAGTCTTTTTTCCTTCTAAACGAGATTTCTTCTTCTTTTTCTTCATCTTTTTCTTGTCCTTCCTCCTCTTCTTTTGTCATGTGTACTTCTTGTAGTTTTTTTTCTTCTAAACGAGCCTTCTTCCATTTTTCTTCTTTTTCATTTTCTTCTTCTTCATCGTCTTTATTTTCTTTATCTCCTTCTTCTAAGTATGTCCTCTTCAATTTTTTTATTCCCAACACGTCTTCTTCTTATTGTTGTTACTGTTGTTGTTGTTGTTTTTGTTCTTCTTTTTCTTCTCTCTCCTTTTCTTCTAGACATGTACTCTTCTTTTTTTTTTCTTCCAAGCGAGCTTTCATCATCTTGTTTTTCCTCCTCTTCTTCTAGGCATGTCCTCTTCTAGTTATTTTCTTCTAAACGAACTTTCTCCTTCTCCTCCTCCTCCTCCTCCTCCTCCTTCTTCTTCTTCTTTTTCTTCTAGTAAAGGTCTTCGTCTTCTGGCGGCTTCTTTTTCTCGCCATATCTTCTTTTTCATCCTCCTCTTCCAGGCATGTCTTCTCTTTTTCTTCTTGTTCTAAACGAGTCTGTTCGTTCTTCTTCATCGTTATATCTTCTTCTGTTCTTTTTCTTTTTTCAGTCGGGTCTCCTACATTTTCTCCTTCTCCTGGCCGCCTCTTCTTTTTCATATTCATCTTTCATTTTCTTCTTCTTCTAGTCATTATCTTCTTCTTTATCATCATCATCTTCTTCTAGCTGTGCCTTTTCTTCTTCAGTCAACTTCTTCTTCGCCTTCTTCTTCTTCTTCTTTTTATTCTACTTCTTCTTCTTCTTCTAGCTGTGCCTTTTCTTCTTCAGACAACTTCTTCTTCGCCTTCTTCTTCTTCTTCTTTTTATTCTTCTTCTTCTTCTTCTTCTAGCTGTGCCTTTTCTTCTTCAGACAACTTCTTCTTCGCCTTCTAGTCCTGCCTTCTTCTTCTTCTTCTTCTAGCTGTGTCTTTTCTTCTTCAGACAACTTCTCCTTCACTTTCTATCCTGCCTTCTTCTTCTTCTTCTTCTTCTTCTTCTTCTTCTTCTTCTTCTTCTTCTTCTTCTTCTAGCTGTGCCTTTTCTTCTTCTGACAACTTCTTCTTCACCTTCTAGTCCTGCCTTCTTCTTCTTCCTCTTCTCCTTCTAGCTGTGCTTTTTTCTTCTTCAGACAACTTCTTCTTCACCTTCTACTCCTACCTTATTCTTCTTTTTCTTCTTCATCTTCCTCTTCTTCTAGCTGTGCATTTTCTTCTTCCGACAACTTCTTCACCTTCTAGTCCAGCCTTCTTCTTCTTCTTCTTCTTTTTTCTTCTTCTTCTTCTTCTTCTTCTTCTTCTTCTTCTTCTTCTTCTTCTTCTAGCTGTGCCTTTTCTTCTTCAGACAACTTCTTCTTCACCTTCTAGTCCTGCTTTCGTCTTCTTCAACTTCTTCTAGCAGTGCCTTTTCTTCTTCAGAAAATTTCTTCTCCTTCTAGTTCAGCCTTCTTCTTCTTCTAACTGTGGCTTTTCTTCTTCATACAACTTCTTCTTCACCTTCTAGTCCTGCCTTCTTCTTCTTCTTTTTCTTTTTCTTCTTCTTCTTCTTTATTATCTACTTCTTCTAGCTGTGCCTTTTCTTCTTCAGACAACCTCTTCTTCACATTCTAGTCCAGCCTTCTTCTTCTTCTAGCTGTGCCTTTTCTTCTTCAGACAACTTCTTCACCTTCTAGTCCAGCCTTCTTCTTCTTCTTTATTATCTTCTTCTTCTAGCTGTGCCTTTTCTTCTTCAGACAACTTCTTCACCTTCTAGTCCAGCCTTCTTCTTCTTCTTTATTATCTTCTTCTTCTAGCTGTGCCTTTTCTTCTTCAGACAACTTCTTCACCTTCTAGTCCAGCCTTCTTCTTCTTCTTTATTATCTTCTTCTTCTAGCTGTGCCTTTTCTTCTTCTGACAACTTCTTCTTCACATTCTAGTCCTGCCTTCTTCTTCTTCTTCTTCATCTTCATCTTCTTCTTCTAGCTGTTCTTCTTCTTCAGACAACTTCTTCTTCCCCGTCTAGTCCTGCCTTCTTCTTCTTCTTCTTCTTCTTCTTCTTCTTCTTCTTCTTCTTCTTCTTCTTCTAGCTGTGCCTTTTCTTCTTTTGACAACCCCTTCTTCACCTTCTAGTCCTGCCTTCTTCTTCTTCTTCTTCTTCTTCTTCTTCTTCTTCTTCTTCTAGCTGTGCTTTTCTTCTTCAGGCAACTTCTTCTTCACCTTCAAATCCTGCCTTCTTCTTGTTGTTCTTCTTCTTCTAGCTGTGCCTTTTCTTCTTCAGACAACTTCTTCTTCACCTTCTTGTCCTGCCTTCTTCTTGTTCTTGTTCTTCTTCTTCTTCTTCTAATCATGTCATTGTCTGTTATTAGTCGCATTTACTTCTTTTTCTCCTTTTGCTACTGGTCGCTTCTTCTTCTTCTTTATCATCATCATCATACGAGCACCGAAGTTAAGAAACATCGAGCTTGGTCATTACCTAGATGGCTGTCATCATGGGAATACCAGGCGCCATAATCTTGGATGTACGGGTGGGTTAACAAATAAGAACTTGTAAATCGGAGAGACATCTTCTAATACTAGTCAGGTTCGTATATATTCACTTTCACTTCCTGGTAAAAGTTAGGAATCCAACTCGTCTCCCACCAGCTACGGGTTAATTAGCGGGATTTGTATCAGTTAAGCATTATTATGTCGAAAAACAAAATTAGAATCTAAATATATATATACCGTTTTAAATATCCTGTAAGAGATTGATAAGCCGTAAAAAAAGATCAATCTATCAACCAACTTTTTCCTTCTTTTTAGTTTTCGCCTTTCTTTCTTTTCTCACCATTCTTGCGTATTTTTTCTCCTGTTTTATTTTTTTTTGTTGTTGTTTTAATTTTTCTTTTATCTTCTTTTTTCTTATACGCGATTTCGTCTTTGTTAATTATTTAAATGGTTTTGTTCTTCTTATGGCGTTTCTTTTATATTTCATTCCTTCTTTCTTTATTCACTTTCTGTTTTTTTTTTCTTTTTCCTTCCTTTTTTATACAAATTCTTTTTTCTCTTTCCTTCCTTTCTTATACAAATTTAATTTTCTTTTTTCTTCATTTTATATACAAATTCTTTTTTCTTTTTCCTTCCTTTCTTATACAAATTCATTTTTCTTTTTCCTTCCTTTCTAATTCAAATTTCTTTTTCTTTTTTCTTCAGTTTTTATACAAATTCTTTTTTCTTTTTCCTTCCTTTCTTATACAAATTCATTTTTCTTTTTCCTTCCTTTCTAATTCAAATTTATTTTTCTTTTTTCTTCATTTTTTATACAAATTCATTTTTCTTTTTCCTTCCTAATACAAATTCATTTTTCTTTTTCTTCATTTTTTAGACAAATTCTTTTTTTTCCCTTCTTTTCTAATACAAATTAACTTTTTTTTTCTTTCAGTTTTTTCCTGTTTGGGAATTTTCTTTCTCTTCTTCCATGTTCTTCAATTCGTTTCCTTCGTCTCATTTTTCTTCTTTTTTTCACTTCCTTATTTCTTATATCTTTTCTCATCGCCAATTATATATGCCCCACATTCAATTTTCTCTCTCGTTTTCTTTCTCTCTCTCCCTTCCTATTATTTTCATCGTATATTTCTTCTTCGCCGTCTCGTCTCTCTTCAATTCGTCCATTTTTTTTATCATACTCTTTACTTTTAAGATTTCTCTTTCCTTTCTTCCTTATTTATTTTTGACGTTTTTCTTTGTATTTTTCACTTTTATTCTGTGTTGAATTTTTCTTCCAGTTCTGCGCACAAACCTTTATTTTTGTTTTTCTGCTCTTTTGTTTTAACTAATCTTCTTCCTTTTGTGTACGTTCCTTAACCTTCTTCTCCTTCTCCTTTTTGTTTCTTCTTCTTCTTCTTCTTATTCTTCTTCTTCTTCGTCTTCTTCTTCTACTACTACTACTACTACTACTACTACTACTACAACTACTACTACTACTTCATTTTCTATACTTTCCTTAACTTTCTTCTTCTTCTTCTTCTCCTTTTTGTTTCTTCTTCTTCTACTTCTTCTTCTTCTTCTACTACTACTACTACTACTACTACTTCATTTTCTATACGTTCCTTAACTTTCTTCTTCTTCTTCTTCTCCTTTTTGTTTCTTCTTCTTCTACTTCTTCTTCTTCTTCTTTTTTTCTTCTTCTATACGTTCCTTAACCTTCTTCTTCTTCTCCTTTTTATTTCTTGTTCTTGTTCTTCTTTTTCTTCTTCTTCATGCAGTTCATTTTCCAATAAGTTTTACATCATAATCACTTTTATTTTTTCAGAAATTTTATTATTCGACTATATCTCTTATCTTTTTTCAATAATTCCAAAACCTATCCCGTTCCTCCTCCCCCTAACTCCTCCTACCCCTCTTCTTCTACTTGATCTTCTCTTGCGTTTTTCCATCTTCTTCTATGCCTTTCTTTGGCGTCTTCTCTCATTCTAATAGTTATTTCTGTTTCTTCTTCTACGCATTTCTCCTTCCCCCTTCTTCTTTTTATGCATTTTTTATTTTTCCTCCTCCACTCCCCCCCCTCATCCTCCCCCTCATCCTCCCCCTCATCCTCCTCCCCTTCCTCTTCCTTCTTTTTCTTTCCTGTTCCCGTATTGTTTTCTTTTTTTCTATGAGTTTTTTCTTTCTTCTCTTTTTTGTTCTATGAGTTTTTCTACTTCTCTTCTTCTACGTATTTGTTTTTCTACTTTTATTTCTGTTTCTTCTTCTTCTTCTTCTTCTTCTTCTTCTATACGTTTCATAATCTTCTTCTTTTTGTTTCTATTTCTTCTTCTACTTCTTTTTCTATACGTTCCTTGACCTTCTTCTTCTTCTCCTTTTTGTTTCTTCTTTTTCTTCTTCTTCTTCTAAACGTTCCTTAACCTTCTTCTCCTTTTTGTTTCTATTTCTTCTTCTACTTGTTCTTTTTCTATACGTTCCTTCACCTTCTTCTTCTTCTTACTCTTCTTCTTACTCTTCTTCTTCTATACGTTCTTTAACCTTCTTCTTATTCTTTTTTCTTTCTATTTCTTCTTCTACTTTTTCTTTTCTATACGTTCCTTAACCTTCTCCTCCTCTTTTTTGTTTCTTTTTTTCTTTTTCTTTTTCTTCTTCTTGTATATTTTCTTTAACCTTCTTCTTCTCCTTTTTGTTTCTATTTTTTCTTCTCTTTCTTCGTCTTTTTCTATATGTTCCTTAATATTCTTCTTTTCCTTTTTGTTCCTATTTCTTATTCTTCTTCTACTTCTTTTTCTTCTTCTTCTTTCTCTACGTTTCTTAATCTTCTTCTCCTTTTTTGTTTGTATTTCTTCTCTTCTTCTATTTGTTTCTTTTGTTGTTTTTTTTTCCTCTCAGCTTCCTATTTCATACAACAGATTTCACTGTTTCTTATTGGTCCTATTTGTTCAGCAATTATTTCTTGCGTTCATAAAAAGTTTGTTGATTTATTCTTTAAAATTTTCCTTTTTCTTCTTTTGCTTTCTTTCATTTCAGTCTTGTTTCCTTTTTTTTTCTTTATATCTTTCCGAGACCTTTCATGTTTTCATATCATTCCCTATACTTCCAATTTTTATGTTCTCTCTTTTTTCTTTCGTCTCCTTATTTATTTTATTATTCACTTCTAGTCCATTTCATCCTTTCCTTTAACTTCTTCCGCCATTTTTATTTTTTTAGCCCCAATAAATAATCCGCCGACTGCAACGGCCACCGCTAGCTTCAGCCATTATAACTTGAAAGAACAATATAGTAAAATTGCTTGACTGAACTTACGCTTCATAAATATAATTTTTACAGAATAATTTGGGCTCATTATGTGGTCAGATCTTACGAGAGGTCAGTTGGAGCGAGAGGTCAGTCAGTGCTGGAGATAAAGACTGAATTGAGGAGGGCCAGTGGTGGTGCGGGAAGGAAGAGTGAGGAAGGAGGGGAACGAGTGTGTAGTGTTAGACTCTTTCAAATTTATTCGTAACGCAATAGAGATATTCAAGTGTTTATTTCTCGGCATTAGATTCCTAAAAAAAGAAGAACAAAAACCATAAAGAGAGTTTACAATAGGTGGCCAACATAGTCATTAATCGTTTTAAATATAGAATGATCGCCATTTTTTTTTTTTTGGCAAACTTTAACGACCCTAACGTTTTATTTGATATAAACTGACTCGCACAGAATCAAAATATGGGGTGTCGCTTTATATATTACCAAAATTTTATTTACTACATTACATATATCGAATCTGTCGACATGGTAAGTAAAACAAACTAAAAGCAGGCTAACACAGATATATATATATATATATATATATATATATATATATAAAGAAATGGACAAAGTCCGACAATTTTATTTATTAAAGACATTTTTATGTTTAACGTTCTTTTTATAGATACAAGTATTTAAGTAAATGCTTTGTTTATAATAAACAGTATTAAATAACATTTACCGGCCTGAATGTCCGAGAAATTTTCATAGAAAATATTCGTCCTTTGACAGGATTCGAACCTGCATCCTATACGGAACCGTCATTTAACTTGACGTGCCTAACCGTTCGGCCACAAAGGATCGTTCGGTTGGCAAGGTCAAATTTATTGCTTATAAACTTCAATCTTCCATGAGTCTCGTACATTCATAACTGCTCATGGCGTATCAAATGTAAACAAATGACGTCATACATTAAGAAATGGACAAAGTCCAACAATTTATTTATTAAAGACATTTTTATGTTTAACGTTCTTTTTATAGATACAAGTATTTAAGTAAATGCCAACCGAACGATCCTTTGTGGCCGAGCGGTTAGGCACGCCGGGATAAATGGCGGTTCCGTATAGGATGCAGGTTCGAATCCTGTCAACATGATCGTATTGTGAAACGGAACGCTGATCTTAAAAAAATTCAGTTATTCTGTTTTGATTAGTCTTATGTCTATCGTCTTTTCATGTTGACTTGAATATCGTCTAAATTTAATTATGTTTTAAAAACTATGTCCTGAAGAAGGTCTACTAGACCGAAATGTCTGACGTCGACATTGAAACAACATTAAAACAGCAGACTTGCATATTCGGATTTTTGTTTTTCCATATTTTTCTTCATATATATATATATATATATATATATATATATATATATATATATATATATATATATTAAACAACAAAATTTATAATGTGCATAGACATTAACATTTATGTTTGTTTGTGAACGTAAAGAGTTTGTATTTTGGTGAATGTTCATACGTACGTGTATGTGTGTATAATGTTCATGGCGTCTCCCACAAATGGGAATATGCAATCTTCTGCAAGATCTTACATTGTAGATGTGTTCGCTGAAAACGAAGAAATGAAAAAGAGTATGAGGCAATAAATCGCCCAGTATATATAGTGTAAGTTGTGCGGCCCCTAGTGAATAATTAGGAAATTAAGGTGGAGTTAACTCCGACAAGGGCGGTTCCATACAATGTGGGAGGCGTGGCGGATTTTATTCGTGAAGGTTACAAGTGTTAGTACTAAAGAGTATAGTTCGCGTGAAAATGGAAAAAAAAATACGATAAAATCTGTGAGAAGCTTCCGTCGTGTCATCCGTAAGAAAGTGGGTGTATTTTTGTTGTCCAGGTTTTGTCAACCAGTAATGATTTCTGAGTGGTCTTCTAGTAAATTATACAGTTAGTATGAATTATAGTTTCTTTTTTAAATCTAGTATTAATTATATGTTTATAAGAAGCTAGTGTGACGGCCCAGAAACTCAGAATACTCAAAAGGGAACAATGTAGAATAGAAAAAAAAATATTTAGTATTTTTAGCAGTATTTTAGATACGTCATTATGCGTATGGACAGTTTCAGTCAGATTTTTTTTGGAATAAACTGTTTAATAATAAAATAAAAAGAAAGGAAATTCGTGGTTTTCGTTCGGAATTGAAAATAATCGCTATCCAGGCAATTTCTGTAGCGAAAATTAAAGCTGAAAAAAAAAAAATCTGGCATATGATTCCGCATTTGGAAATTATAATTTTCAATCTTAAAGACGATTTTATTTTGAATATGAACTAAAGTGAATTAATTCGAATAAATTTCCAGCTTTTCCTTTAATAGTACGTGATGAGATATGAATAAAATGTCGAATTTCACATTATACTCTCTCTCAATATGAGTGAACGAAATAAAAAGTTGTGACTTAATAAGCTATCTACGGATGTTATCAAAAGTTCCGCATATTAAAATTTGTTTAAAAAAAAATTCCAATATTGATTTTTCTCCAGGCCATATTGGTTCGTGTCTCTTCACAGCTTCCTGACATTTTTATTTTGCTTTCAGCAATAGACGCGACTTTATGTCTCCTTTTTGTCTTTGTAGTTCTTGTTCATCTGTCGCAGTGCTAAAACATTTCAAGAACGAAGGGCATAGTGGATAAAAGCGTTGGTTGATTGATCCAAAAATAACTCGACCCAAACATCTGTGAGTTCAACCCCTGGCCACAGCACAGGCGTACAGACAGAGAGAGAGAGAGAGAGAGAGAACAAAAACTTGGAGAGTTGATTTATCAAGCGTCATTAACTAAAAGCACGGAAAGGCATGTAGAATTAGAACAAACTGCCCACGTGGCTCAAAATTCCAGCATATATCACCGGAAGAAGGCCGGGGCGTACAACGACCGGAATGTTGTGAATATGTCAATAAATATGAGGGCAACAAGTCGAACAATGTAAATAGTATAAATTGTTACAATACCACATCTCAGAAATAGACAGATACTGAAGAAGGTCGGAGCGTACAACGGCCGAAACGTCGGGAATATGACAGTAAAGATGAGGACAGCAGTCTGAACGATGTAAATAGTTCAAATATTTACAATACCACATCTCAGAAATATAGAAATGTCCTGAAGAAGGTCTGAGCGCACAACGGTCGAAACGACGTGAATATGACAATAAAGATGAGGACAGCAGTCTGAACGATGTAAATAGTTCAAATACTTATAATAACACATCTCAGAAATATAGAAATGTCCTGAAGAAGGTATGAGCGTACAATGGTCGAAACGACGTGAATATGACAATAAAGACAGCAGTCTGAACGATGTAAATAGTTCAAATATTTACAATACCACATCTCAGAAATATAGAAATGTCCTGAAGAAGGTCTGAGCGCACAACGGTCGAAACGACGTGAATATGACAATAAAGATGAGGACAGCAGTCTGAACGATGTAAATAGTTCAAATATTTACAATACCACATCTCAGAAATATAGAAATGTGCTGAAGAAGGTCTGAGCGTACAACGGTCGAAACGACGTGAATATGACAATAAAGATGAGGACAGTAGTCTGAACGATGTAAATAGTTCAAATACTTATAATACCACATCTCAGAAATATAGAAATGTCCTGAAGAAGGTCTGAGCGTACAATGGTCGAAACGACTTAAATATGACAATAAAGATGAGGACAGCCGTCTGGAAGATGTAAATGGTGTAAATAGTTCTAATACGACATCTCCGAAATATAGACAGATCGTGAAGAAGGTCGGAGCTTACAACGGCCGAAACGTCGTGAATATGTTAAAAAAAATAGTGTATAACTCGAATAATACCAAACAACAACGTGTTATGAATTCGGCTGGAATTCGAATCTCCGAATCCTCAAACCGAGCCGCTATTCATTACTCCACCGGAAAGTTTAAAATTGTATTTCTTTTTTGAAGATTGAAGGAAATTTATTGTTTCTTGGTTGTTATTTATTTATTTATTTATTTTCAAATCAGTTAAATTTTGCTTTTGGTTGAACGAATTAAATATCGGTTTAATTCACAGCAATTTCTTTTATTCTCGAATTTTTTCCTGGTCACAAACGTAATATTACTTTTTTTCTCTTTATATTTGGTTCCTCAAATTCGTTTAAACAAGTTTTGTTCAATATGACCCTTTTACTTTGACTTTTAATTTTAATTTGTATGGTTAACCATTTATGATCTACTCGAAGTTCTGACATTTTAACGTATTTTAATACTTCAAGAAATATAGAAGGCAGACATACCGTTTCTCTGTTTAATATCCTGCTGGTAAGAAGAATTTCGTTTCGATAACTGGTAATAGGTCTTTTTCTTTCATGTACCGAGTTTCCATGAGTTCTTTAAAACAATGGCAACGATATTGAATAGGATATTTAAAAAATGAGGCACATGTATATTCTTGTATGTGTACAACATTATATTAGAGCAATAAAAGTAGACATATGAGAATGCTACTTAATTTTGGCCTTATCCTATAACTAAGCTATGCTTAGTAAATCACTATAAGGATATTAATAATATTTTAAAAATTAAAAAAATGTAAGCAAGTTAATACAATAAATAAAACTGTTAATTTAAAAGTTAAAGTTGAAAAAAAATTAAAGTAAAAATTTTATAATAAATTTAAAGGTATAAAAATGCAACTATGTAGTCCTTCCGACCGTCAGCCATGTTGAATTGGCCTTCTATAAATAGTCCAAATATTAAAGGCAAATATCGGTGGTTGTCTTGAATAAATGAAGAAGCTAACAGACATTCATTGTCGCAAACGATCCTCGGAGAAATCATAAAGAAGAAATGGAGTTTTTTTTTTTTTTCCTACACAAGATTTTATTTTGTTGTTGAAAGAGATTTTAATGTCTGCGACAGTAAGAAGATTATGTCAATTTAGAAAGAAAATGTGAGTGTGAATTGATTAAAAGCACAAAAAATGAGCTTCAATTATTTTACAGAATTAGCAAAGCCTTACAACCGTTGTCGTCTGTGGAGAAGGCTGGTTTCCAGAGACTTACAGACCCCCACTGTTGTTTATGGTCAATCGTGACATTTTTTTTTTTTTTTTTATAGTTTTTGGAAACATTATAGTAGGTTTCGTTTTTGCATCATTGTTAGTTTCTTGACATAATTTGGGATTGCTTTTTAATAATAGTAATAATAATAATAATAATAATAATAATAATAATAATAATAATAATAATGAGAAGAAGAAGAAGAATATCTCTGTAAATGTGTTTCAAAACTGCCCAACGGAAAATGTCATAATTCCATTTCTGACCTTAGGTCTCTGATCGGGACCGGAAAGAAGTTACTATACACCATAAATCAACGGAAATAATAATAATAATAATAATAATAATAATAATAATAATAATAATAATAATAATAATAATAATAAGGAATTTCAAATGGGCGTAGAGATGCAAGTACAGCACAATACACCGACTGAAACAGCAAAATACTTAAAAAAGAAAGCAAAGACGAATGCAACCGACCAGATACAGAAGCGATGGCAAGATAAACCGCTTCATGGCCAATACTCTGCCCGTACCAAACAAGATGACGTAGACAAAACCCGTACCCATCAGTGGCTACGTAGTGCAGGGTTGAAAGCGGAAACTGAAGGTTTTATCCTTGCTGCACAGGACCAATGCTTGCTAACTAGGAATTATCAAGCACATATACTAAAATATTGTGTCAACCCAAAATGCAGATTCTGTGATAAATATCCTGAAACGATTGATCATCTTGTATCAGGTTGCACGATATTGGCACCCACTGAATATAAAACCCGGCAGAACAGAGTAGGCCAATATCTGCACTGGAAAATCTGCAACTTCTAGGGGAAGGAAACTGAAAGAAAATGGTATGAACACCACCCAGACCCGGTTACGGAGATAGGACCTGTTACAATTCTATGAGACTACACAATACACACTGACAGAACAATCAAGGCCAACCGCCCAGATATTGTTATTAAAGACCACAATAAAAAAAAGTGCCTTCTTATTGATATGTCAGTCCCTGCTGACTGCAATGTATCTTTGAAGATATTCAAAAAGCTGTCAAAATACAAGGACCTTGAAAGAGAATTCTAAAAATGTGGCACATGGAAACATCAATAATCCCTGTTGTAGTTAGAGCCCTAGGATTGGTTGGAAAAGATTCCAGCAAACTAATTGAAGGGATTCCTGGAAGACTATGCCTCAAAAAGATACAAAAATTGTTCTGACAAGTACAGCCTACACTTTACGAAGGACTTTATGTATTATTTTTTATTTTTATTTTTTTTGTCAGTGGAAAGTGTCATGATGCCATTTCTAACCTGAGGTCTCTGGGCGTGACCTGGAAAGAAATGTGTAAACGCCAGAAATAAAAGAAAATAATAATAATAATAATAATAATAATACACAGACAGAACAATTAAAGTTAATCGCCTTGACATCGTGATTAGATCGTGATATCCATATTGATATACTAGCCCCTTTTGACTGCAATATATCTGTTGCAACCTAGGGAAGGTTACTGAATTGAGTTATCACAGGAAGTTTGGTAATAAACGATAATACTTAGGACAAGAACAACACATATAAGATTCGCCAACAGCGCGTATAAGTAGTCAACTGATAGAAATGAGACAAGTGACTTCTACAATGATTTTCCAACTGCAGGATATCTACCCCCCACTCAGTCAGATGTAGCACAAGACCGAATTTAATGTGGGGTATTCGAGCCCGTAAGCTCGACCAAAACTTCCCCGTAGACCCCGTATAACACTGGGTCGAGTAGCTGTTTCCTGAGACGAGAATCTGCCCTTCAACACAGCCTCGTCTAGGGATCCTCTCTGCCCAGAGGTAGATAGTCTGACCAGCACATCTGGAGACGAATCTCCAACTGCAGACTAACATAAGGTATTTACTATTGTATTTATGTGAATAGGGAAATATCCATTATCGACCGTAGGTATGCTAATACAGTATTTTTGAAGGTTTTCAAAATATTATCAAAATGCAAGGATATTGAAATTGCAATCTCAAAAATGTGGCGCATGAGGACATTAACACTTCCTGTTATAGTTGGAATCCTCAGATTGGTTGGGAAAGATTCTATTAGACTTACTGAAGGGATTCCTGGAAGCCCATGTCTTAAAGAAGTACAAAAAAATATTATCACAAGTACAGACCACACCTTACGAAAGGCGTTATCTATGTAAAACTAGCCGCATGGCCGGCTTGATTCTAAAATCGTGCGACTCATACAGCAATCGCTATCACTTGACTTAAAATATTTTTGCCCTTCCTTGCCTTTAAAGGAGTGCCCTTTGCCGTGCTGATGTTGCTACATGCCTTACTTCTTTCCTATCTCACATTATGAATTTTTTCTAAGCTCTATACTAAACATTAAATCTGTTACGAAAAAAGAACTAAACAAAATGAACACAAAACGATCAGCTTTAAAAAAGGACTCGTAACTGGAAAAACCGAATGAAAAAAAGAATGTTAACAACAAATACTTTTTCACACCCAACACATTTCTGCGGAATTAGAATCAACATTGAGTTTCAGATTTAAAATTTTCACACTTGTGACGGATGCAGCTATCAATATTTTTGCATGCTATCATGCTAGTTGACATTCGTGTCAGTCAGCTGTTGGCTCTCACGCTGGCCAAAAGAATCTTCCTGCCTATTCGTGGCAGCTACATGAAAACTGCCGTAGAAGCATGAAAAAATCTATTATTTCCGCTATCGATGAGAGTTGGGAAATGCAAAGTTGGTCTTGGCCGTTTCGCTAACTTGGAGCATGTGAATGTAAATTTTGGTGCAAATCCGTCGAAAATTGCGGCCCTGCATTCGTTACACACACACACACACACACACACACACACACACACACACACACACACACACACACACACACACACACATCCTGCCTTTTATAGATAGAGAAGAATATATGCGATTTTTTTACAAAACTGCTCAGTGGAAAATGTTCTGATGCCATTTCTGACCTTAGGTCTCTGGCCTTGACTCGGAAAGAAATGAGTATACATCAGAAGCCAAAGGAAATAAAATAATAATAATAATAACAAACAAATTGATTGACTCTTCCAAAATTTTCAACGCTTGAGAGAAAAGCGTGATTTAAGAGAAGAAACAGGAAATAAAAACAGTGTGACAATGTTAAATAATATTTCGACAGTACACCTGTTTTCTTCAAATTCTATGTAGAAAAAAAATTCCAAGTGTAAAAATATGTAAATCTACAAAAACTGCAAGTCTTTGTACAAACGTTGCTTGTCTTGTAATAAAAAAGAAAAACGGACGTACTTGTAATCAACGCGCCAATGAAACGCCACCAGCGTGAAGGCATGCAACGGAAACGTGCTTAATATGATCTTGCTCATCTTGGAATTTTCTCTTAGCTGATTAATAATAATAATAATAATAATAATAATAATAATAATAATAATAGAGTAAATCAAACGAATGCTGATAATATTTAACATTCTTTCGTGATGATCTGAAAGATTGTCTAACTTTAGAAAACATCTTCTAGAAACATTTCAAAGCACTGAAGCACTCTCAACTCTTTTTAATGACGATTATAATTTTTTTTAGAATCAGCAATTTTTTTCCTTCTAGGCAATGGTCGGAATTAATTTAGAACATTTCCAGTTTTAATTAGTACATATTTTTTCTTTACTTTATTTATATCAAATATTGTCGGATGATTTGCGAAGATTAATTTAATTAAAAGTAAACAAATCTTCCTCGGAGATTATTATTTTACTATATATTCATAGGTCAATAATTGTTTACTGGTGTATATAAGCACAGACATCTTGGAGTAGAACGAAGGCGTCGCAAGTGGGGTGGGGGTCTGCTACACTAAATCTTCGAAACGCCTAATTTATTCTTGTTTGAGTGAATAGAATATTCTTCATTCTATCGTATGGAACTTTCTTTTTTTTTTAATTGTCCACATTTCAGGCATCAGTAACCAGAAAGGCTGTCAGAAAAATGCGAAACGTAGTGGAAAATCAAATCGAATATGATGGATAGAGAAGCGAGAGATTGAAAATGAAATTAATATTTTAAATATGGCCAAAGTAAAATTATATATACATACACCCGCACACACACACACACACACACACACACACACACACACATATATATATATATATATATATATATATATATATATATATATCGTAAAAACTCACGATGGTGAGGTGTCTTGCGATCGATTTCTCTTTCTCAGTTCATTTAATACATCTTCCTGTCTCTTTATATATATATATATATATATATATATATATATATATATATATATATGTATATATATATATATATATGAATATGTGTGTGTGTGTGTGAAAATATATAGAAAATAGGAAAGAATTCGTCAGTTAAATAATCCAAAGTTCTTTAGTATTTAAAAAACAGTGCTAGATACAAAATGTTTTAAAACATGAGAACACTTATGTAGCGATGGAATCATATATTTAAATATATATATATATATATATATATATATATATATATATATATATATATATATATGTATATATATATATAGAATTATTTATTTAAAAATATGATTCCAACACTCTACATAAGAGTTCTCATGTTTCAAACAAGAGCCACAAACTTCAATATAATTATTTGAATTTTGTATCGAGTACTATTTTTAAAAAATAATAACAAAAATACTAAAGAACTCTGTATTATTTACCTAACGAGTTCTTTCCTATTTTCTATATATTTTTCACTCACACACACACACACATATACACATATATATATATATATATATATATATATATATATATATATAATTTCCCTGACGAGCGCCTTAAGTGAAACCTGGGTAGGTTTGTCTGGCTCACTAGGTTTATCTAGGTCTGCTCTACGATTGTATTGAACTCTGTTTAATTATTTGTTTAATCGTGTCGGGTTTTTTTCTTTGGGCTTTAAACCTGTATCTGTGCGGTTTTCTTCGGCAGACTTTCATGTTTCTAGCTCTTTCTCTTTTTTAAACCTTTTTTCCTTCGAGATTGATTTGATTATTGGCAAATCAACAATTCGAAGGTTTTTCGAAACGACTATAGTTACCTATATATATATATATATATATATATATATATATATATATATATATATATATATATAATATTTTATCAAATAGACAAAACCATTTTACTCACTACAAAGATGCAACTTCGTTTCAGAGCATTTCATCTGCACTTCGACGGGTGAGAAACAAAAATGGTCATGAAAAATACTGCTTGTAGGCAAGCCGTGTGTAAAACAAAACTGCTATCAACACGCACTATTGTTTCACTCCGTTATTTTTTTCTTTATGTATATTTATTTCTTCTCAAAATAATGGAAAAAAGGAAGTGACGTTTCACACACGGCTTGCCTACACGCAGGATTATCCATAACAATTTTCGGTTCTCAACCGTCGAAGTGCAGGTGAAATGCACTGAAACAAAGTTGCATCTTTTAATGAGTGAAATGGTTTTGTCTATATGATAAAAATATAATAAATTATTATCGTTCGGTTAGAAAGGTCGATTTTACTGTTTTAAAACACAATTCTCCGTGATTTTCTCTCATACATTCCTATCAGCGCAATCCGTATTCAAATGACGTCAAGCATTATGAAGGCACGCCAGCCTATTTGACGGTTCCTTATAGGATACAGGTTCGATTCATGTCGGAGGACGCATATTTTCTATGAAAATTGCTCGGACATTCACGTCGGTAAATGTTGTCAAGAGTGTTTATTGGAAACAGAGCATTTACTTAAATATTTGTATCGATAAAAAGACCGTATAAACATAAAATATGTCTTAAAAAATAATTATCGGACTTTGTCCATTTCATAATATATATATATATATATATATGTGTGTGTGTGTGTGTGTGTGTGTGTGTGTGTGTGTGTAAAAATATAAAAGTGAACATAGAAGTCAACACTTAGAAGCAACAGTCTATTTCATGCTATATGCAATCATCAGGCCACTTGAAATCCTGGCTTATCACCCTGTAACTTTTTGTCTTTGGGGTTGGCAAAAGGAGCAAATCTACTATAAAAAAAACCCAAAAATAAACAGAAGACTTTGGAAGAACTTTAAGGGTAAATACACAAAGTTATGTCTTCCATACCACAAGATTTCTAAGTGATATCAGTTGACACAATTCCTGGGCGGCTTGAAAACCTGGAACCGAAATCTGGTGCCCATATCGAATTTTAAACAAAACCTTCTGCTCAACGTTATATAGATGCTAAATGGAATAGTTGACATTGGATCGGATTATTCAGCAATCGGAAAATAGTTGAACAGACGGTATCCTATAGCTTTTGTTGACAACAAATTTTAAGAGAAGATAACTTCTGAATTCAAAACTAGGAGGGGATTTTTTAAAGCCTTTAACCCCCAGGATTGGTGATGACGCTAAGACCGAAGACGTTTACTGAATGGGAAAGGAACTTGGAAATAAGTTACTGAGGTGGGAAAAGACAGTAAAAAGGAACGGAATTCAAGAATAATTCACTTGGATTGTAGTTGAAAGAAAGTAGCTTCAAAGGGCCGATCATGGACCCTCACTACTTCCTTTTTGCTCTAAACAAATTTTCACTCTACCATGTTCGCACCCCCAACCCCGGACAGTCACCAACTTATACAAAATCGTTACGTAGTAAATTCAACTTTTCATTTTATCCCTATACGATCACCGCAGTTAAGCACGGTCAGTATCTAGATGGGTGACCCATTGGAAATACCAGATCCTATCAGCTTAGATGTGCGGATGGCATGGTCGATAAAGGCTCTGAATTGTTAATCGGAGAGCCGAGTTCCAATTCCAGTTAGGTTCGTTAGATTCACACGCGCGAATACTCTTGGAGAATGTATAAATCCACCTATTCTCCCCTTCAACTATGTGTTAAATTAGTAAAACTTATATCACCCAATGATTATTATCTGCCCAAAAAGAAAGAAGGCTTACAATTTCTGGCTTCAAATAAACTGCAAAGGGTTGATAAGCCATAAAAAACGAACAAATCAACCTTCATCGCTAGAGTACTTTCATGTCTCTGGAAATATTTGGTGTCGTCCGAAATTCTCAGAAAGGTTTATATCCTGGAGTAACTACTTTTTTTTTCCTTTTTTTGTTGTTTTTTTTTTGTGGGGGGGTTCATTGTAGGTACTTCTTTTAATGATAACAATACAACCTGGCGAATGGTGAAAATTTTATTATTTTGACTAAATATCCTAATGACTTTTTTCTGTTGCAGTGTTATTGTCCGGACATGGATACAAATGTTTATGAGAAAACCGTTGAAGAGAAAATAATTTATGAAGTACAAAAATTCAATAAAGCGATCAGAAAATTAATTAATATTCAGAATAAGATATGGTCAAATCATATCTTGAAATCGTAGTACTGACCATCGTGTAGCAGCAGCCATAACAGAAATTTTTAGATTATGTTTCGTGCAATTAGTCATTTGCATGTTAAAATATCCGGCGACATGGCCGAAAGATTAAAAGTATAAAGAAGCCATCTTATCAGAATTTAGATGCCGTTTTTCTCAAGATGTAGATGTCTTCTTGTTGAAATATCGTCGTCACGATTTAAAAATATTATTTAACGAATTTAAAAATAGAAGAATCTGCAATGTTATCGGTCCTGACCTAGTATCTCGACTTCAGTGTTAATTTCTTATAGCTGTAACTGTCCTGTACTTTTCTATAATTTTTTTTTCTTCTTCTTCTTCTTCTTCTTCTTCTTTTGCTTCGGCTCTTTGTTCGTCTTTTCCTTCTTTTTGCCATCTTTTTCTTCTGTTATTTTTTTCCGATGCTTCTTCTTCTTCTTCTTCTTCTTCTTCTTCTTCTTCTTCTTCTTCTTCGTTGTCGTCGTCGTCGTCTTTTTCTTCTTTATTATTGTCCTTTTTCTACTTTGTCTTCTTGTTTTTCATCTTGTTTTTCTACTTTTTTATTGTGCTTTTTCTTTTTCGTGTTCTTGTTTTTCTTTTTCTTTTCACTGTTTTCTTTTTGTCCTTTTTCTTCATCGTCTTCTCGCTTTTCTTCTTCTTTTTCTTTTTCTTCTCTTTATTGTCCGTTTTGTTTTTATTCATCATCTTCTGCTTATTTTTTCTTTTTCTTCCTTTTTGTCCTTCTTCTTCGTCTTCTCGTTTTTACTTCTTGCTTTCATTTATCTTCTTATTGTTATTTTTTTCTTCATCGACTTCTAGTACTTCTTCTTCTTCTTCTTCTACTGCTTCTTTCTCTTTTTCTTCTTCTTCATCTTCTGTTTCGTCTTTTTCTTCTTTTTTCATTGGACTTTTTTCTTCTTATTGTTTTTCTACTTCTTTTTCTTTTTCTTCTTTTATATTGTGTTTTTTTCTCCTTCTTCGTGTTCCCTTTTTTCGTCTTCTTTTTCTTCTTTTACTTGTCCTTTTTCTTTCTTCTTCTTCTTCTCCTTCCTTTTTTTTTTCTTCTTCTTCGTCTTTTTCTTCTTTTTTGTTGTCTTTTTCTTCTCCTTCGTGTTCTTGTGTTCCTTCTCCTTTTTCTTCTTTTAATTGTGCTTTTTCTTCTCCGCCTTCTAGTTTTCCTCTATTGCTTACTTTTCTTTTTCTTCTTCGATTTATTGTCTTTCTTCATACTTTTCTCGTTTTTTTCTTCTTTTATTTTTTCTTCTTTTTTATTGCTATTTTCTTCTTTTTCGTCTTGTTTTTCTTCTTTTTATTGTACTTCTTCATCTTCTTCTTCAATTTTTCTTTTGTCCTTCTTTATCTTCGTCTTCTTGTCTTTCTTCTTCTTTGTCAGCTTCTTCTTTTCCTTTTTCTTCTTTTTATTGTCCTTTTTCTTATTCGTCTTGTTTTCTTCTTTTACTTTTTCTTCTTTTGTCCTTCTTCTTCTTTTTCTTTTTCTTCTTTTATTGTTCTTCTTATTATTTTCTAGTTTTTCTTTTTCTTCTTCTTCCTCTTCTATTTCTGCTTCTTTTTCTTCTTCTTTTTTATTGTTTTTTTCTTCGTCGCTTTCTTGTTTTTCTTTAATTTATTCTTTTTCTTCTTTTTCTCCTACTACTTCTTCCTGATCTCTTCTTTTTCTTTTTCTTCTTTTCTTCTACTCTTTTTCTTTTTTTCTTCTATTTCGTCTTCTTCTTCTTCTTCTTCTTCTTCTTCTTCTTTCGATCATGGCCATTCATATCTTCCTGTTCCTTGTAGCTCAAAACCCTGTTCTACCTTCGATTTACTCAAGTCTATCCAGTATTTTATGCACTCATTCCTCTCTATCTTTTCCCCTCAATTTGTCTTGTGTCCTCGAAATCTCAACCTTTTCTTCTTGATTTTAAGTTTAAGTTTCATTTTTGTTTCCATTTTCTCTAAAATCTCGTCGTTGTTCACATATTCAGTCCATGTTATCCTCAGCATCCTTCTGTACAAACACATTTCTGTTGCTTCAGTCTCTTCTTCTTCCAGGTAATTAACCCGCACTCCCTGCCATATACGACAGATATCGCGTATCAGTTTACGACTCATTTTCTTGTTTCTAACGAAGTTTTTGCATTGCTTAATACGTTGCTTAGCTTTTGGAAAGCATATTTGGCTATCCGAATATGCCTTCGTTTTTCTGTTTCACATTTTCCCTCCTCTGTTAAAACACTGACTCAAAAATTTAAGAGCAACAACAATCGTCATATGCATCTTTAAGGTTTTTTTTTTCCTTTTTTTTTTTTTTTTGTATTGTCCTCTCTCCTGAATTAAGTTTTAGGCGTCTTCTTTAACCTTCACTTATTTCTTGCGCCATAGTGGCTTTATTGCCTTTTTGGGTGAAATTCTTAAAAGATATATGCCATTTCAACACTAACTCCCACAAAAGTAGTCGATTTGTTATCAAATTAGACTTATTGTATTTTGGGAGACGTCCACACGGCTTATTCCGAGACTGGCGAACCGATGGAAAATAAATGAAAAAAAAAAAAAAAGAAGTGCCCCGTGACCAAATTTGGGCGGGGAAAAAAGAGGAAAAATGTGAGTCATTTCTCCCTTTTATATGCTTCAGGGAGTGATTATCACTGGCCCAGCGGCAGCCTGACGTCATGCCTATTTTGGGTTGCGAAAATATAGGTGGCGTACTGAGTTTAACTTCCGCACGATCCTAGAGACTTACTCCGTGATGGAAATATTCTTTGAGAAAATTGATGAAGACAAAATAATTTCCGAAACACGAGAATTCAATAAAGCCATTAGAAATTTAGTTAAAATAAGAGGACTAATCATGGTCAAAATTAATCGAATACGACCGTTTAAATGTTCGGATCATATGGTCTACCAAAAACACACAATGATGTCTGCCAAATTCCAAGTTCTAACGTCGCAGGTTTGTTTGAATTGTATAAACAAGACTTAAAGAGAACTGGCTTATTTGAAGAGAGTAAAAAGAAATAAATAAAAGAAGACGAGAAACAGTGTAACATGAGATAGGGGAAAAAACGTGCCTTTAACACCAGTCAGTATGTAATTGGATATTTGCCGACTAATTCAATAAAGTATTTCGGTCTTGGAGTTCGCTTACTAAAAAGGTGAGAGGCGGCAAAACAAATCAAATGTCGTGGTTGGTAGAAAATTTCCCCTCGATATTCTAAAGTACTGAAAGCAAAGAGTGGTTAAGTCAAATAGCTAATCCGATAACAAAATAAGACGATTAAATATGACATTTGCTATTATTTAATTACTGAGACGGAACGCGCAATTTCTTCTTTTTTTTTTTGTTAGAAATTTGCATACAGCCAAATTAATATACATCGAAACTTTTGAATAGGAATTATCATCATTATATACCTTGCTATTTATACCATCATGCACGACATCGTTTTTAGACTCACAGCGTTTCGGCCGTTATATCGAACACCGGCCTTCCTCATGGATATATCGTCGTACTTAGTAAACCTACTGATGATTTTGAACTAAAAATTATAGTAAAAAGTTGAGTGAAAACATCTATGTTTCCCCAGCAGAGTAGATATATTTCTTCACTTTTTTTTTTTAACAGTGGTGTTCACCTTGGACAAGACACAAGAGTCACTAGGTGTTGGAGTGTAAGAAGCACAGGTAATGCAGATATGTGTGTATCACAACCAAAGAGATTCAAATTATTGTACATTTCAGATTGGGACAAATCTTACACCAAGCAAACTTGTACATGTCTTTATGGCAACATACTTGCTATATAACTTTTCGTTTTAATAAACAAAGAAAACGTTTGTTTTATTTACTGGTCGTATTTCGAACTACCAGCCTTACAACCCTATGACGTTGTCACACCGGTCCTGTATGACTAACTATTTCATATAGGAACAATTTTTACACCAAGGACATTGTATATGTCTTTCTGGTTACATGTTTGCTATAATACTGTTTTCGTTTTAATACACAAAGAAATGGTTTATTTACTGGTCGTATCTCGAACTACCAGCCTTACAACCCTATGACGTTGTCACACCGGTCCTGTATGACTAACTATTTCATATAGGAACAATTTTTACACCAAGGACATTGTATATGTCTTTCTGGTTACATGTTTCCTATAATACTGTTTTCGTTTTAATACACAAAGAAATGGTTTATTTACTGGTCGTATCTCGAACTACCAGCCTTACAACCCTATGACGTTGTCACACCGGTCCTGTATGACTAACTATTTCATATAGGAACTATTTTTACACCAAGGACATTGTATATGTCTTTCTGGTTACATGTTTGCTATAATACTGTTTTCGTTTTAATACACAAAGAAATGGTTTATTTACTGGTCGTATCTCGAACTACCAGCCTTACAACCCTATGACGTTGTCACACCGGTTCCCGTATGATCACCTGTTTTAGATACGTATAATTCTTACACCAAGAACACTTGTACATGTCTTTCTCGTTGCATGCTTGCTATAAAACTGTATTTGGTTTATTACACATTGTTTTGTGTTATTTACTGGTCGTACCCGGAAATACCAGGATTACAACCATATGGCATTGTAACACTGGTTCCCATTATAGAGATCGGGGAAAAAACCCTGCGTAGTCGGGTCTACAAGGCAGAGGGATTCGTGCTAAGAAGCTACTCGAGTGGGACTTACATATCTGCAAGTGAATACTAAGGGGATAAAGATGGTTTGCTACAATGTGCGTGTCGGGTTGTGTCTTAACCTTGACTGCTTTCATCTAAACATTCCCCATGGGAACAGCGACGGGGTAGAGGGTGGCTTTCGCCGTCTCGTCTGTTGACTAACACAAGTGCTTCATTTTAGCGTAGAACGTAATATCACAGGAAAATCTATTCCCGTGGAAGGAACGGAGAGATCGATTCAGAATTCCGAGAAGTTAAATGACAACTAAAGAAAGCCGGAGAATGCAATGGCCGAAACGTAGGCGAATAAAGACCAACACAGTTTCCTGCTTCCTGTCTCTTGTAGCTTTCAATCTGTTTTGTCTTTTTTTGTTATTTCCCCACACACTGTTCCGCCATACATTTGCTCAAGCACATCAACAATGTTACGCGGTGCCTTCTTCTGTCCCGCTTTCTCTCAATTTAGCCTGTGAGTATCAGATTTTCCAAGCCCTCCTTTCTTCATCCAAGTTTTCTTTTTAAAACCTTGTCGTTGCTCATATGTTTGGCCTATGGTATCCTCAGCATCTTTCTGTAGGACAACATTTCTGTTGCTTCATGTCTCTTCTTCATCTTTGAGTAGATTTTCCAGCATTACGTCGTATCTGTCGAACTATAGTTCGGCAGATACGACGTAACAGTTCAGTACACATTTCTTTGTTTGCGACGAAATTTTTCTGTCTCTTAATACCCTGCTTACCTTTTGAAATGCATTTTTGGCCATCCCAATACGTCTTCGCATCACAGTGTCGCAATTTCCGTCCTCTGTTAGAACACTTACACTCCAGATACAGTAGAATCCCTCATATCCGGAATCTCTCATATCCGGAATCCCTCATATCCGGACTGCGGATATGATTTTGATGTGTATATTTGAACTAGTTGGGTGAGGTGTAACTGATTTGAAATTTCTGTTTTTCAAGAAATTTACTTTGGATAATTGCTTATTGTTATTTCACTCTAATGGCTTGTATTAGTGCAAAAGATGATGAGAATAAGAGGAAAGGATGACAACGAGGCACATCTTCAATAAGATTTCAACGAGATGCATGATTGTGATGAAACCAGGACTGAAATTGAAAAAGCTATTGAAAAGGTTATCAGCTTTATGGAATGAAAGCCAGCATTCAACTATGACGATTGCAATAACGCACGTAGATTTAAAAAAAAAATTATTTCATTTCAAGAGCACTATTTGCATTATTCTGACTATTGTCCTCATCTTTGTCGCCATATTTATTACAACGTTTCGGCCCTTGTACGCTCCGGCCTTCTTCAGGTGGTTGGAATATCTAACTGAACCCTTTATTTCGCTCACTGGGGTAGATTGTTCTAGTTCCACATGCCATGTTTTAATGGATGTTATCTGCTGTTAATTCCCCTATCCAAGTTCTCCACAGCCTTAACAGGGGATTGGACTCGCACTCTTTGGGTCCTGTCACTGAATCTACCTAACGTCTTTATCCACGGGTTCTTAAGGACCTGAAGAAGGCCGAAGCATACAACGGCCGAAACGTTGTAACAAATATGGCGACAAAGATGAGGAAAATAGTCCGAATAATGTAAATAGTGTACTCATCTGAGAAATATAGACAGATACTGAAAGGCCGAAAAGTTCTAGTTCCACGTGCCATGCCAGTTATCAGATATCTCCTGTTAATTCCCCTCTCCAAGTTCCCCACTTCCTTAACCGAGTATTGAACTCACACTGTTTGGGTCCTGTCACTCACGGGCACATGGCACAGTGGATAAAGGCGTTAGTTAGATCCAGTGACAGGATGTAAATAGTGTACATAATACCTCATCTCAGATGATATAGACATTTCAAGAACAAAAGCAAAACGATATGCGGAAAAAAGTTGAGAATGACATTAGAAGAGAAAGAATCGTCATGCAACAACGATTAAAAAATCCTCGTTACATTATTTATTTTGCATCCGTGGCATAATTAATTCAATGAATTTTCATTAACATTACATAATTTATTTCTTTTTTCCTTAAAATCAATTCCATTATATTTCACTGACCATTAGATTATTTTGTTTACTATAAAACATTGAATATAAATGTTAAACCTGATTTCAGTTCTTTTATTTTAATCTAAATATAACCCCACATATCCGGACTTTGTAATCAATTCCTCATATATGGAAGGCCTTCTTAGTCCAGTTGTCAGGGATTCTACTGCATTTAAATTCCTGTACCTGCTTGATTTTAGTATCCCCGCTCTGTAATTTGCATTTTCGGCTCACCCTTTTGTTGATAATCATGTATTCTATCTTCTTGTTCTTCATGCTTATTCCTTTCCAATCTTTCTATTTTCTTTTGCTAGCGATGATCTAAAACATAGCCCAAGGGGATCAAAACAGATAATCTAAACATTATAAGTTAATTTATGTATTAATTGTTCTTCAAGTCTCTTCTTCATCTATGAGGAATTTTTTTTCAGAATACGTAATTGTTCTATCTCTGTAACTCTGCTTCGGTTTTGGGGGGACATATTTGGCTCTCCGATCGCTTTTCCCATCTTCTGTTAGAACCCGTCCCAGATAGTTAGATTTTTTTTTGCTTTATTCGATTTTAATTCCTCCGATCCGAATTCAGAATCTTGTGGAAGGAAATGTGGAAATGTGTTTCGCAAGATGCCATGGCGACTCGCAAGAGACACGCGAATTAAAAGAAAATTAACCATAGTTTCTTCTTCTCTGTTCAGCGTCCCCTCTGGATATAGCCGACCATACATCCCGAAACGTTCTATCTCGTGTAGCTTTTAAAAGATTTTGCCCATTTTTAAGCCCCCTCCTCTTCCCGCCATCCATCAACAAAAAAAAAAGTCCGTCAAGTAAGTTGCTTGCTTCCTTCGCCTTCGTCTCTTGCTCCCAATATGCTTACCTTCATCATTGTGTCCGTGGAATTTCAGCTGTATTTTCCTGATTCTAGACAGAAATATTCTTTCTGTTGCCATTTTGTTTAAGACTTTCTTGATGTTGACTCGATTCGTCCATGGAATTTTGAGTACTGTTCCGTAGACCACATTTCTGCTGCTTCTTATTTCTTCGTCCTCTGGGGAAATTCACTGTTATATAAGAAGAATGCGACCACATAAAAATCTAACATTCATTCATTTCATGCCTGTCTATATGTCTGAGATGAGGTATTGTAACTATTTACACTATTTACATCGTTCCGACTGTTGTCCCCATCTTTATTTCCATATTCACGACATTTCGGTCGTTGTATAATCAGGCCTTCTTCAGGAGCTGTCTATGGTTCTGAGATGAGGTATTGTAACTATTTACACTATTTACATAGTTCCGACTGTTGTCCTCGTCATTATTTCCATATTCACGATCTTTCGGTCGTGGTATGCACCGGCCTTCTACAAGAGCGGTCTATATTTCTTAAATAAGGTATTGTAAACTATTTTACTATTTACATTATTCTGACTGTTTTTCTCATCTTTTTTTTTCCATATTCACGATATCTCGGTCATTGTATGCCACGGTGTTCTTCAAGAGCGGTCTATATTTCTGAGATGAGGTATTACAACTATTTACATTATTCTGACTGTTACTCTCATCTTTTTTTTTCCATAATCGCATCTCGGTCGCTGTATGCCCCAGTCTTCTTCAAGAGCGGTCTATATTTCTGAGATGAGGCATTGTAACTATTTACACTATTTACATCGTGCGGACTGTTGTCCTCATCTTTACGTCCATATTCACGACTTTTCGGCCGTTGTACGATCCAACCTTCTTCGTGTGATTGGAATTTTGAACTGAACCCTTTATTTTATGCTCCGGGGTAGATTGTTCTAGTTTTACGTGCCATGCCTCGCCAGGGTGTCTCGGCTGTCTCCTTCAACTCTCCATGTTTTTGTTCAACATTGCCCTAACCAGGTATTGAACTAAAGAAGGCCGGAGCGTACAACGGCCGAAACGTCGTGAATATAGCAATGAAGATGAGGACACGAGTCCGAACAATGTAAATAATATCATTTCCTTGTTACTAACAATATTCCTCCGTTTCTCAGCACCTTGTTCACTGAATTGCCTCTTTCGCTTGTCTAATGCGTGTTCGAATCTCGGTGTCACGGTTTCTTTTTGATGTTAAAACAGATGTTTGAACTTATGCAGCTCAAGTCATTCTCTGTCCACATTAAATTTCTAAATAAAATCCAGCATAAAGATAGGATCTTGATAGACTATTTCTAACAAAGATCACAGATCAAGTTAACATTTTCAAGTTAACAAGCATGACCAAATGACTGATGAGTAAAGGAATTATGCAAACCAGAATATGAACCACAATGTTTTACATGCGGGGTCTTTTCAGCTTGAATTTGGACTACAGTTTCATCGCATTTAGTATTATATAATCACTTTCGAAGATCAGTTTTGAAAAAAAGGTTTTGATTAGTTTGGTTTATTTTATTTTACGACATATTAACCTCACTGGGTTATTTAATGCCGACAAGATTCTTAAAATAAATTCCTATGTATAAGAATATTTATTCTTTGTAAGAAATAAGTTTGTAGAACAGTTTCCTTGACGTATTTTTGTAAAGAGGGTTTTTGTCGAAAGTGAAATATATTGTTGATAATACTTTTTTTTTTCAAAAAGTATTGCTAGTGATATTTTTAACGTTTTGCTGATAATTTTTTTTTCCAAAATTAGGATAAAAGGCTTAGAAAATTTGAAACGCATAAGGCAGACTGAGGGAAAGACGGACAGAGGAATGCAGTACATCAACCCTGCGTAATGGATGGCAAGATAGGTCTTAGGAGAGATAACAAAAAGATAAAATTTATTAAGACCAACAAATGAGAGGAAATTGTGGAGAGCCATAATCAGCCAAATCCTGATGGAACACAGCAAGTAGAAGAAGTGAGAGAGCAAACACTCTTGCCCTTTTATTCTTTTTTTGTATTCACTGAAGTCATTCTTCGTCCACATTAAATGTCTAAATAAAATCCAGATCTTGATAGACTATTTCTAACAATGATACAAACTCAGATCAAATGACTGTTGGGTAAAGATTATGCAAACCAGAGGATGAACCACAATGTTTTACATGTGGGGTCTGATCTGTTTGAATGTGAACTACAGTTTCATATCAGTTAGCATTATATAACCGCTTTCTAAGATCAATTGTGAAAAATGGCTTTGAGTGGTTTGGTTTATTTTGTTTTACGGCATATTATACACATTGGGTGATTTAATGTCGGCAAGTTTCTTAGGATAGGTTCATATGAATAGAATATTTATTCTTAGCTTGAAATCAGTTAACAGATCACATCTCATTGACGTATTTTTGTAAAGAGGTTTTTTTTTGTCGACAGTCAAATGTATTGATGTTAATATTTCTTTTCAAAAATGTATCGCTATTATTTTTACTATAAAAAATAAAAATTTATACTTTCATAGTTTCTTGAGCTCAGCTTGTCCATATTTGAGAACTAAACAGCTGGAAAAATCAGAAAATAAAATATGGTTCTACGCTCCTCAAAACCTACTGAACAAAGGCCTTGCTGCTGGATGTAGTTTATCGTTATACCCAGGACGATCAATGTTCACCAGCAGAATGCTACTTTAATTAAAAGGAAAAGCAATTTACTGAGGCGAGTATATTTATATAGAAAGTGCTTTGATAGCTAGATAAGCCACGGTAAGTTTGCGTACAGGTTCTTAAAACGTTCAACTTTCCTAAGAAGATCTGTTATCACAATGGGGGATATTTAGTAATAAAGATGATGGAAGCAAAAAGAAAAGCATTGGCAAAATGAATTAGATCGCTTAGACTGTATACATAGATATGTCTTAGAAAAGAAAATTAAATTTAAAATACCAGCGTTCCCACATCTTCAGCGTTTCCTATCGCTATATAATTTTAACCCAGATTCGCGTTTAATATCTGCACCTCCATCAAAATTATAATTCCATCAGCAAAATAATTACTTTAGCGCGATGAAGTCTTTTTGAGGAAGAAACCCGTAATAACGATCTTTCTACAATTTGTCATTCATTCGGATCAAATTGTTCTGATATATTAAAAATAATATATATATATATATATATATATATATATATATATATATATATATATATATATATATATATATTCATGAATCATTCATACAAAAAGACAAATACAGAGGTTAATGAATTAAATGGCGGGAATACATATTTTTTTGTATGAATGATTCAATAATGTATAAATTATAATTGCACCTATAATTGAAAGTGTATATTAAAAAGAAGAGACGTACCACAAACGTTTTTGTTTAATATTATGCTTTATTTAACATAATGGAAAATAAAGCATAATATTTCTTTTAAAAAAATCAACATTACAAACGAAACAGTTGCGGTATCGTTCTTCTTTTTAATATATATATATATATATATATATATATATATATATATATATATATATATATATAACTGTATAAGTTGTTTCAAAACAAGAGCCGAAAACTTCAATATAATTATTTGAATTAAATGGAATTAAAGCTCTGTTCCATCTTCAAGCCAAATTTCTTTGGAATAACTTATTTCTGAAATTTCAGAAATAAGTTATTTTAAAACAATTTCGCTTTAAGATGGAACAGAGCTTTAATTCCATTTAATTCAAATAATTATATTGAAGTTTTCGGCTCTTGTTTTGAAACATGAGACCTCTTATGTAGCGTGTTGGAATCATATTTTTAAATAAATAATTATATTTATGCTCTACTTTTGTATCGAGGACTTTTCAAAAAAATAATAACAAAAGTACTAAAGAACTTTGGATTATTTACCGAACCAGTTCTTCCCTATTTTCTATATATTTTCACACACACACACACACACACTAACACACACACACACACACACATATATATATATATATATATATATATATATATATATATATATATATATACTAGTTTAACCATCCTCAAAAAGTAAAGGACAGCTCCAGGAAAAAAAAAAAAATCTAAAACACATGTCAATTCTGCATTTAATCGCCTTCGAAGCAGTCCTCTTCTCAAGTCACACATTTTATCAAGAGTCGTTTCTTTCAATTGTAATTTTATTTTGGTGGTTAGTCACGAAGTGGGGTATGTCTAGAATATGATAATTGTCGGACCTATTTTTTTTAATTATTCACCAGGATGGTACTAGTACGCAGGGGCGGGTACAGGGAGTGAAAATGAGTGAAAAGACTGGGTATAGGGGGGTTGGATTGAGGAAACGATAAAAAATGAACGGTGTTCAAGACAACAGAAGTTGGCGATTGAAATTGCACTTTTTGAAGACTGGTAACAAAGAAAAGAACACTGAGTTGTTAAGTGACATCAGTCCTTCTTTACAGCAGCGAATGTTGGACGATTTCCTCAAAGATGAAGATAAGACTCGAGAGGACGTAGATGTGGTTCTACGGAAGGATGCTAAGCATACCATGGACAGAAGTGTGAACAACAATGAGGTCTTAGAGAGGATACAAATAAGGAAGATGTTTATACTTGATATCAGGAAGATGCGGCAGAAGTTTCAGGGACAATTGGAAGGAAGGAGAGCCTGCAGAATCTGATATTCACTGGTCGAATAGAGACAAGGTGGGCTTGAGAATGTGGATGACAGAAAGTGGTTTGGGCAGGAAGTTCTAAAAGAATACTGGACATAGAAAGAAAAGACGATTTTAAAAGCATGCTTATTTTGCGTTTTTTTTTTTTTAATTATCACCGAGGAACCCAAATTACTTCCAGAGTGTATCTCTAAAGATATTATGCATGTTTTTAGTAAAAAAAAGATAAGAATACTGAGTAACATCTGTTCTTTACGGCAGAGAATGGTGGACAGTCTCCTGAAAAATGAAGAAGAGACCCGAGGCGACAGAGATGTGGTTCTACAGAACTATTCTAAGGATATCATGGACCGAGCGTGTGGGCAACGATGAGATCTTAGAGATGTTTCAAACAAGAAAGAGTCTTATACTTAATATCAGGAAGAGGCAGGTGAAGTTTCTGGGACACATTATAAGGAAGGAGGGCTTGGAGATTCTGATACTCACAGGTCGAATAGAAGGAAAACAACACATTCAATCGAGAATATGTGGTCAATTTGCGAGGAACATCTTCGTGAAATGGACATACGAAGTGCTAACATGTGCACTTGAGCAAGTGGACGACAGAACGTGCTCTGGGGGAGATGTAAGAGGACAGGAACTTGTTAATAGCTGCAAGGAACAGAGGGAGATGGAGAGCCATGGTCGCCTAAGTCCTGAAAGGACATGGCACATAAAAAGAAAAGAAAGTTTTTATTGTCTTCTTAAGGGTCGTAAATTTACTTACACTGTCTACCACCCACCAGTTTTACTGCTATCTAACCCCTAGCTGTGTTGATGGCTGAAATTGAAAATAAAACTGCAAGCCCTCCTAGAACGGGTGGTAGAAGAAAGCCAGAGGGAAGGACTAACTGTCAACTATTAGGTTGGTGCAAAAATAATGTCGGTTTTTGACGTTAAAAAATACGTCAAAAACCGACATTATTTTTGCACCAACCTAATACAAGAAAAAAAAAATGGTGTAAAAAGAAAAAATGCCAGAAAGGCCGGTTACGAATTTTCTGTCCTTTCTAGGTCATAATAATTTCTTCTTTTTATCTTTCTTCAAAAAGTCTATTTTGCCATTCATTTACTCAAACCTGTTAGGTAGGGGTTATGCATTGCTTTCTTCTGTCCTTCTTGCCTTTGGTCTGTCCTCTGAGTGTCGAATTTTCTAAGCCCTCTTTCTTTAATATATACCTAAGAAATTCCGACTGTCACTTTCGGATCTTAAGTAGAAGTGTATACTCTGCTTACATTTTCACTAAAACTTCTTTAAAAATTACCAACAATATATTATTGAAGAAAAAAAAGATATTATTACCAGAAATACATTTGACCCTCGGCAAAAAACCCTCTTTACTAAAATACATCAATGAAACTTGATCTCCTACGAATTGATTTCTTACAAAGAATACATATTCTTTTCATACGAATCTATCCTAAACATGTTGTCGGCATTAAATAACCCATGGAGGTTGATATGCCGTAAAACAAAATAAACCAAACCAATCTAAACCAAAGAATACATACTCTATTCATACAAACCTATCCTAAAAATGTTGTGGGCATTAAATAACCCATTGAGGTTGATATGCCGTAAAACAAAATAAACCAAACCAATCTAAACGAAAGAATACATATTCTATTCATACGAATCTATTCTAAAAATGTTGTCGGCATTAAATAACCCATTGAGGTTGATATGCCGTAAAACAAAATAAACCAAACCAATCTTAACGAAAGAATACATATTCTATTCATACGAATCTATTCTAAAAATGTTGTCGGCATTAAATAACCCATTGAGGTTGATATGCCGTAAAACAAAATAAACCAAACCAATCTAAACCAAAGAATACATATTCTATTCATACGAATCTATCCTAAAAATGTTGTCGGCATTAAATAACCCATAGAGGTTGATATGCCGTAAAACAAAATAAACTAAACCAATCTAAACCAAAGAATACATACTCTATTCATACAAACCTATCCTAAAAATGTTGTCGGCATTAAATAACCCATTGAGGTTGATATGCCGTAAAACAAAATAAACCAAACCAATCTAAACGAAAGAATACATATTCTATTCATACGAATCTATTCTAAAAATGTTGTCGGCATTAAATAACCCATTGAGGTTGATATGCCGTAAAACAAAATAAACCAAACCAATCTAAACCAAAGAATACATATTCTTTTCATACGAATCTATCCTAAACATGTTGTCGGCATTAAATAACCCATGGAGGTTGATATGCCGTAAAACAAAATAAACCAAACCAATCTAAACCAAAGAATACATACTCTATTCATACAAACCTATCCTAAAAATGTTGTCGGCATTAAATAACCCATTGAGGTTGATATGCCGTAAAACAAAATAAACCAAACCAATCTAAACGAAAGAATACATATTCTATTCATACGAATCTATTCTAAAAATGTTGTCGGCATTAAATAACCCATTGAGGTTGATATGCCGTAAAACAAAATAAACCAAACCAATCTAAACCAAAGAATACATATTCTATTCATACGAATCTATCCTAAAAATGTTGTCGGCATTAAATAACCCATAGAGGTTGATATGCCGTAAAACAAAATAAACTAAACCAATCTAAACGAAAGAATACATATTCTATTCATACGAATCTATTCTAAAAATGTTGTCGGCATTAAATAACCCATTGAGGTTGATATGCCGTAAAACAAAATAAACTAAACCAATCTAAACGAAAGAATACATATTCTATTCATACGAATCTATCCTAAAAATGTTGTCGGCATTAAATAACCCATAGAGGTTGATATGCCGTAAAACAAAATAAACTAAACCAATCTAAACGAAAGAATACATATTCTATTCATACGAATCTATTCTAAAAATGTTGTCGGCATTAAATAACCCATTGAGGTTGATATGCCGTAAAACAAAATAAACTAAACCAATCTAAACGAAAGAATACATATTCTATTCATACGAATCTATCCTAAAAATGTTGTCGGCATTAAATAACCCATTGAGGTTGATATGCCGTAAAACAAAATAAACCAAACCAATCTAAACCAAAGAATACATATTCTATTCATACGAATCTATCCTAAAAATGTTGTGGGCATTAAATAACCCATTGAGGTTGATATGCCGTAAAACAAAATAAACTAAACCAATCTAAACGAAAGAATACATATTCTATTCATACGAATCTATCCTAAAAATGTTGTCGGCATTAAATACCCCATTGAGGTTGATATGCTATAAAACAAAATAAACTAAACCAATCTAAACCAAAGAATACATATTCTATTCATACGAATCTATCCTAAAAATGTTGTCGGCATTAAATAACCCATTGAGGTTGATATGCCGTAAAACAAAATAAACCAAACCAATCTAAACGAAAGAATACATATTCTATTCATACGAATCTATTCTAAAAATGTTGTCGGCATTAAATAACCCATTGAGGTTGATATGCCGTAAAACAAAATAAACCAAACCAATCTAAACCAAAGAATACATATTCTATTCATACAAACCTATCCTAAAAATGTTGTCGGCATTAAATAACCCATGGAGGTTGATATGCCGTAAAACAAAATAAACCAAACCAATCTAAACCAAAGAATACATATTCTATTCATACGAATCTATCCTAAAAATGTTGTGGGCATTAAATAACCCATTGAGATTGATATGCCGTAAAACAAAATAAACTAAACCAATCTAAACGAAAGAATACATATTCTATTCATACGAATCTATTCTAAAAATGTTGTCGGCATTAAATAACCCATTGAGGTTGATATGCTGTAAAACAAAATAAACTAAACCAATCTAAACGAAAGAATACATATTCTATTCATACGAATCTATCCTAAAAATGTTGTTGGCATTAAATAACCCATAGAGGTTGATATGCCGTAAAACAAAATAAACCAAACCAATCTAAACCAAAGAATACATATTCTATTCATACGAATCTATCCTAAAAATGTTGTCGGCATTAAATAACCCATTGAGGTTGATATGCCGTAAAACAAAATAAACTAAACCAATCTAAACGAAAGAATACATATTCTATTCATACGAATCTATTCTAAAAATGTTGTCGGCATTAAATAACCCATGGAGGTTGATATGCTGTTAAACAAAATAAATCAAACTAATCTAAACCAAAGAATACATATTCTTTTCATACGAACCTATTCTAAAATTCTTGTCGACATTAAATAACCCATCCAGGTGTTGACATGCCACAAAGTGAAATAAACCAAACCAAACGCTAAATTTTATTCATGAATTTTGATATCTTCAAGCTTGAGCTAGCTGTTGTCTTTTCTGCATAGCCTTACGAACTTAACCTCTTGTCCTTTCTTACGTTGATAGAACACCACGCAGTAAGCCTCTAGCTTGAGTGGCTCTTGGATCTTGTAGCTGTGAACATTAGTAAAAAAAAAAAAAAAGAAAAAGTAAAAAGGCATATGTTTTAAATGGAAATTATAATCAGACTTGTTAAGTTGAAACGACCATTGCGTCGAGTGGGCTGTCTGTGGCCTGGAGGCAGTTAAGTTAAAACGATGAATAAAGAGGAGTTCTGTAAGACTTAAACAAGTCTTTTTCATAACGTTTTAGAAAACTGCTGGCATCGTTTTTATTTAAAAATAATTATACTTGATGGTTTCATAATTGGTTTATGCTGACAACTTGTCACATAGAATCTAATTCTTGCTATTACCTTTCTACAATCTTGTTTATATTCAGACGAAGATGGGTAATTGAACGACAAATGAGAAAAAAATATCACACGTAACATGTTTAAACTCATCCACAAGTACATAGCCAGGCAGTGGTACGGTTTAACGTTCCAACTGTGCAGCACGCTGGGAACGCATCCCCAGGCCGATGATATCAAGAAGACACGTCCCTGACAAATCGAAAAGGGTAACACTTGAGCCCTACTATACGTGGCCATATGTACGCCCTTGTGCAAATTAATTGAAACAAAACAAATAACACCTTTATTATTTTCTTTTTTTTCGTCTATTTCCAATGAAACATGAAACAGTGCACATGTTAGTACTTCGTATGTCAATTACACAAAGTCGTTCCTTGCAGATTGACCACAGATTCTCAATTGGATTTAAATCAGGAGAGTTTCCGAGCTAGTCGATAGTAATTTGATTTGCTCATTGGTAAGGCTTTTCATTGTGTTCGTGTAGCGTTACAATTTCCATACGCTTCTTCGGAGTAATGTTCACAGCGCAAAATGGCCGTAGGACAACTAATCGAGATTCGAGACAATAACATATGGGCGTAATAAAAATATGATGCAATCACGGATGACGGAATATTTTTCAAGGCCAAACAAATTTAATCATAGATGCCGAAAATAGATTCATATTACTGCAGTAAAATCTAGAGTAAAAGATAAATCGATTCCACACTGTCACTCCAGGGGTTCTAAAACTGACCGTATGGCGAAAGAAGCAAACTAAAGCGGTGTAAAGTGTTTACATTATATATATATATATATATATATATATATATATATATATATATATATATATATATATATATATAGTCTTAAGATGTGCTATATTAATGGGATGAAGTGCTCGATATAAGAGCGTGTGTAAATATAAAAGTGAACATTGAAGTCAACATTTAGAGGCGAAAGGCTGTTTCATGCAAGACGCAATCTTCAGGCTTGACGATTGCGTCTAGCATGAAACAGTCTACTACTATATAGGAATCACACAACTACAGCAGATATCTGGGTCGTTCTGTCTCCCGACTGAGCCTGCGTCTGCGCACCCTGCTATCTCGATCCAGAGATCTGTTTCTTGATCACCTCGTACGAAGTTAACTCACCTGCGTCTGTTTCGGCAGGCCTGCCTATGTCTTTTCTATGCGCTGCATGTCTACGTTGACAGGTTCGTGACCCGACTGAATGCAGCAAATATCATTTCACCGACATGGGCCAGTTTATCTAGACGGGGTGTCGTCAGCCATTGGTGCAGGTATCCACATCATGGTCCCTGGTAGGCTGTCTATCCACAGACCACGATGGGTGGCGCTGCCATAGTTGGCTCACGTAAACGGTTTCTCATAATGCGCAGTAGCTGGGATGTATTCCTGTCACATCCATTGATGTGGCTAAAAAGGTCAAGGAATAACTCTTTGTCGGAATTCCCAGACCTTTTGATAACTGCATTTTCTAATGCGTTTCCGGGATATTTCCAACTGTGCTCACTATCTCTTTTACTACATTTGGTGGCAGGGTTTCGCTATATGGAGGTAGGTAGAGCATGGGGGTTGATTGGCATTTCGGGGGAGTCTTTGCTTGATGCCTTACTCGCTATACCGTGATTTTTTTTTGGAACGTTTAACCTGTTGCTCTTTCTAACATGTCGTGATTACCGATGTTATTTTGGCCCGCCAACATATATTGGACAACAGAAGGCAACACCATTCAATACGAAAAAAAAAAAAAGAATATATTGTCTCGTTTATTTTCATTAAAGAAAATACATCGGCATAAATAAGCAAAAGTGCACTTGACAAAGAATATATCTGCAGGGTAACGTAGAACTGCGCTTCTTAACGCATGGGTCGCGACCCCGAATGGGGTTACAAGGCGACATGCTGGATTGCGGAAATTAAATTGAATTTCAGTTCCTATGTTATTTCACAATATTTAACGTGAGGCGCCACGCAAGGGCTACGGTAATAAAAAGCGCGTGCAACAGCCCCGTTGCGACAGGTGCAGTGACAACGGATGTATATACAGTGTAGTCAGAGCCGCGAAAAATCTCCTAGGGAAAAATGGGGACATGAATAAAAAAAAAGCGCTGATTTAGAAGACGAGAAGAGATTTGAAGTATCTTGATAAGGAAATTTTTGCAGCCATTGAAAAGCGTTTCATGAAAAAGGACAGTTTATCACATATCTTTGCTGCTGGCGTGGATGGCTGGCTGGCGCTGTAGGGCTCTGGAGATGACTGGCTAGTGTTATAAGCACCTGGAGATGGTTGTCTGGAGCTTGAGGGCTCTTTAAAGGGTCGGCTAAAGCTGTAGGATTCTGGAGATGGCTGGCTGAAACTGTAGGCATCTGGAGAAAGCTGTAGAAAGCTGACTAGAGCTGTCGTCTTCTGGATATGGCTGTCTGGAGCTTTGGGTCACTTTAGATGGTTGGCTAGACTGTAGGATTCTGGAGATGGCTGGCTGGAACTGTAGGCTTCTAGAGATTGCTGGCTAGAGCTTTAGTCGTGTCGAGATGGTTGTATAGAGCTTTAGGGCTCTTTAGATGGTTGGTTAGAGCTGTAGGATTCAGGAGATGGCTGGTGTATGAATGTTGGTACCATTACTAAAACCCTGGACGATTCTTTTCCTCTCGTCATTGGTCATCTGAGAAGCGTATAGGGCCGAAACAAATCGATTTTAGCCTTTTCTCTTTCTAGGTTTTCCAGTGATTCTTACGCCAAATGGTATCAAGATGGCTAAACGTCATATATGAAAATCAGAAAAAGAACTAAATTAGTTAATTGCTATATTACATATTAAACATTTTCAGGGATGGATAATTATGCTTCAGAAAAATTTGGACAATTTTGATGTTAGATAGATAGATAGATAGATAGATAGATAGATAGATAGATAGATAGATAGATAGATAGATAGATAAAACACTACTACTATATAGGCATCACACAACTATTGTAGTCTTCTGGAGATTGCTGGCTAGAGCTTTAGGCTACTGGTGATGGCTGTCTGGAGCTTTAGGGCTCTTCAGATAGTTGGCTAGAGCTGTAGGATTATGTAGATGGCTGGCTCAAATTGTAGGCTACTGAATATTGCTGACTAGAGCTGTAGGATTCTGGAGATGAGTGGCTGGAACTGGAGGCTTCTGGAGATGCCTGGCTGGAACTCTAGGCGTCTGGAGATGGCTGTCTGGAGCTTTAGGGCTCTTCAGATAGTTGGCTAGAGCTGTAGGATTATGTAGATGGCTGGCTCAAATTGTAGGCTTCTAGAGATAGCTGACTAGAGCTGTAGGATTCTGGAGACGGGTGGCTGGAACTTGAGGCATCTGGAGATGGTTGGCTGGAGCTGAGACTGATGATGATTATGATGAGCTGTGAGACATCTGTTCGCAGCTGCATCAGATACTAAAATTTGATCGCGGATTGTCGTTTATGCCATGTTTTGAGGCCTTTTTATATGCTGAATCGATTCTACAACCGTCGCTGTTCATGGAAGCTGAAGTTACTTCTCACGGTAATTTTTTTTTAAAATGTGTGTGTAACGACAGTATACTTCAGGTTAACACTAGACTTGAAAAAGTTAAAAATCAACGAGATCGGGGAAGCATCCTCTTGGGAATCGGTTATGTGTTTGACTTGCGTGCTAAACAAAAACAATGTTCAAACTTAATTTTACTTCTCAGAGTTTCATTATATTAACAATTCAATTTAAATTTATTAATTTAATTTTTTTTCACATATATTCATATTCATAACGGAAAAGAAATTTCGATTATATATACAAGGGGCAGAAGAAATACCCTCCCAGAAATAAAATAGGAAAATGGGGAAGCCACTCGAATCTGAGAATGCCATCTACTAGGGTTTGTTCAACACCCACATAGCACATCTGTGGTTTATACTGCAACTATACCGAGCAGAAGCTAGTTTCAAGTTTCTGGGACAGAGCGCCTTATCAACAGTCTGAATACGGCTAGCACGCTCAAACCCTCAGTCACGATGACTTGTGACTTCTTGCTAGCAGAACCATCAACGACTCCCAAGAGTTCCGTCTACCAAATTTCTTTCACAATGCTTGGGTCTACCCGTGGTAGGAATTTCCCGCACTTTCCAAATGTGTCACACGCTTGGATCACCCCTTCTACAGACCAATAACACCGAGATGTCATCATCCTGACAAATCGACAATGGTGCGATTCCAAACTGGGCCGTATAGGCACCTGGCCAAGTGCTTAGAATTTTCACTTTCTGTCCATGAGACCTCCAGAAATACTTCCAACGTAACGATAAGAAATTAGCTAGATGAAGAATGGCCGTAGTCTCTATCCATCTTGTGATAGATACTACTTGGAGGTATATGCGATAGATACGACCTGGAGGGATGAGAGATAGATACTACTTGGAGGTAAATGTGATAGGTACTGCTTGGAGGTATATGTGATAGATACTACTTGGAGGTAAGAGTGATAGATACTACTTGGAGGTATATGTGTATAGATACTACTTCGAGGGATGAGTGATAGATACTACTTGGAGGTAAATGTGATGGATAATACTTGGAGGTATATATGATAGATACTACTTGGAGGGATGAGTGATAGATACTACTTGGAGGTATATGTGATAGATACTACTTGGAAGGGTGAGTGATAGATACTACTTGGAGGTATATGTGATAGATACTACTTGGAGTGATGAGTGATATATACTAATTGGAGGTATATGTGATTGATACTACTTGGAGGTACTTCTGCTACACACTGTAAAATCTTTTAAGTAATAAGAAAACTTATGCAAAAAGAAATTCCTACACGTGATGGTAAGATTTTCTGTCGAAAAACGCGCAGTAGAAGGACATTGAAATATTGTGAGACGATGAAGAGAAAGATAACGGATTTCAGCCCACAAAGATTTTATTTCTACAAAAACTTGCATTAATTCAGTACTGCGTGCAAGAATAAAGGAAAAAAAATATTTACCCCAAATTAACGGAAGTCAAAACAAAGAGTAACATTGATTTGAATCAGGGCAAATTTTATTTAAAATTTGTTCCAAGTACAGAGCGATTTTTTTTTTAGATTTCGAACAATATAGAAAGGCAGTTAGCAACGCACCGATACAGTCGCTGGTTTCATTCCTTTCTTCTGGAAGATGTATTTTATTCTCCTTCTTCTGAAAATTCTTTCCAGTACTTCTAACATTTTCTTCTTTCTTTCTTTTTCTAGAAGAGATTCTTTTTTTCTTTCTTTCTTCTCAGAAGGTGTTTAGTTTTCTTCTTCTGGGAAATCTTTCTTCATCTTCTTCTAAAACCTTTCTTCTTTTCTTTCTTCTTCTAGAAGAGATTCTTTTTTCTTTCTTTTTCTCTGAAGCTGTTTTCTTTTCTTTTCTTTCTTTCTTTCTTCTTCTTCTTTTTCTTCTTCTGCAAAATGTTTCCTCTTCTTCTAAATTCTTCCTTCTTTTCTTTCTTCTTCTAGAAGAAATTCTTTTTTCTTTCGTCTTCTCAGAAGCTGTTTTCTTTTCTTTCTTCTTCGTCTTCTGGAAAATATTTCCTCCTCTTCTAAAATCTTACTTTTATTTTCTTCTAAAATCAGTTTCCGTTTCTTTCTTCTTGAAGATATCTTCCTTTTTTTATTTTCTTCTGGAAGCCGTTTTCTCTTCCTTCTTCTTGTAAAAGCTTTCTGTTTTTCTCTTTCCATTCTTCTTCTGATAGATGTCTTTGCTACTTATTCTAACAGCTTTTATGTCTGTATAACGCTATGTCTGTCAACGGAACTCTAGACCATGCCACACAAGCAGGATGTCAGACAATTTCAGCAAGCTTATCACCCCTTACATCTGTCCACCTAACCTGCCAGACTGCACCGCCCCTGATTATTATGTGTGGGACGATGTTGAGAGAGAGGGAGCCCAACAAAACTCCTTGTAACAGCAAAGATTAACCGAAGACAAGGATTATGGAAGAATTCACCAACTTAAAAAGGAGATCGTCCAGAAGAGTTGCAAGAGATTCCAAAGTCGTCTGGACGCCATCTTTGAAGCGAATGGAAATTTTATTAAATAATTTTACTCTTTAATATCTCAAGATATGTTGTGTCATTTTGGTATACATTTCTGTTAAAAACAGAAATGGCTGAAGCCGTCTAGGCTCGTCTCACCCAAAATTTAGAATAAAAAAAAAAATTGGATCTATCTAATATAATAAATAGATGCGACCAAATATGTTCTTCATTTCTACACCCCTTCAAAGAAACGTTAGCAAGGAAACCGCCATTTATAATGGAAAGTGCAATAATAGTTACTGGACTTGAGAAATGTATTTTTGCTACCAATATGTTTTAAGAGCGAATAACAAATGATTCCTTATAGGGAAACGGTTAATATTGCCACTACTATTACTGTAACTACATTCATTTAGGCACGGAGACGTAATGGAAATCGGATTGGAATAGAATCGAAGAGTTGATTTTGAATTCCAGTCGTATCCATAACATTCATTTAATGGCTAATACCCTTGGGAAAGGTATTCTCTTTTTCTCACCCCAGCTATGGGTAAATATCTGGCTTCTATAGCCTTGGGTGGCAACCGGTCTAGGAGAATGTAAATTAATTTAAACCGAGCTGGATTAGCGACTGACAGAAAAACTATGAATCTATGTACTCTAAGACTATTTATATAGTAAGTCTTGTTTCTGGAAAAAGTAATTCTTATTCTCAAATAACTGTTAATGCAATTTTCGTTAGCAAAATGATAATTATTCTTAAAAATATTCTCAAAAAATGCTTCGGTATTAAGTAACCCACATAATCCTAAAATATTCCCCAATTGGTGGCCAAAGTAGTTTATTTACATTTATATTCCTGAGAATGTAAATAAATCTAAAAGACATGCCTGTGTAGCTAATCAGTATTTCATTGAGTGAGTGATTCGTTTTCTACGGCTTATCAAAAAGATGAAATTATAATGTGAATATCAAGTGGGGGACCAATTCTGTATTAAAATCAATATATAAACTGATCCATCACTTTGTGTTCAATGTAGTTTCTATGCATTCATATTCCAGAGAATGTAAATAAATCTAAGACATGCTTGTGTAGTTAATCAGTATTTCATTGATTGATTGAATAGTTTTCTACAGTTTATCAACAAACAAGAAAATATAATGTGGATATAAAGTGCGTGATCAATTCTCCATAATAATCAATATATAAACTTATCCCTCACTTCATGGCCATGTTAGTTTCTATACATTTATAAGCTAGAGAATGTAAATAAATCTAAAATACATGACTGTGTTGCTAATCAATATTTCATTGAAAGATTCATTAATCTACGGATTATCAACAAACAAGAAATTTTAATGTGGATATAAAGTGGGGGACCAATTCTATATTAAAATCAATATATAAACTGATCCCTCATTTATGGCTACGGTAGTTTCTATACATTTATACTCCAGAGAATGTAAATAAATCTAAAAGAGCTGCCTGTATAGCTAATCACGATTTCATTGACTGTTTGATTCGTTTTCTACGGCTTATCAACCCTTTGCAGGTTACATAAATTAATGGAAACAACTGCTTCTTTTACCATATCGTCAATTTTAGTAACACTGCAGTGAAAGGGTTCAGTTGAATCTATTTTTTCCTCAGGTTTGGTCATTTGCAGTGGTGTGCAATGATATGGATCTATTTTCGGGGTGCATTATAAAAATTGTTTCCCCATTAAAAATATTACGTCATCCGAGAATGCATTAGATTTTCATGCCGCATAGACACTATTATTTCAACTGCTGATTAGTTGTCCTACGGTCATTGTTGCGATAGGCGTTACTCCGCGGAAGCATATGAAAACCAGTGAGCAAATCAAATTACTATCGACTGGCTCGGAAACTCTCCTGATTCAATCCAATCGAGAATCTCTGGTCAATTTGCAAAGAAAGACTTCGTGGAATGGACATACGAATTACTAACATCTACATTGGGTCATATTTCAGTGGAAAAATACGGAAAAGTAAATAAGAAGGGGACTATTTGTTTTGTTTCAGTTTATTTGCAGAACGATGCATATTTACCAAGATCTACATGTGTCTGGTGAAAGCCAGAGTGTACTAAGATGAGGACAAGATACCGAAAATGAATAATGTTAATAATTCCCATATAAATTTTTAATGAATTAAATTTTACCTAATTGTAAGGAGGTGGGAAGTTGATGGCGTGATAGGGGGTTGGTGAAAAAGTGGATAGAGATGTTATAGCTTCCATAAAAAAATCATCTGATTTTGAAGTTTTTTTTTTCTCTTTCTTTTTTTTTCTCTGTCTGTTAGTACCACTCGACTGTGCTTGAGATTCACGGAGCCTTCGTCTCATATAAAATCTGTCCAGCGACGTTGGTTTTTCTCTACGTTTTGAAATGTTTATTTAACAATAAGTTGTCTTATTCAATAATTTGTTTAAAAAAATACACACACGCAAAACACAATGAAAATTCAATAGAAGGAAAGCCATATTTGAACAGGGAGGTATATAGAGTAAAACCTACATCGCAAGTGACGCTCTCCCGCTGATACCCCAGGCTTATCGCCCCACGTTGTCGCCGGCTTGCATGTTCGACATTCTAGACGCCGTTCGTCACCCGTTCATGTACCGATTTTTTCGCTATGAGAGGCGTTCGCGACAGGAAATCTCTCTGTATTTATTTGTCATCAAATATTGGTAAATTTATAGTATCATCTCTAGCTTCACACGGGGAACATTTTAAAGGTGGCAGCGTCAAATAATGTCCAGCTAAGCAAACATGTTTTCACAGGGCTATTTCGGTAAATAATCTGTCATAATTTTTTCTAGAAAATGTTTCTCACTTCTGAATTCACTGTTAGAAACTAACACATGTTTCCTTTATTCATATTCGTTTCTTCTACTATCGATCGCAATCTTAATCATCGCTCCAGGCGCACCCGTGTCCTCACTCGGTCTACAGTTGCATGAGTCATTTGTGTTTTTAACGAGCCACTTCTTGAATCATCGTGTAAATTTTCTCGCCCTTTCTTGAACGGCAACTGATGCTCAAAATCACTCTATTTCTTCATAGCGTATTCACCATAAGCCCTTTTTAAACACTAAAAATATTTCACTATCAAATATTGCCATGCAGAAATTGATGTTAGACGACCATTCTAGATCTATTCCGCTTATTTTCCGCTGACGGTATAACATAAAGTCATACAACTTACTCCACTGATCGGAAACGCCTTACTCACCTGGTCTGCGTCTCAAGAAAATGGAACTGGAATATTTTCCAACGTGCTCTAGTACAGGTGTTTGCCAGACCATTTATCCCAACGACACAATGTGTTCATTTCGGGAATTAAACTGTTAACATTCTGGGTATACACAGCTAGAAAATTTTTCCCGTTTATGAATCCACTGTTAGAATCTAACGCATTGTCCCTTTAGTCATATTTGGTCCTTCTGCTATCGGCTGCAATCTTAATCATCGCCCCAGGCGAAACAGAGTTCCCACACGGACTACAATTATATGAGTCCTTTGTGTTTTTAACAAACCACATCTTGGATCATTGTGTAAATTTTCTTGCCCTTACTTGAACGGCAACTGATGCTCAAAATCACTCTATTTCTTCATAGCGTATTCACCATAAGCCATCTTTAAACACTAATAATTATTAACTATCAAATATTGCCATGCAGAAATTGATGTTAGATTGATACTCTAGATCTATTTAATTTATTTTTCGCTGACTGTATAAGATGAATGCGTAAATATTTCTCCACAGCTTGGCAACGCTTGACTCATTTGGTCTGTGTTTAAAAAAAGGGGGAGCTGGAACATGTCCGGACGTGTTTAAGTACATAGGTTTACTTAGCTAATTAGCCAAGAGACACACGGCGGTCATGGTGGGTATTGAATTGGTATATCTCTCGTATACATAATGTTCGTTTCAATGCAACTCGAAACGTTGAATGCTTCCTAGGATTACATTCATATGAGTCATTTGTGTTTTTAACGAGCCACAACATGAATCATTGTCTAAATTTTCTTGCCCTTTCTCGAATCGCATCTGATGCTCAAAATCATTCGATTTCTTCATAGTGTACTCATCATAAGCCATTTTTAAAACACGAATAGTATAATATTGCTATGCATAAAACTGACCGCTACTCCAGATCTATTTCAGTTATTTTCCGCTGACGGTAAAAAAAGAACGCGTAAATATTCCTCCACAGCTTGGCAACGGCTGACTCAATTGGTCTGTGTTTCAAAAAGGGGGAAATAGAACATGTCTGAATGTGGTCTAGTACATAAGTTTACCTAGCTAAATAGGCCAGAGACACGCATCAGTCGTGGTGAGTATTGAATCACCATATCTCTCGTATACATAATATTCGTTTAAATGCAAATAAAAAACATTGAATACTTCCTAGATGTTAACTAAAATATTAATATGCATCTGGCTTCACATTTAGGAAAAAACGACCAATGTAGTACTTACCCATTCCATGTAAATATGATACATCATTAAGGATGCTGGGGATATGTTCGGTCTCCTATACCGTTCCAGTAAATACTTGACACCTCCTGGTATCCTCTGCCAGAGCCAGAGCAGGCTGTTAATAGAATACTGCTGACATCTACGGGCAAGAACTACCCAGTCTTCACCTTTCAGTATCGTTAGAGGTCGAAAGCTTATACGCGACCTCGTAGGTGACGAACTATTTTCAAGGCCTTCACCACAGGCGAAATGTGTCAAGTCTCTCGCTACTCTATCGCTATTCCCACGGAAAATATTCAGGCGTTCTACATGCCTTAGTTGAACTCGAAATTATAATGTCCAAAATTGTCTACACGGAATTGTGGGTGATGAATTATTTTCCACGCTACAACCTCTTCCCCACTGACGAAACATTGCATACCTCTCGCTACTCTATCGCAATTTCCGTGGAAAATATTATAATGAACTATATTCCTTAGCTACACTCGAAATTAATAAAACCAAAAAAACATTGCCTTGTTAATCTCCAAAAACTTCTACGAGGCTTTTTGGGTGATGAATTATTTCCCACACTACAACCGCTTTCTCACAAATGAAACATTGCAAGCCACTCACTATTCTCTTGCTATTTCCATAAAAAATATTTAGATTAACTGCATACCTCGGTTGCGCTCGAAAAAAAAACATCGTCTTTATAAAATTCCAAAGAGTCTACGCGGCCTTGTTGGTGATGAATTATTCCCCACACTAGAACCGCTTTCTCACAAATGAAACATTGCAAGCCACTCACTATTCTCTTGCTATTTCCATAAAAAAAATATTTAGATTAACTGCATACCTCGGTTGCGCTCGAAAAGAAAACATCGTCTTTATAAAATTCCAAAGAGTCTACGCGGCCTTGTTGGTGATGAATTATTTCCCACACTAGATCCGCTTTCTCACAAATGAAACATTGCAAGCCACTCACTATTCTCTTGCTATTTCCATAGAAAATATTTAGAGTGTTATGGGGTCCTCCCCTTTCTCATATAAGTGGACTCGACCAAAGTGTTGCTTGGACTGTTGCCGTTAAATAGCTAGAGTCACTCAGAATAGAGATTGTAGATTAGAGACTGAGATTGTGGTTGAATTGGAGGTAGAGTAATAGTGTGAGGTAACCGCTTGTAGAAGTCACAGTTACAAGCACGCCAGACTCTAAGGAAGTCATACTTCGAGACTGTATATATATATATATATATATATATATATATATATATATATATATATATATATATATATATATATATATTATAATTGCTACTAACCGTGTTCTTGGATGTACTAACAGTATACCCTTTGTATTATTGTATAAATAAATTTAATTTCTTATATTTAATTCTTGCTTTTGTTATTCATTGGAGACCGAATTTCATCTCGGAATCCACAACATAGATTAACTACATACCTCAGTTACACTCGAAAAGAAAACATCGTCTTGTTAAAATCCAAAAGTGTGTACGCGGCCTTGTTGGTGATGAATTATTTTGCACAGCCTTTCCCACAGACGAAACCTGGTAAGTCTCTCGCTATTTCCATGGACAATTTTCAGGTAAATTGCATTTCTTTGTTACACCAATTCTAATCTTCACAGTTAAGATCCGCCATGACAACTAATTGCAGTGCACCACCTTCGTCCCCTTCATGTTGCACTCGAACTGTTTCTGCCTGGATATTTCCCTGAGCTGTATACTCTTAATCTGTTCAAGTCCACGGGCAACCGATATTTTCTCCACATATCCTCGAGAACTGTGACCCCACTCTTTACTCGTCTAACCTTTTACCTCGAGTGGCTCTTGGGCCTTGTACAGAGTAATCATTATTGAAAAAAAAAACACACACACAGTAGAATTTATTATGCGACAAGCCACAGACATGTCTTGTAAATTTCAAATATTGGTCGGAGGGCATATATAATTTCATTATGAATGAAAAATGGGAGAAGAATTTGATTTTAAAATCGATAAACACGTCCTTATTCTGAAATATGCGAATTTGGGAAATATTATTCATTCTGTGCGTGGTACTAAATAGGAGATTGCTTGTTTACCAGTACGGAGGAAAAAATGGTGACAATAAAATAAATATTTTTGTTTATATATATATATACAATACACACACAGTACAGGGTTGGTACACATGTAATAACCCAAAACAATATTCTTAAAAGAGTGCACCATACCAAATAGAAATAATAATATTTAATCAAATTGATAAAATAGACATATACCTTATATTCAAATTTATAAAGTTATAAGATAACCAAAAAAGATGCCAGTAATTTTCAACACTGCTTGTGTCTTATCAACTGATAATTTAAAATGGAAAATAAACGATTTTTGGGGTTCAAAAGGCAAGAAAACCTTCTCAGTAGAGGAAATATTGTTGGTCATCATAGCTTCCGTAACAAATCACGGTCTCCAATCTCCTGCAACTCTTCTGGATGGTCACCTTGTTTTGAACGCTACAATAATCCTTGCATTTAGTTCATCTTTGGTGCTACAAGGAGTTTTATTGGTCTCTCGTTCAACTGCGCCCAACACATAATAATCAAGATGGTTTGAGTCTGGGGAGTTAGGTAGACAGAAAGAGAGATGTGGTCGCAGACATCGTCTGAGAGCAAGGAGCGGGTTCGCTTGCGTGTGTCGAATGTAGCAGAGTACTGTTACCAGACATAGGGTCTTCTAGCAGCCACCCTATTGACCCTATCTCCCCAAGGCACTTGATATTGGCCTACCTGTTGAGTCTGAGTCACCATCACTCGTGGTCACTCCAAACGCCTATGTAATCACCAGTAGTCTTCCCCATCTCTTTCCGAATCATCTGCATTGATTGACACCAAGCACTCTGAAATCTTCGTATTGGAGATTTCCGTCCGAATGGCAATGCCGTTTTCTAATTTCTAGCGGAATGAATTGCGTCATGGTGTTCTTTTCCTGACAGAAGGTGCCCAACTGACCCTACAATAATCTGCTGGCTTTTAATTAAAAAAAAAAAACAAAAACAAAAAAACAGCGCGCATCCGCGAAATTGAAAATGTAATATGACGACTTTTTACCCAGCGCACACTGTATATCTGTTTATATGTGTGTAAATATATGTGTGTGCATCCGTTTGTGTGTGTGTTTGGGATAGATGCTGGTGTAGGTGTATAGGGGGTGTGTAAAATACAATTTTAACAGACAAAAGTTGATATAGTCAAGAGGCGACTATAAGAGAAAAAAAACAAACGAAAGACCACAGGTAATCTATCGGTTCGATGATGGAAGCGTCAATTGATAACGAGTACTTGATAACCTTTGTCTAAACAAAGAATGAATTTTGACGTCGGTCTATGACTAATTCCATGGCTGTCGAAGTGTCTAGCAACTCTATTCTTAGATTATTATTTCCAGGCAGGCAATGCTCGAATCTTGAGCAAAAAGATCGTTTTCCCGGACAGCTTTCTTCTTCCAACTAATCTGGTTTCACGTCAATCAAGATGGGCGTGTTTGTCTGACTGTCATCATCTATCTTTATATCTATCTATCTATCTATCTATCTATCGATCGATCGATCGATCGAGTGATCTATGTATCTGTCTATCCGTCGCTGACTGTCTGTCTGTCTCACTTTCAACACACACACACACACACACACACACACACACACACATATATATATATATATATATATATATATATATATATATATATATATATATATGTATAAAAGCATATTTCCATTCAAGTATCTATCTAAACCAGTTCATTTCAATCTATCTAAGCTTGTTCAACTCTCTCCCTATCTATCCATCTATCTAAACCTGTTCATCTGTTTCTCTCACTCTTTGTATATATATATATATATATATATATATATATATATATATATATATATATATATATATATAAAATGAAATATCTACCTTAATCAAAATCCCTAGATTATAGATGCTTAAGGAATTATTGTATGCTCCTGAAATTTCCGCTGTAATTTAAATTTAAGTGTATTCTTCAGAATAAATACAAAAATCTTTAGAATCAGTAAAACACTTGTTGGAAGCTTTTCCGACATAGCAAGAGGCTTTTTGGTTTTATCCGCCGTGAGCCCTCAAGAGGTAGGCAATGATGGCTCATATAACTTTCCTGGACAAAACCCGTTGGTATAAAAAAAAATTTTTCCATCGTTTTATATATATATATATATATATATATATATATATATATATATATATAATATTAGGGGTAAATATACAAATACATATTTTTTGAATAAAAAATCCAAGAGGATAGAATCCAGGTAGAACTCAATGTCCAGGACAGAGTAAGGATATAATAAAAAGGCTTAAACACTAATATTCCATGGTCATAATTTATTCCATTGGAATCGTAAATACGATCCAATTCATCAGACCTACAAATTCAAAAAGAAAAGAAAACTCTCAAACAAAAACAATACACTATGAAAGTATAAAAAACATATTTTTATAATAAAAATTCTACCAATATATTTTTATATAAAAAATTAACAACAATGTCTATTTATATTATAATTACCAATAATACCTTCTATCTGTAGTTGAAGCCCCATAAATTATCTTCAAAATATTTACATTCAAAATTAACCCATAGAGATGTTAATATGCTGCTAAAATTCAACCATATTATACAAAGTACAGCGATTATTCCTGTCTCATTACGATATTATTTTTTCGTTTCTGGATATAAAGTATGTAGAAATTGTCCAAATGTTTTATATTTCCAACCGCCTTCGGCTATTCTTTCAGCAATTATCAAGGGCGATTTTTTGTCCCTCAATCTGTCCTCTGAGTATCTGATTTTCCAAGCCCTCTTTCCTCATTATGTGCTCTAGAAATTTCAATTATTTTCTTTCTGATGTTAATTATAAGTTTCCTTTTGTTTCCATTTTCTCTAAAACTATGTTGTTACCTCTAGCGTTTTATACAGGGGGATAAAACGTAACTGCCCATTTGAAAAAACTTATAATTTATATATTAACTACAATTTTACATTAAATAGATATGAAAGGAAAGCATTTAGCATGGGGTTTTATTTAAATTTCCTTATGGGCACCAGATTTCTTCATGCTCTGTAACCTGTCAGGAGGAAGCCGATTATGGCTCTGAAGAATTGCCTGTCCCGTGTAGCTCTTAATAAATTTAGTCTTTTTGTTATCTCTCCTAAAACCTGTTCTTCCAGCCATTTAAACGTTATAATTAGGTATGTTATGTACAGTTTTCCTGCTTGCACTCAAACCGTTCTTTGAATATCAGATTTTTCAAGTTCTCCTTCCTCATTATTGTTATGGTCTGGTTCCTGGTACCACGGTGATAGTCGAAGGTAGAACCAATAAAGAAGAACTCGAACACGGGTTTGGAATAACACAGATATATTACAAACATGAATATATACAGAGAAGTAGAAGTGTTAGTATGAACAATCAGGTTTAGTAGAGAGAACAATGTAGTTTCGACCAAGATCACTATTCCAATGTCTTGTAGTAATTGTCTAAACGCGACTGTGTTTACTTTACTCTGTCTTTCTTCTTTCTTTCCATCATTCTCCCTCTTTTACTTTACTCACTCTTTCCATCATTCTCTCTCTTTTTCTTTACTCTCTCTTTCTTCTTTCTTTCCATCATTCTCCGTCTTTTACTTTACTCTCTCTTCCATGATTCTCTCTCTTTTTCTTTACTCTCTCTCTCTTTCTTTCTTTCCATCATTCTCCCTCTTTTACTTTAATCACTCTTCCATGATTCTCTCTCTTTTTCTTTACTCTATCTTTCTTCTTTATTTCCATCATTCTCCCTCTTTTACTTTACTCTCTCTGTCTGTTATGGTCCGGTTCCTGGTACCACGGTGATAGTCCAAGGTAGAACCAATAAAGAAGAACGCGAACACTGGTATGGAATAACACAGATATATTACAAACAGGAATATATACAGAGAAGTAGAAGTGTTAGTATAAACAAACAGGTTTAGTAGAGAGAACAATGTAGTCTCGACCAGTATCACTATTCCAATGTCTTGCAGTAATTGTCTGAACGCGACTCTGTTTCGGACTGCCTCTGACTCGACTCTTGATTTGTCTTGAATTACTGACGATATTCAGTATCCCCACCCCAGGAGTGCTTCATGTGGCACAAGGCCGGTTTAACGTGAGATCTCCAAAAATATGCCTATTGAACCCGTAACAAAGGGGTTCAGGGTCGGTTTACCTGCCGAAAGAGAATCCGTCCTTCGGCATAGCCTCTTTCAGGTTCCTCCCTGCCAGAAGGCAGAGAGTTCAACCGAACAGCCGGTCAGAAGGTGAACGACTGACGATATTCAGTCACGGCCCCACACACACACTGGAGCATCATGTGGCACAATGCCGGTTATTTAATGCGGGACCTCCGAGCCCGTGGTCTCGGCCCAAAAATATGCCGATTGAACCCGTATAAACGTGCTCAGGGCCGGTTTACCTCCCCGAACGAAACTCCACCCCTCGGCATAACCTCGTTCGGGTTCCTCCCCACACGAAGGCAGAGAGTTCAACCGAACATTGGGTCAGAAAGTGAGCGACTGACGATATTCAGTCACCCCACTACTGGGGCATCATGTGACACAAGGTCGGTTATTTATTGTGGGTTCTCTGAACCCGTGGTCTCGGACCAAATATATGCCCATTGAACCCGTATAAACGGGCTCAGGGCCGGTTTACCTCCCCGAACGAGACTCCGCCCTTCGGCGTAGCCTCGTTCGGGTTTCTCTCCGCCCGAAGGCAGAGAGCTCAACCGAACAGTCGGTCAGAAAGTGAGCGACTGACTTCCTCCCTACTCATGAGACGCAGTATTATTTAAGTATGGAATAATCCATTATTATTATTAAGGGTAATATCCCATAACAATTATGTACACAAGAATTTCAACATTCTCTTCCTGATATCTGTAAATGTCCCTTTGTTTCTAACTTTCTTCTAATTTTTTTCCTTGCTCGTTCCAAGTTATCCTCAGCATCCACATTTGAGTTTCTTCCTATCGCTTCTCCATCTTCGATGAGATCGTCTCGTCATCACTGCCATGCACGAAGACATATATCACGTAACATAATCGTTTCCTTTTCTTTGATTCTGATTATGTTTTTTTTCTGACTTGTAATACTCCGCTTGTCTTTTGGAATAGATCTTTGGCCATCCCAATGCGTCTTCGGATCTCGGTGTCACACATTCTGTCTTCTGTTAAAACATTTCTCGGATATTTACATTTGTGCAGTTGCTTGATTTTGGTATGAAAGGAAAGCGTTTAACATGAGGTTTTATTTAAATTTCGATATGGGCACAAGATTTCGCTACCTGCTTCTCAGGAATCGCGACAATTGATTTCACCAGTAATTCTTGTGTTATGGAAGACATATCTTCTTGGGTTCACTCTTTAGGTTCTTCTAAAGTCGTGGTGTGCTACATTAGACTTGTTTCTGTAATCAACCCCAAAGAAAAAAATCACTCATACAAAAATATTGAGTTACTTTTCAATCACCCTGTATATGTTTTTAGATTGATATAAATATTTATTTTTATTTTTATTTTCAAAAGACGAATAGCAGAGTGTGGTCGTGTTCATAGGAGTTGTTATTGAGGGTTGTTTTGTTTTTTTTCCTATTTTCTTTTTCCATTATTTCAGTCTATTTTTTTCAATGTTGATGAATCTATTTGTATTTTCTACATTTTGTTAGGCATGGATTTTGGTCGGCATAAAGTATGTAGAAATTGTCCAAATGTTTTTTGTTCAATTTATCTTGAGTTCGTATATGTGTTATTATTTCTAGACATAATGTTTGTAAAAATTGTCCGAATTTTCTATATATCAAACCGCTTTCGTTTATTCTGTTAGCCATTATCAAGGATAATTTTTTTTTATACATATTTAACCGGACGTATAGATATGGATCTAGATTGATAGGATTTTTTTTTATATTTTACAAAGACGGTCAGAACATTGTGGCCGTGTTCGCAGACGATGATTTTGAGCTTTAACCTTTTTTATTATTATTATTAATGCTTTCATTATGTATTGCCTTGATGTAGATGAATCTATTATATTTGTATTTTCTACGAATATGCTGTGGATGGAGATTGGTAGGTCTCCGAATGTGTTTAAATGACTCCTAATTGAGCTATGGTCAAAGAGATGTAATGTGAGTCTTCATGATAGGTATGTAGTGGTATGTCCAATATAATTATTCATGAATTTGGTTTGATCAGTAACACACTTCCAAAATCACGCACACTCACACACACAGGCACGCACACACACACACACATACACACACACGCACACACACACAGACATATATATATATATATATATATATATATATATATATATTTGGTCAACCTTTAACCTGTGGTCGGTATTTCTGCCTAACTCTGTTTTATTTATGACGGTTTCGTTAAAATAAAAGGATAATTTTATTTAAGATTGTGAAAGAAAGTTGAAATCTTCATTATGTCATTGTTTTATTTTCGAGTGGCGGCTAAAATAATATGCAGTGCTTAATTCCTTACTTACTTATAACTGACATCTATATATATATATATATATATATATATATATATATATATATATATATATATATATATAATACAGAGTATGTCTGTCTGTCTGTGTGATGCCTTCTCACTTGAGATCCATCCAACCAATTTTGTCCGAATTTTCTATATATCCGAGCGCTTTCAGCTATTCTGTTAGTCATTATAAAGGATTTTTTTTTTATATTTAACTGAATCTGTAGTTTTTTTTAATATATGCATCGAGAGTGATGAATGTTTTTATATTTTCTAAACACGGTCAACACATTTTGGCCGTGTTCGCAGCACATGTTATTGAGTGTTGACGTTAATTTTTTTTTATTGTTAATGCTTTCATTACGTATAGACTTGTTTTTACATGTGGATGTGGCTATTTGTATTTTGTACAAGTATGTTGCGGATGGAGATTAGTAGGTCTACATGTGTGATTAAATGAGTCCTACTTGAGCTATGGTCAGAGAGATGTAAGGTGAGTCTTCTTGATAGGTATGTAGTGGTATGTCCAATATAATCATTCATGGATTTGGTTTGTATTAGGAACACAGGGACTAGAGAATGAGTAAATAATATTGATTCTCTGTTATTTAGATCATGCAGGTAAGTTATTGACGATAAGGTTAAACGTTATTTTTAATATTAATATTAATTTAATTTATTTATTCTGGTCGACTGGGCTTCTTTATAATGTTTCTCAGAGAAAATCCAACCTTCTTATAGTTAAGGTGTATTTGTCTTTTATAGAGATATTTAATGATACTGCTTTCATCTATATATTCGGCGTTGCTACTTAGAAAGAAATGTTGATCTATGAGCAGTTTTCTTCCCATGTCACCACCTTAACTCTTTGGCAATGTTTATTGTTTTAAAAAGCAATGAGTAGAATTGGAATAAAACTGAAACATATATGAAAGTGAATGTATACAATTTTTGTTCTTGAAAACAAAAATAATAAACTCTATTTATTTATTAGATTATTTATCTCTATATATAAAACAGGGGATGCCTATGTGTCTGTCTCTCGGTGTGATAACTTTTCACACGAGATTCATCCAGCCGATTTTGACCAAACATGGCACATACATTGTACAATGTAAGAGATAGTTTCTTAGCGTAAGAAAACGATAATTAAAAAAAATATATCAATAATCGATAAAGACGATCAAAAATGGTTAAATTCAACTTTTTCCCCCGATTTCGTTAAAACTCGGTGCGTAGGTTCCTTAAATCATTACGAGCTCAACGATACCTCACTTTTATTTCTACGCCACCTCGTTTAGCGAAAAACCGCGAAAAACGAAAAATCGATTTCAACGCAAATTTTAAGCTAAAATCTCCCTCAGCAATTTAATACAAACTTCACTCAGTTGTAGCCAACAATAATTTGAGAATTTAACAGACATTTAAGTTGATAATTGTGTCCCCCCATATTGTTAAAACCCGCGTAAATAGCGAAATATGGCGATTTTTATTTGTTTCGTTCTTATTTTCGTTAATCTTCAACCAATTTTCATCAAACTTAACAATTGCTTTATAAATGTATCCCCTTTTACATCCCTGGTCGCACACTGACAAATTGAATTTCAAAAACTCCAAAATAATTGTGCTCTGAATTGGGTCTTCATGTTGTCTGTTTTCTCTCTTCATGTCCTCTGCTAACTTCGATTGAATAAATATAAATATAGACTACTTCTGTTACGTCAGTAACTGCATTAATTCAAAATGCTTTTTAATGAAATTACTTTAAAGTAATTGAAGAAGATATTACATCTAAACTTGATGCTGTTTTTACTACATTCTGATGGAACGTTTTTTTCTGATCGAAAAGCTGGTTATGGCTGCTAGTTTACACAATCTATTTATTATAATGACGATCGGATCACGAACTACCGTCAGACACGTGAACGAATCTCCCCTCGGGTAGGCTACATGTCTTGAGAGACTACTGGGACTTGAACTCACAGCTGACCTCAAGTGAAACTCATATATACGATCCATCAATAAGGATTCATGCAAAATGGTCAGCTTCCTGTACCGCCTCAGTAAGTACCTGACTCTTCATTCTATCATCTATCTTTACAAGAGTCTGATCAGCCCTAAAAATGGAGCACTGTTGTCACATTTGGGAGGGAGTTCAAAATCCTCTCCGAGTTTGTAAGAGACAGATTTTCCACCACGCAACCTCGCTCTCACAGACGGGATATGGCAAGCATCTCTACGGTTTAATATTACATCCATGGATAGAATCGAACGAAATACATTTCCTTGGCTCAGCCACTTCTTTTACAGCTAAGACCAGCCATGACACTGACTTTGTACCAAACAACCCACGTTACCCCCTCCATCCTGTATTCCATCCGTGATAAATAAGTTCCACTCGTGCGGCCTCTTCCCGTGAAACACTTCACTGTAGAACCGACTTCCAAGGCTATTTTCCCCGACCACAACAATCTTAACCTGTATAAACTGCATCTTACTCTGTAATCCTCTACCTCGAGTGGCTCGCGTGCCTTGTAAAAGTTGAATCTTACTGAAAAAAATTTTTTTAAAAATTTTTTTTGGAAAATCTTAGAAAATACTCAGCTTCAATTGCTTCAAACTTTATAAAATTGTAATACTGATTTCCTTGTTGATTCACATATTTTAATAATTTAGTAAAAGTTTATAAATTTGTATTGATTTAACCCCCAGCGAGGCCAGGTTGTGACACAACGTCGGTTTAATGTGCGGAGCCCGAGCGCGTACACCCGGGCTAGGAACAAAAATTGACAGCAACTACCGCAACTGTCGGTTGCGCTGACCTCGGTTTGAGCACCGATCCTTCTGTCTGAACGAGAGGGCGCGGCCTCGGTCAGCTGTTCACCAGGGCTGGGCACCTCTCAGTATAATTTTCTTCAGCTACGAATCTGTCGTTTGACGGTGGCGCCCCTGAGCGCACTCTGTTCAAAGATAGAGACGCAACTGAGAGTTGATAAATAGGGTGTTAAAAATTACTCGAGAGAGTAATTTACACACTTAAAAAAAAGTTTGTGAATTAATGAATGAGAAATTGTTGTCTTATTTCTTTCTTTCTGATAAATAGTCTTTGCATTAGCTTTAATTATGTTAGCTTTTTGAATGTTGTAAATATATTATTCTTATAATTAAACAATCTGATAAATAAACAGTGTCTAATATTTTTGTCGTAAATTCTCATAAGAGAAAAGATGTCTAAATTCACCTCTCATCATTTGTTTAGGTTTTATTAGAATTCTAATCAACGCTTTTGAAAACAATAAGCATTTCCGAAGAGTGAAGGTACTTAAAATAATGCTGGTACCATGTGAAAATCCGTCCTTTTAACACTACACCGTATTGCGAGCACGTTTGCGCATGTTTGCAATATATATATATATATATATATATATATATATATATATATATATATATATATATATATATATATATATATGTATGTATATATATATATATATTTTTTTTTTACTTAGCTGACATGAAGGGAACAATAAATCATTTTGTAAATTGCATTCTACAGAATTTGAAACTTAGCCTATCTCAAAAAATATTATCCAATACCTAACACTCTCACCTCAACTAAAAGACAAAACAAAACAGGAAAGACATACAAAGGATATATTTGTCGTCAAGCTAGGAAAGAGACATTAACGGCTTTAATATTTATAAAAAGGAAAACAGTTTCGTTTTTCATTCACATCTGCGTAAGCCAACCTGACACACGTTCTCATTAAAAACGTTTAACACTTTGTCTCATATATTGTTGGCCTACATACAAATTTGCAGTACTACGTTTTTATATATATATGTTTATTTATTTGGTGATATATATATATATATATATATATATATATATATATATATATATATATATATATATATATATATATATATATATATATGTAAAGCAAAGATCTGAGATATTAAATAGGTGTAGGCATAGGAAATCCTGGTTGTTTGAATAGAGGATCGTTATTTTTTGTTGTTTTTTTTCTCTATCTTCTTCCGTCACGAGGTTTCATGCTAATTATTAGGTCGGTTTTGACGTTAAAAATACGTCAAAAACCGACATTATTTTTGCACCAACCTAATAGTTTTTAGATTTTAATGGTTTTATCAATAAATATTGTTTCATGTAATTTCCTTTTTAGCCAGCTTACCCTTAAGATCCTTATAGGTGAAACCTAGGTGGGTTCTTCCTGGCTCTTTAGGATTTATTTCATATATATATATATATATATATATATATATATATGTATATATATATATATATATATATATATATACTTTATAAAAAACTAGGTAAGCCTTATGGGAAAAGCTAAGGAGTATAAAATCCACAGAGCTCAATGTAAATCCAGAGCAAATAATTTAAATAAAAACAGACCACTTTAAGGTTCCATGTAATAAATTATTTCACCACAGCCCTTTTAAAGGACTGCGGATCATCAGACTTTACTTCCAAACAAAAAATGAAAAGAAATTTACACATTTTTGACGGGCCGTATTAAACATATGTAAATTAACCAAGTGAGGAAGTGAGTGGGGAGAGAGAGAAGACATGAGTGAGTTAGCAGATATTGACACATTTAAACGGTTAACTTAACGGAAGTTATATATTGATATCGAAGGGGTAGAGAAGAAAAAACTCATAGAGAGAAAAAGAGAGAAGGAAGTTAAGAGAGAAGAGAAGATGTCACTAATTTTCTTTGTAAAAAAAGGCTAGAAACAGACGCTGTTATTTTGCTTTAATTTGAAAGTGTTATTTTGGGGGTTCATAAAGATTATAATGTTTGATATAAATTTGAATGTCTCTAAACTGTCTACAAATAATTTAATTTGATGTTTGTTAGTGATTTAAATTTTTTTTAAATTTTGGCGATTTTCTATGAAATAGTCGATTAGAAAAATATTCATAGAAAGTACATTAAAAGAATAAAATTTTTATTTTAAAATATAAGTTTATTTCTAGTAGTGTTTTTTTAATCTCTTTGAAAGTTTTTATTATTGATTATTTAGTTGACATCTCCATCCGCTTGAATTTTGTTCATGAATTTAACTCGTGATTGTTTCTAGATAGGTAATCTCTTTTACTTAAATTTTAGTTAAGTCAATAAGGGTAATATTTAAAGGTAATATTAAAGATCTTGCTCTGTCATATACTGTATACACACCCATGCAAATATCACATATACACACGTTCCTTCGCATATTCAATCACTCATACAGGTAAGCATGTGCCGATATACACAGGTAACTTTACGTATTAACACCTACCTATATATATATACTTTATTTTTATACATACAATATACTTAAGCAAATGCTCTGTTTTTAATTAATCATATTGACCAGCCTGAATGTCAGAAAAATTTCGTAAAATATATGCATTCTCCGACAGGAATCAAACTTGTATCCCTATACGGAAACCGTAATTTGATCTGATCACCGTTTAGCTACAGAGAAGCGTCTGGTTATCAAATAACAAATTATTGTTTTTAAACATACAATCTTCGACGATTTTTCTCGATCGATCGATCTTATCTGCCCACGAAACGTATCTTAACGTAAACATTGACAACATATTATGAAATGGATTAAGTCCGACAGTCATTTAATATATTTTCTGTTTATACGTTATTATTATAGATACAATATTTTCTGTTTATACGTTATTATTATACATACAATATATTTAAGTAAATATATTTTTTTAATTAAACAGTATTAATTACATTTACCGTCCTGAATGCGGGAGAAATTTCATTTGACTTTGCTAACCAGACTGTAGCTAAATGGTGTAGCACTTCATTTCAGCATAAAATGACCCATAAACTGTCGATATGTAGTGAAACAAACAAATTTTATGTAATTATTTCTCTTCTGACTGTTTAATGTTCGTTCGCCCTTATTTTATTTAATCTTGTAAATTCTTAGTTCGTATTTTTTTTTTTTAATCTCAAGATATCTTTAAATAATTTATTTTTCCTTTTATTTCAATTTAAATTTTTATTGTCATATACCTTTAACAATAACTTGGATTTCTAGTTTTCACTGATCTCTCCGTTTCCATAGAGATATTGCACCGACCAAAAATACCCTCTCTAAAATTATAAACAATAAAAATTTAATTTAAAAAAAAAGTAAAAACAATTATACCTTTTTCTTTTTCTTTTCTTTTCTTTTTTTTTAACTTTCAATAATTATTTTGGGCTTTGGCTTAACGACACAGAATTTGACAAAAACGTCTGTCCTGAAACTCGCTCTGAAAGGCAGACGTTTGGAAGGGCGTGGAGATTTGGCGTCATTTGCTCTCGTCAGTGCTGGTGTTCTTTTCCTTGCTAGTTCTTTGCCACCGGACGGTTCCATCCGCCGACCTGTTGTTGCCATTGATCAAAATCGATCTCTAAGTTTCGACTTAATAGCAAGTGGTTATCGATCCAGTAAAACGCTCGTACATTCCCCCCCCTTTAACGGCTGGACATCTTCTCGTACTTTTCCAACTTGTTCGAACTCCTTCTATTTATGCCATTATTTATTTTTCGGGTCTTGTCAAGATTAGCGTACCCAATATTTCCATGTCAAGATTAGCGTACCCAATTACCCCCATGCAAAAACAACGAACCAAATTATTACCATGTAAAGAATAACAAAAAAAAAGTCCTGGTTATCACAAGAAATGTTGCCGATATAAATGATCTCTTTTATTGATAAATGAACCATTAAAATAAAATATTATTTACTTTCCGTGTAAAACAAGTTAAAATAAATCAGTTATTGAAATGACATTGTACGGTGATTACAATCCAGAACCCCGATACCTTGATAACCGTATTTCGTTCCAGCCATATTAACTGGTTCAAATAACCTGTAATGTGAACAATCTTTCGTTTGACACTTCGACACATAACCGACTAGAGACGCACTTCACTTTGTCCAATTAACGTAAGTGTGACGTTGAGATCCGAAGACGGATTGGGATAGCCAAAGGCTCATTCCAAAAGCCAGGCAGATTATTAACACTAATCTTGACAAGATCCCATTAACTGAGTCTTAAGTATTTTTTTCTTATGACGTCGGCCAGATATTTTAAAAGTCTGCGTTATCAATAACGGAGGTCCTCTCTGGAAATCATAGTGCCTTGAAAGACTGTTGAACTTCAAACACACACTTACGCCAAGTGGAACTCATACATAGGATTCATAGTTAAGGATATAGGTAAAAGGATCGCCGCCCTATACTGCTCCAGTAAGTCCCTGACATCTCGTATCTTCTAACTTTACAAGAGACAGATCAGATCGAAAATGGAGTACTGTTGTCTTATTTGGGCAGGAGAGCTAACAAGACCTGACTTCAAATGTTCAAAAGCCTATTCGAGCCCTTGTAGGAGACGAATTATTCTCCACCCTTCAACCCCTCACCCAGAGGCGGATGTGGGAAGACCCTCACTGTTCTACCGCAACTTCTATGGAAAGGGGTGAGACGGACTACATTCACTGGTCCCGCCAAGGCAAACCTTCATCGCAAGAACACGCCATACCACTCACGTAGTAACAAACCTCCCGCATTCTCTCCCTATTCAATAAGCGAGAAGTAAGTTCTACATCTTGCGAATCATTTCCCTGTGGAACCAACTCACAACAGGACGTTACCCCAATCACAACAATCTTAACTCATTCAAGGCTAGGCTTAATCGTTATCGTCCTCACCTCTACACACAAATGGCTCCTGGCATAACCCCTTACCTTCAGGTGGTTAGTGTTGTAACCTGGGGAAGGTTACTGAATAGAATAATCAAACGAAGGTTGGTAATGAACGATAATACTTAGGACAAGAACAACACATATAAGATTCGCAGGCGGCGCGTAGTAGAAGGAGTCAACTGATAGAAGTGAATCAAATGAATCTCCAACTGCAGGATATCTACCAACCACCCCACTCAGTCAGCTGTGGCACGAGGCTGAATTTAATGTGGGGGTATCTGAACTCGTACTCTCGGCCAAAAATTGCCCGTAGACCGCGTATAAAACGGTGTCGGGTAGCTGTTTCCCGAGACGAGACTGTACCTTTCGACATAGCCTCGTCTGTGGATCCTCTCTGCCTCCAGAGCTGCTCAACTGCTTTCTCGAGAGCCTGTACTTTATAATCCCCCATAAGTATTCCATGGGGTTGACGTCAGGAGATTGGGGCGGCCATGTCATAACACACACCTGCTTCTCATCAAAGTATTCCTTCATCAATTTTGATTTGTTACAGGGAGCATTATCCTGCATAAAAAAAGAGCTTGGTGGGGTCGATTTGCACCCTTTCAGAAGAAGGGTGCAGAGAAGACTCTAAAATTCTCTTGTACTGCACGCTGCTGAGGGTTTTTCAATAGGTTTTAAGAAACCAGTTCCCTGAAACGAAAAGCATCCCCAGAAATTGTCTGATAGCCATGACTGGTTTCTCCTTATTGTATAGCATGTTCCCAGACATAGAGTCTTCCTGCAGCCACCCTCTTGACCCGGAGCAGCACTACCTCCTCGAGGTCCTTGTTGTAAGCCTCCGTGTGGAGTTTTGGAATCTTTGAAAAGACAAATGGAGGTATAACGTCGCCATCACTAGTGATCACTCTAAACAACTTCGTAATCCTCATTGGACTCATCCAAATCTTTCCGAATCATAAGCTCTGTTTTCAGATTGACGCCTAAATAATCTGAAATATTTCTATCAGAGCTTCAATCGAAAAAGGCCAAGCAGTACAGTATGCCGTTTCCAAGTTTCTGGTGGAGTGAATTGCACTATGAATTGCACTCTTTTATTCACAGATGGGGTATAAAATGAATCTACTCTTCTCTGCAGCCGACAAAATTAAAACAAACAACGAGCATGCGCAAACTTAAAAATATAAAATGGCGAATTTGCCCATCGCACACTGTATGATAAATAACTAATACTGAAAATTCAGATTAACGGCGCTGATATTTTACAGATGAAGTAGTGCTTTCTAAAACCAAAGTGATGTTTTTGTTAATTAATTCTGCCATTTGTAACTAATTAACTTACATTAAAAGCATAAAAACGATATGTCTCAAATAAATGAAAAATTATTTACATTATTCGGACAATTGTCCTCATCTTTGTCGGCATATTTATTACAACGTTTCGGCCGTTGTACGCTCCGGCCTTCTTCAGGTGGTTGGAATGTTGAACTGAACGCTTTATTTCGCTCACTGGGGTAGACTGTTCTAGTTCCACGTGCCATGTTTAATGGATGTCAGTTATCAGTTATCGTCTGTTAATTTTCCCTCTGAAAGTTCTCCACTGCCTTAGCCAGTTCAGTTCGGAACGTTGTAATAAATATGGTGACAAAGATGAGGACAATAGTCCGAATAATGTAAATAATGTACATAATACCTCATCTCAGAAATATAGACAAATACTGAAGGGCCGAAACTTTCTAATAAATGTGGCGACAAGGATGAGGACAATAGTCCGAATAATGTAAACAATATACATAATACCTCATCTTAGAAATATAAACAGATATTAAATGAAAAATATATTAAATGAAACGGGAATCTTTCTAACACCAGACAAAAGTCAAAATACAAAATCCCGAAGTAATTTGAAAATATAATTTATGTTAAAATAAACATCTAATTGTTTTATTTAAATTGTTGCGCTTTTTGTCGTCTTTGGATCTCCACGTTACTACATAAAAAAAAAAAACATTTCTTTTTCTTAATTTGGCGCATGCGCATTGTTTGTTTTAATTTTGTCGGCTGCAGAGTAGAGTAGGTTTTTGTTATTCGTTTTATCAAGCGTGGCAGCTTAGATTCCAAGAGGCAGTAGGAGGTATGACACCACAGGAACGCATATCGCATGTTGGTTCCGTGTCCTTCCGCAATTGGGCATAGCCGGTCTCTCAACCTGGGACAAAAATCACTGTCAGAATACCAAGCCCACGAGTCACTCCGGCAAATTGTTAACCATTCTGTCTTTGGCATTGTTTAACATAATTTCTGAATTATTTGGCTACAAAAATAAAGTAAAGCTGTTTGTGTTTTTTTATAATTATACGTCAGTGGAAAAAAATTCAAATTCCACCCATTTTCCATGACCAATTCTAAAACTTTCTCAAGCCCATGTCTGGATCCAAGGACCGACGTTGCCTATCACATCTTTGCTCATTCCCCGGTAATTTTTTCGTGGGTTGCTTATGTCTTTAGCGTTTCATCTTCTTCAAATTCAGAAGAACGTGCCACTCTGGTTTCATTTTTATTTTTCTCCAGAACGAAACATCGCAAACCAATTTTATATTTCTGTGTCAATTGTAATAACTTGAAAGTAAACACTGCATATGATAATCAGAAGCACGACGGTACGTCTTTGACCAAAACAAACGATTATTCCTACTGAAATTATAAATTGTCACTTTGTCTTTTTTTTTGTGGATTTTTTTTTGTGGATTTTTTTTTAAATGTTATTTACGACCATTTTCAGTATGAAAGACGCAGACGTCCCAAGATATCGTCGCGACAATATCAGGATATTACGAATTATAAATAATCGATATTTATAAAAAAAAAAAGGTCCAATGTACCGAGCAATGAAATTCGCCTTCAAATCGGTTATAGAATTGTGTTCAAGATTTGAAATTTCCGTTGCGCTTTGCTGGGCAATTCAAACTTTTAATTAAACTTAACTTATAATAAGTCAATTTGAAATCTCAACAATAACCAATTCATTTATTTAATGTTTTGCTTTTCTAAAAAAATGTATTTTTATTTAACGAAATATATATATATATATATATATATATATATATATATATATATATATATGTATTTAAGAAATTATAACATAAGTATATTATAAAATCTCTACAAAAACAGTCATTTTGTTTCAACACATCTGGTGTCTTATCAAGTGATGATTTTGAATTCAACATCATCACTTGATAAGACACCAGAGGTGTTGAAACAAAATGGCTATTTTTGTAGTGATTTTATAACATATTTATGTTATAATTTTTAAATGAATAATTATATCTTCTCTACTCTGTATTGAAAACTCTTTTAAGAATAGTAATTGTTGGTTATTGGAATTTATTCCGTATACACCAATCATATATATACATATATATTTTATATATATATATATATATATATATATATATATGTATATAATTATTTCTTTAAAAATATGATTCCAACTCGCTACATAAGAGGTCTCATGTTTCAAAACAAGAGCCGAAAACTTCAAAATAATATTTGAATTAACTTGAGTTAAAGTAGGCTCTGTTACATCTTCAAGCAAAATTTTTTTTTTGAATAACTTATTTCTGAAATTAACGAGTTTTAATAGTATATTCAGAATTGAAGTCAAAATTTCCATGGTAACATCAAGGTCGGATTGTTTAGAATGGGCAGGGGTAGGGTGTTAATAATTTGTATCAGTATAGAGTTACTTTCATAGATGCCGGTTCAGGGTAAGGTGGGGGTGGCTAAATTAACGACGGAGGAAGTTTTCGCATAGTCTGGCTTGAGCGTCTATGGAGATTTATTTTTTTTTTTTATTTTTTTTTTATTTTATTCTTTTATTGTATCTCTTTATGAAAGGGATTTGTGTATATAAAAAAGCCGTAACGTTTGTTTTTTGACGACTTCATAAAGGGTTATCTTTTTTTGTAGGGTATTAAAACTATGTACATGGGCTATGGATTTTAAAGTTTATTTTATTGTGTGCGTGTTTTTAGCTAGTTATTCAGAGCATAAGTTTGGTAGTGTCGGCAGAAAACCGTTAATTCATGCCTGTTGTTTTATAGATTTTTATTGTTTAGAAGCTTAATAATGTGTAGTTTCCCATGGAGAAATATATATACTAGCAGCCATAGACAGCTGGTCAATCAGAAAAGGCGTTCAATTAGAATGGAGCAAAAACGGCATCATCTTTAGATTTAACATAGTCTATCTTCTTCAATTACTTAAAAGTACTTTCATTAAAAAAAACATTTTGAATGAATGCACTTACTGATAAAACAGAAGTAGCTTGTATTTATTCAATCGAAGTTAGCTGAGGACATGAAGGGGTAAAACAGGCAACATGAAGACCCACTTCCAACACTAATTATTTTGGAGTTTTTGGAATTCAATTTGTCAGTATGCAATCAGGAATATAAAGAGGATACATTTATAAAGCAATTGTTAAGTCTGATGAAAATTGGTTGAAAGTTTAACGAAAATAAGAAAGTGACGAGTAAAAATCGCCATTTTTCGTTACTTACACGGGTTTTCAATATATGGGTGGATCCACTTATCAAGTTAGATGATTATTAAATAATCAACTGATTGTTGGCTACAACTGAGTGAAGTTTTATTAGATTTCCGATAAACTGACAGAATTTTTAGTTCAAAATTTGTGTTGAAATCGATTTGTCATGAAATCAATTTCATGGTTTCTCGCTAATCGAAGTGGCGTAGAAATAAAAATGAGGTATTGTTGAGCTCGTCATGATGTAAATAACATAGATAACGAGTTTAAACGAAATTGAAAAGAAGTTGAATTTAACGATTTTGATCGGCTTTATCGATTAATGAACTTTTAAAACGTATCATTTTTTTTACGCGGGGAACCTATCTCTTGCATTGTACAATGTAGTTAACAAGTTCGGTCAAAATCGGTTGGATGACTCTCGAGTGAAAAGTTATCACAGAGAGAGGCAGACAGAATGACAAACATAGACACAGCCTCTGTTTTATATATAGAGATAATCTAATAGATAAATATTGTTTATTATTTTTGTTTTCAAACCTCAAGAACAAAAAAGTGTATAAATTCACTTTCATATATGTTTCGGTTTTATTCCAATTCTACTCATAGCTTTTTAAAACAATAAACATTGCCAAAGAGTTAAGATAGTTTAAAGAAAAAAAGTTGGTGACATGGGAAGAAAACTGCTAAGTAGAAACGTCGAATATATAGATAAAAGCAGTATTGATTGAAGATTACCGAAAAATAAGAACGAAACAAATAAAAATCGCCATATTTCGCTATTTACGCGGGTTTTAACTATATGGGGGACACAATTATCAACTTAAATGTCTGTTAAATTCTCAAATTATTGTTGGCTACAACTGAGTGAAGTTTGTATTAAATTGCTGAGGGAGATTTTAGCTTAAAATTTGTGTTGAAATCGATTTTTTTTTGCGGTTTTTCGCTAAACGAGGTGGCGTAGAAATAAAAATGAGGTATTGTTGAGCTCGTTATGACTTAAGGAACCTACGCACAGAGTTTGAACGAAATCGGAGGAAATATTTGAATTCATCTATTTTTGATCGGCTTTATCGATTATTGATTTTTTTTAAATTATCGATTTCTTACGCTAAGAAACTATCTCTTACATTGTACAATGTATGTGTCATGTTTCGTCAAAATCGGTGGGATGGATCTCGAGTGGAAAGGTATCAGACAGAATGACAGACATAGAGACAGCATCTGCTTTATATATAGAAATAAACAATCTAATAAATAAATAGTGTTTATTATTTTTGTTTTCAAACCCCAAGAACAGAATAGTGTATAATTTCACTTTCATCATATGTTTAGATTTTATTGCAATTCTACTCATAGTTTTTTTAAATAATAAACATTGCCGAAGATGTAAGAAAATTTGAAAAAAAGCGGTTTCATCGATCACCATTTTTTTCTCATTAGGAACACCGAACATATAGATAAAAGGAATATCATTAAAAATCTCTATAAAGTGTTTTCATAGGAAAAAGCATCCTTTTTCAAACTCCGTCTTACTGCCGACTCTTTTATCCTTTTACGAATGATGAAATAAAATTTTGATTTAAAAATTGTTGCATTGTAAGTCAATTAAGTCTAACTGATATTTTTTCTGCCACTTGCTGCACGAATTATTTAGATAATTAGTGTCAAGATGTAAAGTTGGCGAGCTGGACAAAAATCCTTCACTGACCAAGGATTGCTGACGCGTGCTCTATGATAACAAAAGTAAAAAGAAAATATTAGTATCTTTCTCCTCTGTCGACGAAACATTTTCTAGAGGTGCATTATTTACATGCTTACTATTATCCCCATCTTTGTTGTTATCATCATTTGTGCCCCCCTCAAGTCATGTGCCCCCTCAAGTCCTGTGCCCCCCTCAAGTCTTATGCCCCATCAAGTCCTGTTATAATTATTTTAGAATTTTTAAATATAGCTGTTGTCGTTATGGATTTTTTTTTTATAAATAAGTGTTTCAGTATAAGACGGAGGTCTTTAGTTGTTTTCTTTCAATTAGAAAAAGTTGAATTTATCGATTTTGATCGGCTTTATCGATTCTTGATCTTTTAAAAATTATCAATTTTTTCCACAAGAAACCTGTCTCTTACATTGTACAATGCATATGACAAGTTTGGTCAAAATCAGTTGGATGGATCTCGAGTGAAAAGGTATCACACAGAGAGACAGACATAATGACAGACCCAGATACATCCTCTGTTTTATATATAGAGATAATTTAATAGATAAAAGTGAGGTATCGTTGAGCTCGTAATGATTTAAGGAACCTACGCACCGAGTTTGAACGAAATCGGAGGAAAAAGTTGAATTTAACCATTTTTGATCGTCTTTATCGATTATTGATATATATTTTTTTAATTATCGTTTTCTTACGCTAATAAACTATCTCTTACATTGTACAATGTATGTGCCATGTTTGGTCAAAATAGGCTGGGTGAATCTCGTGTGAAAAGTTATCAAACCGAGAGACAAACAGAAATACAGACACAGAGACATCCCCTGTTTTATATAATAAATAGTGTTTATTATTTTTGTTTTCAAGCCTCAAGAACAAAAAGTGTATACATTCACTTTCATATATGTTTCAGTTTTATTCCAATTCTACTCATTGCTTTTTAAAACAGTAAACATTGCCAAAGAGTTAAGATAGTTTAAAAAATGGTGGTGACATGGGAAGAAAACTGCTCATAGATCAACATTTCTTTCTAAGTAGCAACGCCGAATATATAGATAAAAGCAGTATTATTAAATATCTCTATAAAAGACAAATACACCTTAACTATAAGAAGGTTGGATTTTCTCTGAGAAACATTATAAAGAAGCCCAGTCGACCAGAATAAATAAATTAAATTAATATTAATATTAAAAATAACGTTTAACCTTATCTTCAATAACTTACCTGCATGATCTAAATAACAGAGAATCAATATTATTTACTCATTCTCTAGTCCCTGTGTTCCTAATACAAACCAAATCCATGAATGATTATATTGGACATACCACTACATACCTATCAAGAAGACTCACCTTACATCTCTATGACCATAGCTCAATTAGGTCTAATTTAATCACACATGTAGACCTACTAATCTCCATCCGCAACATACTTGTACAAAATACAAATAGCCTCATCCACATGTAAAAACAAGTCTATACGTAATGAAAGCATTAACAATTAAAAAAATTAAGTCAACACTCAATAACATCTGCTGCGTACACGGCCAAAATGTGTTGACCGTGTGTAGAAAATATAAAAACATTCCTATCACTCTAGATGCATATATAAAAAAAACACATTCAGTTAAATATAAAAATAAAAAAAATCTTTGATAATGGCTAGCAGAATAGCCGAAGAGGTCGGATATATAGAAAATTCAGACAAAATTGGATGGATCAATCTCAAGAGAAAAGGCATCACACAGACAGGCATACATCCTCTGTATTATATATATATATATATATATATATATATATATATATATATATATATATATATATATATATATATATATATATATATATAGTCATTTTCTCTATCAAGACATTCATTTCTGTAGTTTAGTGTAGTTTAGTTTTCTCCTCCCGATGATGGCCATTTCGGCCGAAACTAGTCGAGGAATCTAAATGGAATAATAATAAAAAGTGTCTGAGGATTTTAATTTTTTAATTTTTAATTTTTTAATTTTAATTTTTATATATATATATATATATATATATATATATATATATATATATATATATATATATATATATATATAGATGTCAGTTATAAGTAAGTAAGGAAGTAAGCACTGCATATTATTTTAGTCGCAACTCGAAAAGAAGACAATGACATAATGAAGATTTCAACCATCCTCACAATTCTACATTTATTGAACAGGGTAAACAAGAAACACCTACCACATTTTAAAGGTTGACCAAAAATGTCTTCGGTATTTTTGCATCGCTGGAGTAATGCATAGCGGCTCGGACTGAGATATCGGAGAACCGAGTTCGAAATCCAGTCGAGTCAATTACATTCAATTACGTGCTGAATACCTTCGGGAAAGGTGTGAATCCTCTTTTTCTCAACAGCCCCAGCTATTGGTAAATAGCAGGACAGACCATGTTCTATGGCCTTGGATGGGAACTTGCCTATTGCACGGTATATAACGGAGGGATGTAGTACGAGCGGTAGCTGATTGCATATTGTATATTTCCTTATAAAGAAACAGTTAAATCCACCATTATCATCAATGATTGATAGAACGCATGCGTACGAAGACGTAGACTCACCCACACAGGCACAGATGTGGGATAACACACCTCAATTTACACCAAAATCATAGTTCTGTACATAAAATAGGTAACTTTTAACTATTACGTCGGATACAAACACACCCACACACACACACACACACACACACATATATATATATATATATATATATATATATATATATATATATATATATATATATATATATATATATATATATTTATATATAGTATAATTATTTATTTAAAAATATGATTCCTCCGATATATAAGAGTTTTCGAAAACAAGAGCTGAAAAATTTAATATAATTATTAGAATTAAATTGTATTAAAGTACCAAGCTCTGTTTAATGTTCAAGAGAAATTTTTTTCAGGAGCAGTCTATGTATGGTTCCAAAAATTTCACTTGAAGATGAAACAGAGCTTGGTATTTTAATTCAATTTAATTCTAATAATATATTGAAGTTTTCTAATAATTATATTGAAGTTTTCTAATAATTATATTGAAGTTTTGTTTTTGAAACAGGGGAACTCTTATGTAGCAGAAGAATCATATTTTTGAATAAATAATTATATTTAGACTCTACTTTTGTATTGAGCACTGTTTTTTTGTTTAAAATAAAAAATAAAATACTAATGAACTTCGAGTTCTTTCCTATTTTCTATATATTTTCACACACACACACACACACACACATACACATATATATATATTAGAGCTCTGGCTGCTGGTATGGGGTTTATATACATCACGTATATAATACGTTAAAACATTCCCTTTCTTTGTCGTATACCGATAACAGGGGTAGAGTCTCTCACTGATGCCAAATCTGTCGAGGTTTCGATCCTGGCTTGAAGGAAGAATCGTGATATATTTTAAGAGGCTGGACGCAAATATATCAAATATATCTTAGTAGATTTTATATTCTCACAGTATGGGACAGTCGTTGACAAATGTGATGGAGAGAAAAAGAAAGAGAATATAGATGATTTCGGCTAGATTGAGAAAACAAAATATCCTTTCAAAAATTTTGAAACTACCCAGTCCGATGAAATCCTAACGCATAAAACACGTCACAAAAAAAAACTGAGTAGCTTTTCATATTTGACTAAATACTCCTTGTTGATATATAAAAGTATAAAAATTTATATATCGTTATATCATGCACACACACACATACGCACGTACAAACGCACGCCCCCACCTCACACACATAGGGATAGAATCTCCGATTTAATTTAAATCAGTTGGGTTTCGATCCAGCTTGAGGCAACTGGATATCTAGCCACAAAAATGAGTTGCGAAACAGTCTGTCATTGGGTAACTATATATATATATATATATATATATATATATATATATATATATATATATATATATATATATATAGTTCGTGTGTGTGTCTGTTACTTTAAGTATTATTTTTAGTTGATGCCCATATTTGAGTAGACGTTCCGTTAATTTTAAACGGCATTTAATTTCGTCTTTATAAAGTGTAATGTGGCCACCGACTGATTTTTTAAATATTCAGGCCCGCAGACGATATGAAATAGTATGTAAAAGAAAAAGAGCCTCAAGTCAAATATGGGTATTCAATAAATTACAGTTTAAAAAATGTAAAATAAATCTGGGATTAATACATACATTCTGTGGAAAATACTTTACACACATACACACACATACACATTCACATACATACATTCTATAGAAATTACTTTACACACACACACACTCACATACATACATACATACGTACATACATACATATATATATATATATATATATATATATATATATAAAGACATTTTTTTAAAGTTTATACGTTTTTCTTTATAAAAAATGTCTTAAAATACGACATTATTACGTCATTATTTTTGCACCAAACTTATATATATATATATATATATATATATATATATATATATAAGTTTGGTGCAAAAATAATGACGTAATAATGTCGTTTTTTGACGTTAAAAATACGTCAAAAACGACATTATTACGTCATTGTTTTGCACCAACCTAATATATATATATATATATATATATATATATATATATATATATGCGTGTGTGGTATATGTATTTTCTTTCTTTTATTTCTCATTCTGTTTTTTCTCTTCATCATTTTGGCCCTTGTTTTGGGCTTTCTTCATTTCTTCATGTGGTTGCTATGTGAAGCCTAGCAACTTTTATTTTAGCACCATTGAAATTAGTCCCTCAGACGGAGAGCAAATTGGCGCATTGATTAAATAAACTTTCTAAATATATTCGCGTAGGCAGTAATTCTTTGTTCCTTTCTATTGCGACGAAGGATTATTTCATTTGCTTGCTACGAAAAATGCATTTCTTCAAAAGCAGAAAAAGAGTTGCCTAAATATAAATCT
>OZ010613.1:32830278-32852778 GCA_963932145.1 Acanthosepion lycidas
CACACCTAGTGCTGCCACGGTTGCAGTACATCGAGCGTGCATACGACCTTAATGGCAATGATAATGCTAATGTTCGAATAATCAATACTCAGACCTAAAATTTGTTCATTTTGTTTAGTGACATACCAATATCTCTATGGGGTATTTAATGTCGAAATTTAATATTGTGAACACAATTTTATGATATCTGTCTATATTTTTGAGATGAGTTATTATGTACACAATTTACATTATTCGGACTATTGTCCTCATCTTTGTCGCCATATTTATTACAACGTTTCTGCCCTTCAGTATCTGTCTATATTTCTGAGATGAGGTATTATGTACACTATTTACATTATTCGGACTATTGTCCTCATCTTTGTCGCCATATTTATTACAACGTTTCGGCCCTTCAGTATCTGTCTATATTTCTATGATGAGGTATTATGTACACTATTTACATTATTCGGACTATTGTCTTCATATTTGTCGCCATATTTATCACAATGTTTCGGCCGTTGTACGCTCCGGCCTTCTTCAGGTAGTTGGAATGTCAAACTGAACCGTTTATTTCGCTCACTGGGATAGACTCTTCTATTTGTTTAATAGGAGATAACTGACATCCATTCGACATGGAACATGGAACTAGGGAAACATTAGATGTGGCTGACCACATATGGAGAGAAAAGAGAGATCCCTGCCCTCTGTGGGATCAAGTTGAGATCATAGACAAAGGGCATCATTGGAAAATTAGTAAACTTAAGGAGTCAACACATATGCTAGGCCACAAATATCTCCTGAGCCGACCAAGCATAGAAATGAATACAGTATGGGAACCAGTAATAAGGAGTGCCAGAGAGAAGCGATAATAACAGCAAGAATTGCAATATGAGCACAGGAAAAATGATTGCTGAAGACCTTAGTTTTATAATACCCAGAAATGTATACACAGATGGCACAGTGGATAAAAGAACACATGCGCCGTGGATAAAGGCATTAGTTAGATCCAGTGACAGGACCCAAAGGGTGTGAGTTCAATACCTGGTTAAGACGGTGGAGAACGTGGAGAGGGGTATTAAGAGGAGATAACTGATAACTGACATCTATTAGACATGGCACGTGGAACTAGAACAGTCTAATCCAGGGAGCGAAATAAAGGGTTTCAGTTCGACATTCCAACCACTTGAAGAAGGCCGGAGCGTACAACGGCCGAAAAGTTGTAATAAATATGGCGACAAAGATGAGGACAATAGTTCGAATAATGTAAATAGTCTACCAACACCTTTATGGGTTATTTAATGTCGAAATTTAATACTGTGAACTCAATTTTACGGCTTCAACTAAATATATTGTAACCGCAATTGCATGTCGCCAACGACAGATAAAATGTATTATTGGTCATTTTGCTATAAAATGTATTGTTGGTATTTTGTTTTAAAGATATGTTATTGTTAATTTTACTAGAAATATTTATTGTTTATAATTTTACTATAGCTAGGTATTGCTGGTAAATATTTTTTTTTATGAAAAATGTATTGCTGATATTTCTACTATAGAAATATATATTTTTATATTTACACTGTCTTTTGTTTGCCCATAGCTGGGGGATTAAAAAGTGCCATCACCCTGGATCAGGGCGTACCTGGGAACAAGAGCAATTAAGAGGTGGTTTCATGCTACACAAAATCCCCCAAACGGAGGCATTGATGCTGGATGTAGTTTATCGTCATGCCAAGGATAGTCATGCAGAAAAAATTCTATATTTTTATCGGCTAAACAGTCAGTGTTCCTGCTTCTTTTCTATTAGAAAAATACTTATTCACTATTATAAATTTTTCTCGTCGTATTCAGTAACAGATTGTTGTTTTTGGTAGTGTGGAAATCTAATAATCAGATTATATCACAATTTTTTTTTTTCCAATCCCCGAGACCAGAGAAAATATAAAAGATTATCTAACATATTAAAAACAGTTGTTAGTCTGAATAACGAACAACATCCACAAAGTAGCGGTTTAAAGTAAAAAGCTGCTCGATTTGAACTTACATCTCATCAACGGAATACGAAATCAATGAGAGTGGTTTGCGTCAATGCGCGTGGCTGCATAGGAGGGTCCTAGCCGTGAAGTTTAGAACGGTTGGAATTCAGGTATGTAGCTCGTCTGTGCACTTTTCATGGAAATAGCCGAGAGAGGCTTGCGGCGTTTCGGATACAGGGAAAGATGTTGTAGGGTGGAAAATAATTAATCACTTCAATAACAAAGACGTGTAGTACGGTTTTTGGACCCTATCGAAAGTGAAGAGTAAAAACTGGACAGTTACTAAGCTTGATGAGGATGACGAACGCCTGCTTTGTGATTTTCCCACGTTTCCTCATTAATGACCCTAAATACGGACTTCCGGTACAAGATGGGAAATCGTTATTATCTCAGCCACTAAAAGAGCCTGCGCAACTGGTAGAAAAATAAAGCCCTCCGGCGTTCACTTTTTAGCTTTGGAAAATATAAATAAACCCATGTAAGATGTAGATGGCGCTACCTGCTTCAAATAAACGACAAAAATACGCTTTGTCTCCGACTACGAGAGTAATCGGAGCGTCTTAGCTTGTTATCGGGATTGTTTACATTCGGTAGCATTTCAGGCTGTGCGTTCCAATCGTTTTCTTCGGAGCGGTTCTGAGAACGGAGCAGATGGAAATGGATTTCGAATGCAGGCTGATAAGAGGCCGGGAAGGAAACAGAACTGAAATGAAAGGAAATACTAACAAGCCTGACCCCTAAACGATGTTCGTTTCATCAAAACTATACCGTTGGTTCACGGTGGGTGTTTTCTTTTTTCTTTTTTTTTTTCTCCGAGGATTCAAGACTTCATTGTCTGGTTCCACCCAATATATCAATGTTTTTTTCTTCTCTTTTCTTGTATTTTCTTTTCCGTCTACGCATCTAGATTCATATCAGATACTGAGATAGTTATCTATCTATCTATCTATCTATCTATCTATCTATTTATGTTTCCCATTCTGTACACATCTATACCGTTCTGTTCTCATCTATCTACCTACCTCAGACTGTTTATATCTATCTCAGACTGTTTATATCTATCTCAGCCCTTTTCCTATCTATCTATCTATCTATCTATCTATCTATCTATCTATCTATCTATCTATCTATCCGATTCTGTACATATCTATCCAGTTCTGTTCTTATCTATCTATCTATCTATCTACATCAAACTGTTTATATCTATCTATCTATCTATCTATCTATATATATATATATATATATATATATATATATATATATCAGACTGTTTATATCTATCACAGTCCTTTCATTATCTATCTATTAGGTTGGTGCAAAAATAATGACGTAATAATGTATAATATATATATATATATATATATATATATATATATATATATATATATATATATATATAATGGATACATAATCATTAAAAACCATTTCGGTCAGGTGATAATTAATTTTGTAAACTCAGATTTCCATCTCTTCAGACCAGTATTATAAAAATAAATATTCATTTTTGTGAAACTGTTCAGAAAATTTGTACATCTGAGTTTACAAAATAAATTATCACCTGACCGAATGGATATTTAAGCAGATCGACTCCCAGGAAACCGACAGCCCGACAACAGCGCATGAGATTTGATTATAATGGTGAAGGTTTCTTGCAGGAGCATCCACACTTTTTGAAGAGACGAATACAGACCTGGTGCACAACGTGCCACAGCGTCCCTAAAAAACCCTCCAAGCCGCTATGCATTACGCAACCGTGCCTCCTTTCTCTCTCTCTCTCTCTCACACACACACACACATATACATATATATATATATATATATATATATATAACACGTGTTAAACGTCGAAACAAAATATGAAATTTTGTAGTAGTAACTTGCATCTTCTAATGCAACATTTTTTAACACAGACACAAAATATATATATATATATGTGTGTGTGCGTGTGTGTGTGTGTGTTTGTGTGTATGCACCCCCATATATATATATATATATATATATATATGTGTGTGTGTGTGTGCGTGTGTGTGTTTGTGTGTGTATACACCCCCATATATATATATATATATATATATATATATATATATATATATATATATATATATATAACACGTGTTAAACGTCGAAACAAAATATGAAATTTTGTAGTAGTAACTTGCATCTTCTAATGCAACATTTTTTAACACAGACACACACATATATATATATATATATGTGTGTGTGTGCGTGTGTGTGTGTGTGTTTGTGTGTATACACCCCCATATATATATATATATATATATATATGTGTGTGTGTGTGTGTGTGCGTGTGTGTGTTTCTGTGTGTATACACCCCCATATATATATATATATATATATATATATATATATATATATATATATATGTATGTATGTATGTATATATGGTGGTGTATAACTTAATTCTTTTCGTAGTTAATTGTGAAAGAAAGCAAATTTTATGCTAAGTATGTTATCCAACACTCACTTCTATATATATTAAGTTAGGACAAGTTAATGAAATAAGTTATTCTGCAGTATTTTCTAGAGTCAAACCACATAACATTCTCTATTCGCGCGCGGCTGTAAGCGTTCTGCCTAGCACGAGCTAATGATCCAAGTATGGGCTTAATATGGAAACACGAACAAGGTTCTTGGGTTATTAGTAAAGGAGGAGTGTAGACGATAATGGCAAGCCTGTGGCATGAAGTGATCTATCGATGGAGAATATATTTTAGCCTTTTTTTCTTAATTCCTTGTGGAGGCATTCACTGAAAATGAATAATTACTTCACGTATTTTTACAGTCCCTTTCCCGATTTATATATACACAGGTTGGCAATCCTTTATCCGAAGATGTGAAAACCGAAAACCTCTGAAAACTGAATATTTTTAGTGTGGAATTTGGCTCGCAAAAGCTTACCGACTTCACCCACGCCAGTTAGGAATGACGTGACAACAGGTATCAGTATAGTGCTGACACCACCCACCACTCCAATTTATTCTTGTTGAGCGATCTGACCCCGCCAAACCTCAGTTGTTGTCAAGCGGTCGAGTAGACGTGAATTTGCTGTTCGCTATTTATTTTCTTTCCATAATTTTTGTGACTTTAAAATGTCGAAAAAGAACTTGAAGATACCTTAAGAAAATTAAGCATCTCTCGTTATCAATAATACGAACCTTACAGTTTTTGCAGAAGGTTGATCGCGTTGTTGGTGCCCAGCGTCTGACCGAGGAATCCCGTGTCGGAGGAACCACCGTATTTGAATTAAAGAAATCGAAAGGCACGATGATTAAATTTTTATAGTGAATGTGATGACCACAGACTTCGGCATAGCTGTCTCTCGAGACTAGACTCTGCCCTCATCTGAGGATCCTCTCTCCCCAGAGACAGAGCGTATGAAAAGCATACTTCTGAAGTAATCCGTATAGTGACATATTCACCTACCGCTGCACGCGGTCAGATGCAGCACAAGGCAAAGCTTATTCTAGGGTATCCGAGCCCGTAGGCTCGGTCAAATCTTCTCCGTAGACCGAGACGAGCAACCACTTTGAGTTAAATAAGTCGAAAGACACGATGCTTAAATTTTTATAGTGAATGTGATGACCATAGACTTCAGCATAGCTGTCTCTCGAGACGAGACTCTGCACTCATCTGAGTATCCTCTCTCCCCAGAGACAGAGAGTATGAAAAGGACATTTCTGAAGTAATCCGTATAGTGACATATTCACCTACCGCTGCACGCGGTCAGATGCAGCACAAGGCAAAGCTTATTCTAGGGTATCCGAGCCCGTAGGCTCGGTCAAATCTTCTCCGTAGACCGAGACGAGCAACCACTGTGTTTGAGTTAAATAAGTCGAAAGACACGATGCTTAAATTTTTATAGTGAATGTGATGACCATAGACTTTAGCATAGCTGTCTCTCGAGACGAGACTCTGCACTCATGTGTGGATCCTCTCTCCCCAGAGACAGAGAGTATGAAAAGCACACTTCTGAAGTTATCTTATAGTGACATATTCACCTACCGCTGCCCGCGGTCAGATGCAGCAAGAAGGCAAAGTTTATAGTAGGATATCCGAGCCCGTAGGCTCGGTCAAATCTTCTCCGTAGAACGAGACGATCGAACACAGTGTTTGAGTTAAATAAGTCGAAAGACACGATGCTTAAATTTTTATAGTGAATGTGATGACCATAAACTAATGAACAGAAGGAAAAAAACTACATAAGACAAAAAAGAAGCATAACCGCAAAAATATACCCCTAACTTGTTTCTTTATAACCCAACCAACCGCAACGGATTTGACCATCGTACTTCTGAAGTAATCCGTATAGTGTTGATATTTACTAACCGTCCAATGCGGTTGGATGTGGCACCAGGCCGAGTTAATCGTGGAGTATCCGAGCTCGTAGGGTCTGGCAATATATATATATCCACAAAGACCCCGTAAAAATACTCTGCCCTTCGGCATAGATGTCTCCCGAGAGGAGACTCTACCCTTCGTCAGAGACTCGTCTGTGGATCCTCTCTGCCCATAGGAAGATAATTTGAAAAGCACACTTCTGAATTAATCCGTATAGTGATGATATTCACCTACCGCCCCACGTGGTCGGATGTGGCACAAGGCCGAGTTTATTGTGGGGTAACCGAGCCTGAAGGCTCGGTCAAATCTTCCCCGTAGATCCCGTAAAAACTGTGTGGGGTAGCTGTCTCCCGAGACGAGACTCTGCCCTTCGGCATAGCCTCGTCTGGGTACCTCTCTGCCCGGAGTCAGAGAGTTTGACAAACACACTTCCGAAGTAAGTGATAATATTCACCTACCGCCCCACGCGGTCGGATGTGGCACAAGGCCGAATTTATTGTGTGGTATCCGAGCCCGTAAGCTCGGTCAAAAATACCTCGTAGACCCCGTAAAAAACAGGGTTGGGTAGCTGTCTACCACCCCAGACGAGACTCGGCCCTTTGGCATAGCCTCGTCTGGGTTCCTCTCTACACAGAGGCAGAGAGTTCGACAAGCACACTTCCGAAGTAATTTGGAGAGTGATCACTTAGACGCCACACTAATTCAGATATATACATTTCATTTACCATCATGGGATATACTTATTCAAAATGGGATCGCCTTTGATTCCCTTCAGGATATCAGTGTTCAAACAACAGTGTCTTTATATAACAAAGCCACAGGTGGGCTCTGTGGGTGTTGAATAAAGACAAATACGCCTGAACCTGAGTATGCAATAGGGATTGGTTAGCCGGCCTAGTAGACGTTTGTCCTCGAATATGTGTGGTCAGCTATACATTTCAGTTATCAGTATATTACTTTATAAATAAACTGTAATCACGCCTGTAGTCTTTCTTTATCGCTCGAGTTGTGACCATTCATATATTCTCTATGCAATATTTTTTGAGTTTCTGATAATCGAAATAGGAAAACCTAAACATAATTGACCCCAAGGTTTTCGGATATGGGATTGTAATATGGGATTTCGGATATGGGATTGTGATATGGGATTTCTGATATGGGATTGTAATATGGGATATCGGATATGGGATTGTAATATGGGATTTCGGATATGGGATTGTGATATGGGATTTCGGATATAGGATTCTATTATGGGATTTCGGATATAGGATTGTAATATGGGATTTCGGATATGGGATTGTAATATGGGATATCGGATATGGGATTGTAATATGGGATTTCGGATATGGGATTGTGATATGAGATTTGGGATATATGATTCTCTTATGGGATTTCGGATATAGAATTGTAATATGGGATTTCGGATGTGGGATTGTGATATGGGATTTCGGATATGGGATTGTGATATGGGATTTCGGGTTTGAGATTGTGACATGGGATTTCGGATATGGGATTGTGATATGGGATTTCGGATATGGGATTTCAGATATGGGATTGTATTATGGGATTTCGGATATGGGATCGTGTCATGGGATTACGGATATGGAATTTCGAATATGGGGTTGTGTACCCGTACTTTAATTAATCCGGTTCTATTTGAGAACTATTCGAAAAAAAAAATCAAAAAAAAGGTAGTAAGTCGGATAGGTTCGACAAACCAGCAACAGCACTCGAAAGTGACATCAAATCGCGTGTTAACTGGAGCAAGAAATGACTTTTGAATTTTAACCCCTGCTGTTTTATAATCATCATACAGAACGCAATTTTTGTCTTCCATCAGCAAGACTGATGTTAACTTCCAGAAGAGCAACTCGTTGGGCCTTCTTGGTCTCACGATTTCCAGTGACTTTCAAGTGCAGTGATTATATTAAAACAATATTTAGGTTTTCAAGCGCTTTCGGCTATACTTTTAACAAGAAGATTCACGAAACATCTTTCTGACCATAACTCAATTCTGTATCATTTAAATACTCATGGCGACTTATTGGCAACATACTTGTTAACAACACAAATTTAATAGCATCGTCTACATGTACAAAAAGGCTAAAAATAATGGAAGACTTACTAATAAAAACAAAAAAATCAACACTCATTAATATCAACTATGAACACAATATGTCGACGGTGTCTTGAAAATAGAACATTCTATAATACTAAATACATACATACAAACAAATTCTTTCCAGTTAAAAGTAAATATAATTCATAATTGATAATGGGTAAATGTACAGCGGAAAGAGCTTGTAAAATACAATTTATGGAGAGTTTTTGTATAATTAGACAACTGAAAAGAAAAAGATTATAATATCGTATAAGAAATTATATAAAAAAAACCTTAATCCAAGCACCTTCTTTGTCATATTTAATAAAGTATATATATATATATATATATATATATATATATCGCTGCTATTAACGCATCGCTCTTCCTTAATGAATTGAGCCCTCTGGTTGCTGGGGTTTGTATACATTCGTATATAATACGTTAAAATTTCCCATTCTCTTCCGCTGACGATAGCCTGGGGGAGAATCTCCGATTGATGCAGAATCGGTTGTGTTTCAATCCCGGCAATTTGATGTCTATCCCGACTGATGAGCTGTAATACAGCGAAACAGGCTTCTATATATATATATATATATATATATATATATATATATATATGAAAAAACCTTTTATTCTATATATACGAAATACCATTCTATATTCAACACCGTTACTTGATAAGACCCCAGAAGTGTTGAAACAAAATGTCAATTTTTTTAGTGATTTTATATATATATATATATATATATATATATATATATATATATATATATATATATATATGTATGAATTTAAACAAATTACCACTAATTAAACCTGCCTCATCAAACACAATGTGTGCACAAATTAAAAATAATAATACTGAATCCTTATTATACTTAGAATATTTGTCACCCTTCTATATGTATGAAAATGTTGATTTGAGAAATTAGAATCGAATTTCTAAGCTTCACGGTTAGGACTCTACGATGCTAAAACATATGATCTACACCGCCCATATTATTCTGTGAAATTGTTTGACATTGTAATATTCTTTTGTGTGCCGTGTCCCTTCAGGACGTACGAAATCATGGCTCTCCACACCCCCCCTTGTAGCTCTTAATAAGTGTCGTTTTTTTTTTGTTATTTTTCCCAAACCATATGCTATCCATTTTTTCAAGCTCAACAAGTATGTTACCCTCTGCTTTCCTCTGTCCATCTCTATCCCCATCTGTCCCGTGGGTATCAGATTTTCCAAGCCTTCCTTCTTCACTACATGCCCCAGAAAATGCAGCTGCCTTTTCCTGATGTTAAGTCAACTTTTTCTTTTTTGTTTCCATTTTCACCAAAACTTCGTCGTTGCACACATATTCCCTATCCTCAGCATCTTTCTGTAGAACCACATTTCTCTTGCTTCAAGCCACTTCATCATTGAGGCAATTGTCCAGTATTCACTGCCATACAGGAGGGCAGATATCATGTAACAATCCAGTATACTTTTTTTGTTGTTTCTAACGATTACCGTACCGTACCGTATTACCGTATTCTAATTATGTTTTTCTGTCTGCTTAATACCCTGCTTAGCTTTTCGAATGCATCTTTGGCCATCCCAATACGTCTTCGGATCTTAGTGTTGTACTTTTCCGTCCTCTCTTAGAACACTTCCCCTATGGTTAAGTTTTGGTACTTGCTTTTATCCCAGATATGTAATTTGCATTTTAGGCTCATCCTTTTGCTGGTAAGCATTCATTCTGTCTCTTTGTAGTTGATGGGAAACCCCGAGACAGTGTGATGTTTACCAAGCTTGTGTCGCTGGAACAATTACGAATCATTAGTGAGTTCGATCCTCACGAGTTGCTTCATACTTTCGTCCTTGTGCCACATGTACGCTTGGAAAATCATTATAATTAACCCTTTTTGCTCGTTTTTCTTCGCTAGCTTCAGTGGGAGCTTTATAGTTTTCTTTCCTTGTCTGCTATCAACATTGTCATCTGCCTGACAGGTTGTTAAGCTTGTGGTCACCAATAATGAATCGTGGTAGGATTTCCATTTCTCTCAGAGTTGCCTTGTTATATAGGTTGAATAAATCCGGCGATAAGGTTCATCCTTGTCTGACAGACCTTTCTGCAGAAATCATTTTCTTTGGTGTGTAGACTGTTTTTGTGCAAGTATAGAATCTTTGAACGATAGAAATAGTGATATCTTCAAGGACACATGTCACATTGGATAAAGGCGTTGGTTAGATCCAGTGACAGGACCGAAAGAGTGTGAGTTCAATACCCGCTTAAGGCAGTGGAGAACTTTCAGAGGGAAATTAGCAGGAGATAACTAATAACTGACATCCATCAAACATGTCACGTGGAACTAGTCTACCCCAGTGAGCGAAATAACGGGTTCAGTTCGACATTCCAACCACCTGAAGAAGGCCGGAGCGTACAACGGCCGAAACGTTGTGATAAATATGGCGACAAAGATGAGGACAATAGTTCGAATAATGTAAATAATGTACATAATACTTTATCTCAGAAATATAGACAGATACTGAAAGGCCGAAACGTTGTAATAAATATGGCGACAAAGATGAGTACAATAGTCCGAATAATGTAAATAATGTACATAATACTTTATCTCAGAAATATAGAGAGATACTGAAGGTGCGAAACGTTGTAATAAATATGGCAAAAAAGATGAGGACAATAGTCCGAATAATGTAAATAATGTACATAATACTTCATCTCAGAAATATACACAGATACTGAAGGGCCGAAACGTTGTAATAAATATGGCGACAAAGATGAGGACAATAGCCCGAATAATGTAAATAATGTACATAATACTTCATCTCAGAAATATAGACAGATACTGAAGGGGGGAAACGTTGTAATAAATATGGCGACAATGATGAGGACAATAGTCCGAATAATGTAAATAATTTACATAATACTTTATCTCAGAAATATAGACAGATACTGAAAGGCCGAAACGTTGTAATAAATATGGCGACAAAGATGAGGACAATAGTTCGAATAATGTAAATAATTTACATAATACTTTATCTCAGAAATATAGACAGATGCTGAAGTGCCGAAACGTTGTAATAAATATGGCGACAAAGATGAGGACAATAGTCCGAATAATGTAAATAATGTACATAATACTTTATCTCAGAAATATAGACAGATACTGAAAGGCCGAAACGTTGTAATAAATATGGCGACAAAGATGAGGACAATAGTCCGAATAATGTAAATAATTTACATAATACTTTATCTCAGAAATATAGACAGATACTGAAAGGCCGAAACGTTGTAATAAATATGGCGACAAAGATGAGGACAATAGTTCGAATAATGTAAATAATGTACTTAATACTTTATATCAGAAATATAGACAGATGCTGAAGGGCCGAAACGTTGTAATAAATATGGCGACAAAATGAGGACAATAGTCCGAATAATGTAAATAGTGTGCATAATACATCATCTCAGAAATATAGACAGATACTGAAAGGCCGAAACGTTGTAATAAATATGGCGACAAAGATGAGGACCATAGTCCGAATAATGTAAGTAGTGTACATAATACCTCATCTCAGAAATATAGACAGATACTGAAGGGCCGAAACGTTGTAATAAATATGGTGACAAAGATGAGGACAATAGTCCGAATAATGTAAATAATGTACATAATACCTGATCTCAGAAATATTGACAGATACTGAAGGGCCGAAACGTTGTAATAAATATGGTGACAAAGATGAGGACAATAGTCCGAATAATGTAAATAATGTACATAATACCTGATCTCAGAAATATAGACAGATACTGAAAGGCCGAAACGTTGTAATAAATAGGGCAACAAAGATGAGGACAATAGTCCGAATAATGTAAATAATGTATATAATACTTTATATCAGAAATATAGTCAGATGCCTAAGGGCCGAAACGTTGAAATAAATATGGCGACAAAATGAGGACAATAGTCCGAATTATGTAAATAGTGTACAAAATACCTCATCTCAGAAATATAGACAAATACTGAAAGGCCGTAACATTGTAATAAATATGGCGACAAAGATGACAATAGTCCGAATAATGTAAATAATGTACATAATACTTCATCTCAGAAATATAGACAGATACTGAAAGGCCGAAACGTTGTAATAAATATGGTGACAAAGATGAGGACAATAGTCCCAATTATGTAAATAGAGTGCATAATACCTCATCTCAGAAATATAGACATATACTGAAAGGCCGTAACATTGTAATAAATATGGCGACAAAGATGAGGACAATAGTCCGAATAATGTAAATAGTGTACAGAGTACCTCATCTCAGAAATATAAACAGATACTGAAAGGCCGAAACATTGTAATAAATATGGCGACAAAGATGAGGACAATAGTCAGAATAATGTAAATAATGTATATAATACCTCATCTCAGAAATATAGTCAGATACTGAAAGGCCGAAACGTTGTAATGAATAGGGCAACAAAAATGAGGACAATAGTCCGAATAATGTAAATAATATACATAATATCTCATCTCAGAAATATAGACTGATACTGAAAGGCCGTAACATTGTAATAAATATGGCGACAAAGATGAGGACCATAGTCCGAATAATGTAAATAGTGTACATAATACTTCATCTCAGAAATATAGACAGATACTGAAAGACTGAAACGTTGTAATAAATATGGCGACAAAGATGAGGACAATAATCCGAATAATGTAAATAATGTACATAATACTTTATCTCAGAAATAGACAGATACTGAAAGTCCGAAATGTTGTAATAAATATGGCGACAAAGATGAGGACAATAATCCGAATAATGTACATAATATTTAATCTCAGAAATATAGACATATACTGAAAGGCTGAAACGTTGTAATAAATATGGCGACAAAGATTAGGACAATAATCCGAATAATGTAAATAATGTACATAATACTTCATCTCAGAAATAGACAGATACTGAAAGTCCGAAATGTTGTAATAAATATGGCGACAAAGATGAGGACAATAATCCGAATAATGTAAATCATGTACATAATACTTCCTCTCAGAATTATAGACAGATACTGAAGGGCTGAAACGTTGTAATAAATATGGCGACAAAGATGAGGACAATAATCCGAATAATGTAAATAATGTACATATTACTTCATCTCAGAAATCTAGACAGATACTGAAAGGACGAAATGTTGTAATAAATATGGCGAAAAAGATGAGGACAATAATCCGAATAATGTAAATAATGTACATATTACTTCATCTCAGAAATCTAGACAGATACTGAAAGGACGAAATGTTGTAATAAATATGGCGAAAAAGATGAGGACAATAATCCGAATAATGTAAATAATGTACATATTACTTCATCTCAGAAATCTAGACAGATACTGAAAGGACGAAATGTTGTAATAAATATGGCGAAAAAGATGAGGACAATAATCCGAATAATGTAAATAATGTACATAATACTTCATCTCAGAAATATAGACAGCTATTGAAAGGATGAAACTTTGTAATAAATATGGCGACAAAGGTGAGGACAATAGTCCGAATAATGTAAATAATGTACACAATACTTTATCTCAGAAATATAGACAGATACTGAAAGACCGAAACGTTGTAATAAATATGGGACAAAAATGAGGACAATAGTCCGAATATTGTAAATACTGTAAATAATACCTGATTTCAGAAATATAGACAGATACTGAAAGGCCGAAACGTTGTAATAAATATGGCGACAAAGATGAGGAAAATAGTCCGAATAATGTAAATAATGTACATAACACTTTATCTCAGAAATATAGACAGACACTGAAGAGACGAAACGTTGTAATAAATATGGCGACAAAGATGAGGACAATAGTCCGAATATTGTAAATAGTGTAAATAATAACTAATTTCAGAAATATAGACAGATACTGAAATGCCGAAACGTTATAATAAATATGGCGACAAAGATGAAGACCATAGTCCGAATAATATAAATAATGTACATAATACTTTATCTCAGAAATATAGACAGATACTGAAAGGCCGAAACGTTGTAATAAATATGGCGACAAAGATGAAGACAATAGTCCGAATAATGTAAATAATGTACATAATACTTTATCTCAGAAATATAGACAGATGCTGAAGGGCCGAAACGTTGTAATATATATGGCGACAAAGATGAGGACAATAGTCCGAATAATGTCAATAATATACATAATACTTCATCTCAGAAATATAGACAGATGCTGAAGGGCCGAAATATTGCAATAAATATGGCGACAAAGATGAGGACAATAGTCCGAATAATGTAAATAATGTAAGAAATAGTGATGTACACGTCCTGTTTTATTATGTAAGATTACTTCAAATGTTCTCGTTTACAGGTACAATTTGTATTTTGATTTTATTTCCTCTAAATAAGTCGAGAGTCTCCAGCCGTTTTCTAATATCATTTTTCCCTTGTAATATGCATATATGTTGCCTTTCGCTTCTATTTTGGTACTCCATCGTTCTCGTCTCCCAGGAAGTCAGACGTTCTTCAAGACACAAGCTCCACCATACACCTCCGCTGAGGGATTTCACTTACCCTCAGCCAGTCTTTCTACTGACTTATTCTGTAAACATTAAATTCTCGAGTTGATTTCTTTCGTGTATCCGCTCAGAATTTTCTTCCGCCATACTTCAGGTTGAGAGAAGTTCCCGATTTATTCGCTTATGAGAATCAAAAGTTTATCAGGAGAGGAAAGAAAATTGTTTAGATTATAGATGGCAACCATGTCTATTCGGTATGCTTATTTGTTTTCGTATCGGTCTGAGACAAAAGTGAGCCTGTCAAAAGTTGATTATATATATATATATATATATATATATATATATATATATATATATATATATATATATAGTTAAAATAAGCAGAAATGGAGCAAAATATCACTGTACGTAACATTTAATTTAAAAGAGGGCTCAATACATAGTAGAGTTTAACATCGCTCTCGGAGTCACATTTGTAGTCTCGAAACATAACTGTAAATATGTAGCGATTTTAATATGTTTTTTTTTTTGTTTAATATCCTTATATATATATATATATATATATATATATATATATATATATATATATATATATATATATAGTGAATTGGGGCAGAAGATCATTATTTAGACATATATTTTTTAAATATAACGGAAAATTATTATGTCTGATCATGAGCCGTTCTAATGTTCGTATATTTACTTTAAATTCGTTTGAAAATAAAGTAAATATTGCAATATTTCAATATTTTTTTATTGAGTTGGTCCTTGATCTAAGCATTCGGCTCACATGAGCCATCTTCAGAGTGGTTCTACAAATATTTTTACCAAAAATATTTCCCATCGAAGGTAATATGTTGTTATGATGACGTATATTTCGCCATCTTGGTTGGTTTGGCAACCTAGAAACCGCATCTTGAAATTACAATCTGTGTCTGTTATTCCGCGACCGTTATCGTCGCATAGCAATCTTCTATCTTGCGTAGCAAGTTGTAGCAAAAATTGGCAGATCACTTGGGCGAGTGTTGAAAGACGAAACACTCGTTAGAATATGTTGTGATGAGAATAAAGAAACAGGGGGGAAAGGAGAATATATAATAAAAAATGAAAGAACAAAATTGTAATATATATATATATATATATATATATATATATATATATATATATATATATACTGATCTGTTCATTAATTTATTGAGTTAATACATGATTCATTCCACACAGATATATAGTTATTTATGTCTGTGTATGTGTGTATGTGCCCGTGTGTATGCATGTGTCAGTAAGAGTGTGTGTTTGCTGTGCGTGTAAATGTATTTACCTCTATCAAAACTTGATAGTATTATTTAATACAAGAATTCAAATAGGAACCTTGTGTCTGTTTTTCTCTTCTTCCCACCCATCCACTCAGTCTTTCTCTTCCTCTCTCTCTCTCTATCTTTGTATGTAGACGTGCGTCTTGCTGTGTTTCTACATGTTTATCTACCAACGCAGGTGTAAATGAAACATGAATCACGTTGGTCTCTGTTTGTTGTACATATTTCCGAATGTAAAACGGAAAAAAGTAACAATGTCCTACAATATTCTATAAAAAGAGAAAGAGAGTCTATGGAAGCCCATACATTTTCACAAGAAAGAAAATAATTTTCTACGGGGAAGGACAAACCGAATTGTTACTGCAGACACTAGTGCTTCTCCACGACCGACGTTTTATGCGAGACGAAATGAAACTAACGTCATTCTCGCTTTATATACAGATCTCACAGCCAATGGAATTTTAATTAACACTATAAAAAATAAAATATCTACCTTAATCGAAGTCTTTAGATTATAGGTGTTTGAGGAATTATTGTATGCTCCTGAAATTTACGCTGCAATTTAAATTCAAGCGTATTCTTCAGAAAGAATATCAAAATCTTTTGAATCAGTAAAACACTTGTTGGAAGCCTTGCCGAAATAGCAAGAGGCTTTTTAGTTTTATCCGCTGTGAGCTCTCATGAGGTAGGCAATGATGGCTCATATAATTTTCCTGGACAAAACGCGTTGGTATAGAAAAAAATAATTTCACCGTTTTCTAGATATAATCTCGTAGATGAACTTTTTAAGTATTCCAACAACTCGCCAGAAGATTTCTGCAATTAACAGTCGTTTTTCTCATTCTTTACTATTTTTAGAATAAATTTCATGTAATTAATTCAAACACACACAGACACACACACATATATATATATATATATATATATATATATATATATATATATATATATATATAGATAGATAGATAGATAGATAGATAGATAGAAAGGTTTCTACGATATGCATGTAACGGTCATACATATGCAGAGTGAGATAGATAAATTGTCGTTTAAGTTGCACAAAAATATCTTGAAATGCTAAAGAGAAAATTTATTCAATAAAATTGTCGTAAGGTTCAACCACGTCCTCCAGACGACTTCGGAATCTCCTGCAACTCTTCCGGACGATCTCCTTGTTTAAATTGGTGAATGTCTCTATAATCATTGCCTTCAGTTAATCTTTCTTATAAGGAGTTTTGTTTGTCTCACTCTTAAATCTGCCCCACACATATTAATGAAGGGTGTTTCAGTCTGGGGAGTTAGGTGCTCATATGTAAGGGGTGATGTGGTCGCAGAAATTGTCTGACAGCCATGAATGGGTTCGTCTGCTTGTGTGGCATTGTGCTGAATATTGGTTCCAAACATAAGGACTTCCAGTAGCCACCATCTTGACCCAGGCGACTTGAAATAGGCTTACGTGTTGAGACCCTGTTGAAAGACGAATAGAAGCATAACATTCGTCATCACTAGAGATCACTCCAGACACCTTCGTAAGCAGAATTAGACTCTACCAATTCATTCCACATCCTCAGCACTGTTGTCAGTTTCAGACACTAATGCTATGAGATGTTCGTATTGGAGCTTCGGGGGAGAATGCCAAGCAGTACAGCTGACCTTTTCCAAATGTCTGGCTTCATAGTGCTCATTTTCTCACAGACTGTGCCCAACTGACCCTACTACTATGTACAGTCGACAAAATTAAAAACAAATTACACGCATGCGCAAAATTAAAAATATAAAATGGCGACAATTTCCCCAACTCACCTTGTATATATATATATATCCGCCGAAAAATTAGGGTGCGTTTTCTTTTATTTGTTCGATTGTTCATTTTTTACTAGGATTTCTTTCATCTTTACTTTACTTGTAGTAATATTTACTTTACTATTTTACTCGTAGTAATATTATCTGGAATGTTTATTAGCTGAAGCATTGTCAGCCATTATTCATTGTTGACAAGTATTTCTTTCATCTTCATTTTACTTGCTTCATTTACACTTGTAGTAATATTATCTGGAATTTTTATTATATGAAGCATTGTCAGCCATTATTCATTGTTGACTAGTATTTCTTTCATCTTCATTTCACTTGCTTTATTTACACTTGTAGTAATATTATCTGGAATTTTTATTAGCTGAAGCATTGTCAGCCATTATTCATTGTTGACTAGTATTTCTTTCATCTTCATTTCACTTGCTTTATTTACACTTGTAGTAATATTATCTGGAATTTTTATTAGCTGAAGCATTGTCAGCCATTATTCATTGTTGACTAGTATTTCTTTCATCTTCATTTCACTTGCTTTATTTACACTTGTAGTAATATTATCTGGAATTTTTATTATATGAAGCATTGTCAGCCATTATTCATTGTTGACTAGTATTTCTTTCATCTTCATTTCACTTGCTTTATTTACATTTGTAGTAATATTATCTGGAATTTTTATTAGCTGCAGCATTGTCAGCCATTATTCATTGTTGATTAATATTTCTTTCATCCTCATTTCACTTGATTTATTTACACTTGTAATATTATCTGGAATTTTTATTAGCTGAAGCATTGTCAGCCATTATTCACTGTTGACTAGTATTTCTTTCATCCTCATTTCACTTGATTTATTTACACTTGTAATATTATCTGGAATTTTTATTAGCTGAAGCATTGTCAGCCATTATTCACTGTTGACTAGTATTTCTTTCATCTTCATTTCACTTGCTTTATTTACACTTGTAGTAATATTATCTGGAATTTTTATTAGATGAAGCAATGTCAGCCATTATTCATTGTTGATTAATATTTCTTTCATCTTCATTTCACTTGATTTATTTACACTTGTCGTAATATTATCTGGAGTTTTTATTAGCTGAAGCATTGTCAGCCATTATTCACTGTTGACTAGTATTTCTTTCATCTTCATTTTACTTGCTTTATTTACACTTGTAGTAATATTATCTGGAATTTTTATTAGCTGAAGCAATGTCAGCCATTATTCATTGTTGATTAATATTTCTTTCATCTTCATTTCACTTGCTTTATTTACACTTGTCATAATATTATCTGGAATTTTTATTAGCTGAAGCATTGTCAGCTATTATTCATTGTTGACTAGTATTTCTTTCATCTTCATTTTACTTGCTTTATTTACACTTTTAGTAATATTATCTGGAATTTTTATTAGCTGAAGCATTGTCAGCCATTATTCATTGTTGACTAGTATTTCTTTCATCTTCATTTTACTTGCTTTATTTACACTTTTAGTAATATTATCTGGAATTTTTATTAGCTGAAGCATTGTCAGCCATTATTCATTGTTGACTAGTATTTCTTTCATCTTCATTTCACTTGCTTTATTTACACTTGTAGTAATATTATCTGGAATTTTTATTAGCTGAAGCATTGTCAGCCATTATTCATTGTTGACTAGTATTTCTTTCATCTTCATTTCACTTGCTTTATTTACACTTGTAGTAATATTATCTGGAATTTTTATTAGCTGAAGCATTGTCAGCCATTATTCACTGTTGACTAGTATTTCTTTCATCTTCATTTCACTTGCTTTATTTACACTTGTAGTAATATTATCTGGAATTTTTATTAGCTGAAGCATTGTCAGCCATTATTCATTGTTGACTAGTATTTCTTTCATCTTCATTTCACTTGCTTTATTTACACTTGTAGTAATATTATCTGGAATTTTTATTAGCTAAAGCATTGTCAGCCATTATTCACTGTTGACTAGTATTTCTTTCATCTTCATTTTACTTGCTTTATTTACACTTGTAGTAATATTATCTGGAATTTTTATTAGCTGAAGCAATGTCAGCCATTATTCATTGTTGATTAATATTTCTTTCATCTTCATTTCACTTGCTTTATTTACACTTGTCATAATATTATCTGGAATTTTTATTAGCTGAAGCATTGTCAGCTATTATTCATTGTTGACTAGTATTTCTTTCATCTTCATTTTTTAAGCTCGTAGTAATATTATCTGGAACTTTTATTCGATGAAGCATTGTCAGCCATTATTCATTTTTGACTAGTATTTCTTTCATCTTCATTTTATTTGCTTTATTTACACTTGTAGTAATATTATCTGGAATTTTTTTTTGGATGAAGCATTTTCAGCCATCATTAATTTTGGACTAGTATTTCTTTCATCTTCAAGTCACTTCTTTATTTCAAGTCACTTCGTTTATTATCTTTTTTTTTTAATTTCGTGAAGGAGTATGAATCGGGAGATAGGTTTGCCTATCGTCCAGTCTATACTACTCTCCGGTCTTTTAGATAGAAGTAGAGATATATCTATTTTTTATTTAGGTTTTTTGGCTCCTTCTGAAGTTTTCCATTGTCTTTCAGACCCGGTAGGCCTTTGCGTTCTAGTGGAATTATCACTTTGCTCGGACTGAACTGATGAAGTAATGGCAACAATTATTAATCTTTAACCATTATTTCATTTACATTTCAATAGCAGAATTTACGCTTGTAATATCATCTTGAACTGTTATTAAATGAAACATTTGAAACATTAATATTTCAGTCGTATTTCTTTCATATTTGTTAATTTGGCAGTAAGTAATACCGTAGTTGTAGTATAGATTGTAAAAATGATTTCATCCCAAGAAAAGGGGGATTGCCATTCTTATACATCGGGTTACAGGGAGTAACTGGGTATGGGAGGGATTGAGGAAATGATACAATATGATTGGGATTCAAGGAGATAGAAGATAGCGACTGACGTTGCATTTATATTTAAGATTATAGTTATCAGGGAAACAAATAAACGGAAGGGAGTTCCATATACTGGAGGTGCGAAAAAATAAACTGTTGGAGTTGAAGTGGCACTTGCATTTAACGATAAGAAAGTAGGACGTAAATACCAATCTAGTAGCACATTTAAATTCTTGTAGTTGGGGAAATAGGAGAGACAGCCTGTCTGGTGAGTTGCCATGAAAATATTTGTAATATAAACGTCACATTGGTGAGAAAATGACTGAAGTCGAGATGCCAAGTCAGGATCGATTATATTGCAGATCCTTCATTGGATTTTGTCAAGAACTCGGAATAGTTGTCATTAGCTTCTAGGTTCTTTAAATGAACAGCAGCCCTCACCAAAGCAAATGTTAAGTACTGAGGCGTTAGAAAAAACTTTGGTGATATTTGGTGATTTTCTTTTTCCTCTGCCCAATAACCCTGGTCATTTTATCTTTCTGACAAGACCTCACACAATAGATTTTCCTGGGTAAGAATCGTGATTATCTGATCAGATCTCTTGATTTTGCGCTGCTGTAATTTATGGCTGGCTGATATTCGAATGATGGCGAATCGAGAAACGTCTTTCATGTGCAGCTTCATGGGAAGGAATGTTAAATTTTCATGGGAAGGAATGTTAATTTTTCATGGGAAGGAACGTCAAATTTTCATGGGAAAAAATGTTAATTTTTCATGGAAATGAACGTTAATTTTTCATGGGAAGGAATGTTAATTTTTCATGGGAAAAATGTTAATTATTCATGGTAAGGAATGTTAATTTTTCATGGGAAGGAACGTTAATTATTCATGGTAAGGAATGTTAATTTTTCATGGGAAGGAATGTTAACTTTTCATGGGAAGTAATGTTAATTTTTCATGGGAAAGAATGTTAACTTTACATGGGAAGGAACGTTAATTTTTCATGGGAATGAACGTTAATTATTCATGGTAAGGAATATTAATTTTTCATGGGAAGGAATGCTAATTTTTCATGGAAATGAACGGTAATTTTTCATGGGAAGGAATGTTAATTTTTCATGGGAAGGAACGTTAAATTTTAATGGGAAAAATGGTAATTATTCATGGTAAGGAATGTTAATTTTTCATGGGAAGGAATGTTAGTATTTCATGGGGAGGAATGTTAAATTTTCATGGGAAGGAATGTTAATTTTTCCTGAGAAGGAACGCTAATTTTTTATGGGAAGGAATATTAATTTTTCATGGTAAGGAATGCTAATTTTTCATGGGAAGAAATGTTAATTTTTCATGGAGAGGAATGTTAATTTTTGAAGCAGAATGATGAGGAAAAAATGAAATAGGGAATGGATCAATACTGAGTATCGGAAGGAGGAAGAAAAATAAATAGGGAGAGTGATAGAG
>OZ010613.1:32862778-32867778 GCA_963932145.1 Acanthosepion lycidas
GAGAGAGAGAGAGAAAGAAAAAAAAGAGAGAAAGAAGGAAAGAGAGAAAGAGAGAAAGAGAAAAAGAAAAAAGAAAGAAAGAAAGACAGAGAGAAAGAAAAAAGAAACAAAGAAAGAGAGAGAAAGATAGAAAGAAAAAAGAAAGAAAGAAAGAAAGAAACAAGCAAACAAACAAAAAAGAAAGGAACAAAAATTGAAATAAAAATGAAAAGGAATGAGACAGATACAAAAAAAAAGTGAGTCAAAAGAGAGAAAGAAAGAAATAGAGAGAAAGAAAAAAGAAAGAAAGAAAGAGAGAGAAAGAGAGAAAGGTTTGTTTGCTTGTTTCTTTCTTTCTTTTTCTTTCTTTCTCTCTTTCTTTTTTCTTTCTCTCTTTCTCTCTTTATTTCTTTCTTTTTTTCTTTCTCACTCTCTTTCTTTCTTTTGACGCATTTTATTTTTTATTTGTCATTTATACATTTCTATTGTTGTTTCAATTTTTCTTTCTTTCTTTCTCTCTTTCTTTCTTTCTTTTTGTTCCTTTCTTTTTTGTTTGTTTGCTTGTTTCTTACGTTTTTCTTTTTTCTTTCATTCTTTATTCTTTCTTTCTTTTTTTCTTTCTTTCTTTCTTTCTTTTTTTATTTCTCTCTCTCTTCCTTTTTTTTTCTTTCCATCTCCCTTTCTTTCTTTCTTTTGACTCACTTTTTTTTTGTATCTGTCTCATTCCTTTTCATTTTAATTTCAATTTATGTTCCTGTCTTTTTGTTTGTTTACTTGTTTCATTCCTTCTTTTTCTTTCTCTCTTTCTTTTTTCTTTCTTTCTCTCTTTCTCTCTCTTTATTTATTTCTTTTTTTCTTTCTCACTCTCTTTCTTTCTTTTGACGCATTTTATTTTTTATTTGTCATTTATACATTTCTATTGTTGTTTCAATTTTTCTTTCTTTCTTTCTCTCTATCTTTCTTTCTTTCTTTCTTTTTGTTCCTTTCTTTTTTGTTTGTTTGCTTGTTTCTTACGTTTTTTCTTTTTTCTTTCATTCTTTATTGTTTCTTTCTTTTTTCTTTCTTTCTTTCTTTCTTTTTTTATTTCTCTCTCTCTTCCTTTTTTTTTCTTTCCATCTCCCTTTCTTTCTTTCTTTCTTTTGACTCACTTTTTTTTTGTATCTGTCTCATTCCTTTTCATTTTTATTTCAATTTATGTTCCTTTCTTTTTGTTTGTTTGCTTGTTTCTTTCCTTCTTTTTCTTTCTCTCTTTCTTTTTTCTTTCTTTTTTCTTTCTCTCTTTCTCTCTCTTTCTTTCTTTCTTTCTTTCTCTCTTTCTCTCTTTCTTTCTTTTGACGCATTTTATTTTTTATTTGTCATTTATACATTTCTATTCTTGTTTCAATTTTTCTTTCTTTCTTTCTTTCTCTCTATCTTTCTTTCTTTCTTTCTTTTTGTTCCTTTCTTTTTTCCCAAAAAAATTTCGCTTGAAGATGGAACAGAGCCTACTTTAACTCAAGTTAATTCAAATATTATTTTGAAGTTTTCGGCTCTTGTTTTGAAACATGAGACCTCTTATGTAGCGTGTTGGAATCATATTTTTAAATAAATATATATATATATATATATATATATATATATATATATATATATATATATATATTAAGAAATGGACAAAGTCCGACATTTTATTTATTTATTTAATAATAAATTTAAAAAATAAATTGTCGGACTCTGTCCATTTCTTAATGTATGACGTCATTTGTTTAAATTTGATACGCCATGAGCAGTTATGAATGTACGAGATTCATGGAAGATTGAATTTTAGAAGCAGTAAATTCGACCTTACGAACCGAACGCTCCTTTGTGGTCGAATCGGTTAGGCACGCTCGGCTAAATGGCGGTTCCGTATAGGTTCGAATCCTGTCAAAGGACGAATATTTTCTATGTGAATTTCTCGAACATTCAGGCCGGTAAATGTTATTTAATACTGTTTATTATAATACTTGTATGTATAAAAAGAATACCTGCTCAGCCCGGTGGCTAGGATCAAAGTGTAGTATCTGTGCTTTGTGAGCTGCAAGGGTTGGGTGTCTGTCGAACTCTCTTTCGTTGGGGGAGGTTGACGGAACTGGCCCCCCTCGGGGGGTTTGGATTGTTATTTATTTTTGGCTGGGCCTACGGGCTCAGAGATACCCACATTAAAAAGGCCTTGTGCCACATTCGATCCTCGTCGGTGGATTGATAAATACCATCTATAAAAAGAATACCCGCTCGGCCCGGTGGCTAGCATCAAAGTGTAGTATCTGCGCTTTGTGAGCTGCCGGGTCAGGTGTCTGTCGAACTCTCTTCTTGCAGAGAGGAACCCGGACGAAGCTCCGCCGAAGTGTAGGGTTTCGTTGGGGGAGGTTGACGGAACAGGCCGGCCTCGGGGGGTTTGGATGGTTATTTATTTTTAGCTGGGCCTACGGGCTCGGAGATACCCACATTGAAAAGGCATTGTCCTACATTCGAACCCCGTGGGTGGATTGATAAACACAAAAAATGTCTTATATATATATATATATATATATATATATATATATATATATATATATATATATATATATATAATGTCGTTTTCTCACATATGTTACTATGTGAGAAAACGACATTAATTTTGCACCAACCTAATAACAAAGCAAGAAAGAAATATTTAAGGGAGATAGAATATATAGGAGAGAAATCCGAATCTAAAAAGAATGGCGTAAGATGCAGATACGATATAAAAAAAAAAAAGAAAGATGAATCAAAATAGTTTTGTTAGTTTCTAAAATTTTGCACGTTGAGGTGGAAGATTGCCCTTTGGATAATGCGCCAAATTAATGAAAAAAATGACATGCGAGAAGCTACGATATATATATATATATATATATATATATATATATATATATATATATATATATATATATATATATATATTTAAAAATATGATTCCAACACGCTACATAAAAAAAATCGCTGGAAGATGAAGCAGAACTTACTTTAATTCAATTTAATTCAAATAATTTTATTGAAGTTTTCGACTCTTGTTTTGAAACCTGAGAACTCTTGTGTAGCGATGGAATCATATTTTTAAATAGATAATTATATTTATGCTCCACTTTCGTATCGAGCACTATTTTTTAAAAATAATAACAAAAATACTAAAGAACTGGATCATTTACCTAACCAGTTCTTTCCTATTTTCTATATATTTTCACATATATATATATATATATATATATATATATATATATATATATATATATATATATATATATAGATATATATATATTTATATATATATATATATATATATATATATATATATATATATATATATATATATATATGCGTGTGTGTGTGTGTGCCTGCGTGTATGATATTACATAAATCGTTACCATGAGAGTAGGCAGATTTCATGTATGTCAGGCTATCAAATTATCCTCTTCTATAGATCTGCCTAATACTGGACACCACGTTTTACCCATCTCTCTATTTCAATGTTTGTTCATAATTGCCTATCTCTCAGACGATTCTGATCTATCTATCTATCTATCTATCTATCTATCTATCTATCTATCTATCTATCTATCTATCTATCTATATCTCTCTCTGGAATTGCCTAGTCAAAGTCCTGATCTAAACCTAGTTGTAATCTGTGATTCAAAGGAAAGACGTTTATGCAAGAAACCCAGTTAATATATATATATATATATATATATATATATATATATATATATATATATATATATATATATATATGTGTGTCTCAACTCGTTCATCCTATCTATCTATCTATCTATCTCGGTCTTTATAAATCTATCTGTTTATCTATGGGTCTCTGTTCAAATCTGTCTATCACAGCTTCTTTATCCTACCTATCTATCTATCTATCTATCCCACTTTCTCTCCCTCTCTCTCTCTCTCCCTATATATATATATATATATATATATATATATATATATATATATATATATATATATATAAGTGCTGTGCAAAAGTAAGTAAACCCTTAAGATAATAATTTAATATTCTTTAATATTGTTTTGCCATATAATCAATAAACGTAAATTAAATTATATTTTAGATAAGAATAACCTTCATTAAATAATTTACAACCACATTCAAAGATTTCTATCAAGCTGGAATAAAAACAAAATAATTAAAAATATAAAATTATCATGTGCAAATAGAATTGAACCTTCACATTTAAAGACTGTATTTTTGTTTTAAATACTTTTTTGCACCTGTAAAATCCAAAACGGCATGTGTTCATTTTTTTTTTTGGTAAACTGTGTATACTGCAGTCAAACAATAAAATTCATTTTGTATGGCAAAGTGTTCAGTTAGAGACTAAATTTAAAACAGATATATATATGCAAATACCAAAAGAACTTCATGAAATTTTTAAAAATCTCATAGCTGAAACCTATAATGATGGGGAAGGCAATAAATATATATCAAAACGATTTGGACTGTAATTCTCCACCGTATAATACATTATTTATAAATGGAAGGCCTTTGATATGACGGCATCAAAGTCAATAATGGAAGGTCCGCGAAAAATAAGAGTAAGTTCAAGTAAACATCTAGTTTTGTCAATCACAGAAAAAATCTGCTGTGACCTTAGCGGTATTCCAATGCTCACTGTTCAATGTCGGAATCAATGTGCATACATCTACACATCTGAAGAATGCCGATCATCATGGTAGACTGCCTATAAAATTCCACTGCTTACGAAATATCTCAAGCATGCTCGTCTCAACTATGTTACAGCTCAATATTAATACGCTAGAAACAATCTGACAAAAGGATTATGATTGGATTAGACCAAACTAGAGCTTTTTTTAAATCGATTCACCCCAAGCAAGGCGGGAAGCCACAAGTAAGCAAGGGGTTACAGAAGATTTGTAGCGAGAGCAGATAGGAATGATAGAGGAAATGATGAGGAGAAGGGTAGTGGATAGATGAAGGCAACTGGAGATGCCGAGTGACATTACATTTGAATAGTTGGAGA
>OZ010613.1:32872778-33015278 GCA_963932145.1 Acanthosepion lycidas
AGTTGATTTTAGATTTTTCTTTTCGTCCTTATTTTTAGCCAAAACAAAAAATGTCGTCAACCTATCTTATGTAGCTTTGTGGTTTTGCCATTATGATCATAAAATGAAGATTACGTGGTACAAGGCGAGGAGGGCTTTCTGAAGATAACCTGGTTGATTTATTGGAGGAGACTTTGAAGTCACTTGTTATCCTGATTGTTTTTCAGTTGGGACGTTGGTAAAAAGTTTTTCAACATCGAGCGTAGAAATGCTTGCTATTTTAAGATATGGAGGAATGCATTTGTTGATACAATGGCTGGTATACTTGTGTAGGTATTTGGGATAAGACAGTCCAAAGAAAAAAAAAACTAGGTATATGGGGTTTTACATTGCCGTACAGATTTCCTGGTTGGTAATCCCCGACATTTTTCTCGATTTCTAAGATAACGAACTCAGCGTTGTTATCTGTGATCAGCTTATTTACGTACTTTTTTCAATGATTCTATGCGATTTTCCCTTAATTTAGTGAATTTTGTTGTGACATGTGGGATAGATTGAAACATTATCGGTTGAGAATTACTTAATGATTTTTTCCACGCGTCTGATGATGATACTGATTTACAAAGAATACCTTAGATGTGGCACAAGGCCGAAAGTAGGGGGCATCCAGTGAGGATCGAACTCACTACTCAGTCGTCATTGTTCTAGCGCGACAAGCTTGCTAACCATTACACCGTCTCAAGGTGCCCAATGGTGATTTGCCAAGCGTAGCTTAGATGTGGCAAAAGGCCGAAAGTAAGGGGCTCCCAGTGAGGATCGAACTCACTACTCAGTCGTCATTGTTCTAGCGCGACAAGATAGCTAACCATTACACCGCCTCAAGGTGCCCAATGGTTATTTGCCAAGCGTAGTTTAGATGTGGCAAAAGGCCGAAAGTAAGGGGCACTCAGTGAGGATCGAACTCACTACTCAGTCGTAATTGTTCTAGCGAGACAAGCTTGCTAACCATTACTGCGCCTCGAGGTTCCCACATCTGATGATAATATTCGGGTTGTTGCGTAAGTCTTTTGCAGCTGAATTAAAGTTTGTCAGGATATTATTGTGTTTTCTCTCTGGAGAACTCTCCGATTTGCGTGCACCTTGATTAATTTTTCCGTTGTCAGCTGTTGGATTGATTGGCAGAGAATTTCGCTTTCGGTTTTGTTTTTGATGTGGTCGTATCTAGGTTGGAGGTGGCAATTTGGGCCGATATTCAAGAATTCTATTTGGTTGTCAGTGAGTTCGTGATCGGACAAGTTTAGGGAGTTATATTGTTCATTGTCTCATAAAAACTTTCCGTTGGATAAATTTGTTATTCTCGTTGTAGGAGGGACTTTATAAATCAGAGACACCAGAATAGTAATGCCTTCGAACAATACGCCGTGCTAATTGTCATGTATATATTTTTCCTTTACTCGTTACGTGATCTAATTATTTCAAGATGAGGTCGACTGTGCTTGCTCACTGGCGATCTGCGTTCAAACCCAAGTGTTGGCATGTAAGATGCAGAGTGTTTTTGTTTTTTTAATAATGCTGTGTTCTTGGTTGAATTCTTGAGGTAGTCAAGATGACGTTCAGCAGTTAAGATGGCTCTTATGTTCTCATTGTATTTTAGAGAGTCTCTTTGTATTTTTGAATTTCAGTTTCAAGACGCAGTATCTTGTCCTTAATTGTTTGTAGTTGTCCTTCCACGAAGTTGTTTTTCGTTTGTTTGTTTTTGTTTGTCTGTTTGATTCCGGAATTTGATGGTGTTATATTTCTTGCTGTCTGCCGGCTCGTGTAATTTAAATAATGTATATCTACATTTTTCCGTTTTGTATGTGTAAGGGATTACAAAATATATATATATATATATATATATATATATATATATACATACATACATACACATATATGTATATATATAATTATTTATTTTTAAAATTTATAGCATAAATATGTTATAAAATCACTACAAAAATAGCCATTTTGTTTCAACACCCTTGGTGTCTTATTAAGTGATGACGTTCACATTCAACGTCATCACTTGATAAGATACCGAGGGCGTTGAAACAAAATGGCTATTGTATTGAGCACTCTTTTAAGAATAGTAATTGTTGGTTAATGGAATTCATTCCATATACACCAATTATATACTTGGATATATGTATACGTGTGCTTGACGATTGCATATAGCATGAAACAGACTGTCGCCTCTAAGTGTTGACTTCTATGTTCACTTTTATATTTACACACGCTCTATCTCTGATATTGAGCACTTTATTCCATAAATATAGCACACCTTAAGACTATATTTCTTTATATATATATATATATATATATATATATGTATATATGGGGTATGGGTTTGGCTGGGGTATGGGTTTGTAAACAGTGACTATTTATAGCTATATAGCGATACTCTTCGCATGTCAAATTTAGTCACTGTCGGTCACTGGGCGTGTTTCCTAAAATAAATACGCCATAAATCCACCTTCGTCCCAACCGTGCGCCGACGGGTTAGTGGTAGAATATCCGCCTGATACCAATTCAGTCGGGTTTCGATCTTAGCTAGAGGCAACCGGATGTCTAACCGCACTGATGTGCTGTAAAACAGCGAAACAGTCTGTCTGTAGATGACCCTATATATATATATTCTTAGGATAGATAGATTCTTTTTATATCAATTTAATGAACAGTTTTTCTTAGGAATTTTACCCAAATTTGAGCCATTTTAATGACCAGGATTTTTCAGGAATCCTGTCTTCAGCCCGCCTTTTAAATGTTGAACATAAAATTTTGTAGAGTACACTGACTCTATTTTGTAAACTGACCACCCAAAAATTTAATGTGTGGTCCCCTTTTCCGTAACACCATTGTACGGTTAAGGGTGGTGGGTCTTCCACCCAGTATCCATATAATGATTGGTGAGTGGCGTATTTAGTCAGTAAGGAAAAGACTAGAAATGAGTCAGTCAGCAATCATAAAGACGGTCAGGTAATGATTGTAAGGGTCCTTTTCCCGTGGCTGGATGTTAATAAGATAGTAGAAGTCCACCTTCTCGAGGTCGATTAAGCGAGAAATCGTATAGTTTCCTATTTCCAACCAGTGTCTTTGTTGTCATTCTTTATTGATTTCGATCATGGTCACATAGCGAGCCGGGTATATATACGCATACAGCCGACGTTGCTTGTCATCATAGCTTGTACAGTGACATGCAGAAAATTACCGTCAAAATTGTAAATTCGCAAGATGGATTCTAGAGACGCAGTCAACCAAATTTCGTAGCAGCAGACCTAACACCTGATTCTATATATAGTTTTCGATTTCATATCAGCGGAATCCCGTTACCCCCAGAAGACCCAATGACTCACTCTCCTGTAGGTTAGCCATGCTGATAGAAAGGTACACATTGTTCTATAAGGCGATTAACAGAGAACCGTTTTGCTTTGGGAGGCGTTAAAGTTAACAAGCCATTACTTGCACCAGTTAACAACAGAATTTTGGTCAGTTTTGAGATCAAACCTTACCGATCACGGCAAGAGTAAATAGATATACGTTCAGAAGAGATCCTAAGTTTTCTTGTCTGAAATGTAGTCGAGCATCTCCTGTCTTTTATTTTGTTAGTTCTTTGAAGGATTTAATATCTATCATCAGATCAAACTAATATAGCTCTACATACATCGATAGCATTTTCTATTGATAAATCAGTTTTGATTTACTGCTTCACTCGGCAGTTTTCTCTTGATGATAGTTAAGTTAATGGTGTTAGTTCAGTAAGATTTTCAGATATGATTCGGGACGAGGAAATTTTCTGCGCCGAATGACACAAAAAATATCTTGAAATACTAAATAATTTTATACAATAAAATCGCCATTCCATTCAACCACATACTCCAGACACCTTGGGAATCCCCGGCAACTCTTCTCGACGGTCTCCCTGTTTCATTTAGTAAATGCTGCCCTAATCCTTGCTTTCAGTCCATATTTGATGTTACAAGGAGTTTTGTTGGCCTCTCGCACAACTGCGCCCCACACATTATAATGAAATGGGCTTAGATTTTAGGGAGTCATGTAGCCAATGTGGTGATATTGAAATTGTCTGACAGCCATGACTGTGCTCTGCTTGTGAGGCATGCTGCAGACTACTATTGCCAAACATACTTTCTTCAAGCAGCCACTCTCTTGGCTCAGGGCAGCAATACCTCCTCAAGGAACTTGATGTGGGTCTTCGTTTTCAGTACAATTTCCGGTGTTTTTATTATCAGAACAATCAGAGCTTCCTTGCCTTCGTCATCATCATCAGACACATCGAACTGTTTCCGCATGCTGAGTTTTATCTTTTTCTTTAAAAAGCATCCCCCGTCCAAACCCAACCCAGCAGCTTAGTTTTAACTTTTAATAATATTAGAAATCTAAAATGTGATAAACGTTAATTATTTTTTTTTTTTTTTAATTATTTAACTTTCGCACGATTGGACTAAAATAGACAAGAGCATTGGAAGAGAATCGTGGATATTCTAGAATGTTGTTTCTTAATTCTTGTACTAGAATTGGTTAAATTCCTGCTCCGATTCGGAGGTTTAAACTTTTAATAATTTTCGAAATCTAAAATGCTATAAACTTATCAAAAAGTTAAATATTAATTTAAAAATAATTATTTAACTTTTTATTCAACTTTTGCTCAATTGGACTAAAATGAAAAAAAAAAAAACTAATTTATTTTTCTCGTCTTTGATTTGAAGATGACATCTTGTGTTCTCTGCTTCGTTAGTTTTTTTTTGTTTTTGTTTTCTTTTCTTTTCTTTTTTCTTCTTCCTCCAAATGTCAAACTGATGTCTGTGAAGAATTTTCCTCCTCATAACGGACAAGGAAGGTTATTTTGGGCAGCTGCACTTGTGCACTTAGTAAAGAACATTTTTTTTCTCTGCTTCTGCGTTTTCCATCTTCAATCAAAAGACAGGAATCAACGAGTGAAAAGAAAATATTCTTCGAAATTCGTGAAATATAATTTAATAAAAAAAAAAACATTAATTTCTCTTCAGAAACTTTTACAATCCTGTCTTTTACAAAAAACTAACTTTGAGTATTTTTTTCTAAAATTTAAAAAGAAACTTACAACACTGTTTTTTTAAAATTTTCTTCCAATACAAGGCTCAAGAGCCACTCAATGCAAAGCGCAATAACGTCTTATGTAATACCAGTCTTGTTAGAAATCTCCAAGCAATTTACAGTTATATATATCGAAAGAGTATTAACTGAGAAAAGATGGATCCGGCAGCAAAGATTCTTATTGGAAGTTCCATATATACGTTATTTTAATAGATAGAATTTATTTAAGTCAACGCTACTGTTTTATTTTATTTTATTTATCTTTTTTTTTATATTTACCAGCCTGAATGTACTAGAAACAGAAAATATATTACGTAATTGTCAAACTTTTTTCATTATATATTGTCATTGTTTACGATGAGATGCGTTTCGGCAGCAGATAGAATAGATCAAGAAAAATCGTCGGAGATTTTGTGTTTAAAAACATTAATTTGGACATTCCTAACCAGACGCTTCTCTATAACTAAGAGGTATAGCACGTCAGATGAAATGACGGCTCCGTGTAGGACACAGGGGCGATTCCTATCCGAGAACGCATATTTCCTACGACGTTTCTCAAAAATTTGGGTCGGTAAATGTAATTAATACTGTTTTTAAAAAAAAAAAAAAAATCAGACCTTTACTTAAGTTAACTGTATCTATTAAAATATCGTGTAAGCAGAAAAAAAAATATATATATATATATAACAAATATAGCTGTTTTGTTTCAACACTTCTGCTGATGTTTTGAAACAGAATGGCTATATTTGTATTGATGTTATAACATGTTATAATTTTTAAATAAATGTTTTTTTCGCTCTACTCTGTATTGGGAACTTTCTTAAAAATAGTGTTTTTTTTTGTTACTGGGAGTTTATTCCATCTATACCAACCTTGTATCCGAATATATACATATATAGTCGACTCTCCCGTCGAATTCGACGTATGAGGGTTAAGCAGATCAGTTCCTAGGAAAGCGGCAGCCCGACAACAGCACATGAGATTTGATTATAGCGGTGAAGGTTTCGTGCAGGACCATTCACACTTTTTGAAGGGCCGAATACACAGACCTGCCACAAGGTCCCCCAAACGACGCAGGTTTTGAATTCAGAGTTGTCCTTCTCCTAGACTAATTGCCATCCAAGGCTATAGAATCCAGTATGTCCTGCTATTTACCCATAGCTGCAGGGAGAAGAAGAGCATTCCAAGGGTATTAGCATGTAAGTGAATCTAATGGATTCGACTGGAATTCGAACTCGGCTCTCCGATTCCTCAATCGAAGCCTCTATCCATAACTCCACCGTGCCTCCTCCGTATGTCTGTCTGTATGTATATGTATATATATATATATATGAATATGTATATGTATAAATATATATATATATATATGTATATGTATATATATATATATGTATATGTATATATATATATATATATATATATATGTATGAATGTATATGTATATATATATATATATATGTATATATATATATATGTATATATATATGTATATATATATGTGTGTATATATATATATGTGTATATATATATATGTGTGTGTATATATATATATATATATATATATATATATATATATATATATATATATATATATATATATATATATATATAAATTGAAGTCGACAATCAGAGGCAACAGACTGTTTTATTTTGGACGCAATTGTCAGGCCGATGATTGTGTCCAGTGTTGACTTCAATGTTCCCTTTTATATTTATATTCACATACGCTCTGTCTCTGATATTGATCACGTTATCCAATAAATATAGCACGCGTGTATGTATGTGTGTGTGTGTGTGTGTGTGTGTGTGTGTGTGTGTGTGTGTGTGTGTGATAAACAATATCCTTGAAAAAATAAAATGACCTTTATTAAATTATATATTCTCTGGTAACTGCAAACATTTCTTACCCATTATCTTGCAAGACTTCCATACATTTTTGACGTGAAAAGTTTGTTTTTCGTATGAACTCTGGAATCTGTTTTTTTTATTTATTTATTTATTTTTATTTTTTTATCAGAGAAAGGATTTCTCCTCTGAAACAGTTTAGCAGCAATTGGAAAAGGTAATGATTGGCTACTACAAGGTCAGGTGAATGTGAATATGGCGGATGGATTAGAATAGGCCAAACGTAATCTATTTTCCCCTTCTTTTATTCCTACAGCATTTGCGTTGTCATGGGGAAGAACATTTTTTCTTTCTTTCTTTCCACAATGATGTTCACCCCAGTCAAGATACAATCGCCACTTGAAGTAAAGGGCTTACCGAGAAAGAGGTACAGGCAATGTGGCGAATCATAACGGTTGACCCAAGACGAGACCAAATAAAATCGGGGAGTATCCTCTTGAGAGTCGCTTCCACAAAGCAGTGGTTCGTAAGAAGCTGCTCTATTGGAACTTGCACCCCATTGAATATTTTTATCCATTTCTCAGAATCTAATCCCCGGATGATGTCAGGTTTTTTTTATATATTAATAAGCACAAAAAAAGTAAGATAAAATTCAGCTTTCATAATAAGTTAAATGCAAACAAAGACATGTGAATTATGCAAAATAGGAAAAGACATAATTATTCTAAAGTAGAAAATATCGTTTTAAATTGATTGATTCGTGTAAGTAATTTACATACTTGTTTTATCAGTGAAGCCTTCTAGACTATTTATTCAGTAGAAAATTTGTGACAATTCCAGCAAAGAACATCACGTGGTGCAAAGAGTATGACCATTGTTTGTCTTATATTAACAAAACGATAGGGAAGACAAAGGAGCTTAGCGTTGACTTGAGACAGAAAATTATTAACTTCCCTAAGTCGGGAAAAAGTTACAGCGTTATTTCAAACCGGTTAGCTATCCCCAAATCTTAGCTACAGTCAGTTATAAGAACGTTTTAACGGTTTGGCAGAACAGAGAATTTGTGTGGCCGTAGAAGAAAACCCAAATTTTCACCGAGAATTGCACGAAACCTGTGTCGCGAGGTTAATATAAAACCAATTGGTGTGCTGAGAGACAACGCCAAAAATTCGTATACGATGGGTATTAGCGTAAATACTCCCCCATTACAACGTCGTTTAAATAGAAATGGGTTGTATGGAAACCGACTATGACGAACCCCTCTTCACAAACCATGTCACGTTGTTGCACGGTTTAATTTTGACAAAACGTTCTTGGGGCAAGTAAATTGCTTTTGGCAACTAGCACTATTGAGTGATGAAAGAAAAAATTGAGCTTTTTGGACATAATAATGTACAGAAGATTTGGCGCAAGAAAAGTGAGGCTTTCATCCCAAAGAACACAGTTGCAACATTAAAACATAGAGGCGGCTCGATGACGTTTTGCAGTTGTTTTAGTTCAAGAGGGACTTGAGAATTAATTGCAATAAGAAGAATAATGAAATCTGCAAATTATATCAAAATTCGGAATTAAAATCTCCAATAACCAGGTCGGCGATTTACCTTCTAGCAAGATAATGATTTCAAACATATGTCTAAATCAGTAACTGCGTGGCTTCAGAAAAAGAACATTAAAATTCTGCCATGGTCATCAATGAGTTCTGTTTTGAATCCTATTGAAAATCTATGGCAAGGATTGAAAGTTCGAATAAATCGTCGGTCACCAAAACACCTTCAGTAATTAGAACATATAACCATTGATGAATCGAAGAAGATCCAAGAAAAGAGTTGCTCAAATCTCATCTAAAATTTTAGAAAACGATTGCAGCAAGTTAAAAATAAGGGAGGTCATGATATTAGGTTGGTGCAAAATAATGTCGTTTTCTCACATAGTAAAATGTGTGAGAAAACGACATTATTTTTGCACCAACCAAATATTAACTATTAATATTGCGAAAATTGTTAATTTATTTTTTTATTTTTCATACTGTACGAATAATTTTGTCTTTCTCCTATTTTGCCTAATTCGTCTGTCAAATTTGTTGTATTTAAACTATTGCTCTGAAAACTGAGTTTTATATTTCTTTTTTTGTGTTTACTTACATATAAAAAAACCTGAAATCATGGGTATTAGACCATGAGAAATGGCTGAAAATATTCAAAATTGAAATGGGAATACTTTTGGGGGGGAAAATTACCATTAATGTATTTTGGAAAATGAATATTACAGGAATATCTTTTACCCACGACAAAAAAAAAGAAAAAAAAATCGTCCAAAAATTTCGTCAACGAAACCAGATCTATAAACTGATTTCTTTCAAAGAGTACACATATTCCAAAAAATCTTGGCTTCCTGCGTATAACGATAAACTACATCCGTATCCTGGGTGAGACGATAAACTACATCCGGCAGCAAGGCCTCTGTTCAGGAGATTTTGAGGAGCGGGGAACAGCCTCTTAATTCCTGATGATCCCAAGTCCACCCTGACCTGGGGTGGTTGCTCCTGTTAGGATCGCAACTATGGGCAAATAGTTAGCCCCAAACTGGGGTCAAAACACTATGAAAGTGTGAAAATAGGATTTAATACAACCAATAAACTTTTTGGGGGAAAAATTATTACCAGCAATACATTTTTGGGGAAAATTATTAACAGCAACACTTTTATGAGGGAAAAAAATATCACCAGCCATACATTTGTGAAGGAAAAAAAATATTATTCAGCAATACATTTTAAAAAGTATTATCAGCAACATAGTTTTGAAGGAAAGAAAATATTCGGAGAAATACATTTTAAAGAAAAAGTATTACCAGCAATAAAAATCTTTTTGGCAATAGAATAACCCATTGACATTGATATGCCGTAAAACAAACCAAACCAAAGCAAACCAACCAGACCTGAAGTGTAACTCGTACATACGATCCATCGTTAAAGCTATAAAAATCTTGTCGGCATTAAATAACCCATTGAGGTTGATATGCCGTAAAACCAACCAAACAAAAGCAAACCAACAAGACCTTAAGTGGAACTCGTACTTACGATACATCATTATAGCTATAAAAATCTTATCGGCATTGAAGAACCCATTGAGGTTGATATGCCGTAAAACAAGCCAAACAAAAGCAAACCAACCAGACCTTAAGTGGAAATCGTACATACGATCCATCGTTAAAGCTATAAAAATCTTGTCGGCATTAGATAACCCATTGAGGTTGATATGCAATAAAACAAACCAAACCAAACCAACCAGACCTGAAGTGGAACTCGTACATACAATCCATCGTTAAAGCAATAAAATTCGTGTTTTGAATAGAATAACCCATTGAGATTGATATGATGTAAAACATAACAAACCAGACCAAATCAAAAATCTTGGTATTAAATAAGCCATTAAGGTTCATATGGCGTAAAAGTAATTAAACTATTACCCTACCGTGCCTTACCAGCAATACATTTCTGTAAAAAAAAAAAACTTGACGACAATACAGTTTTGTAAAAGAAATTGCTAATCCTACCAAGAAATTTAAATTTTGACATTAAATGACCCATAAGAGGTTAAGCCGCTAAACAAAGAAAATAATATAACTATACGTAATTTTTTAATGACATTTAACGTGAAAATGAAAAAAAAAATCCATTGATTTCTGTTGTGAAAATATTACGATGGTCACCGCAGATAATAATAATAATAATAATAATAATAATAATAATAATAATAATAATAATAATAATAATAAAATTAATAATAATAGTTAAATTTGATATTTTGCTTTTTGAATACAATTCTTCACAATTATTGACTTTGCTCATATGGCATGATATTTATTTTAGTTTTATGTGCGCTTGGCCGATCTTATTATTATTTTTATTTTTTTTTTTTTTTCTTTGATTTCTGGCGTTTACACATTTCTTTCCGGGTCGCGCCCAGGGACCTATGGTTAGAAATGGCATCATGACACTTTCCACTGACAAAAAAACAAAAAAAAAACAACTATTATTATTATTATTATTATTATTATTATTATTATTATTTCCTTTGATTTCTGGTGACTACTCATTTCTTTCCGGGTCCCAACCAGAGACCTAAGGCCAGAAATGGCTATCCTTGACATTTTCCACTGCGTAGTTTTAAAGGAAAAAATAAAATCGCATATGATCTACATAGATAAAGCCCTTCGTTAGGTGTGGGTTGTACTTGTGAGGACTTTTTTTTTGTATTTCTTTAAGTTATGGACTAAGAGGAATCTCTTCAATGAGTCCATTGAAATCTTTCCGATCAATCTGAGGCTTCTGGCTACAACTAGAATTGTTAATGTCTTCATGTCCCACATTTTGGCGGTTTCAATTCGAAGGTCCTTGTATGTTGATAGTTTTCGGGAGATCTTCAAAGATACATGACAGTCTGCAAGGACTGCCATGCCAATAAGAAATCACGTTTTGTCATTGTGGTCTTTGATCATGATGTCTGGGCAATTAGCTTTGATTATTATTATTATTATTATTATTATTATTATTATTATTATTATTATTATTATTGGACTCTTAAAACAAGTCGGAGTTTCTTTTCTTGAAACACCAATCAGTAAGATACAATCAGTCGCCATTTTGTGTTACAAAGAGCCACATCATGGCCGACCAGACAACTTCAGACAATTAATATTTTCTTTTCTTTTTCATTTTTTCTCTTTCTTTTTTTATTTTTTTATTTTTTTTGCAGGAGAATCTTCTTTCTTTTTTACGGACATCGTAAAACAAATCAGCATTCTCTGTCTGAAATGTCTATTGTTACTTTTATTTTAACGGATTCATGTTCAGAAATATTACGTTTGTCGATTTTTTTTTCTTTTTCGTCTCATTTTTACCACACAGAAAGTAAATTAGCTTATCTTGCTATTGGTACTGTTCGATTACTTCGGGGATTTTAACTCGAGTTTCGATCGCTTCCGTCGCCCACAAGGTTGGGTGGTGTTTGCGTCGTAAATCAAGATTTAAAATAAAGAGCTAAGATCAAAGTTGAAATTTCCGTATTGATTGACCTTTTTTTTTTTTCTTCTTTTTTTTCTTTTGCAATAAACTGATGAACTACAATGTACATTTTTATTTGCGATGATATATGAGGATTCCGGAGAAGAGAAAAAGAAAAGGGGAATTGGAGGGGAGATGCGATGAAGAGCAATAGGGTTAGGGTTGGGGTTGCTAAGGAAAGATGAGACGGAGGTAGAAAAACAGGAAAGTTGAACGAAGTAGAGATATTTTGAGAGGAGGACATCGGGTAGAAGGTAAAGCGAAAAAGAGCGGTGAGGAGGAGAGATTGTCAAGTACACAAGAGTGGATGATGAGAGGTGAGTACGTTGAAACGTGTTGATGATGTGTTGACGGGTGAAGAAGATACGAGTTCTAGAGATGCGAATGTAGAAAGAATAAGGAGGCTAATATGAGGAGAGATGGTAAACTGGCAAAGTGTGGTGATCCAGAGAAGAGATCGTCATCAAAGGCTTCGAGCGGAATTGAAGAAAAGCAAAAACCTTGAGATGGCGCATTGAGATGGTCAGCGAAGCTGAGGAGAGTGGAATACGTGGCAAAGTGAAGAAGAGAGTACGTCTTCAGGAGGAAAAATGGAGAAGACTTCGATGACTTTGGCATAGACAAGATCACCGAAATAACAAATGAAATCTACAACAGCGGGGATATACCTGAAGACCTCAGCATGTCTATCTTCATAGCTATGCCTAAGAAACCAGGCGCAAACGAATGCGAACTCCATCGAAAAAATAACCCTAATGACCCACGTGACGAAACTCATCATCCGTATTCTGATGATTAGAGCGCTCAGCAGAATCAGGCCAGAGATAGGAGAAGAACAGTGCGGTTTCATTAAAGACACCGGAACAAAAAAAAGTGATATTCATGCTCAGAGTGTTATCAGAAAGAGCAATACAAATGCAGAAGGACGTGTGTTTTGTAGACTACACAAAGGCCTTCGACAAAGTACGCCATTAGGATCTTCTGGAACTGCTCAGCAATCTTGATGTAATCGGGAAAGATATCAGAATAATCAAGAATCTATACTGGCAGCAAACTGCTTGCATGCGCATCATGAAAGAGTTCAGCGAATATTCAAAAATAGAAAGAGGCGTAAGGCAAGGATGCGTCTTCTCACCCGACTTGTCCAATCTGTACAGCGAAGCAATCTTGAGAGAATTGGAAACCCTACCTGGATTTAGCATTGGCGGCCACAATCTTAACAACATAAGATACGCAGATGACACAGTGTTGATAGCAGGCACGCAAGAGAAATTACAAAAAGGCAGCAAGGGAGAGCGAGAAGAAGGGACTAAGCACAAAGTACAAGAAGACAGAAGGCATGGGTAAGAGGATGAGCTCGAAATGCGATCTGAAGGTTGGGAACACTAGAATCAAAGGCGGAAGTTTAAATACCTGGGAATATCTTGCCAGATGACGGTAAGTGCGACACTGAGATCTGTAGGGGTTTTGGGACGGCCAAGGACACATTCCAAAACCTGGGTAGAGTATTGCGAGACAGGAGGATTTCTATGATAACAAAGAAAAGAATGCCGAATTGTTACGCTACATCTGTCCTTCTTTACGGCAGAAAATGCTGTACGTTTTCCTCAAAGATGAAGAAGGGACTCGTGGCGACGGAGATGTGGTTCTACAGAAGGATGCTGAGGATATCATGGACCGAGCGTGTGAGCAAAGAGGAAATCTTAGAGAGATTGTAACCAGGGAGGAGGCTTACACATAACATCAGGAACAGGCAGCTGATGTTTCTGAGACAAATAATGAGGAAGGATGGCCTGGAGAATCTGATACACACGGGTCGAATAGAGGGAAAGGGAGACAAGGGTAAGCAACGCGAGGTAACAAGATACCTTGTTATATATTATGAAATAAACGAAGTACGCCAATTATTTTAATATATCTTCTGTTTATCCGTTAAATGAATTTTCTGTATCTATAAAAATGACGCATAGATTTTTATTTAACGCATAAACAGAAAATATATTAAAATAACTCGTTATAGAAACACAGATTGTCTATTTATCTATGCATCCCTCTCTCTCTCTCTCTATATATATATATATAGAGAGAGAGAGAGATATCTATCTATTTATCTATCTATCCCTCTCTCTCTCTCTATATATATATATATATATATATATATATAGAGAGAGAGAGAGAGAGAGAAAGAGAGAGAGAGACATGTATATATATATTAGGTTGGTGCAAAAATAATGACGTTATAATGTCGTTTTTTGACGTTAAAAATACGTCAAAAAACGTCATTATTACGTCATTATTTTTGCACCGACCTTATATATATATATATATATATATATATATATATATATATATATAAAGAAAAAAGACATTCATATATATATATATATATATATATATATATATATATATATATATATATATATATAAAGGAAAAAGACATTCATATATATATATATATATATATATATATATATATATATAAACATATTAAATTAGGCAGCATATATTTTATATATAAAGAAATAATGTTAAAGAAATAATATTCCTGATTGATTCTAAGTATGACTATTTCTTTATATATATATATATATATATATATATATATATATATATATATATATATATATATTAAAGCTATATTTTACCATATATATTTATACGTAGTTTATTTCCGGATATAAGGCAACCCTTAGATAAGTAAAAAGAAAAAAGAAATTTATATATATATATGTAAACATATTAAATTAGGCAGCATATATTTTATATATAAAGAAATAATGTTAAAGAAATAATATTCCTGATTGATTCTAAGTATGACTATTTCTTTATATATATATATATATATATATATATATATATATATATATATATATATATATATATATATATATATATATATATATATATATATATATATATATTAAACAGGTTAATTAATTAAAGATGTCTAATGAAGGTGGCGGGGAGAAAATTTTCAAGGAAAAATAGAGACCAATAATATTCAGACCCAACAAATCCATCCGGATTTTAATGTGGGCCTTTTTTCTATTCTATCAAGATTATATCATCTCAATGTTCTGGACTCCTAATATATCAGATCCAGCAAGTCTTTGAACAGAGATTGTTTGCTGGGTATGAATATTATTGGTCTGCATTTTCCCATGAAATTTTTCTCCATTCATTACCTATCTTTAATTAATTTACACATCTATTCTTTTATTTCCCATAATTAATCTTGATAAGACTGGGACGAAAACGGTTGCTTTTGAGCTATTAATTTTAAACTGATATGCCTTTTAAATGACGCTTATTCCTTGCTTATATATATATATATATATATATATATATATATATATATATATATATATATATATATATATATATAAGTATTGAGTATTTGGCCAGCATAAAAGTTTCATTAAATATGACAAAATACTGCGATTAAGTTTTTTTTTACTCAATTTTTCTTGTGCTAGAATGAATGATTTCTTTTCTAGGCATAAAGTGTGTAAAAAAAACTTCGAATGTTCTATACATACTAGAGCTCTCAGCTATTCTATTAGCCATTATCAAGGCTTTTATGTCCTTTTTTTTAAATGAATATGCACATTTATATATATATATATATCTATAGTGATGGGAAGGATTTTTTTATTTTCCAAACAATGGCCGTATTCATAGTTAATATTATTGAGTGTTTTTGGGTTTTTTTTTCTATGATTAATACTTTCATTGTTTTTACCCATATTTTACATGTGAATTAGACTATTTTAGTGTATTTAATTTTTTTACATATTCAGAAAAATATTAAGAAAAAATGCAAAATTGTCCAAATCGCGTAAAACCAAAATTGTCTATATCACAAAATGTTTAATATCTAAAAAAAAAAACACACTAAATTAATTGAGTTTCTTTTTTTCCAGGGTTTCAGGGACGTTTAGCCATCTTCGAATCATTTGTCGAAAGAATCACTGAAAAAACCTTTGAGTTATTCAGCTAGAAACATAACAGTTTAAAATCGTTTGGGGAAAGTCCGACTCTCTTCCCAAATGAGAAATGATGAGAGGAAAAAGATCATTCAAGCGTTCAGTAATAGTACCAAAATTCATAATCTGGCTTCGATCTTCAAAGTCCATTCAAGAACCATCAAGAGTACGGAGGAAAATTTATAAATAGAGGAAACAATAGAGACGAAAACTAGATCAGGAAGACACAACAGCAAGAGAGATCATCGTTTCTACATAAACGATAAAAAATATCAATTAGAAAAAATCCAACTCAATTCATAAGATGTTTGACACGGGAGAGAGGATTTTCAGCTATGACAGTCCAAAAAACAGTGAAAAAAAGACATGAAAATTAAATCGTACGTGTAAACTGTGGGGCACCTTGTTACTCCAGGACAGAAATTTAGAAAGTAAGATAGGGCTAAGGTCATTTTGAACATGATGGAAACATGAACATTGAAAATGATTCTGGTATAATATATATTATATGAACTTTATTTCAATTGTTCATGAATGAACTTCCGATCCTTAACTATGATTAATTAAGGTTGAACATGTCATTTTCGTTTATGATCGATTTCATCACGATTATTCTGTTAAAGTTGGAGAATAATTATACATTCTTATATCTAAAAGTAGAGTCCAATAGTGTTATAAAAACCCGGGTGAATTCCAGTAAGTTACCTTTAATGACTTCTAAGATACAACAGGTCAAATGCTTAATCTAACAATTTGAAAATTTTCTATTCCACCCAATATATATATATATATATATATATATATATATATATATATATATATATATATATATATACACAAACACACACACATATATATATATATATATATATATATATATATATGTTTGAATAAAAACATACCACGTTAAGGTTCCATGTAATAAATTAATTCACCATAACCCCTTCAACAGGGCTCTGGATCATCAGACTTTACTTCCAAAAATTGAAATGAAAAATGAAAAATGAAAAGAAATTCACACATTTTTGACGGACCTCATCAAGTTTACGTAATAAATGTAGTATCTGTGAATTTTTCTAATCGACTGTTTCATAGAAAATAACAAAAAACTCCACCGAATTTCAAATTAATTTCTTCGTAGATTGTTTAAACATTTAGATACAGAAAAAACTTTAACCTCCCAAACATGCCCGTTAAAGTAACGCGAATTAACAGCGTCTAAAATAATTTGAAAGAAAAACTGTCCTTTAAAGTCGGTCTCCACCTCTCCACTCCTTAGCCATCTATATCTTGAGACTAGACACAATAAATTCGAACAACATCTAGCCGACACATTGGAGTTAAAAATTAAAAATAAGAATTTGAAATGCTACATATGACACATTCATATCCTCTTTCCCACCTCACTTCCTCACTTCGTTAATTTTACGTATGGTCAAGATCCTGCAGGGGCGTTTGCAGTCAGTTGCCGAGTCTCTGTTGGGACCTGAGCAGACTTGTTCTGTGAGGGGCCGAACAATTCAGAGCAACCTGCATCTGATCCGCACGATCATAGAGGGTGTAAAAGACGACGAAGAAGCCTCGCTGATCAATGTGGATCAGTCCAAGGCATTTGATAGGGTCGACCATCGCTACCTTGCCGCTGTCCTGCAGGCGGCTGGACTCGCACCCAACTTCTGCCGCTGGATTAGCCTCCTGTATCGCTCCCCCAGTGCAGTGGTACAGGTGAACGGAAGGCTGTCGGACGCGTTCGTGCTGTCTAGGTCGGTTCGTCAGGGTTGTCCGCTGTCGCCTCTTCTTTATGCTTTGGCGTTGGGGCCTCTCCTTCGCCGGCTGAAGGACGAGACCGGCAGTCCGGCCCTACGTGGAATTGCCGTTCCTGGAGGGTCTTGAGCCAGAGTTTCCGCGTACGCCGATGACGTATCTGCTTTCCTGTCGTCTCGCAACGACATTGAGGTGGTACAGAAGGCGCTTGATCGGTACGAGAAGGTGACAGGGGCCAAAATAAACCGCGACAAGTCGTCCGGCTTGCGGTTAGGTGCCTGGAAGGGGGTCGCTCTTCCGGGCCGCTTCGGTTGGACAGACGGTCCTGTCCGCATTCTTGGAGTGTGGTTTGGGCCTGACCTCCAGCTGGCGAAGAATTGGTCTGAAGTACGAGCAAAGGTCGATTCCGCCGGTCAGACTTGGAATCGACGGAGGTTGTCCGTGAAGGGCAGGGCGGAGGTGTGTGCTACATACATTTTCCCCCTGATTCTTTATCGATTGTCCGTACTTCCTCTCTGTAAGACTCACAAGAAGGCGCTCGAGCAATCACTATCCTCCATTTTATGGAGGGGACGCGGGAATCGGGTCGACAGACGAGTCTGCACTAAACGTCCGTGTCATGGGAGGCTGGGAATGCCGCACCTGCCGAGTCACAACCGTGCCTCTAGGTTGGCTTTCCTACGCCGTGCATTGACTGGAGGAGATCCGATTCTGGAGGGGATTGTTAGGGACGCTTTCCCTGGCCTTACCATCAGTCCCCCCCACCTCACGGGTTGAGCGCCGTCGTAAACCCCGGGATCAATCGGTTTTCCTTCGCGAGTGTCGGTCGTCCTTGAGGGCCGTTCCCCGGTCCAGTGACCTTTCTCGGTCTAAGAAGGTCTTCTATCGTGAATTAGTGGAGAGGCCCGCGAGGGATCTCCTACGAGATACGCTCGGCTTGTCAGAGGAGGAGTATTGCTCCTACTGGTCTTGGGCGCCAGCGGCGGATTACCTCAGTAACCCTGAGTTTTGGCTTAGCTGGCGATTGGCTCGGAATCGGCTGCCTCTCAACGACAAGGCTTTCATATGGGGCTTGGCGGATTTGCCAGACTGTGAACGGTGTGGCCTTGGCTTAGAAGAAACGGTTGCGCACGCCTTCTACCATTGCCCCCAGGTCCGCCCCTTATGGAACCATGTCGGCGAGCTGACGGCTCGTCTCGCTCCCGAACAGCTTGTGTCCATTGATCGCGCATACGCGTGTGACAATGTGTCGCCCCCGTATTCCGGGATGAAACGGATGGTGTTTCTGACGCTGATGGCCACGGCTCGAATGGTGATTTGGACGACGCGAAAGGAGGAAGTCTTGCTAGGCAATCGTCTTTCTCATTCGGATCTAATTCGATTCTTTGAGCATTAGCTCAAAATGAAGATTAGATCGGATAGAAAACGATTGCATTCGACAGTCTTTAGCGAAAGGTGAGTAAAAGAAGCGAGCTTGCTTCGTGTGAACGGGGCTAGCCTTGATTTTCTTTTCTAGGTCAACCTTTTGCACATCGGGGTGGCTTCCTATGGAACCCTCCCCTTGGTTAGGTTAGACAAGCTTCAGTGTACCTAGTTAATGTGAGTAAGTGTTGTTCCTGGCCTGCATCCCGGCCGTTCTTTGGTTATGATCCAAGTCGAGATTCCCATCCTGCCCAGTTTGTTTTGACCCCCGCCCCATTTTCATCTCGACTGGGTCAGTTTTATATTTTCCCATTCCAGCCTAATATTTTATACTTTTTCCCACTCCCTTAGCGAGAGCGTCTCTTGATTTTGTCCCTTGGGCAGAATACAGCGGCCTCTCTGTTTTATGGGTTGGACGGTCCTTACTAACATCAATTATGTTTAGTTTGTATTTGTGTTTATTTTAAGTTTATTATTGGGTTCATTTCCCTCCCCTCTAATTTTATCATTATTAGAATTGTATATATATATTTCATCATTAGAATTTTCATGGTATGGGGCGCGATTTTGGTAGGTCTCCCTTGAGAGCACGTGGTATTATGGTGGTTGAAGGATTGTTTGGTGATGGACGAGTTCTTTTGGTGAATGTGTAAAATGTAATGTACGAATGGGTCGCGAATCTGATTAGCTAGGTATAAGATAGTTAGTGTTGACCATCCTCTACCCCTCCCCTTTATTGGCCTCGTGCCACAATTTGTACTTTTTGTACCAATAAATACCAGTCTTGTTCTTATGTCCATCGTCTTTGTCATGTTGAATTGTTAATGTTAATTATATTTTATGAATATGTCCTGAAGATGGTTTATTAGACGAAACGTCCGACGTTGATATTAAATTAACATTAAAACAGCATAATTGCATATAAGTATTTTCGTTTGTTTTTTCCGTATATTTTTCTTCATATATATATATATATATATATATATATATATATATATATATATATATATAAATTTATCATTGTAGTTTACTGTTATAAACTCAGTAAACCTTTTACAAAACGTCAAAAGCTATTCATATCCTGTAAATAAGATCTGTTAACGTGTGAAATGTTCTCTTTCAGACTCTGGCCGTCAGCTACGAGCCAGCCTTTTCAGAGGGATGCTACTTAATTAGCGAAACTTCTTCGCATATTTACGAGCGATAAAAGTTCTTTCTTTTGATGTTGTCTCTTCGTCGCTCATCGGAAGAAACCAATTTTCTGTTAGGTGATAGATTTTTACAACGAACTGTTTTTGTTTCGTTTCGTTTCGTTTCGTTTCATTTTTCTTTTTTTTAATTGGATATCTCCCTTGATGAAGACGATATGATGAAAATCTAGAAATCTCTTCAGTTACTTTTTTTTTTCTTTATTTCAAATAAGCTATTTTCCGGGTCGCTGTAAAATATACACTAAGTCTATTTTCTCGGTAAATATAAATACTATTTTATGACTAATGATGTACTACACTAGCCGAATTACCTGCGCCTCGCTGCGTGTCGCATATTATTCTTGAAATGGCGATTGATTTTAAATCATTGTTATAATTGGTGGAGAAGAATGCTGCATTTCAATATTACTCAACGAACTTTATAGTGTGACCTCCATCTTCTGGCTTTCCCCTACCATATTCTGGATAGGAGTCATTCTCTTATTCAAATTTTAATCTAATTTAAATCAAAGGTAAAAAATAATTTCAGTGGTCTCTGTGTGTGTGCAAAAAAGATTGATCTGACCCTTTTGATAAGTATTTCATGCAATATTTGATTGAATTAATTAATGAGCAGATTTTAACATTGATATGGCAGTTGAATTTTCGCAACAAATATGTTTTTGCACTACCCATTGACTGGAAATTTCTTGCTCAGCTTGGCGTTCTTATTGTCTCATTTTGATCTTGACGATATGACCTCCATCTTCTGGTTTTCTCCTACCATATTTTGGATAGGAGTCATCCCCTTGTTCAAATTTTAATCTAATTTAAATTGAAAGGGGGAAAAATGTAGTGATGGATTTGTGCAAAAACAGCTTGATCTAACCCCTTTGATATGTATTTGAAGCAATACTTGATTGAATGAATTAATGAGGAGATTTCAAAATTGATATGGCAGTTGAATTATCACAATAAATATGTATTATAAGGCATTACCCAATGATTGGTGATTTCTTGCTCAACTTGACGTCCATATTATCTTATTTTGATCTTTCCGATATGACCTCCAACTTCCGTCTTTCTCCTTTATTTTGGATAGGATCCATTGCCTTTTTCAAATTTAAATTTAATGTAAATCAAAGGGAAAAAAATAAGTGGGGAGGTTGTTCCCCCATTCGAGGATCCACTTTAATCAAAATGAAATATGCTTATCCAAGTATCTTAAGAGTCATTCGCTAGGTCAAGTTTATTTTTAATTTATATAGAAGGGGAAAAAATCATTGGGGGTTGCCCCCACCTCCCTGGGGGCGCACTTTGATCATAATGAAATATATTTATCCAAGTACCCTGGGTAATGTAGTTTCAGAATATATATAGTTAGGGGGTGTCTGTCTCCAAAACCCTAGGAGGAGTTCGATAAACAGACGGTTAGATACTCCAACTTTATATATATATATATTTGATATTCTCAGCGCAGTGGTTGTGTGAACTGTGTAGGAAGAACTTGAACAAGATAGATTCTGTGGTCTGTGACTATTGTCTTCAGTGGGTGCACCTGAAGTATATTGGCAGGAGAATCATGCTCAAGGGTAAGTCTGAGATGTGCAGACAAGTGCTTAACATGTTCAGAGAGTTCTATATTTATATCTTAATAATTGATGATCAATAAATTATTTTAACTTTTGTTTTAAAAGCTGATGGTGGAAAAGATTGTAAATTGCCTAATTGTGAAAATAAATAAACTTCTCTGTTAAATCTGAGTGTTGTTATTTTGAGCATTACCTGCCTTCATAATAATACAGGGTGCGGCTGGTATTTGAGCACATACACATTTAAGATTAATACTGCTTCCCATTTTCTAATGATTTCATTTTTCAGAAATCAAGAATAGCAAACACTATGATAACAAATGAAATGAAAAGTTATGCTGCGATTGTGGCATTAAAAGTTGATCATAGCGATTTGGATATTGCACGTTTCCTCAGAGTTGCAAGATCGTTCGTCCACAAGATACGAAAAGAGTTAGAAGACTTTTGGAATGTCGAACTGAACTCTTTATTTCGCTCACTGGGGTAGACTGTTCTAGTTCCACGTGCCATGTTTAATGGATGTCAGTTATCTCATGTTAATTCCAACCACCTGAAGAAGGCCGGAGCGTACAACGGCCGAAACGTTGTAATAAATATGGCAACAAAGTTGAGGACAATAGTCGGAATAATGTAAATAGTGTACATAATACCTCATCTCAGAAATATAGACAGATACTGAAAGGCCGAAACGTTGTAATAAATATGACGACAAAGATGAGGACAATTGTCCGAATAATGTAAATAGTGTACATAATACCTCATCTCAGAAATATAGACAGATAGTGAAAGGCTGATACGCTGTAATAAATATTGGCTCCAGTTTTTTTTTTTTTTTAGCGATCGTCACAGCTAAATATTTGCGCGTGGATTACTTACAAGTTGTTTCTTGCTCAGTAAAGATATTATTCAAAATGGCAAAAAAAAAAACCCTGCATTTATATATATCTTTTGATCCCGTTTTTTTTTGGGGGGGTGGAGGTACTTCTACAGAATCTACAAAGCATTATGTTTACGTAAAGTCTTTGATTACAACACTTAAAAATCTATGTGGGCGTTGCATGACTAGCGACATTACCTATATCTGTATATAGACGGCATTTATTAAATTTTATATAAAACTACCTTCACGGCATATCTCATGTATATACATCTACTTTCATAGTATATTCATAAACTTTTTTTTTGTAAAATATAAAGAGATATCGTTTATATGCTTGGATTCCATTCCCAAGCTGCGCCATTTTATAGATGCTATACCCAAATTAAACAGCCGGTATTCCAAAATCCGAAAAAAGCTGAAAACCGAAACATTTCAAGGATTTCGGATAAAGGATTTTCAAACTAAATTTGTATAAAGACTATTGTCCTCATCTTTTTTGGTTATCACAATGTTCAAACACTGTTCCCTCTAGCCTGCATCAGTTGCTGTTAAATATTGCACACACTAATTTCGACTCTTCTTATTAATAAAAGCATTGTTTCTATCCAGGTAAAGTCTGTTCAAAGAAGACTGTCCATCCTGTTAGTCAAAAACGTCACCAATAACAGATATGACATCATCACTATCATACTGGCTCCGAGCTAAACATTTGATGTATATATATATATATATATATATATATATATTGAGGAATAGATGATAGTCAAATCATAAGATTATTATTGATAAGCCTTTTGTAACTGCGTCGCCACGTTGGCATCGTGATCTCCATATACCTACAAATTCAAAAATTTGTTGGTTTGATGAATTGCATTGTGATTACGATTCCAATGTAATAAATTATAACTATGGAATATTAGTGTTTCAGCCTTTTTTATTATATTCTTACTCAGGACATTGAGTTCTTCCTAGATTCTATATTCTTGGGACTTTATATATATATATATATATATATATATATATATATATATATATATATATATATATTGACCATTAATATTATCCCTCTCTATCTATCTATCTAACTATCTATCTATCTATCTATCTATATATATACACACACACACACACACACACACATACATACACGCATATATATATATATATATATATATATATATATATATATATACAAGGTAACCAAAAAAGTTCTGTCCGTTTTTTGATCAGTCATTGAATGAAGTTGAAATATATACGAAATGCGTGTAGCATATATATATATATATATATATATATATATATATATTGACCATTAATATTACCCCTATCTATCTATCTATATATATATATATATATATATATATATATATATACACACACATACATACGCTCATATATATATATATATATATATATATATATATATATATATATATATATATATATATATATATATATATATATACAAGGTAACCAAAAAAGTTCTGTCCGTTTTTTGATCAGTCATTGAATGAAGTTGAAATATATACGAAATGCGTGTAGCAATTGTTTTCAAATTCGGACAGCCGGACGTAGGAACATCAGACGTTATAAAAAAACACGCGCACCGTGCCCGGCCATCAGTTATAAGCCGGACAGCTGTAAGAAGGATGGAAGTGTCTAGAGATCTCGTTCGGGGCTGTTCCTTTACGACTTCAAAGTGGGCTTATCAGCAGCTGCATCTAGTCGCCGCATATGTCAAGCGTTTGGGGATAGTGCTGTGGATGAACGTACTGCAAGGCGTCGGTTTCGAAAATTCAAGTCGGGAGATTTGTCTCTCCATGATGAGCCTCACAGTGGACGACCACAGGTCTTAAATGACGAAGTCTTTAAGGCGGCTATTGAAGAGGACAGTAGTCTAACGTGTGAACTTGCAAGACAGTTCAACGTTTCCGATGAAACAGACTTCACCTGCACCGCCTAGGTAAGACGTACAAACTGAGCAAGTGGGTACCGCAAACGCTGCTGGAGCTCCACAAGGGACAACGAGTGGCAGCCTGCGTATCGCTGTTTTCTCGCCACCGTACCGCATCCTTATCCAATCGAGTGCTTACCAATCATGAAAAGTGTGTTCTGTCTCCTCAGGATGCTGTCCCTCACACCGCAAACCGCCTATGCACCCAAGCAAGATTATATTTTGTGTCTGGTGGACAGGTCGTCAAGTGGTTCATTATGAACTGCTACCAACGGGCCAAACGGTCACTGGAGACCTATATTCACAGCAATTGAAATGTGTGCAACAGGCATTGTGCCAGAAGGAGCCAGCACTGGTGAATCGCAAAGGTGTGCTTTTCCTCCATGACAACGCCAGACCGCATGTCGCGCGAGTGGTCAAGGATACCATACAGCAACTTGGGTGGGAGACTTTGTGCCATCCACCTTATTCACCAGACCTTGCGCCATCCGATTACCACCTCTTCCACTCCCTGGATAATCATTTTCGGGGGAAATCCTTTACCAATGAAGCAGACTCGCGCAAAGCCCTCACGGACTTCTTTGCGTCAACCCCCCTCCCTAACCCGAGTTCTACCGCAAGGGCATTGAACAGCTGGAGACACGTTGGCAGAAGGTGCTCGATGCCGATGGCGATTACTCCGAAGACTAAATATAAATTACACATACTGTGAAGCGTTTTCTTTTTTTTCCTTTTAAAACGGACAGAACTTTTATGGTTACCTTGTATATACGAAATACAGATTCATACACTTTATCAAGCGACGTTTCCATTGCATTACTGCAACTCTTTTGTTTGCGGCTGCTTGCCGCTGCCTAGTCACATTCTCTTCGATTTCCTGGACGTTTTGAAATCTTCTGCCTTTCAAGTGGGGTTTGACTTTTTAAGAGTGAGATGTCACAAAGTTTTGTAATCATGGGAAATATGGTGCTTGTCGAACCTAGGGAATGATGCCTTGGCCTAAATCTGATGCTCTAGCCATGGCCACACTATAAACCTCTGCTGCGTGTTAAGACAGCCACACTCGATTCACTTTCTTTCCATAAACAAAAGGAAATAAGCAAGAACGTTATTACTTCGTGCTTATGGGCCACAGTGTTCATGGTCAATATGTGTCAAACTTGTTACCCCCAACCAGCGTACATTATCTCCGTTACCATTGTGAAACTTCAGATACTTTTTCATCAGACCTCGTCTGTAAATGAAAGCCCGGTGTTCATTGTTTTATAGGGGACGTTAAAGTTTTTAGTCAGTAGCCCATACCTTTTTTTTTTATACAAACGGCCATATGAGCGGCCAATAGGCAAAATGTGGTCTGATATAAAATTTTGATCCTTTAAAAAATTACGGATTCTAACGAATAGATATGAGAACAAATAGGTAGCAAGAAATGTGGTTAAATCCCAAAGAGGGCCCTCCGGTGCCTTTTATTTTGCAAATGCGATCAAGGTGTAGTATCTGTTCTTCTCATTTTAAATGGAAGAAAGTGCCTGGTCCCGGAGATTAAAACGCTAATTCAGAATCTTCTTTACTGCACGAAACCGGATGTGGCCCGTGTATTGTCTATGCCAGTGTTACAGTGGTCGCGTGGCCTGGGCAATCTTTGTTCTTGTCCTGTATATAAGGCGTATGGACATCCCAAATGATAACATAACGTGTGTCATATCATGTCTTAGTGGCAGGGGAGGTAAGCGAAAGAAAATCGTTAATGAAAATGATGAATAGCCGATGATAATATTTGATAGTATACCAACGGCGTTATTATGAGCCCTGCACTAGTCGGGATAAAATACATTGTAGGTGTTAATTCTTTGCATGTCACCTTCTATGGACTAAATAGTCACGAATGTGAGGCGCATTCGGCACGTCAGTTCATCTTCTCCACGCTTTTTCTCTCCTGAAGTAAAGAAAATATAATAACAAACTACTCACACAGATTAACTTTCTGTGTTCGTCTGGACTGGTTTTCGCGCGTCCTCACACTGAGAACGCTTCGGTATTTACCTACCTCCACACAAGGTAAAATGCGGCACTTGGCCGACATTTATTGGGTTGGGGGGTAATCCGGCAAAAAATGCGAGTAGAACCCGTATACACGGGGTCGGGTAGCTGTCTATGCCGAAGGACAGAGACTCGCCCGAGTTCCTCTGCGCCCTGAGGCAGAGAGGTAGACAAGCAGAACATCTCTACGATGAGAGCGCTTCTCTGGACTGAGAAAAAAAAAACTGGTGTTATATAGCCCTTCCAGTCCCGGGTTCACGTAGACTATTGGCTAATACCTGCCCAGTCTCGTTCATATGCAAATAGTCAGCGCCACTTACTTAACTGTTGTAGAGTAGTTTTCACAGTGGAGGCTTGTATTTCACTAAGTCGGCCCTAAATTAGGTTCGACGTACAAAACGTTAGGAACTTGAAATAAGAGTTAATGACGCAGAAATCTAGTTGGGATGGTTGATACTTCAATGTCCGACATCGACTGACTCGCTCAACTCCACTGAGCTCAACTGGCGACCGCTACTACTACTACTACTACTACTACTTATTATGTGTGGGAGAGTCTATTAATAATAGAATAGGTACGTTCAGGTATAACATTATCTCAACAGCCCATTATGGAAGTGAACGTAACTCCTGGTGCTTACAGCAGAACATACAACGAACTCGGAATCTTTTATCGGGCTAACCCGATTCTCCGCTACACTTCAGCAAGTCCATAATATATCCCCATCCTGAATGTATGTCATCATCTTGCCAGAGAGTAATTTTATATGCCTAATTACCGAGATGCCTCAGGTGTCTATAAGTAAAAAGACCACTGTCGAAGAGTCATCAATGAGCACCCCATATAATAAAAGCGTCCTGGGTGCGACGATAAACTATTAGGGTGGTGCAAAAATAATGACGTAATAATGTCGTTTTTTGACGTATTTTTTAATGTCAAAAACGACATTATTACGTCATTATTTTTCCACCAACCTAATACATACCCGTCCTGGGTAAGACGACAAATTACATCCAACAGCAAGGCCTCTGATCAGGAGGTTTTGAGAAACGTGGAACCAACTCTTAAATTATGGTGTTCCCAGGTCCGCTCTGCCTCGGTGTGGTAACACCGGTTAGGATCACGGTTAGGGGTAAATAATTGTCTCCCAGACTGGGGTCATAACACTATGAAAGTGTGAAAATAGGTTTTAATACCAGGACTACTTTGTAAAAAAAAAGAAATAAAAAATATTACCAGCAAAAAATTTTTGAAGGAAAAATATTAGCAGCAATACATTTAAAAAAAAACTTTACCAGCAATAAAAATCTTGTTGGCATGAAATAAACCACTGAGGTTGATATGCCGTATAACAAAACTGTTAGGCATTTTGACGGTCTTCTTCGAGTATAGAATCCAGAGGTTAGCAGTGAATATTTCGGAGACAGTAGGAAAGCGTAGTTCAGGTTAGCAGTGGATATCGCAGCAAAGTAGCAGTAGTAGCGTAGTACTTCCTTCTGTTCATCTTCGCCTGACAAGTTGGCACTGGTCATTCGGGTAGGGTAAACAAAAATGGCCGCCTTTATACACGACGGATCGAATGATCTACGTCTTCTGATTGGTGAACCTTCTATTGGTAGACTATAAAGTGAGTCGTGTCATTCGAACTGGCTCACTAGTTACATATATACACAAAAAACTGCAACAAAAACAACCCAACCCACATAATGAAATAACTCCTGTCACTTCATGTCTTAGTGGAGTGAGCTGGAGGTCTGCTAAATAAAACCACTGATGAAAATGCGGAATAGCTAATGATACTGATTATGGTGTAAACAAAATAATTGAAAGCTTCTTTCTAACGGTGTTATTGTGCGCCAGACTTGATAAAACGAATAGTAGGCATTAGTTTTACACGCACCATCGTCTTTAGACGAAATATTAGGTTGGTGCAAAAATAATGACGTAATAATATCGTTTTTGACGTTAAAAAATACGCCAAAAAACGACATCATTACGACATTATTTTTGCACCAACCTAATAGTCACAAACTGTCGGCACATTTGCGATGTCAGTTAATCTTCTTTAATTTCTTCTTTTTTTTTTTTTTTACTCGTGAAGAAAAGAAAATACAACGAGAGATTGCCCACGCAAATGAACTTTAATCAACAAGTCCATAATATGTCCCCATAGCGAATGTATGTCATACATATGCTCTCAAAGCCCAGCTGGTGGCCAGAAGAGACATTATAACCAAGAAAACAGCTGACGTAAAACCTTTTTTCAGAGGCGCGCATTCTGTTGGATTTAGGAAATGGCAAGACATTTAATAGACGCAGATACAATGCCAATATTTAACGAGTAATCTCCGGTTAAAAAATTACAAAAAAAAAAAAAAAATATATATTAATATATGAATTCACACGTGTTCTATTCATTTTGCGAAATCAACAGGAAAACTTCAATAGAAACAAATAAAGCATAAAACTATTAAATGTCAGTCGGCCGATGTGGCAGAGAATTCTGATGAAGAGAAGAGCTGAGACAACAGCGAGGAACCTCAGCAGAAGTATGCTTAGAATCTGACACATGTTTAAAAGATGAATTCACAGGTGTTCTATTCATTAAGCGAAATGAAGAGGAAAAGATCAGCAGAAATAAAGAATAAAGCTATTCAATATCAGAGGAGTACTGAGGCAACAGATATTTGGCTCTACAGAAGGATATTGAGAATAGCATGGACGGGGAATATACGCAACGAGAAAGTCTTAAGAAAGTTATAAACAAAGAGGACACTAACACTGAAACTCAGAAAGAAATTATTGAAATATCTAGGATGCATAATGAGAAAAGTCATTGTCAAAAATTTCACATTAAAATGTGATATATTTTCTTTTATTATTACAACCTGTTGTGGAGTAGCTGAACACCTTTATAAGATAATTTAAACAGCATTCTCTCTTACAGACAGATCGGAGTTAACGATTACTATTAACTCTGTCGACTGTCTGCCTCCAGACGGAGAGAAACCTAGACGAGGTTATGCAGAAAGATGGAATTTCGTCTGGAGAGGTAGACCACTACCCGGCCCCGTGTATATGTGGTCTACGGTGAATTTTTTTCCGAGCCGTAAGTCTCGGAAAACCCCACAAAAATCACCGCCTTATGTGGAGGTCTCCAGTAAATACAGCGGAGTTAACGCTTAACTTTTTATTATATTACTCTGTGTTCTCAACCGTGTACCGAATTATTCTCCGGAATAATCTACTTCTTATTTTCTATATATGCATCAAACTTTCCTATTTACGACACAACACTCTAGAAGTCTATCTTTCATTACATAAGTTAGGTATTTTTGAAACTTCACTTTAGGCAAAGTTTCGTCTGGAGAGGCAGAGAGTACTCGACCCCATGTATACTGGGTCTACGGTGAATTTTGGGGCCTGAGCGTATGCGCTCGGAATAACACCACGTTAAAAACTGGCCTTGTGCCACATCCAGCATCGTAGTGAGGTCTCGGGTAGATAAATGTTTATTACATTAGTCGTGTTCTCAACTGTGTACCGAATTAATCTCCGGAATAATCAACTTCTTATTTTCTATAGATGTGTCAACCTTTCCTATTTACGACACAACAGTGATTGGGATAAATGACAAAAAACAAGATGAAGCTTGACGAGGACAATTCATATGTCACCGGAGATGGGAAATTCGATACAAAAAAAAAAGAAGACGGTACTAGACTGTTTCGTAAGTTTTGTTCTTCAATATGACAAGTTAATACTGGACAATCTACTCGCAGATGAAGAGATGTAGCCCTACATGAGGATACTGAGAATACCATGAGCGGAACGTGTAATAAATTTTAACAGCATTAAATGTTCTTTGCCTAACATAAAAAAAGATATAGTATAACGCAAACATATGTACAGGATGGAGAGGATGTTGCAAAAGATAGCAGTAAGAAAGGACTAACTATTAACTATAAGAATATAGAAAGTATTCACTTTGAAATAATACCATGCCTTTTGTTTATTATTAATTATTTGTTTAAATTGTATTACCTTTATTTTCTTCTCCATGTATAAAACGCAAAGAGAATAACATATCTTTGGACAGTCCAAAGTAAAAATAGCCTCATTTTGCAAAATGGCTAACCAGATAACATTTGAGTAACTACATTAAAGCATGTTAACTGTATATGTCTATTTAAAAAAAAAAATACTTAATAAGATTTAGCACAGGGCAAATTCATAAGGGTAAGAAAACGATTATATTAAGAATATATATATATATATATATATATATATATATATATATATAGAGAGAGAGAGAGAGAGAGAGAGAGAGGAAGAGAGACAGAGACAGACAGAGACAGACAGAGAGACAGAGAGAGGGATAGGAATTATAGCAAGCGAACAAACTGATATATACCAACATACAGTGATAGATAGTTTCACATCCAACCCATCCAAAAATTTTCTGCTGCCTATATGTCAAATATATATATATATATATATATATATATGTGTGTGTGTGTGTGTCTGTGTGTGTGTGTGTGTCTATGTGTGTGTCTGTGTGTGTATAGATAGATAGATAAGAAAGAGACTGAAATAGATAGATAGATAGATAGATAGATAGATAGACAGACATACAGACAGGTAAGAAAGCGACTGAACGAGATAGATAGATATATAGATAATTAGATAGATAGAGAGAGAGAGAGATAAGAAAGAGACTGAGATAGATAGATAGATAGATAGATAGATAGATAGATAGATAGATAGATAGATATTAACGGACTGTATTAGATAGATAGATAGATAGATAGATAGATAGATAGATAGATAGATAGATAGATAGCGTAAGATTCAACTAACTAGAAATAAGGTGCTTCATCCATCCTGTTATGGATTACAATGCACTTCCGCTCATTATTAGCTTCCGTTTATGAATCAAAGTATAAAAATATATGTAGACTTAGAAATAATTATTGACACCAGCTGCAAAAGAGAGGAATTTCAGACGCCCCCTTTCCAGATTTCGTTATTTGACCAACAAATTCTCAGTTGTTTCTTATTCGATGTGTGTTTTTTTTTTATTCTCTTCTTTTAAATACATCAAAAGTAGAAAGAAAATTATTATTAGTAGTACTATAAGCAGGAGTATTAGTAGTACTCCTACTACTGCTCGTATTAGTAATAATCGTAGCTGTAGTAGTAGTTGTATTGATATATTCACTACGGAAGTTGTTTTATTACGATTCAATGGTAAATGTGACAGCAGTACTTTTCAACTTTCTTAATTTATATGTCTAAAAATGTTACTGATATTAACGTGAGAGATATTTACACAGACACATTGATTGATATGAATAAACTGATAGATAGATAGATAGATAGATAGATAAGAAGGAGACTGAAATAGATAGATAGATAGATAGATAGATAGATAAGAAAGAAACTGAAATAGATAGATAGATAGATAAGAAAGAAACTGAAATAGATAGATAGATAGATAGATAAGAAAGAGACTGAAATAGATAGATAGATAGATAGATAGATAGATAGATAGATAGATAGATAGATAGATAGATAGATAGATCTGAATAGCTTGTATCTTTATGTGTGTATACAGGGATAAGTATGAACCAACAGAAAGAAAGAAAGAAACTGGGATAGATAGATAGATAGGTAATGAACAGAATGAGCTAGAAAGAAAGAAAGAAAGAAAGAAAGAAAGAAAGAAAGAAAGTGGGATAGACAGATAGATAGATATGAAGAAACTGACAGATATTAGACTGAGATACATAGATACATACAAACATACATACATACATACATATATATGTATGAACCTTCTTTATAAATGCTATCGTTGATATGTCGAACTAGATTTGCAGCTAGGTCTCATGCTTTTATTGTTCAGATTGCTAAGTGTAAGCGGATTTCCATGATAATGGATTCTTCTCTCGCATTTCTTGTTTGCGGAAATCTTTTCCGGCTTCTTGCTTTCATGTCAGTAATTATCTTGAAAAGCTTTAATGAAATGTCAATCTTCGCACCTTCTACCTGTTTGGCTAATTGTGGCTTTATGTCATCTTCCTCCTTAAAGAGTTTTTTTTTTATTCTCAGTAACGTCCTAAATCTTACCGGCTTTCACATTTAGCCAGGGTTGAAATGTTATATATATATATATATATATATATATATATATATATAGTCAACGGTGAAAGTATTCGTACAACTATCAAATTTATATATTTCTCAGAATTTAATGCCCGTGTAATGCGAGGTTTTTTTTATATGTTAAGAAGCTCAAAAGAAAAGAAATATAAAACACAATTTTCAGAACAATAAGTTAAATAAAACAAATTCGAGAGTGAATTCTGAAAAATAGGAAAAAACAAAATTATTCGTACAGTAGAAACTATCATTTTAATTTGATTGATTCATATAAGCATAAGTAATTAACATAATTATTTTATCGGTGAAGCTTTCTAGACTATTTATTCTGTAGAATATTTGTGATATTTCCAGCAAAGAACATCACTTGTTGCAAAGAGTATGGCCATTGTTATTCTTATGTTAAGAACACGATGGGGAAGACAAAGGAGCTTAACGATGACTTGAGACAGAAATTTAACTTGCCCAAGTCGGAAAATATTAGGTTGGTTCAAAAATAATGACGTAATAATGTCGTTTTTTGACGTTAAAAAATACGTCAAAAAACGACATTATTACGTCATTATTTTTGAACCAACCTAATAGTAAAAGCACCCTTTCAGACCGGTTAGCTATCAATAGATCTACGGCACAGTCCATTATAAAGAAGTTTAAACGGTTTAGCACGACAGAGATTTGCCCGCCGTGGAAGAAAACCTAAATTGTCACTGAGAAATGAAAAAAAAAAACTGTGTCGCGAAGTTAACATAAATAAACCTAAGTATTGTTTTGAATGACAACGCCAAAAGTTTGGATACGACAGACAGCGTAAATACTCACCCAATACAATGTTGTTTAAATAGAAATGGGTTGTATTGAAATCGACCATGACGAACCCTTCTTCCCAAACCATGTCACGTTATTGCTCGGGTTTATTTTGTCAAAACGTTCTTGGACAAAGAAAAATTCTTTGTGCAACAAGTACTATCGAGTGATGAAAGAAAAATTAAGCTTTTTGGACATAATGATGTACAAAAGATTTGGCGCAAGTACGGTGAGGCTTTCCTCCCAAAGAACAGCATTAAAACATGGAGGCGGCACGATGATGTTTGGGGCTGTTTTAATTCAAGGGGGACTGGACAATTAATGGAAAATAAGCGGAATAATGAAATCTAAAAACTATATCAATATTCTGGATGAAAATCTACAACTATAAGCGCAAAATCTTTATCTAGATTGGCGGTTTTACAGTCTAAAATCAGTGACAGCAAGGCTTCAGAAAAGGAATATTACAGATCTACCATTGTCCTCAAAGAGTTCTGACTCGAATCCTATTGAAAATATATGGCGAGAATTGAAATTTCGAATAAATCGTCGGTCACCAAAAAACATTCAGGACTTAGAACGTATAACCGTTGAAAAATGGAAGAAAATCCCCCCCCAAAAAATTGTTTAAACCTCATCAAAAACTTTATAAAATGATTGCAGAAAGTTATAGAGGCCATGCTATTGACTAATTATATTGTGAAAACTGTTCATTTTTTTTCTGTTTTTCATACTGTACGAATAATTTTGTCCTTTCCTATTTTGCATAATTGGCCGGTCAAATTTGTTGTATTGAAGCTATTTTTCTGAAAATTGAGTTTTATATTCTTTTTTGTACTCATTAACATACAAAAACCTGACATCATATGGGCATTAGTGTCTGAGAAATATATAAAAATATTCAAAATTATTTTGTGTACTAATAATTTCTCATTGACTGTGGGTCCTACCAAGTCTTCTCAAGTCTCTTAATTTATTTGTCTTGTAATATTAGAGACATTAACATTGTTTTAGTTTTAAATCATTAAATAAGATAAATTAAAGATAGATAGATAGATAGATAGATAGATAGATATGTACAGAGATAAATAGATAGAAATAAAGTGGGAGATAGATAGACAGACATGCAGATAGATAACAAGAAAATGACATTATTTACATTATTCGGACTATTGTCCTCATCTTTATTACTTTTATCCACTGTGCCAGGTGTCCTCAAGGACACGGAGCACAGTGGATAAAGGCGTTGGGTAGATCCAGTGACAGGACCCAAAGAGTGTGAGTTCAATACCCGGTTATGGCAGTGGAGAACTTTCAGAGGGAAAATTAACAGAAGATAACTGATCACTGATATCCATTAAACATGGCACATGGAACTAGAACAGTCTACCCCAGTGAGCGAAATAAAGGTTTTAGTTCGACATTCCAACGACATGAAGAAGGCCGGAGCGTACAACGGCCGAAACGTTGTTATAAATATGGCGACAAAGATGAGGACAATAGTCCGAATAATGTAAATAATATACATAATACCTCATCTCAGAAATATAGACAGATACTGTAGAAAATGGCAGATAGATAGATAGATAGATAGATAGATAGATAGATAGCAAGAAAGTGGCAGGCAGGCAGGCAGATAGATATATAGATAGATAGATAGATAGATAGATATATAGATAGATAGATAGATAATGTAAATAATATACATAATACCTCATCTCAGAAATATAGGCAGACACTGAAGAAAATGGCAGATAGATAGATAGATAGATAGATAATGAAGAGACTAAGATAGATAGATAGATAGATAGATAGATAGATAGATAGATAGATAGATAGATAGATAGATAGATAGATAGATATGTACAGAGATAAATAGATAGACAGAAATAAACTGGGAAGTATATAGACAAACAGATAGATAGCAAGAAAGTGGCAGGCAGGCAGGCAGATAGATAGATAGATAGATAGATAGATATGAAGAAACTAGCACATATACAGAAACTCAAATATACAGATATAAATAGGTAGATATTTTATCCAATTGTTGTAAGTTTAAATTTCAAAGTTTCATCTAGAAATACCAAACGAATTAAACAGATGATATTCATATATTTGCAAGATGAGCCAAGCCGTCTGAAGGTGCGGCGTTCGCCATTTTCGTAATTCAATCTCCGCTCAATGAAGTCATATTCAGCAATAATCACTTTATCTACCACTAAGTTACTCAATTTACTTTGCGCTGACATCTTGAAATTGTCAGAATGGGAGCCAAATCGACAGACATGGCTTCTACTTCACATTATATATTGTTATGGTTGTTTTATGATTGCCACTTCCACAGCCAAAAAGAAAAACTAAAAAAAAAAGAAAGAAAGTTTTGTTTATTTTATCGGCCGTTCGGTCTGACTTACGGTTATAGTGTAAAGCCTTTTCACAAAGGAAGGAGTGACAAATAACAATGCACAGATAAAAAAAAAAAAAATTAATAAAAATAACGGGACTGGTTTAATGTTGACGTTGAGCGGGGAAAGAAAAAACAGAAACGAAAGAAAATGGAAAAAAAAATGGCAGAGAAAAATGGCTGTCTTTCCTTATGGAAATATTGCTTAATTAACACTGCACGTCTTCTGTAATCTTCGACAGAAAACAGAAATTTCTTGACAGCCGGACACGGAGCTCAAGCTTTCGACATACAAATGATATTACATACGATTCGATCAAAGCAACTGTTGTCATTTTGAAGTAGACGAGTAAAAAACAGATATTTTTTTACGACAGTCCGACAATAGGTCCAAATGATAGGAAACTTAAAAAAATAAAAGAAGTCAAAAACAAAGAATACGGTAAATGTCGAAACGGATAAGTTTAAAATCACAAATAACGTTTTTCTTTCTTTCCTTTTTTTTTATCCGAGGATTTATCGGCGCAATTAAAGAGAAATCTGTTTGAAGTGAACCAATTAGAAAAGGAAATGTGCTTGTAAAATTTAAATGGCGGAATAAATTTGAAACCCTTAATTTTGCAGGGCCTTTTATAAATGCAAAGTTTGTATTTTGTATCTTTTCAGGAGCATACTTCAATTTATATATATATATATATATATATATATATATATATATATATATATATATATATGGATATAGATATAGATATATGTACATGCATATATACATACATATATAAATATATAAATATACATATATATACATGCATATATGTATATATATGCATGCATATATATATGTATATATATATATATACATGCATATATATATATATATACACATATATATATGTATATATATATACATATATATATATATATATATATATATATATATATATATATATATATATATATATATATATAGGTTTCATTAAAAACGACTGCCAAGGTACTACGGTTAAGCTTTTTATTTAATTTTTCATGTATTCTCATAATTTACTGTTCTGTGGGTGTAAATTATATAGAAAATGTCCAAATATTTTTATGTCCGAATGATTTCGGCTATACCTTTAGTCATATGAAGGAAGAATTTTATTTTTACTTTTAACTGAATGTATGTATCGTTTTATCTCTCTCTCTCTCTCTATATATATATATATATATATATATATATATATATATATATATATATATATATAGTGAGAGAGAGAGAGAGAGTCATTTTTTTATTTCACGAACATGGTCAACACATTATGGCCGTGTACAAAGTTGATATTATTGATTGTTGGCCTTTTCTTTTTTTCTTTTTTTGTTGCACGCGTCGTCTGCTTTATCCAGTATCCAATAATTTAATTTAATTTTTGCTGATCGTTTCCTTTATCATAAAGGTGGCATTGGTGATTCGAACACTAACGTACAGATTCAGGACCAGACGATTCCAGTGTCACCAAAACCTGCTCACAACAGAGGTGAAGCAAAATCTGACAAGGAGAAAGTGCCGATGGCGTGATTTTGTTTAAGGTGGGGCTCAACTTACCAGGAAGTGGCTCACACACTTGATTTCATGAACTTCCTCTGCGAAGCACATGAATTAAGACATGCAGAACCCAGTTATGAAACTGCAATGGACTGCTATAATTTCGAGTGGCGCCTTCTGTAGCATGTCCGTCATTCGTAGCCCTCTTCGTCCGCTGGTTAGTCCGTTGCGATCTGTTGTAATCGCCAGCCGCTTATTCCATCGTTGGGAGTTGTCACGCTTAGTTGCAAGCACACATTCACACACACAGGCAGAAATATATGTGTCTGTTTCTGTGTTTTAATGAAAGATCAGATGAACTAAAATCCCGCTGTTAGCAACATTTATTGTTATTTAAAAAGTACTCCTTACAAAGTAGAGCAATATGTTAGCATTATTTTATTTTAGATATTAGAATAAAAACATTTTGAAATTGCTACACAAATCGTGTTTCGGCATAACATTGCACCTCTTCAGGCAAATGTTAAATGACCATTTTTAATTGGTAAATGTTTAAAAATTAATGAATAAAAATTTGTTTTCATATTCATTTCTTTATAAATTGGTTAATGATAGATATTGCATTACATTTGTTTTAATTGTATGAGTTTTTAGAATGTTGTAAAAAGTAAATAATTCTTCAGTATCTGCATATATTTCTGAGATGAGGTATTATGTACACGATTTACATTATTTGGACTATTGTCCTCATCTTTGTCGCCATATTTATTACAACGTTTCGACCCTTCAGTATCTGTCTATATTTCTGAGAGGAGGTATTATGTACATTATTTACATTATTCGGACTATTGTCCTCATCTTTGTTGCCGAATAATGTAAATAATGAAAATTATTCTTGTAAATAAACAATCTAATAAATAAATAGTGTTTTATATTTTTGTTGTAAATTTTCAAGAACAAAAAAAAATGTATAAATTCACTTTCATCATAAGATTAGGTTTTATTAGAATTCTTATCATTAATTATTAAAACAATAAAATATATCAAAGAGTGAAGGCAGTTAAAATGATAGCAATGTTAAGCCAAAAAAAAAATATCTTCTTGACATTCCGTTTTTGGCATGCACAAAGTTCTAAGTGTGCCAAACATTAAATATGCCATTTATCTCTGTCATTGTGATATACGAAGGGTGTCTCTAAATTAAGAACACATAAAACATCTCATTAATTATATTTTGTTTTTAAATCCTATAGATTCAACAGGGTTTTGTCAAAAGATTTGACTTCCTTTTCTGGGATATGCTATAGGAAAAGGTGTACTTAATGAAAATCACAAATGCAACACACTTGATTGAACTCATAAAAAGTGAATGTGCTAAAATTTTAACTCATCCAAAACAAAACTGCTATTTTTTAATTGTCTGAGAGAGATTTTTTAATTTCTATCATCATGACAGATGCTAACTTCCAGAAGAATGATTCTGTTATGGTCCGGTTCCTTGTACCACGGTGATAGTCCAAAGTAGAACCAATAAAGATGAACTCGAACACAGGTATGGAATAACACAGATATATTACAAACAGGAATATATACAGAGAAGTAGAAAGTACGAACAATCAGGTTTAGTAGAGAGAAGAAAGTAGTCTCGACCAATATCACAATTCCAATGTCTTGCAGTAATTGTCTGAACGCGACTCTGTTTCGGACTGCCTCTGACTCGACTCTTGACTCGACTTGAACTACCTACGATATTCAGTCACCCCACCCACTGGAGCATTATGTGGCACAAGGCCGGTTATTTAATGTGGGATCTGTCGGCTCGGACCAAAAATATGCCGACTGAACCGGTTTAAACGGGTTCAGGGCCGGTTTAACTCCCGGAAAGAGACTCCGTCGGGTTCCTCCCCGACCGAAGGCAGAGAGTTCAACCGAACAGTTGGTCAAGACTTGAACTACTGACGATATTCAGTGACCCACCCCACTGGGGCGTCATGTGGCACAAGGCCGTTTTTAACGTGGGATTTCCCATCCGGTGGGATTTCTGATCCCGTAGGATTTCCGATCCCGTGGGATTTCTGATCCCGTAGGATTTCGGAGCCCGTGGGCTCGGCCCCAAAATATGCCCATTGAACCCGTAAAAACGGGCGCAGGGCCGGTTTACCCCCCTCCCGAAAAAGTCGTCTCTTTCGGGTTCCTCTCCGCCGGAAGGCGGATAGTTCAACCGAACAGTCGGTCAGAAAGTGAGCGATTGACGATATTCAGTCACCCCGCTACGAGGGTGTCATGTAGCACAAGCAAAAATATGCCCATTGAACCCGCATAAACGGGTTCAGGGCCAGTCTACCTCCCCGAAGGAGACTCCGCCCTTCGGCGTAGCCTCCTTCAGGTTCCTCCCGTCCGTAGGAAGAGAGTACAACCGAACAATTGTTCAAGTCAAAAACTTGAGCGACTGACGATATTCAGTCACCCCCCCCCACGAGGGTGTCATGTGGCACAAGGCCTTTTTAACGTGGGCATTCCGAGCCCGTGGGCTCGGCCAAAAAATAGCCCATTGAACCTGCATAAACGGGTTCAGGGCCGGTCTGCCTCCCCGAAATAGACTCCGCCCTTCGGCGTAGCCTCCTTCGGATTCCTCTCGTCCGTAGGTAGAGAGTACAAGCAAACAGTCAGTCAAAAACTTGAGCGACAGACGTTATTCAGTCACCCCCCCACCACCACGAGTGTGTCATGTGGCACAAGGCCTTTTTAACGTGGGCATTCCGAGCCCGTGGGCTCGGCCAAAAATATGCCCATTGAACCCGTATAAACGGGTTCAGGGACGGTCTACCTCCCCGAAGGAGACTCCGCCTTTCGGCGTAGCCTCCTTCGGGTTCCTCCCGTCCGTAGGAAGAGAGTACAACCGAACAGTCGGTCAAAAGTTGAGCGATTGACCCTTGTCTACTCCTGAGGAGCAGTATTTATTAAGTATGGAATAGTCCATTATTATTATTATGGGTTATTCCTTGCGATTTCTCGGGCTATCATTTTTCTCCAGACATGAAGTGGAAGGATTGCATTGAATCAATTACTAGGTCTGCTGCTAGGAAATTTGTTTTTTTTTTCTCGCCAGAATCTACCTTACACATTTTAAAGTCTACTGTTCGTCCATTCAGTGAATATTGCTGTTATACACGATGTCCCTAAAGTCTGGATCCAGGAAATCTTATTAACTATATTTTTATTACCTCCATATCTTAAAGATGGTTTTGCCGAAAGAAGAATGAACTGACTTCTTTTTCTGGGGTATGCTAAAAGAGAATATGTACTCAATAAAAATCACAAATGCAAAACAATTGACTGAACGCATGAAGAGTGAATGTACTAAAATTTTAACTCATCCAAACCAAAATTGCTGTCTTTCAATCGTCTGAGAGGGTTTTTTTGATTTCCATCTGCATGGTAGATGCTAACCTCCAGAAAAGTTATTCCTTGCGATTTCTCGGGCTATCTTTTTTCTCCAGACATGAATTGGAAGGATTGCATTGAATCAATTGCTAGATCAGTTGCTAGAAAAGTTGTTTTTTTGTCTCTCTCTCTCTCACCTGAATCTATCTTACACATAAATTCTGTCTTTTCTTTATTCACTAAATATTGCTGTTATACAGGGTGTCCCTAAAGCCTGGAACCAGGAAATCTTATTAACTATATTTTTATTATCTCCAAAGATTAAACATGGTTTTGTCTCAAGAAGAATAAATTCACTTCTTTTTCTGGGGTATGCAGAAAGAGAATGTGTACTCAATGAAAAATTATAATAAGTACGTTGGTATATAATCCAGGTGGATTCTAGTAATAACAGATATTAAACTGATCCACAGAGAGCTCAATGTCTTTATTATAACGGAAGATATATATTTTATACCTACAATATATATATATATATATATATATATATATATATATATTTATTTAAAATATGATTACAACACGCTACATAAGAGTTCTCATGTTTCAAAACAAGAGCCGAAAACTTCAATATAATTGACATGAGAACATGTAGCGTGTTGGAATCATATTTTCTATATATTTTCACACACACACACATACACACACACACACACACACACACACACACACACACACACACACACATATATATATATATATATATATATATATCAAGAAATAAAGAAACACACGACGCTGGGTTTAAAAGAAAGGGAGGAGGAGGTATTGAAGATGGAAGGAGCAGAAGAAAGGAGGAAAAGAAGAAAATCAAGGGTATTATAAAAGAATCCGAGAGCCGTAAAGAGAGAATGTGCTGAAGGTTTAACGCGTCCAATACAAAATTGCGGTTTTTTTAATCGTCTCAGAGAGATTTTTTGATTTCGATCAGCATGGCAGATGCTAACCTCAAGGAAAGTGATTCCTTGCGAAATCTCGGGTTAAAGTTTATCCCTGACATGAATTAGAAGGATGAATGATTCAGTTATTAAATCAGTTGCTTGAAAACATTGTTGTTTTTTTTTATCTCGCCTGAATTTTACACGTTTATAAGTCTGTTACTTCTCCTTTTACTGATTATTGTTGTTATACAAAACGTCTTTAATGTCCGGACCCAGGATATCTCACTAACTATATTTGATTGCCTCCACAGATTAAAGATCGTTTTGTTGAAAGAAGTGACTAAATTTTCTGCGCTATGCTCAATGGAAATCACAGTTGCTACACACTTGATTGAATGTATGAAAGTGAATGTGCTAAAACCAATGGCAATATGGAGTTATTGCATCGAGTTCACGTTAGTCTTGCAAAGAGCATCAACCTTTGTATGACAAATGATGGAAATCATATTGAAGTTGTTATTTGTTAATATTTCAATTCAATAGAATATAGTTGAAAATTTCATTTGAAAATATGTATAGAATGTTTTTTTTTCTTTGCCTTTCGGGATGTTTGGGCGATTTTTTTTTTTTTTGTGTGATGGTAAGGGCTTGGGTGAGTTGTTTTCAGTCTATTTCGTAGATACTTTGTTTTCATATCTGTCACAGAAGTTTCCTTCTAGCTGCATATTAAATGTAGGATTCTTTCTCTGCTTTTCCCTGTTGACAATTTTATTTAAATTTGAGTGCGATTCCGTCGGAGGTGCAAATATTTCAAACACATTTTGACGTGTTTCGTAATCAGAGTGTCACTAGAAATATAAATTTTATTCCTTTCACATTTACCGAGTAAGTCAATTCTATGAACGTTTAAATTTATACATTCATTTTAATTTTATTATTTATTTATTTATTTACTTTGCTTCGACTGTATATATTTTTCATTACTGTAATTAATTTACATACACCGAAGTGTTTCCATTTTCGTTTTATTTGGCTTGGTTTGGTTTGTTTTACGGCATATCAACCTCAATGGCTTATTTAATGCCGAAAACTTTTTTTCCTGGTAATATTTTGTTTTGTCAAAAATCCATTTTTGTTAATATTTTCTGCTAATATTATTTTTTTCCCAAAATGTATAGCTGATAATATTATTTTTCAAAAACGAATAGCTATTATTATTATTTTTTTTTCTTTCTTTCAAAAACATACAGCTGCCAACATTTATTTTTTTCAAAAACGTATTATCAGAGGCCTGCTGTTGGACGTAGTTTATCGTCTTACCCAGGACGCGGATGTAGTCTATCGTCTTACCCAGGATGCGGGTGTAGTTTATCGTCATACACAGGACACGGGTGTAGTTTATCGTCATACCCAGGACGCGAGTGTAGTTTATCGTCTTACCCAGGACGCGGGTGTAGTTTATGGTCATACCCAGGACGCGGGTGTAGTTTATCGTCATACCCAGGACGCGGGTGTAGTTTATCGACATACCCAGGACGCGCGTTTGATTTTAAAGTGTTTAAACAGGCAATGCCATTTCTTGGGTAGGAATTGCATGCGATAAAATATATGGAGAAATACTAAAAATAAAAAAAAATAAAGACTTGTATCCCACCCAGAAATTTAACCGATTATTTTTCTATTTGAGATAAAATTTCAAATACTAAGAAAGGAAAGGCGCATTAATACTGGAAAGAGCTATTAAACTTGAGAAACCTGTTTTTCCAATTAAAAAAAAAATAACTGTATTTTAAGACAATGATTTAAAAAAAAAATAAAACCGAAAATATTACTGTCTGCTTCGTCATTGAATGCCAAATTATAAGGAAATGGTTAATATTAGCATTACTATTGCCAGTGATAATCGAATGGAGCCTTACGACCATATGACCGGCTTCCATGAGATCAGCGAAATGAAGCAGCGTCGAGCCAGTTCATTACCTAGATGGGTGACTGCTTAGGAATACCATGCACTGCAAGCTTGGATGTGTTGGTGGTGTAACGGATAATGGCTCGAAATTGTTAATCGGATAACCGAGATCCAAAATTCACTAAGCTCTTTATATCCACTTAAGCGGAAATGTCAATATAATTTGGGGACAGTGGTTTCATTCTGTTTGGCAGACTAATGCTTTCCGATGTGAAGATAGATCTGAAAGGTTTCTGATAGAGGAAATTTTATTTTTAAAGTTTTATTTTTTAAAATTTATTTTTCTAGTTTTATTTTTGCTGTTTGATTGGAGAGATATAACAATATGTATTTTTTTTTTTTGCTCAATTTTCTAATTATCGGAGGGCGCATTTTTTTGAGTGGGCAATGCCTACTTGGTATTATTTAAAGGTGATATTAAAAATACATAATGGACGCGATCGCATCCGCACACATGTACGAGATAAAACAAAAAAACGAATATACATTATTATCAAAATCCCGAATAAACCAACTCGAATTGTTAAGCACATGAGTTATACATATAAACGCTGCTTGAGAAGACAGATATACGTGAGGTCTGTTTAACCAATGAAAAACGACCAACACAAGAATTAACAATTAAAATTAGTACAATCTTTTATTTCTCTCCGCCATATTTGATTGTCTTTAATAAAAGTGAAACAGTTTAGATCTAAAAACGCTTCTTTTTTGTTCGTTAACATATAATTCTGTCGGATTCCAATTCAAACGTGACCTATATTTGGTCCCAATTTATACATACATACATACATACATATATATATATATATATATATATATATATATATATATATATATATATATATATATATATATATATTCATGCACGTTTCATTAAATAATATAGACAAGTATTATTAAGTTATTTTATGTAAACTTTTTTCATAACGTCTGATAAGATCAATAACATTATCATTAAACGAAGAAAGAAAATCACAATATTGATTCATATTTTTTAATCCAATCTAAGCTTTCAGCTTATATACGCTATTATCAAAGATGACAATTACACTACAATATATTAAGCAATACACGGACAACAATGTAGTGATAGTCTGTTTCTGTTTACATGGATGATTTCCAAGCAACAATAAAGATGTGCATATAAAACTCTAGAAGCAAAAATCGCACCGCATCTCATGACGTCACACATGACCACACGAGAGTGAATTAGAGAAGTATTAAGTATGGGAAGCCGTTGGTATAAACCATTTACTTCTGTTACCAATTATAGACATTTAAGAATATTTGCGGAGATTTGATAGTTTATTTTGTTCAGGTTAGGTTTCAACTATTTTATGTATATAGCTTCAAGAATTTTTAGTTTTTGTTTATTGTTTTCATGTTTAAGTATAATTGTGTTTTAGACAAGGATTTTCCGGAATTGTGTACGCGGCCAGGCATGTTGTTTTAAATGCCAAAAAATGTTAGAGTGATCATTCAAATGTAGAGAGAGAAAGATTATGAAATGTATAAAGCCCAACAATTATTTTAATATATTTTCCATTTATACAATTTTTTATGGATATAAATTAAGTAAATTGCTGTGCTTTTAATCAATACTAATGTATAAACGTATATATATATATATATATATATATATATATATATATATATATATATATATATATATATATATATATATATATTCTGTATTTTCTGTAGTTTAGTGCTAGCAGCAAGCAGAAATATTTCTCCTCCCGATGATGGCCATTTCGGCCGAAACTAGTCGAGGAATCTAAATGGAATAATAATAAAAAAAACGAAAGAATATTAATCTACAAAACAGTGTGTCTGAAGATTTTAATTTTTTAATTTTTTTTATTGTTCAATATATATATATATATATATATTAGGTTGGTGCAAAAATAATTTTCTCACATAGTAACATATGTGAGAAAACGACATTATTTTTGCACCAATTTAATATATATATATATATATATATATATATATATATATATATATATATATATATATATATATATATATATATATATTACAATGAATCATTTATACAAAAAGTAAATTAGTAAAGTTAATGACATTAAATGGCGAAATCCCTTCGCTAGTAAAAAAAAATTTTACATATTTCGAATCGCATTATATTTTTCGTCTCGGATGCTTCCTGAATTTTACCAAAAAAAAAATAATTTCAGTTCTTGAATATACAGTCGAAAGTATATATATATATATATATATATATATATATATATATATATATATATATATATTATTAAACGGACAAAGTCCGACAATAATTTTCAGACATTTTTAATGTTTATACATTCATTTTTTATAGACACAAATATTTAAATAAATGCTCTGTTTATAATAAACAGTATTACCAACATTTACCGACCTGAATATCCAAGAAATTGTACCCCCTCCGACAGGAATCGGACCTGTATCCTATACGGAAACGTCATACAGCCTGACGTGCTTTTCCGATTGCGCCACAGAGGAGCATTTCCGTTAGCAATATCGATTTTACTGTTTTTAAAATGCAAATTTCCATGAAAACCATTTCTTGTAAAAATTATTGTTGATATATAAATGATAAGTATTTTAATATAGATAATTACTACGCTATATATATATATATATATATATATATATATATATATATATATATATATATATATATGTGTGTGTGTGTGTGTGTGTGTGTGTGTGTGTGTGTTTTGAACAAAAATATATTAAATATTAAAATTTTCTGATAAATTCTATTGTATATTAATATGTCTTTGTTTCAGTATTTACATTAGTCGGACTATTGTCCTCATCTTTTTCGCCATATTTGTCACAACGTTATTGCCTTAACCGTGTATTGAACTCACACTCTTTGGGTCTGTCACTGGATCTAACCAACGCCTTTCTCCACTGTGCCATGTGTTCTTGATAACTGGCATCCATCAAACATGGCACGTGGCACTAGAACAGTCTACCCCAGTGATCGAAATAAAGAGTTCAGTTCGAAATTCCAACCACCTGAAGAAGACCGGAGAGTACAACGGCCGAAACGTTGTGACAAATATGGCGGCAAAGATGAGGACAATAGTCCGACTAATGTAAATACTGTACATAGTACCTCATCTCAGTAATATAGACAGATCCTGAAGGGCCGAAACGTTGTAATAAATATGGCGAGGACAATAGTCCAAATGATGTAAATAGTGTACATAATACCTTATCTCAGAGATATAGACAGATACTGAAAGGCCGAAACGTTGTAATAAATATGGCGACAAAGATGAGGGCAATAGTCCAAATAATGTGAATAGTGTACATAATACCTCATCTCAGAAATATAGACAGACTTTGTTTCATTATTTCAATTAGGTTCCTCGACCAGCAAGGTCATCATCAGGAGAAAAAAAATTCTTGCTTGTTAGTAGCAGTGAAATGACTGTCACCAAAGAATATCGGCATTATCTGTAGTTTTTATTTCTTTATTTTATCGTTAATTTTGATTGGTCCTTATGATGTTTAAACGGCTTCATTCAAGTTGTTTTTTTTAAGATGGTGGACTGGAATTTCTGAGTTTAATTGTCAGTTTGACAGTTTTATTGGTTTGTGTGTGTGTGTGTGTGTGTGTGCGTGCGTGTGTGAGTGTGTGTATAAGTCTGAGACCTCAATAACTCTGCAAGCATGTCTGTCTTGTGTGGGTGAAATATGTGGTAAAGATACCACTGCTTGTTATTAGGTTGGTGCAAAAATAATGACGTAATAATGTCGTTTTTTGTCGTTAAAAATACGTCAAAAAACGACATTATTAGATCATTATTTTTGCACCTAGCTAATAGAAGCAGTGAACAACAGGGGATTGTATATATATATATGTGTGTATATATATATATATATATATATATATATATATATATATATATATATATATATATATATATATATCTGTGTGTGTTATTGGAATTTATTCCGTATACTCCAATCATATACTTGTATGTATATATATCTATATTTCTATCTATCTATCTATCTATCTATCTATCTATCTATATATATATATATATATATATATATATATATGTGTGTGTGTGTGTGTGTGTGTGTGTTATTGGAATTTATTCCGTATACACCAATCATATACTTGTATGTATATATATCTATATTTCTATCTATCTATCTATCTATCTATCTATATATATATATATATATATATATATATATATATATATGTGTGTGTGTGTGTGTGTGTGTGTGTGCGTGTGTGTGTGTGTGTAGGGATGTAAGGTTATGTCTATTGCAGATTCCTCAAATCTACAAATCAACCATTCGCTCTTGCATGGAGTATGGTGCAATATATGGTCTGGAGCCCCTTCTGTTTGTCTCAAGGTCCTTGATAAAATCCAGAGATGAATATGCTAAGTAATGGGCCCTGATCTGGCATCTCGTCTGCAGCCGCTCTCCCACAGATATTCCGTCGACACACTCTGTCTTTTTTACAAATACTTTCACGGTAATTGCTCCGAGGAGCTGCTTTTGCTGTTTCCCAAACTTCATGAATTTAACCGTTCTACTAGGCAGGCATCTCGCTCACGCTGTCGAAACTGTTAAATGTAGCCGTCTCCTATAGCTTCATATCTCGCACCTCTCGCCTGTGGAACTCCCTCCCCTCTTACTGTTTCCCTGATAGCTATAATCTCCAACTATTCAAATGTAATGTCAATCGACGTCTCCAGATGCCTTGATCTATCTCCTATCCTTCTCTTCATCCTTTCCTCTATCACTCCTCTTTGCTTTCACTCCAACTCTCTGTAACCCCTTGCATGCGAGTGGCTACACGCCTTGCTTGGGGTGAAACGATTAAAAAAGGCACATATATACGACCTGAATAATGCGTTTAAGCATGAAGCATACACATAAAGCTTAAAACATAAAACACACTTGGTGTTAACGTCTGTGTCCCCTTTTATATTTACTTGAGAATCTCTAAATACATAGCAGAAGCGCCAGATGCAAGCGGTTATCGACTGTCAAAGAATATGAGAAAAAGAAAAACGTTGTGAAGGAGACGTTGGAGTTTTTTGGTAACTTGGTGTACTAGTGAGCCAGTCAAAATGAGCTGACTCATTTTATAGTTCACCAATAGAAGGGTTAACCAATCAGAAGGCTCAAAATATTCAATGCGACGTGTATAAAGGCGGCCATGTTTTTTTTTCCCGAATATTCACTGACTGTATTTGATATCGAAGACTGAAGAATTACGGAACAGCTGCTGGTGGTATTGGCGATATAGTCAGATTCAGTAGAGGGTCTGAAGTGTTTCATTGAACAGATTACGTACTGCACTATATTCTATATTCATAAACTATGGTGAACATAGTCCACAGGAGAGAGAAAAATAATAGAACAGGAATTAAGAAGACAGATGTTAACGATTGACAGTGTGTTTAAATTTTTGAAGATCAAACATGACAGTAGAGCAGAGGCATTTTTATGGTTACATCGAGCTATTTCCATTTTAAAGGTGTGAGACCTTGCCGCTAACCTAGTATTTCGTTGAAATTCCATAAGTCTTGGTGTCGCAGATGAGAGTTCATCAGAACACCTATCATTAAAATATTTGTAGACAAATGCATTGGGAAGCGAGATTACCGCAGGACGAAATTGACTGAAGCCGATATGTTAGGCCAGGACCAGTAACATAGCAGATTCTTATTTGGATTTTATGAAGAATCTATAAATATATAGCAGGAGCACCAGACGTTGTCTGGCAGCAGCATTCAAATCATGAACAATTGGTAGATTTGCATACATGTAAAATAGATTCGAACGAGAAAAAATTACTAAGCACGACACAGAACCAACTTTTCTATTTAAACCTAAAGGGGGCGATATGTAGCTACTGTCGCATAGCCCCTTGCTGGGGGGAGGGCTTATTTCATCTTCTCTTGGTCGACAGTCGATAGTTGTTTTAGTGGGCAATAAATGAGATCAAAGACGGTGATGTTTAACTTAAAATATTTTATTAATGTCGAGATGTACCAACATTCCAATGGGGGTTGTTTTCCCCACCAAACACGTCTACATTGCGCGAAGGTTAAGACTCAACCCCCTGCAAACTTTTTCCCATCTCCTTTCATACGCTAGATCAGCCAATCAAAATCGACTTGAATCTGACCCCATGGTCACTCTCAGGAAGTTTGAGCACTTCCTTCTAAAAATAAGTCCGCTAAATTATTATTTAACACTACAGGAAAATTAATACTGTTGCCTTTGATGGCTTTTGTTATAGTACTTAAACCGGAGACGGAATTCTGTACCTGTTTCAGCGATAAAATTTACTGTTTTGCGTTTGTTGCAATATGGAAATTCTTATTCCATTTGAACTTTCAAAACAGGCGGTCGGATCATTGCATGCGTTCTATGGGGCTTAAAAATGCTATTGATGTTAATATGTTCACAAACTTGACATCAGTGTTTATTACAGGTTAGTTTGCCTTAGTAGTGCGACATTGAAGTCCATAGACGTATTGGGATGGCTAAGGACACATTCTAAAAAGCAGGCACAGTATTGTGAGACAGGAGGACTTCTTTGGTAACAAAGAAAAGAATACTGAACTGTTACGTGACTTCTGTCCATCTTTATGGCAGTGAATGTTGGCCAACTTCCTCAAAGATGAAGATGAGGCTCAAGGCGATGAAGATGTGGTTCTACAGAGGAATTCTACGGATATTGTGGACCGAACACATTGAGATGGCGAAGGATGCATTCCAAAAGCTGGGCAGAGTATTGCGAGGCAGGAGGATTTCTTTGGTAACAAAGAAAAGAATACTGAACTGCTACGTGACATCTGTCCTTCTTTACGGCAGTGAATGTTGGACGAGTTCCTCAAAGATGAAGAAGAGACTCAAAGCAACGGAGATCTGGTTCTGCAGAACTATTCTATTAATGGACCGAACGTGTGAGCAACGATGAGGTTTTAGACAGGTTGCAAAGAAGGAGTTAGACTTATACTGAATATCAGGAAGAGGTAGCTGAAATTTCTAGGAAGCATAACGAGGAAAGAGGGCATAGAGAATCTGATGCTCACAGGTCAGATAGAGGGAAAGAGAGACAAGGTGTGATATACCTAGCGGGCTTAATTAAGCAAGTGGTTGACAGAATGTGGTTTGGAGATGTGCTGCAAAGGATAAAAGAAAAATGGAGAGCCTTGAACGGCTAAGTCCTGAAAGGACATGGCACATAGAAAGAAAGTCCGATTTTAAAAGCACGATTATATTTCGTTTTTTTTTTTAATTTTTAATTATCACCGAGGAAGCCATGTCACTTCCAGCGTGTATGTCTAAAGATATTATGCATGTCTTTGGTAACAAAGAAAACAAAGAAAAGAATACTGAGCTGTTACGTGACATCTGTCCTTCTTTACGGCAGAAAATGTTGGACGAGACACAAGGCGACGGAGATGTGGTTCTACAGAAGGATGCTAAGGATATCATGGACCGAGCGTGTGGGCAACGATGAGATCTTCGAGACGTTGCAAACAGGAAGGAGTCTTATACTTAATATCAGGAAGAGGCAGCTGAAGTTTCTGGGATATGTAATGAGGAAGGAGGGCCTGGAGAATCTGATACTCACGAGTCAGATAGAGGGAAAGAGAGACAAGGGAAAACAACGTTTGATATATCTGGCGGGCTTAATTAAGCAAGTTGTTGACAGAACGTGGACTGAGGAAGTGTTGCAAGGGATTAAGGAAAATGGAGAGCTTTGAACACCTAAGTCTTGAAAGGACATGCCAAATAGAAAGAAAGAGCGATTTTAAAAGCATGATTATTTTCCGTTTTCTTTAATTATCACCGAGGAACCCAAATCACTTCCAGAGTGTATCTCTAAAGATATTATGCATGTTTTTGGTAAAAAAAAGAAAAGATTAGTGAGCTCTTACGTGACATCTGTCCTTCTTTAGGACAGCGAATGTTCTACGATTTCCTTAAAGATGAAGGACAGACTCGAGGGGACAGAGATGTGGTTCTACAGAAGGATGCTAAGGATATCATGGACCGAGTGAACCCTATTACTGCATGAAGGATCCTCACGTTACAAAATCTTCTACAGAAGGTGGCAAGAGAAAGCGAGAAGAAAGGACCATGCTTAAACGACAAGAAGACCAAACGCATGGCTATCAGTAAGAGGAAGAGCCCGAAATGCTATTTGAAGATCAGGAACACTAGGATCAAGCACATGATCTAAACAACGGTTTTATCCACTGTGCTATGTGTCATTGAAAAGACCCAAAGTGAGTGAGTTCAATACCATGTTAAGGAAGTGGAGAACTTTCAGAGGGGAATTAGCAGGAGAAAAATAATAACTAACATCAATTAAAGATGGAACGTGGAACTAGAACAGTCTACCCCAGTGAGGGAAAATAAAGTGCTCAGTTCGACATTCCAACAAGGCCGGGGCGTACAACGGCCGAAACGTTGTATCAAATATGGCGACAAAGCTGAGAACAATAGAGCGAATAATGTAAATAGTGTACATAATACCTCATCTCAGAAACATAGACATATGCTAAACGGCCGAAACGTTGTAATAAATATGGCGACAAAGATGAGGATAATAGTACGAATAATGTAAATAGTGTACATAATGCCTCATCTCAGAAATATAGACAGATACTGAAGGGCCGAAACGTTGTAATAAATATGGCGACAGAGATGAGGACAATAGTCCAAATAATGTAAATTTTGTACATAATATCTCATCTCATAAGTATAGACAGATACAGAAAAGTCAAAACATTGTAATAAATATGGCGAGAAAGATTAGGACAATAGTCCGAATAATATAAATAGTGTACATAATACCTCATCTCAGAAATATAGACAGATAGTGAAAGGCTGAAACGTTGTAATAAATATGGCGATAAAGATGAGGACAATAGTCCGAATAATGTAAATAGTGTACATAATACCTCATCTCAGAAATATAGACAGATAGGGAAGGGCCGAAACTTTGTAATAAATATTGCGACAATGAAGTAAAGGGTGCTGAACGGTTATATAATATCAGTACTCCCATATGGCAGTGAATGCTGGGCAATCTCCTCACAAATGAAGAAGAGACTTGAGGCAACAGAAACAAGGAAAAGGGTACTGAACGGTTATATAATGTCAGTACTCCGTTATGGCACTGAATGCTGGATAATCTCCTCTCAGATGAAGAAGACACTTGAGGCAACAGAAACAAAGAAAAGGGTTCTGAACGGTTATATAATATCAGTACTCCGTTATGGCATTGAATGCTGGATAATCTCCTCTCAGATGAAGAAGAGACTTGAGGCAACAGAAACAAAGAAAAGGGTGCTGAACGGTTATATAATATCAGTCTTCCTATATGGCAGTGAATGCTGGACAATCTCCTCACAGTTTTGAGGCTTCAAAAACAAAGAATAATGCCCTGAACTGTTACGTAATATCTGTCCTCTTATATGGCATTGAATGCTGGACAATCTCCTCAATGGTGAATAGAGTGTTGAAACAAAAATTGATGCTGTGGATACCCTCGATCGAGAACGTAAGCAACGACGGGGTTTTAGAGAAAATTTATACAAAAAGAAAACTTATATCTACTTTCCGGGAGAGACTTTTGAAATTTCTGGGGCACAAAGTGATAAAAGAGGGCTTGGAAAATATCAGATCTCAAAGTGCAGTCCGGACAGACGAAAACGACGCATAACAAATTTCATGAGCTTGAGTAATTTGATGGCTCAACAGGATTTAGGAAAAATAACAGAAAGACAAAATTTATTACGAACCCTAAAGGCTGGAAATTGTGGAGAGTCATTACCGCCTACAACTTAATACGGCACATAAGAAGAACACTCTTTACAGTTTGTGAACAAAATTTGCGACACGCAGTTGGTTGGTTTTTAACAATGGCGTCCACCGGAGACTGGCTTTAAAAAATAAATGAATAAGCGCCCGGAAGTACTTATATATATAGTTTGTAAATGATAAAATATATTGTTCGCGCAATGTCTCAAAATATAGTGTTGACTTTAAAAAATTGCATTGCTGCTTATTTCTCTACACAAATATATTGTCATCCTTAAGTATTAATCTTTGAAATCTTTAAATTAATATTTATATCAATAATAATAATAATAATAATACACCCAGATCCGGTTACGGAGATAGGACCTGTTACAATTCTATGGGACTACACAATACATACTGACAGAACAATCAAAGCAAACCATCTAGATATTGTTATTAATGACCACAAATAAAAACGGTGCCTCCTTATTGATATGACAGTCCCTGCTGACTGCAATGTATCTTTGAAGATATTCAAAAAGCTGTCAAAATACAAGGACCTTGAAATAGAAATCTCGAAAATGTGGCACATGGGAACATCAACAATCCCTTTTGTAGTTGGAGCCCTAGGATTGGTTGGAAAAGATTGCAGTAGACAAATTGAAGGGATTCCTGGAACCCCAAGTCTTAAAGAAATAAAAAATAAATTGTTCTCACGAGTACAGCACACACCTTTATCTATGTAAAATATTCTCAGTGGAAAATATCATGATGCCATTTCTAAACTTAGGTCTCTATGAGGGGCCAGGAGAGAAATGTTACCAGAAATCATAATAATAATAATAATAATAATAATAATAATAATAATAATAATAATAATAATTGTCTAGTGTATCTACTAAGCGGGTGTTGCAGAACGAGACGATGTCGAAAGAGAGAAATATCTGAGAATTATTAAAAAGTAAATATTAAAATTTAACACAAAAGAGCAAAACGCAATATCCCTACTGGGTGTACAGAAGCCACCACCAGCAGGTGTAAGAAAAAAAGGCGACAAAGGGGAACAAGCATAACAGCAACAGAAAGAAACACAGGTAGCAGCCGGTAGTCAAAATGAACGTTAGCTTTAAAGCTCCAAGTGCAGTGTCGAACATTATCACTAGGAATATATATATATATATATATATATATATATATATTGACTCTCAGAAATAAGGTCTCTGATGACCGAGGACTGACGCCCCAGTGAACAGATATAAGGACACCCTGTATGGTAGTCTCCGACCAATAGTGAAGCGCTGCTCCATGTATAAGGACTCCTTGAAAGCATTCTTTGATTACTGAATGACGCTCCAGTGAACTGATATACGAACTGCTATATAACGTACCTATGAACACTAATCCTCATAAATGCGTTGATATGTTGTCTAAGTAGTCCACCACTATCAGTGATTTACCTACTTCATGTCGCTGGCGAGTATTGTATTTTGTTGATTCTATAAAAAGTACCATTTGGATTCACACCTTCATTTTGGTTATTCCTCATTCAGTAACATTTTCTAAGTTACAACAAAATGATTTTACTATAAAAATACATTGCAAATGATTTTACTATAAGAATGCATTGGAAATGATTTTACTATAAGAATGCATTGTAAATTATTTTACTATAAGAATGCATTTGAAATGATTTTACTATAGGAATGCATTGTAAATGATTTTACTATAAGAATGCATTGTAAATTATTTTACTATAAGAATGCATTGGAAATGATTTCATCATAAGAATGCATTGGAAATGATTTTACTATAAGAATGCATTGCAAATAATTTTACTATAAGAATTCATTGGAAATTATTTTACTATAAGAATGCATTTGAAATGATTTTACTATAAGAATGCATTGAAAATGATTGTACTATAAGAATGCTTTGGAAATGCTTTTAGCCTAAGAATGTATTGGAAATGATTTTATTATAAGAATGCATTGGAAATGATTTTACTATAAGAATGCATTGGAAATGATTTTACTATAAGAATGCATTGGAAATGATTTTATTATAAGAAAGCATTATAAATGATTTTACTATAAGAATGCATTATAAATGATTTTACTATAAGAATACATTGGAAATGATTTTACTATAAGAATGCATTGGAAATGATTTTATTATAAGAATACATTGGAAATGATTTTACTATAAGAATGTATTGCAAACGATATTAGTATAAGAATGCATTGTAAATGATTTTAATATATGAATGCATTGTAAATGATTTTACTATAAGAATGCACTGGAAGTGATTTTAGTATAAGAATGCATTTTAAATGTGTTATATACCGTACCTATGAACACAAATACGTATGTCCCAATCCTAATAAATACGTTGAACACTACTGCAAGTGGCGGTAATCTGCATTCTAAGTAGTCCACCACTAGCAGTGATTTACCTACTTCAGTCCGCTGGCGAGTATTGTATTTTTTTGCTGTTCTAAAGATTATCATTTCATTTCCAACCTCGGTTTTGGTTATTCCTCATTCGGTAACCCTTTCTAGGTTACAACACGAACTCACTGAAAAAGAGTCTCTTACGAAAAGTGAAAGGACGTTTCATATATAACGACTCCATGAAATCCGGTGCCTGCGTACAGAGTAGTGACAACCCAATAAAGAAATACAAGGACTGTCTGAAAAGGATCTTTTGCTTACAAATGAGTATCGCTTCAGTGAACAGTTATAAGGGGTCCTTAAAAAGGAGTATCTAGACAAAGGAGAAGTGACCGCGCCCCGCAGTGAACATATATAAGGAGCCCTTGAAAATCATGTTTGGCTTAAGGAAGAACCTAGTAGTTTAAAGTTTTCATTCATGTTATTTTTATTGGCAGCTAAATTGTGAGTAAACTCTGGGCTGTACAAGCCTTCAGCTTCTGGGTCAAAATTCGCAGATAATTCTTATGTAATGTTTCACGGTAGATATAAAAAATAGTTACAAATGATTACCCACTGTTCAGCCTGTGGCTGGGCATTAAGTAATTTTCCTCTACCCCCGTTGAACCGGTGACTGCGCATTAAATCATTTTTCTCTACCACCGTTCAACCGGTGGCTGGATATTAAGTCATTTTTCTCTACCACCGTTCAACCGGTGGCTGGGCATTAAATCATTTTTCTTTACCACCGTTCAACCGGTGGCTGGGCATTAAGTCATTTTCCTCTACCACCGCTCAACCGGTGGCTGGGCATTGTCATTTTCCTCTACCCCCGTTGAACCGGTGACTGCGCATTAAGTCATTTTTCTCTACCATCGTTCAACCGGTGGCTGGGAACTAAGTCATTTTCCTCTACACCGCTCAACCGGTGGCTGGGCATTAAATCATTTTTCTTTACCACCGTTCAACCGGTGGCTGGGAATTAAGTCATTTTCCTCTACCCCCGGTAAAACGGTTGTTAGGTCTCAAAAGCGTTAAAAGTTATTTTCTGATTTTATATAATAGCTTCAGACTATTCAATTTAGTTTCAGGTTTTTTTTTTTTTTATAAATCCAAAATCAAAGATTTAACTCAAGCTTCGTCATGATGCCTAAAGAATTCGCTTAAAATTTGGCAAGAATTCTTCATTTTTTTTACTTCAATACGTTAGTATAATCACCAGAAATCGTTCAAAGCAAATTCTAGTTATTGAGGTTTACGTGATTCGCGTCAAGCAATATGGCGACAGATATCGGAATGTCTTGCTGAAAAAAAAGTTCTTAAATGCAGAGAGGCTCTTATCAGTATTGCAGGAATATCCATAATAATTTATACTTAAAAGGCGGCGCTGTTAAATAGCATGGATGTATTTTCAAGAGGCTGAAGTACGCCACTCCAGTCTGCCGCGATGTTCTCTGTCGATGAAAACACCAATTATGGTAAAATGTAGAATATTCACTTGCAAGTGATTTTGCTTTTGGTAACTCGTGGAAGTAACATCTAATTTGTTATGGATTTAAAACATACTATATATATATATATACATATATATATATATATATATATATATATATATATATATATATATATATATATATATATTCAAGTCGTTTGAAGATCGCTTGAGCGTAAAACTTGGGTTGCGACTAGGGCCATCATTTCATGGGATTTAACATTGTTAAGGGTTTTATTCTTATTTAAAGCAATCTAGGTTTCGAGAACTTTATTAAAGTTTTCAAGTTTTTCTTCCGGCTTTTTCTCTTTCTTTTCTGAGTATTGTCGCTTTTGGTCGGGACATTGACTGGATAAGATTTTTTATCTTTGGCAAGTTTTCCGTTGGTTCGACCAACTGCTTTTGTTAATATATATATATATATATATATATATATATATATATATAGAGAGAGAGAGAGAGAGAGAGAGAGAGAAAGTTTACGCGCTAATCTTAAGTGGCATTTAAGACCCGCTAGTGATTTACAAAGGAGGCCACATATGGAGCAAGTGTGAGGATTGCGAGATGAGATCACTTTCAGATTGGTTGACCTTTTAGATCTTGCTCTTGCTTCTTGAAGATGATTCAGACAAACAGATTGAAAATTGCTGAGTCCACTAAAACACGTTGATCTCCATTCTACCAGCTCCAAAGCTAAGCGCTCTAGGGTGTTATGTGGTATATTAACTGCTGACAAGTTGCTTTTCAGCTTGTCTTTGTATCTTAGTCATGGGTGTCCTACATTCCTGTAGCCCTGATCTAATTGGCTGTACATTAGGATCTTGGGTATCCTGACATCAGACATTCTCAAGACATGAGACTGGGACTGTATGATAAAAGTTTCGATTCCTCCAATATTACACCTGTTAAACAGGTCTACGTTAGATGTCCTATCTTGAAGCTTAACTCCACAGATTGCACGCAGACAGCTTTTATAGAAAACATCTAGCTGGCGTATATGGTACCTGTATGGAGTCCATGACTCTGAGCTATACAAAGTATGGCAAGTACAACAGCTCTGTAAACCCGAATTTTCGTATCCAGTCGAATACCCCGCTCATTCCACAAGCAATTTGCCGAAAGCACTGGTAGCCTTAGCAATCACACACACACACACACACATATACACACATATATATATATATATATATATATATATATATATATGTGTGTGTGAAAAGTGTGTATATAAATATAAATAAATATATATATATATGTATAATTATTTATATATTATATGCGCCGTACTTATTAGAAAGCGCTCAATATCAGAGATAGAGATAACATATATGGTTAGATAGATGTGAGATTGTGACCCTGGGTTTCACGCTTTAGCGATCGTCAGACAAACTGATTAATTTTTTAAAAATTTTGGTTTAATGTAGATTGCGTGTATTGGTGTTATTGTGGAAGTGGTGGGGGAAACTTCGTCGTTTTTTCATCGTACTGACGCAAACATCGATGTATGCAGACACATATACATACTTGGTCGTCCGTCGGGACTCATACATATATAAACATATGTGGGCAGTTTCGGATATGACATATGTATGTATACGGGTGGTGTTGTGTCTATACATACGCATTTCTTTGTTGAAATTTAAAGATTGGAAGTGTGGTGGAAATGTCTCGTAAATGTATACATATCATTTTTTTTTTTTTCCCTGAATAATATTTCCTCGCATGTATGTATATACGTGTGGTGGGGTTTGTTTGAAATTATGATAGGTAAAAATTATTATTATTTATATTTATTTTTAAATTTTGAAAAAAATGGCGGTTTATTTGGTATATTTAAAGCTGGTTATTTGTTTGTTTTTGACTGTGTATATGTAACAGGTAGAAATTTGTAATCCTTATTGGTTATTTATATGGTGATGTTTAATATTTAATATGCTGGGTGAGAGGGAAGTTTGATTTAATAACGGGTCTATATGATATGATGTGATAGTAATGTTGCAAGGGATTGGAGGCAATGATAATATAATTAGCTAATAGTTATTGTAAATTGGTAGAAATTGTAAATTGGTAGAAATGATTAGTAACGGTGGTGGGAGAATGATGAAACCATGAATGTAGTTATAGTGGTGGTAGCTAAAGACTGGTTGTTGGTGTTTTATTTTATTTTATTTTATTTTGTTATATGTATCAATTTATTTTGGTATAAATCCTGATAATAGGTATTCTGTGTAAAATTATGGTAGTTGAAGATTGCTATAATATTTTAATTTTTAATTTACAAAAATATTATTGTTTATTATATTAAAGCTCGCTATTTCCTTGTTTATTTTTGACTGTGTATATGTGGCTGGTAGATATTTCAGTTTGTAATCCTTACTGGTTATTTTTATGGTGGTATTAAATATGTTGGGAGAGGGGGTAGTATACGTTAATAATTATGGCAGGATTATATGGTAATGGTAGATATGGTGTAATAGCAATATGTAAGGTGGATGGTGGCAATAATAATATAAGTGGTTAATATTTATTGTAAATTGTTAGTAGTGATTAGTAATGTTGGTGGGAGAATAATAAAACCTATAAATGTAATTATTGTGGTGCTAGCTTGAACTAAAGTGTGGTTGTTGGTGTTTTATTTTATTTTATATTTATTTGTTTATTTTTATTTTATTTATTATGAATCCTGGTAATGGGTGTTTATTCTCATGGTTATATATGGAAATTATATCTGATCTTATTGTTTTAAGGTGTTAAATATGCTGGGGGGTAATATGCGTTAAAGATTGTAGAGGATTTATAATAGTAGGTGTGATGTGTAAGTGATGGTGCTGGGTGTTGGTGGTAATGATAATATTATTAGATAATAGTTATTGTAAAGTGGTAAAAGTGATTACTAATGGTGGTGCAATGATAATAATGATAGATGCAATTATTTTGATGGTATCTTGAAATTAAATTGTGATTGTTGGTGGTTTGTCTATTTTATTCGTTTGGTATGAATTCGGATAATAGGTTCTTGTTCTCATGCCTACATTTGGAGATTATCTTTGATTTTTTGATTTTTTTTTTTTTTTGCAATAATATTACACAAACCGCAAAAGAACTTACTAAACAAAAAATCAGAGATAATCGCGTTCTGACTATGAGAATCCACCATATGGTCGATTTGTCAGGAAGGAGACTACCTGATGTTATCGGACTAGAATTCTTGATCCCAGCGTGCGAAAACTTTGGAAAGTGCCTGAAAACCATACCACGGATTGACCTTACCCTTTCGCGTGAAATTGGTTAGACATAAGCCTTGGGTACCGTTGAAGGCTGTGCTAGAACGAAGTCAGAAGTCATCGTGGCCGATGGCTTGAGAGTGCTGGCCTTGTTCAAATTGTTGATCACGATAGATAACACGCTCTTTCCCAATTTTTTTTCTACCTTCTGCTCAATATAGTTGTATTATAAACCACAGGTGGGCTCTCTGGGTGTTGAATAAGCACACATGCGGCTGAGCAAGCATCTGCTATAGGGACTGGCTAGCCGCCCTAGTAGACGGGTATCCTAGAATACAAGTGGCCAGTTATATATATATATATATATACATATATATATATAATATTTACGTTTCAAAATATATTCCGAATAGATACATATCTGTATATGCACACACACACACACACACACACACACATATATATATATATATATATATATATATATATATATATATAGATAGATAGATAGATAGATAGTAATTAGGAGGATTTGATAATTATATTAATTAATATAATTATCAAATCCTCCTAATTACTATCTGTGTTTATCATCGCTTGAACCAGCTTCTAATGCTCCAGTTGGAACGGCTTGGTGAGAGTAGTCGTGGCTCCAGGAGGCTCAGTCCTATGGTCAGAGAGAATCTCAGTAGAGTTCCACCACGGAATGTGGGAGTGAGCGGCGCAACATTGAGTCTGATTTGCAATCTCTTCGTCACCGAGGCCCGGTGGAGCAGTTAGTATTGTGTTCGCTTGCCAACCTAACTGTCGGGGTTTTGATTCCCTCGGTAGTGGATGCGCACTGCTGATGAGTCCCAAATATAGGACGAAACGGCCGTCCAGTGTTTCCTGAGGTTTCTATCAGACTCGATGAATCAATTAATATATATATATAGCATGTTACCTTTTTTCTATTTTATATATACGTGTTATACAGGGTGTTTCAAAAAGAATACGCCAAAATCATCACGTGATGTGTCAAAAACGAAAAAAATTACAAACCTCTAGCATGAACACATGTGTATACATTCAAGTTTCATTTCATGTTTTATAAGCGCTCAATGTGGCCACCACCGGCAGCGCGGACAACATCAAGCCGATATGAGAATTCCTCCCAAACGCGCCTCAGCATGTCACGGTCCACCGTTTTGATTGCAGCTGTTATTCGATCTTTCAAGTCATCGATACTTGCTGGAAGTGCTGGAACATAAACTTGGTCTTTAACATACCCCCCACAAGAAAAAGTCACACACAGTGAGGTCCGGGGATGTAGCAGGCCAAGCACAGAGAGCAAGGTCTTTAGTACCTCTCCTCCCAATCCATCGCTGAGGCACGTTTTCATTCAGATAAGCTCTAACCCCGAGATACCAATGGGATGATGCTCCATCTTGCTGAAAAATGAAGTCATTCGAATCTGCTTGCAGTAAAGTGAATAGCAAGTTTTGGAGCATTTCGTGATAGGTTTGTCCTGTAACGGTGTTTCCTTCAAAGAAAAAGGGACCATATACCTTGTCTTGAGACACAGCACAGAAGAAGTTCACTTTAGGGGAATCTCTTTCATGCTCAACAGTTTCATGTGGGTGCTCTGTTGCCTAAATGCGCACATTGTGACGATTGATTGTGCCTCTCAAATTGAAATTCGCTTCGTCACCAAAAACTAAACGTGAAAGAGAGTTTTATCCCGTTCCCCCATCTCTAGCATTGACTCACAGAATGTCCTCCGCATCACCTTGTCATCATTAGTAAGTGCTTGGACGAGGCTTAGTTTGTATGGTTTCATGTGTAATCGTCTCTTTAACACACGCCAGACAGTGGTAAGAGGGATGGCAAGCTGAAGACTTGCTCGACGTACGGACTTACGTGGGCTGCTCTCAAATGCATCATCAATCTCCACTTGCTCCTCTGTAACAAATGGTCTTCCATGACTCTTTCCTTTGCACAGGCACCTACTCTCTTTAAACGGTCTAACCCACCGTCGAATGCTCTCACGATGGGGCGATTCAATGCTGAATTCTGTTCTGAAAGCACGCTGCACCGTGACAATGACATTTGTTTTCGCGAACTCAAGCAAGCAAAACGCCTTCTGCTGAGGAGTCGCCATTTTGATTGATCTTCCCACAATTCAGCTGAACCGGAAGTTATACTAACGACAGCGGTGAAACTGCCACCCAATCAAACTTTGATAACTACTCTATCAAATAACCACTGATTCAGTCCACTACAATGCTATAGATTTGAAAAAAACAGAGTAATGATTTTGGCGTATTCTTTTTGAAACACCCTGTATATTACTTTTTCTATCTTTCTATATACATATATATGTCATATGTTACCTTTTTTTCTATTATTAAATATATATATATGTGTATATGTATATATATATATATATATATATATATATATATAGCATGATACATTTTTTCTATTATTAAATATATATATATATATATATATATATATATATATATATATATATATATATATATATATATCAATTTTTCGTTAAAATCGTGACGTGTTTTCCTTTGACATTCCCAAGATCTAGTTCTTTTCCACGCTTTTGAAAGGAACGTGTCAACTCGTCGACAGTTCGAAATAATTTAGTTCTTTTTGTTTCTGTTTCAATTCATATTGTTGAATTCTATCATTTTCAGTTTGACCTCCATTATACATAGATAGCGTTTTCTTTCGCTCTTTTTCCTAATCTGGTTTGTTTTCCATCCTATACTGTGAATAATGTTTTTTTTTTTTTCTATTTGTTTTGTTTTCTTTTTTTTTTTTTTCTTTTTTTCAATTTTGTCGTTAGTTCCCGGATGTGTTTTCTCAATATGACTTCATTTCCATATATTCCCTGTATCAATGATTGTAAATGATTTGCATATCTGCGTTGCAAGTCTTTCCTAGTCTCTCCGATTTAAATTTAACCTCTTGCCTAAATGTCTGCCTTTGTCTTCACTTTAGCCTTATATTGCAGATTTTCCTCATTGCAAGGGAGGCAAACGTAAATTTTTTAAATGACACTGCGGTAAACATGTTATTGATATGTGTGATCAAAAGTTGTTCTAATAATAGACCACTCATATCAATGAGAAAATGAATATATATATATATATATATATATATATATATATATATATATATATATATATATATATACCATTATTATATATATATATATATATATATATATATATATATATATATATAGATAGATAGATAGAGAGAGAGAGAGAGAGAGAGTGAGAGAGATGGGGTATTTGCTCTACTATGTATTGACCACTCTTTGAAGAATAGTGTTTTTCGTTATTGGAATCTTATTCCGTCTATTCCAATCCTGTACTTGTATATATATATATATATATATATATATATATATATATATATATGCGTGTGTGTGTGTTCAGAACAGCTACATTAATTCGTTCAACTGTGAGCCGCCGCCAAGATATCATCTTGGTGGATCTTGTCTTTTTCTTCTGCCCTCAGCATCCCCACCCCACCGACGATTGAAGCATACCAAGTGCTTTACGACCAAATCTCGTTGAAACGCCGGTTCCATTAAGATGACGGAATTTAAGCAAAGACGAATCTGGCCATTATCTAGATGGGTGACTGCTTGAGAATACCAGGTGCTGTAAGCTTAGACATGCGGATGAATCATTTTTGCACAAAGCCATCCGAAAATGATAAAAAAAATGAACACTTTTGTCACTGTTTACATCGCATAGGTATTGGCTTACCAATGAAAAGCGTTTTCTCCGAATTTACGGCAAATGATGCAGAGTCTTCGAGAAGATGGGGTACTTACCTCAGGTTATGATAATTCATATCGTTTTAATTAAAATTCGAAACAGGTTAACGTCCACCCCTATCCTATGTCGTCAAGACTCATATCACCAGTGAGGAAATTTAAAATCAAGCGGCGTATTATCTGACCACGATACTATGTTGTCAGCAGCGGGAGAAGTTTTATAGCCAAACAGGAACTGATGCAAAAAGTAAACAATCTCTATTCTTTTTTCTTTTTCTTGTTCAAGTTAATCAGTTTACAGTGCTTTAAATCAAATTCTGAAAATGATTGATATAATTTTAAGTAAATGGACACATTAAGCATTACGAAATAGTAAGATATTGTTGTGCGTCTACAATAATAATAATAATAATAATAATAATAATAATAATATAATAGAATTCAATTAAAATGTCTCTTCTAAAATCGGACATTATTTTTCTAACAACCTAATTAGTTAATTTCTAAAAGTGATTGATATAATATTAATAATGATAACTTTAATTATATATTTGTGTGACACCATTGCAATAGGGCATTAGAACAAGACATTATTTTCTGAACATCCTAAATAACACACACACTTATATATATATATATATATATATATATATATATATATATATATATATATATATATATATATATATACCTGCTTCATAAATCCTCCTAAGATCTTAGGAGGATTTATGAAGCAGGTATAATCACGCAAAACGCACGGTGAATACTAGACCTGGTTTCTTTAGTATTTCCCCTTTTTTAGCGAGATTAATGCTCGACAAGCGTACATACAATTTTCCATCATAATAGAATTCTTTTCATTTTTTCGTTTTCATTCAAAATACTCAAATTTTAGGAATACCTTTTGAAAGCGTCGCCCATTTGACGACAACGTGACCTCGCTTAAACGGAAAGCTGATCATTTAAAATTTTCAGTTATCTGTTTTGGATAAGTCTTGTTTTTATGTCCATCGTCTTTGTCATGTTGAACTGATTATGTTAATTGCATTTTAATGAATATTGTCCTGAAGAAGGTTTATTAAACCGAAACGTCAGACGTTGACATTTCATTCATATTAAAACAACATAATTGCATTTAAGGATTTTTGTTTGTTTTTTCCAAATATTTTTCTCCATTCTGTCGGATTTATATCCATTTATATTTGCTTACATATATATATATATATATATATATATATATATATATATATATATATATATATATATATACTTGCTGTAACATCAAAATTGTCCAAATCGTGTAAAAGCAAATTTTCCGCTAGTTAGATCAAGCTTCCAAACGTTGCATCTTACAAATGATTAAGCATATCTTACTGGAATTCTCCGAGGTTTTTATGACATTATTGAATAATAAGAATGTATAATTGCTCCCCAAGCTTGACAGAAAGACCGTGATGAAATCCATCACAAACAAATAGGACATGTCCATCATTAATCATAGCTAAGAATAGGAAGCTGATGAAGGATTGAAATTAAGTTCAAATATATATAAATTATTCCAGATTCATTTTCCAACATATTCCAGATTATCTTCGCCCTCTCTAACCTTCTAACTTTCTGTCCTGGAGTAACATAGTACCTCACAGGATTCATGTACGATTTCATTTTCAAGTCTTTTTCACTGCCCTTTGGACTGTCATAGCTGAAACTTCTCTCTCATATGTCAAACGTCTTATGAACTGAGCTGGATGATTTTTAATTGATCTCATTAACTCTAAGTTGAAATGATGATCCCCTTTCCTGTTGTGACTTCCTGATCCAATTTTCCTATCTACTGTTCCCGCTTTTTAAAACTTTTTTTACTGTTCTCATAATTGTTTTTAATGAACTTTGAAGACGGAAGCCAGTGTATGAATGTCGGTACCATTATTGAAGGCCTGAATGATGTTTTGCTTCTCACCATTGCTCATTTGAGAAGACAGTGGAGCTGACACAAAACGATTTAACCTGTTTTCTTTCTAGCTGAATGACTCAAAGGATCTTTCAGTAATACTTACGACAAATGGTGTTAACAGTCTTATTTGAAAACCTGGAAAAAAGAATCTGAAATAATTTAGTGGTTTTATAAATAGGAAACATTTCGTGGGGTGGACAATTAGGCCGTAGCACTGTTTGGACAATTTTGCTGTTACACTGGCTATATCGGAGCACAAAAGTTTTATTCCTAAATAATTTCGAGTGACTTAATGAACAGCAATTTCAATGTTATAATACTTTCTTTAAAGCTTCTTCGTTATTGACATTTTTTTAAAAATCATTTCACCCCCCCCCCAACAAGCATGCAGGGAACGGTTTTTTGTGCGCAGAGATGTACAGTGAGTGGATGTGAGGGAAAAGACTGAATATGGGAAAGGTTGAAGAAAAGACAGAAAATGAACGGGATTCAAGTCGAGAGGAGACAACGATAAACTTTGCATTCAATTTGTTGAAAACTGTAGTTATCAGGAAACCAACGAAATGGAAGGGCGTTCCACACACAGGAAATGCGGAGGAAAAGCTGTTGCGGCAGAAGGGGCGGTTGCGTTTAGCCATTTTTTCAGTAAAAGAGTGGGACCTACATGCCAATCTAGTAGCACGTTTAATTTTCATGTAGTCGAAACACCAGATGAAAAAAAAAACATTATCAAAACAATTGCCATCAAAATATTTGTAGAAAAGACAGAGGGGAGCCACATCATTTCGGTGAGAAGGTGACTGCAGTCAGGATCCATTAGAGATCCTTCTGAGATTCTCTATTCATGTTCCCTCTCAGCATCCATTGGCAAAAAACATTTTTGTTATTACCACACGTTCGTCTTTGAAGATATTGGTCTGTATGCAGTGCCATACTGGTGGGTGGATATTGCAAAGCACTTACATATCTTCCTTTCTGACAGCACAAAAAAAAATAACGAAATGTAAATTAAAAGAAGCAATAGCCAGCAAATTATCACGGTTTTGCTATGAAGATGTTTGGGTGAATCTTGAATAATTTCTCTTGTCCAGTGCATCATATGTGCTGCACAAGATGGTGATTTCCACGTCGTGATTCACACGAGCCATGATTTTAAAAGAGTAGTAAAACTAAGGACGCCTTTTACAAAGTCTACTATCAAACAGGCCGTCTGAGGAAGGGACGAATCTAATATCTTAGGCATCATATGTTACCACAGGACGCTTGACTGATAATATAATGCCTTAAATGAAAGGCATCTATTTTTCCACTATATTGAAACGATTATAATCTAACGTAAAACCTAACAAACTAATTACCGAACGATGGATAATTGGAATTACGATTGTGAAAGTCTTATATTAGTAATAATTGATCATTTTCCATATCAGTTAATTTTGTTCTAATCGTCAAAATGGTTTTATCTTTCATTTACAATCTAATTTTTTCGAAGCACAAAATTCTGACGCCATTTTTTTTTATATCGCTTTTGTGTTTTTTTGACTCCATGGTGTCATGTTTCCGTCAAACATACGAATTCTTCCGTGATTTCAAACTCAGCCAGAAAAAAAAAATATAGCGTAGAATCAAAGTCAAGAAACGGCTCGACCAGACGGGAAGGAATTTCATCAGGCCAAGAAAGAATTAGCTAACGCTGAAACCTTTTTTTTTCTCTGAAACACAATCTCAAATAAGCGCAACAATAACCGGAAGTTGCTAGCAAATCAAAGTTCAGCTTCAAAAACTCTTCTCAGCAGTTATTTTCATTTGGCTCAGTGATGGCGTTTATTACGCCAAACTTAATGCATAAATAAGAAGCGAAATTAATCTTTAACGATATCTGAAACACCATCACTTTCATTAATTCTATTCTAACACACACACGCAAATATATATATATATATATATATATATATATATATATATATATATATATATGTATGTGTGTGTGTGTGTGTGTGTGTGTGTGTGTGTGTGAAAAGTCTGTGTACATAAATATAAATAAATATATATATATGTATAATTATTTATATTAGAAAGCGCTCAATATCAGAGATAGAGCTAACATATATGGTTGGATAGATGTAAGCTTGTGACCCTGGGTTTCACGCTTTAGCGATAGAATGACGATCGCTAAAGCGTGAAACCCAGGGTCACAAGCTCATACTATCCAACCATATATATATATATATATATATATATATATATATATATATATATATATATATATATATATATATATATTCTCATTATTTTCTCTGGTACGTTCATATCTGCTCGACACGTATCCAACTGTAAACAAATGATACCACACATTATGAAATGGCCAAGGCCGACAATTATTTTAAGACGTTTTTATGTTATTCGTTCTTTTTATAGATACACATATTTAAGTAAATGCTCTGTTTATAATAAACAGTATTAAACAACATTTACCGGCCTGAATGTCTGAGAAATTGTCATAGAAAATATTCTTCCTCCGACAGGAATCAAACCTGTATCCTATACGGAACCGTCATATAGCCTGACGTGCTTTTTACCGATTTAGACACAGAAGAGCGTTTTGGTTAGCAAGGTCGATTTTACTGTTTTTAAACTACAATTCGCCATGATTTTCTCTCGTACATTCATATCTACTCAATGCATATCCAAATGTAAACAAATGACGTCACACATAACTTTAAATGGACAAAGTCCGAAAATTATTTTAAGACATTTTTATGTTTATACATTCTTTTTATAGATGGTATTTATCAATCCCTCCACGAGGATTGAATGTGGCACAAAGCCTTTTTAATGTGGGTATCTCCGAGCCCGTAGGCCCAGCCAAAAATAAATAACCATCCAAACCCACCGAGGGGGGCCAGTTCCGTCAACCTCCACCAACGAAACCCTACCCTTCCGTGGAGCTTCGCCAGGGTTCCTCCCTGCAAGCAGAGAGTTCGACAGACACCCGACCCAGCAGCTCACAAAGCACAGATACTACACTTTGATCCTAGCCACTGGGCCGACCGTGTATGCTTTTTTGCGATGGTATTAATCAATCCACCCACGAGGGCCGAGCGGGTATGCTTTTTTGTGGTACAAATATTTAAGTAAATGCTCGGTTTATAATAAACAGTATTAAACAACATTTACCGGCCTGAATCTCCGAGAAATTTTCATATAAAATATGCGTCCAATGTGATGTGATTTGTTTACATTTGGATACGCATCGAGCAGATATGAATGCACGTCAGGCTGTATGACTGTTCCGTATAGGATACAGGTTCGATTCCAGTCGGAGAACGCATTATTTTCTATGAAAATTTATCGGACATTCAGGCCGGTAAATGTTGTTAATACATTTATATATAAACTGTCCAAATGTTCTTTTCTTTCTTTTTTTTTTCTTTTTTTCGTGTGCACTTAGCCATTTTCAAGTTTGAAATATCTGCCAGGAAATTTTTCTCGCCGGAGTCGATCCTTCAAATCTACAAATGGTCTATTCGCCCTTGCATTGAGTATTGCTTTCATATATGGTCGGGAGCCCCTTCTTTTTGTCTTGATAAAATCCAGAGACGGATATGCAATGTAATTAGCCCTGACCTGGCATCTCATCTGCATTCGGTCTCCTTCTGTCTTTTTTTACAAATACTTTCATGGTAAGTGCCCCCAAAGAGCTGCTTTCGCTGGTTCCCATACTTTATGTATTTAAGCGTTCAACTAGGCTGGCATCTCGCTCTCACCGTTTCACTGTCGAAACTGTTAAATGTAGCCCTCTCTTCTGCTCTAACAACTTCATGTCTCGCATCTCTCGTTTGTGAAACTCCCTCCTCTTTTCCTTTTTCCCTGATAACTGTAATCTCCAACTATTCAAATGTAATGTCAATCGACGTCTCTAGATGCTCTGATCTATCCCCCATCCTTCTCTTCATCCTTTCCTCTATCAGTCTTCTTTGCTCTAGCTCCAACTCTCTGTAACCCCTTGCGTGCTAGTGGCTTCCCGCCTTGTTTGCGGTGAAACGCTTAAAAAAATGTCTATTCTTTTAAATTTTACGTTTTAGTTACGTGTCTTTTTTTTTGTTGCGCCTCATTTAAAGTTCGGTATAAGAAATTGGATTTAATCTCTTCTCCCATTCTCTCCCAGGTATATAAAAAAAATGTTTGACTATTTTTGGCGTAAAAATCTGACGATAAATACTGGCAGAATTCACGGATATAGGCGGTAAATATTCATTTTGCAATTGCATTGTAAACGTTTAATAAAATTCTTCCAATATGAAAACATTTTTTTTTTAATGTGAAATTGCAACTGCCTTCGTCATTTCTCCAAATAAATATCTTTTTAAGATTCTCCTCAGCAAATCTACGAAATCAGATTATTTTTAAGACAAAAAAAAAGCGTATAAAAAAAAAAAAACCAACTCAGTCCAATGTAATATTTGAATTAAACTGCTATGACACGTTCAAAGATTCTATGAATTATATTAAATATTTTATTATTATTTTGATTCAATTCTTTCTGTTTAATTTTGTTTTATGTTTGCGTTTTCTTGTCCCTTTTCACTGCGTTGGCTTCAAATCACTTTTGAATACTTGATGCCGGAAAAATGAATGAAAAAATGAAAAGAAAAATAAAATCACAAATAAGCAGAATTCCTTTTGAAAGAACCAAACCTTTGATACTCTCCCAATAATCAGCCCGGGGAGCAAATGGCTTACTTTTAATTAGTCTTCATTTAAGATTGACACTCGACATGGTATAATAATAATAATAATAATAATAATAATAATAATAATAATAATAAAATAATAATAATAATAATAATAATAATAATAATAATAATAATAATAATAATAATAATAATAATAATAATAATAATAATAATAATAATAAAATAATAATAATAATAATAATAATAATAAAATAATAATAATAATAATAATAATAATAAAATAATAATAATAATAATAATAATAATAATAAAATAATAATAATAATAATAATAATAAAATAATAATAATAATAATAATAATAATAAAATAATAATAATAATAATAATAATAAAATAATAATAATAATAATAATAATAATAAAATAATAATAATAATAATAATAATAATAAAATAATAATAATAATAATAATAATAATAATAAAATAATAATAATAATAAAATAATAATAATAATAATAATAATAAAATAATAATAATAATAATAATAATAAAATAATAATAATAATAATAATAATAATAATAAAATAATAATAATAATAATAATAATAATAATAATAATAATAATAATAATAATAATAAAATAATAATAATAATAATAATAATAATAAAATAATAATAATAATAATAATAATAATAATAATAAAATAATAATAATAATAATAATAATAAAATAATAATAATAATAATAATAAAATAATAATAATAATAATAATAATAATAATAATAATAAAATAATAATAATAATAATAATAATAATAATAATAATAATAAAGAAATAAAATAACAAGAACATTACTAAAAAATAAGAAGAAGAAATAACATCAAGGTAAGGCATAAAATAATAATAATGATAGCAATAAATAAAAACAATATCAACAGTAATAGCAATAATATTGATAATAATTATGATAATAATAATGATGATAATAATAATAATACAAATAATCATAATAATAATGATAATATAAAAATGTAATATTGACTATAATAAAAATGATAATATAAAGATAATAATAATAATTATGAGGATAATGATACTACTATTACTACTAATAATAATGATAGTAATATATAAAATAATATTGACTATAATAACAATGATAATAATAATGATGACGATGATGATAATAATAATAATGAAAATAATAATGATAGCAATAGAAAATAATATTGACTATAATAAAATAATAGCACTGATAATGATAATGATTATAAATAATTCAGAATTCAGAATTCAGAAAGCAACTTGACTAATCATGAAAATTTGACTTGTCAAAGTCTTTACTCTATACTCATGTGCTTGTACTTAACACAATTATTATGAAACTAGTAGTTACTTAAAAGAGGGATTCAGAAACCTACTTGACTAATCATGAAAGTGTGACTTACTAAAGTCTTTACTTTATAGTCATGTGTTTGTAATTCATGCAAATGTTTTGACTAAAAGCAGAAACTTCTTTCAGTTACTTGACTGAAATATTTAGAAAGCTACCTGACTAATCATGAAAATTTGACTTGTCAAAGTCTTTACTTTACTGTCATGTGTTTGTAATTAATACAAATATTATGACTAAAACCAGAAACTCCTTGGAGTTTCTTGACAAATTAATTGAGAAACCTATTTAAGTAATCATGAACATTTGACTTGCCAAAGTCTTTACAGTCACGTGTTTGTAAGTGTCACGAATATTCCTACTAAAACCAGAAACCCCTTGCAGTTAATTGACAGAGGCTTTCAGAAAGATATTTGACTAATCATAAAAATTTGACTTGGAAAGGCTTTATTTATTGTCATGCGTTTGTCATTCTCCCAAATATTTTGATTAAAACCAGACACTCTTTGTAATTACTTGGCAGAGGAATTCACCAAGCTATTTGTCTAATCATGGAAATTTGACTTGCCAAAGATTTTTAATTTACGACCATGTCCGTTTGTAATCAACACAAATGTTATGGCTAAAACTAGAAACCCTTTGTAGTTACATGATAGTGAGGTTGAGAAAGATACTTGACGAATCATGAAAAGTTGACTTTCTACTTACTAAAAATAAAGATGTTTTTGTTGTGTTCAAATATCCTATGTTAATAATGGAGTTTTGAAAATGGTCTTCATCTGTGTCAGCAATTATACAAAGATTAAGAACATAAAACACACACACACACACACACACACACACACATATATATATATATATATATATATATATATATGTATATATATATATATATATTATAGATTCTGTTGACGTAAAAGCGATACTGTGAGTGACTTAAAAGATAAATGTCGAACATTAGCCCAGAAAAAATATAAAATTCTCAGCAAGATTTTATATAAATCAAATCCTATATCAGTTTTTCAGCCAATAAAATCTCATCAAAATTTCGTTTGATAAACAATAATTTATTGAGCAAATACTGCCAAAAAATGGCGACCGTAGTTGTTGACTTAACACGTGTTATTTTGGAACCATTTAGAAAATAACAAGAATAACTCCCTTCAACAGGCCTGCAATTTCGAGAAACAGATTTATGATATTATTTTCTAACCTACGAGAACCTTGTATTCAAAAAGTTCGCACGTCTATGTGTAATTACATTTCGGATCCGCATTTCTGATATAAAAATAGCAGCCTACTGCTTCTCTGGGATCAAAACAATTTCGGAGGCCAGTTTGATCTACACGTGCGTACACACGCACCTACACACACAGATACAGTGAAAGAGGTGAGCCAGCAGCAGCCGACTAAGCCTTCGTCTGCGCATTCGTGAACACATTACGCTGACGTTCATAAAGTGGATTTGTCCACACAGCGCTATGAACACTTAATTAGTTGTTAAAAAAAAACTTCCTTGCAAGGAAAATTGAACATTTTGTTGCTATTGCATACGTCTGAAATGAATATATAAACGTTTTTTCAAGTATCGTTATGCTTTTCCATTTACTTCAGCAAATAACCGTTTTTTATGTTTTATTTAAAAGAGGGGTTCCCTATACATTGATAAGATCCCGAAAGTCGGTTGTTGTGAGTACGATCCCACTGTGCAAATCTGGACAATTTGTCCTTATAGGACGACGAACGGATTACAATTTTTTTTTCTAGACAATCAACCACATAAAATACTTTGTGTCTTTGTGATTCAAACGGGTCACTGGATGCCGACCAGAGCACTAGCTTCAGTAGTCGTAAACAAAAAAGAATTTAATCGAATTTGATTTGTTTAACGGCATATCAAATCCTCTTGTGTCACTCAACGCCATTTTTTCAGATTGAATTACCGTAATTCCCCATGTATAATACGCATTTTTTTCTAAAAAAACAATAGACAAAATCAGGTGTGCGTATTATGTACCGCCACAAAAAAACTTTAAAAAATTACCGTTTGATGGCTCAATTTCAGTTGCGAAATGACTACTTAGCACAAATATACGACAATTTGACACTCATATTCGGCGATTGCGACCCCACAAGGATGTCAAATACAATCTTATGTACCTAACAATATTTACAAATGTAAAATAAAATGAGAATTATCATAAAACTAAATTCGAATAATAGTATTCTATGGTTAAAACCATTTTTTTAGTAAGAGTAGGAAACGCTGGCTGTAATGAAATTAGAGAGGTACAATTTATAGGGTTTGATTACCAAACAAGGGGTGCGTATTATGCGTGAGTAAAAACATTTTCCCACAATTTCAGCGCAATTTTAGAGGTGCATATTATGGATGAAGGCGTTTTATACATGGAGAATTACGGTAGCTCTTTGAGCACAGCGTTCCTGAAAAATTTTAACCCTTTCTGCTTGAGCACCTGATTCAAAATTTGCAAATAATTGCTATTTAATGTTTCACGGTTGATATTAAAATAGTTACAAATGTTTACGCACCCTTTAACCGGTCACTGAGAATTAAGTCAGTGTTCATCCGGGCATTATGTCATTTTTCTCTACCACCGGTAAAGCAATAGTCAGGCTGAAAGGTTTAATAAACATAGGATATACGTCATTCTGCTTTCACAATTGAATACAAGGTAGATGATACTCGGCTTTTGCTGATATACATGTTTGTGGGAATATAATTCCTAAAGGTGGTAATATGTGCGTTTTATGCAATACATTTTTGGAAATTATATTTCAGAAAGCATGTTGATTTAAGAAATTATAGGATATTATAAGGTTTAATATCATGAAAGTTTTTTTCATGCTGATTGGTTGCTTGCTTGATCTTGTTTAGTGGCATGTCAGCCTCTATGGATTGTTTAATGCTAAAATCTAAATATTTTGTACATCATTTTATAGCCTCAACTAAATACATCTTGAACGCGACTGAAGTGCGAGAGAAGAAACTATTAGAATAAAACTTGCGGTTATATATCGCTTGTTCCCGAGTAAAACGATGACGTTTAGTACGTCTATGGCAGTAGGTTTAAAATCATGTCGCCGAGGTACCAAAGGTGGAAATCACATCGGATCAATTTCTATGGAAGTATCTATAAAGAAGAGAGAGGTATGCAATGTTTCGGCGGTTAGAAAGGGTTTTTTTTATCGAGATGCCAGATCAGGGCCAATTATAGTTTGTTTTTTGTTTTTTTAATCCGTTATTAAGTTTAAGTTTTTAATAAAAGCTGCATTAAATATAGGTTTCTAAGTAATACTGTATTATTTAAAAGTTTATTTAAAATAAAACAAAAACATCGGTTGTAATAACTGCTGAGTTGGCTGATTTGTTTAGGGTCATATCATCCTCTATCGATTATTTAATGCCGAAATCTAAATATTTTGAATACAATTTTATGGTTTCAACTACGGATAAAATATATTGTTGGTAATCTTGCTTTAAGTATTGTTATTAATAATGAAGAGTGGTCTTCCCTTCTTTTGTTACTCTCCTATTAGAAAGAGCTATTTTTGTTTACTCGGACTATAAACGGACCCTAGACGCGATCTTTGTATACTCAGTTGAATAAAGCTTTCTCAAAGTCTACACCTCAGTACTTTTGTAATTACAAGTATATTTGTTGGTAATTTACTATAAATAGATATTGTTGGTGGATTTTGTCCAGCGGCATAACACCCTCGCTTATTAATGCCGAAATCTAAATATTTCGTACATAATTTTCTGCATTCAATTGCAGATATTTTGTAAATAATTACATATTTTCAAAGTAAAAGTATGTTTTTATTTATATATTTATATATATATATATATATATATATATATATATATATATATATATATATATATAATATTAGTGGTAAATATACATATATATGCAAAATCCACAGGTGCATATACACACATGTATATTTTTTGAATAAAAAATTCCGAGAGCATAGAATCTAGGTAGAACTTAATGTCCAGGACAGAGTAAGGATATAATAAAAAGGCTTAAACACTAATATTCCATGGTCATAATTTATTCCATTGGAATCGTAAATACGATCCAATTCATCAGACCTACAAATTCAAAAAGAAAACAGAAAAAAACCTACTCCGGAAATAAAAAATAGAATTTAGAGAGAGTGTAAGTATGAGAGTGTGGGACGAATGTTAGTTCATAAGAGAGGGGTAATATAGGGGTGAATTTAATTTAATTTTCCTCATCTTTGTCGCCATATTTATTACAAAGTTTCACCCCTTCAGTATCTGTCTATATTTCTGAGATGAGGTATTATGTACACTATTTACATTATTCGGACTATTGTTCTCAGCTTTGACGCCATATTTATTACAACGTTTCGACCCTTCAGTATCTGTCTATATTTCTGACATGAGATATTATGTACATTATTTACATTGTTCGGACTATTGTCCTCATCTTTGTCGCTATATTTATTACAACGTTTCGGCCGTTGTACGCTCCGGCCTTCTTCAGGTGGTTGGACTGCCGAACTGAACCCTTTATTTCGCTCACTGGGGTAGACTGTTCTAGTTCCACGTGCCATGTTTGATGGATGTCAGTTATCAGTTATCCCCTGTTAATTTTCCGTCTAAAAGTTCTCCACTGCCTTAACCGGATATTGAAGTCTCACTCTTTGTGTCCTCTCACTGGATCGAACGAACGCCTCTATCCATATGTCCTTGAGGATATTCACCGCACAGTACCTCAATTTCAACACACACCATCTATACAGCATAAAGAAAGGGATCGTCCGCTGCTTACAACACCGAGTAAGAGTCATAGGTGGCGACCCAGAGACATTAGATAAAAAATGTATTGTTGGTATTTTTACTATAAAAAATGTATTTTTATTATTTCTTAGTATTTTTTTCTGTTCAGGTGTTCACTATATGTCCATAGCTCGTACCCTAACAGCTGCAACCACCCCGGGTCAGGGTGGACCTGGGAACAACGGTCATTAAAAGGTGATTCTCACGCTTCTGAAAACGTACAGTCTCCCGATCAGAGGTCTTACTGCCGGATGAATTTTATCGTCATATCCAGGACTGTAAACGTGAAAGAAAATAAATACAAAACACACTTGCCAGTGGATTTCGCTTTTCCCGTAAGAATAAGGGAATTTGAAACGTTGAACAAATATTTCAGTCTTGTTAGCGAGATGGGAGAGACCGTAGGATATGATAGCGGTAACTGTCCCGGTGATTATTAGAGCACCTTGAGCAGTCCCTATGAAAAAGACTAAAACAGAAGAAAGAATCGTCACAGTCCAACGGAATAAATTCGACGGAAACGAAGAAAATAATGCAGGATTTTGAAGATTTGCTGTCACATGACCCCCTTTGTAGAAATACTAGTAATTGCTTTTCTTCATATTGTTGCAATAATAATAATAATAATAATAATTATTATTATTATTATTATTATAACACAGTGTTTGTGTGCATCAGAGTGCGATAATCAAATAGATAGCAACAGAATAGAAACAATAAAATGATAAAAATCATTGGGTAGGAATGGTGATCTGTTGTGAACAGTGCAAGCAACAACATTATGACTATCCAGAACAATGGATCAGAATGAGATAATCAATTACATAATTAGCGAATTGAAACGAGAGTACGGTAGACATGATTGGTGGGGGGGGGGGAAAGTGATACACTGTGATCTGCGCAAAGGAGAATATTATGACTATTAAAAACAATCGATCAAGATGAGATAATCAAGTATTAGGTTGGTGCAAAAATAATGTCGGATTTTGACGTTAAAAAATACGTCAAAAACCGATATTATTTTTGCACCAACCTAATACATAATTAGCGAATTGAAATAAGAGAATAGTACACATGATTGGGTGGGAAAGGTGATATATTGTGAACAGTGCAAGTAACAACATTATGACTATTTTTGACGGTTATCTGGTGTTTCGATAAAATAACAGTTATAATAGGCACAACATTTTTCAAAATTTATGTTATTACAGGCGCAACGTGTCACATCCTCCAACAGATGCATTGTCATTAACAGACTAACTTATCCAGCTGTCAAAATGTTAATATTTGGAAACACTTATTTAAAACTTATTTAAATACGTCCAAATGCATGAAAAAATATTTTACCATCGGGGCATTTAATGTTAGTGGATTATTAGAAAAAAAAGTAAAGAATTGTGGACCCAGGAGGTTGATTCGTATAATATTGATATATGTTGTCTTCGATGGTCAGAACATATAGTAAAAATGGAAGAGTCAAGTTTTCCGTCAAATCTTATTCAGTGAACAGACTTAATGGAAAAGACCCCAGGGTTGCCCTCTTCGAAGATACAAGGACCAACTCAAAACAACGAAGAAGGTCGCTGGACATGAATCGAAATCGTTTAAAATACATGCGCATGGCCGCAGTAAATGGCGATGCCCCATCACCATTAGAACCAAAAACTTCAAAGTCACCCCAACCGTCCAGGGTATGTCGATAAACTACATCCGCGTCCTCGGCAAGACGATAATCTATCAGGTCATCCCATAAGTTCTGTCCGAATTTTGAATAAAAAAACAAGTAACCAAATGTTACATTTAATTACAGATTCAATCAACAATGTATTTTTCCTGATTATCTATGACTTCCTTCCATCTTTTAACAAGCTTACTAATTCCATTACTGCAAAATTCTTTTCACTTTGATTCGAAGAACTCACAAATGTCAGTTTTAACCTCTTCCTGTGTTACAAAAGCTGTTTCTTCCAAATGATTCTGTAAGCTACGAAACAAATGGTAGTCTGAAGGAGCAAGATTGGGAGAATAAGGTGGATGAGGAATTTTCTCCCAACCAAGTTCATTGATATTTTGTGATGGGATTCTTGCTGTGTGGGTCCGCACATTGTCCTGATGAAACATCACCTCTTTTCGATTCACTAGAGCAGTGTTTTTTTGTCCTCAAATCCTGGTTCAAACACTCTAATTGCTGACAGTATATTTGAGCATTAATTGTTGCATTAGGCGGTAAGATTTCAAAGTGGATTATTCCTTGGCGATCCCATCAGATTGAAAGAACCTTTTGCCCATGACGTTCCCTTCTCGGCTGTGGCTGGGGTCCTTCCCCTTTACCAAGCTACTGTCTACGACGCTTAACATTTCGATAAAAGATCCATTTTTTTGTCGCCAGTCACAAGTCTATCCAAAAAAGGTGAAACAGGTTGGCGAGAATGGAGAGAAGAGCAGATATCAACTCGGGATTAGAGGGTGTTTTCAGACAATTCATGGGGCACAAATTTTCCAAGTTTAGGAACTTTTCTAAGTTGTTGAGGATGATGATGAACAGTTGTATGGTTTGAACTGAGAACCACTGCCAATTCCTCAACTGATAAAGCAGGATTTTCTTCAAAGGCTGCTTCAAGAAGCTTTTCATCAAACTCAACTTGACGTCCGGTTCGATCTTAATCTTCAAAAGTGAAATCCCCACCTCTGAATTTTGCAAACCATCTTCTGAAAGTTCTTTCATTCACACATTCCTCTGCATAAAGTGAGTGAATGTTTCTAGCCGCTTCGGCTGCTGAGTTTCCTTTCTTGAACTCATAAAGTATTATGTGCCTCAAATGATTCTTGGGTACTTCCATGTTAGCAGGGTTTTAATCAAACAAAATTTAATTTTATTGTTCTCTGAAATAAAATTTCATCAGTTTAAATGCATCTAAACATAAAAAATAATCTTTAGCTCCATTAGACATTATAAAATACTCTTTAAATTTCATTTATTTTTTTAAAAAAAAGTTCAAATCCGGACAGAACTTATGGGATGACCTGATACGTCCAACAGCAAGGCCTCTGATCAGTAGGTTTTGATGAGCGTAGCACCACCTCTTACTTGCTGGTGTTCCCAGGTCCACCCTGACCGGGGTTGTTGCACCTGTTAGGGTCCCAGCTATGGGTAAATAGTTAACCTCAAAACTGGGATCAAAAGACTATGAAAGTGTAAAAATAGGTCTTAATACCAGAAATACTTCGTAAAAAATTATTAGCAGCAATACATTTTCGGCAAGAAGAAATATTACCAGCAATACTTTTTTGAAAATAATTATTACCAGCTATACATTTTTTGAAAAAAAAAATTTAACAGAAATAGATTTTTTGAAGGAAAAATATGAATAGCAATACACGTTTTAAATAAAAAATTACCGACAATAAAAATTTTGTCGGTATTGAGGTTGATATGCCGTAAAACAAACCCCCAAAATATTACCAGCAATAAATATCGTTTCGGTATTGAATAACCCATTGGGGTTGATATACCGTAAAACAAACCAATATATATATATATATATATATATATATATATATATATATATATATATATATATATATATATATATATATATATATATATATATATATATATATATATATTTTGAACAATAAAAATTAAAAAATTAAAATCCTCAGACACACTGGGTTGTAGAATAATATTCTTTCGTTTTTTTATTATTATTCCATTTAGATTCCTCGACTAGTTTCGGCCGAAATGGCCATCATCGGGAGGAGAAATATTTCTGCTTGCTGCTAGCACTAAACTACAGAAATGAATGTCTTGATGGAGAAAATGAACTTTTGTCTGTAGTTTTCATTTGTTTTTTTATTTTTTTATCTTTTTAACATGAATCTTTTAACATTCCTTGTGTTGGTCAAACAGTCTTTTTTAAGTTGTTATTTGAGATAAGAGCTGGATGCTGCTATGAATTCTCTGGTCAGTTTGACAGTTTTATTGGACTTGGTGAGGGGATGTGTCTCTGTTTAGTGTTTGTGTGTGTGTGTTATTTGGTTCTTAGGGAGTGAGCTAGTATGATATGTGTAAGCGTGTGTATTGCTGTGGGTGTGTGTTATCATTTGGCTCATTAGGGAATGAGTGCGTATGATGTGTGTAAGTGTGTCTATTCGTGTGGGTGAGTGTATAAGTGTGAGGCCTCCACACCTCCGTAAGCCTGTCTTACATATATATATATATATATATATATATATATATATATTACCAGCAATAAAAAGCATGTCGGCATTAAATAACCCATTGGGGTTGATATATATTTAAAACAAACTAAACCAAAAATAAAAAAAAATACCAACAGAAAAGAAAAGGAATAAGTTAAAGGATAAGAGAAATGGCTCGACAAAATCGAACTCCCCTCCACCAACATTACCATGCATTCAATTTCACACAGGAATTAGTCATCAGGACGATGATCAGAAAGGAAGCGATCAGAAAGGAAGAAGTTAAATTCTTGGAAGCTGACGACGATGTTTTCTCCAAGAAACCAAAATCAAAGAAGAAATTAGACAGCACAGTTTAATAGTTTTAGAAAACAGACAGGAAATATTATGGAATTGGTTTTGTCATCAGTATCAAATTCTCAGAATGACATCCATAGATATTGAAAATTCTCAGGCAGTTTTGGAGCTCAAGACAAACCGAAATGAATCAGTCAGAAAGTATAAATCTCAAAATACATATAAGAAAATACTATTAAGTGAAGTTAGTAGTTCGAAAACCATAGTCGTACTAATTAACCCATAGCTGGGGGAATGGGTGAATTTATACCTTTCCCGGGGGTATTTGCGCGGAAGTGAACATGACAAAGACGACTGAAATGGGAACTCGACCAGTATCTATTATACCAACCGCACCTCTAAGCTTACAGCACCTGGTGTTCCCCACTAGGTACGGATCAGGTTCGACGTTGCTTAACTCCGTTGATCGTACGAGGACCGATGTTTGAACGGGATATGGCTGCAAGCCCCTGATGATGATTATGTGTATTAGGTAACTCATAGTAACGATCCCTATAGAGGATCGACGTCGTTATATGCATTGTAAATGTATTGAGTAAATCTTTATATTTTGTTTAGTAAGATTAACCTGCTTGGTTTGAAGGTCTGTTTGCTTTGAAAATCAGGATTGATTTTTTTTTTTTTCGAGTGGGAGTAGGGTCTAGACTTGAACTTTGATCACCAACCAGGAAATTGACGGGTAGTGATGACGCATTGCTCCTTAATGAAATTAAATTTAATTTCTGATGAACATTTTTATTTTTAACCATTTTTTATTTATTCATTTTTTATTCTTTTTTTTTTTTTGTCGATAAAAGCTACTTTTAAATAGTGTTGTGAAATGCAATTTTTTGTATTTAATTTAATTTTTTTTTTCTTTTTTCTTTTTTTTTTTTTTTTTGTTTATCGATTTCGGTTCAAACACTAATTTTGTTATAAGGTTCAAAGCCGAAGTCGATGTTACAAAAGAGAAAGTCCCGACAGCTATCATCCGGAAATCTCTCTCTGACGACAAATAACTGCCTCATTATTTCAAAATGTCTTCTTTAGATCTTTTTATTTTTATTTTTTTATTTTTTGCCACGCTTAAAGTTACAAACTTTAACAACCATTAATTGAACTCCTCTCGCGAAAGTTCACATCAATAGAAACCGTTGTAGAGAGATTCATAATCGGGTTTCGATGTAAACTACACAGAAACGCCATCAGGTAGAGTCTCCTGGGGTTTCTAGGTAATCAAACTACAATTAACAAACTAACCGCGAATTCTAACCGATTTATCTCCCTTTATGACAGCGACGCCGGGTGGCAGTGTCTTCTTTTTTTTCTTTGAAAATGTTTACAACACTGGAGAAACTATATATATATATATATATATATATATATATATATAATTTAAAGAAAAACAGACCACTTTAAGGTTCCATTATAATAATTTATTTCACCAGAGCCCTTTTAAGGGACGCTGGATCATTAGATAACACTTTCAAAAAAAAAAAAGGGGGGTTCTGATGAAATAAATTATTATAATGAAATTAAAAGTGGTCTCTTTTTCTTTAAATTATTTGCTCTGGATTTACATTCAGCTCTCAGTATTTCATCCTTCTTGGGACTACCATACGGATTACCAAATTTTTCATAACTTACATATAAATATATATATCACACACATATATATATATATGTGCGTGTGTGCGTTTGTGTGTGCGTGCACTTATAGAAAGCCAATTTCTGTATTTTACCAAAACAAGTAAGTAATAGAATTCGTTTATTAATACTGGTGTACATATGTACATTATAAAAGTCAAAAAACGATTTAGTATTTGTTGGGTAAACTTTTGCTTTAATAACGGCCTTAATTCTTCGTGGCATGCTATAGACTAAATTCTCGCTATATAAATTACGACAAGGTAGTGAGTTCGATCCTCACTGGGTGCCCTATGCTTTCGCGTTGTGTCACATCAAGCTACGCTTGGAAAATCGCTATCTACCCTTGTATTAATAACCGAATTCTATTAAGCTCTTGTCTTGGTAAAAAAAACAAAGTCGATTTTCTGAGGGGGCGTCCATTTTTTTTTCCTCCTACTGTCTATATAAAAGCTAACGTGTCATAACATTCCAATAGAACCTGACAAATACAAAAAGAATATAATCTATGTAATTTCTTCTTTTTATTTGCATATGTCGTATCATTTCAGGGCGTAGGTGATCATGGCTCTCAACCTCTACCCCAATCTATCACTTGTAGCTCTCAATATTTTATCTATCTGCCATCTCCCCCAGACCGTGTTCTGTCGTCCACTTGCCTAAGCCCGACCCGTAAATCATGCGTTTCTTTCCCTTGTCTCTCTTTCTTTCTTTCTTTCGACCTGTGAGTATAAGATTTTCCAGGTCATCCTTTCTCATGACGTGTCCCAGAATCTTCAGCTGCCTCCTACTTGTCGGCAACCTCTCCAAGACCTTATCCTTGCTCACACACTCGGTCCATGATATCCTTAGCAACCTTCTCTAGAACGACATCTCCGTCTCCTCGAGTCTCTTCATCATCTTTGAGGAGACTGTCCACCATTCGCTGCCGTAAAGAAGGACAGATGTCAAGTAACAGCTCAGTAATCTTTTCTTTGTTACCAAAGTAATCTTCTTGTCTTACAATACTCTGTCCGGCTTTTGGAATTATGCGTTGGCCATCCTAATACAACTACAGATCTCAGTGTCTCACTTGCTGTTCTCTGTCAAAACACTTCCCAGATGTTTAAACTTCCGCACCTGCTTGATTTTAGTGTCTCTGACCTCTCAATTACATTTCGGGCTCATCATTTCACTAAAGCGATTGATAAAGGACGACACAATTTTTACTGCTAGGTGAGCTTGAGTTATTTACGGGAAATATTATAAATACCTCGGACTTATAAAAGGAAATGACCGACTGCGTACGGATAGAAGCCGAATTCATTAAAACACCAAAGTAGAAAAAAGAGAAAGACAAGGATGTGTCGTCTCACCGGACTTATTCAAACAGTGAAACTATTCTGCGAGATTTAGGCGGCCTGACAGAATTCATTAATGAGGGCCAAAATCCCACAAAAAACCTGGCTATGGTGATAAACTACATACGACAGCAAAGTCCTCATGTGTTTGAGAGATTGTAGGTTTTGAAAAGCCTTGAACATTGTTACCAAAGTAATCCTGTTGTCTCGCAATACTCTGCCCAGCTTTTGGAATTCGGCGTTGGCAATCCTAATACATCTACGGATCTCAGTGTCGCACTTGCCGTTCTCTGTCAAAACACTTCCCAGATGTGTAAACTTCCGAACCTGCTTGATTTTAGTGTCCCTGACCTCTCAATTACATTTCGGGCTCATCCTTTTACTAAAGCGATTGATAAAGAACGACACAATTCTTACTGCTAGGTGAGCTTGACTTATTTACGAGAAATATTACAAAGATCCCGGGAGAATACCGACTGCGTACGGATAGAAGATACATTCATTATAAACGTCCTGGGTAAGACGATAAAACACATCCGCATCCTGGTTAAGACGATAAGCTACATTCGGCATCCTGGGTAAGACGATAAACTACATCCGCGTCCTGGGTAAGATGATAAACTACGTCCAACAGCAAGGCCTCTGATCAGGAGGATTTAGGATCGTGGAACCACCTCTTAATTGCTGGCGTCTCCAGATCAAACCTGACCCGCGGAGGTGGCGCCTGTTAGGGTCCCAGCTATGGGCAAATAGTTAACCCCGAAACTGACGTAAAAAGCAATATAAAATATTACCTGCTATACGTTTTTGGAAAAAAAAACTATTGCCAGCAAAACGTTTTTGAAAAAAATAATATTATCAGCTATACATTTTTGAGGAAAAAAATATTAACAGAAATAGTTTTTTAACAAAAATATTATCAGGAAAAAGAAAAAAAAAAGTCGTCGGCTAATGTCCCATTGACGCATTGAAGTTGGTATGCCGTAAATCAAACCAAGCCAAACGAAACCATTATAAACACCAAAGTAGAAAGAAGAGCAAGACAAGGTTGTGTCGTCTCACCGGACTTATTCAAACAGTGAAACTATTCTGAGAGAATTAGAAGGCCTGTCAGAATTCTTTAATGATGGCTACAATCCCCGAAAAATCCTGGCTATAGCGATAAACTACATACAACAGCCAAGGCCTCTTGGCGATGAGAGATTGCAGGTTTTGAGAAAGCCTTGAACTACCTGTTTTCTCAGGTCCACCTTGACCCGGGGTAGTAGCACCTGTTAGGGTCCCAGCTATGGGGATATAGTGAATTCCCAAAGAAAAACAATACACTTTGCAAGTATAAAAATACATTTTAATACCAAAAATACCAGCAATACATTTTTTATATAAACAAAGTAACAATACATACCGTAATTTCTCCTTGTATAATACGCCTTCATCCATAATACGCACATCTATAATTGTGCTGAAAACATGGGAAAATGATTCTACTGATGCATAATACGCAGCCCATGTTTTGTTGTCAAACCGTATAAATTGTACCTCTCCAATTTCATTATGGCCAGAATTTCTCACTCTTATTTTAAAAAAAGAATGGGTTTAGACATACAATAATATTGTAATTTAGTTTTATGATAATTCTTATTTTATTTTACGGCATTTTTTAAAAAGTTGTTCCAGCTGTGCATAATACACATCCCTGATTTTGCTTATTTTTTTAGAAAAAATGCGTCTTATACATTGGGAATTACGGTATTTATAGTAAAATGGCCAGCAATACATATTTATAGCAAAAATCCCAGCTATATATGTTTATAGGGGAAAAAAAAGACCGACAATAGATGAACAGCAATATACATGGATGCAGACTTTGGTTATGATCCAAGTTGAGTTTCCCAACCTCTCCACTTTGTTTTTTGACCCACCCTTTTCATCTCGACTGGGTCAGCATACCTTACTCCCCTTCTCGGTATTTATTTTCTCCTTTCCCTCTCCCGAAGCAAGAGAGCCTCCTGATCCTGTCTGAGGCAGAATAAAGCTACCTTTCTTTTTGGGGGGTTAGACGGGACCTACTAACATCAGTTATCTTTGGCTTGTTTGTTTTGATATTTCATTTGGTCTTGGGTTCATCCCGCTCTCACTGTAAATCATCCATAGTTTTTATGCATAGCATTTTTTTATGATCACGAAAGTTTTATGTCATGGGGTAGGTTTTTTAGATTCTCTGAGCGTATGCGGCTTAATAGTATATGAGTGAATTGCTTGTGAATGGTATTAGCTAGGTATAAGATAGTCAGTGAAGACCAGCTTCAACCCTTTCCCCCTTTTCGGCTTTGTCCCATAATTTTATTTATAGCAATAAATATCAATATACATGGATGCAGTTATTCACTATAGGTCGGTGGGAAAACGGTAACAGAGTGAAAATTAACTTATCTTCCACAAAGCTGCGTAAACGATATTGAACTCCTGGGCGGTGAATGAAATATAGATTTATAAGTGATCTTCTATCTTTGGTCGATTTGACTCTTGTATAGATAAAACATAGAATAAGGAGTCATGTATTTTCTGGAAGAGTAAAAGGAAACGATCATATAACCAGCATCTCCTGCGATGTTTTTGGTTTGGTTTATTTCGTTTTACGGCATATCAACACCTCAATGGGTTATTTAATGCCGACAAGATATTTAGGATAGGTTCGTATAAATAGAATATATTCTTTTTGTAAGAAATGTGTTTGTAGGTCAAGGTTTGTGTTTATTTTGTTTCAAGTCATATCAACACCTCAATAGGTTATTTAATGCCGACAAGGTTTTTAGGATAGTTTCGTATAAATAGAATATGTATACTTTGTAAGAAATCTGTTCATCGGTCAAGGTTTGCGTTTATTTTGTTTTACGGCATACCAACACCTTAATGGGTTATTTAATGCCAACAAGGATTGGTTGTTATGAATAGAATATTTATTCTTTGTAAGATATCTGTCTGTAAGTTAGGTTTTTTTTTTCTTTGTTTTGTTTTACGGCATCAACACTTCAATGGATTATTTAATGCGGGAAAGATTTTAAGGATGGTTTCGTATGAATAGAATATGTATTCTATGTAAGAAATCAGTTTTGTAGATCGGGTTTCATTGGCGTCTTTCAGTATAGAGGTTTGTTTCTTTTTATTTGTTTGAATTCGATTTAGAATGGTCGTTTCATTATAATTAAAAATTCGACCGATATATAACAGGCGGAGTTACTGGCGGTTTAAATTTATAAACTCCTTCTGTTAAAATTTGTTTTTTCTTGTAAATAGGTTTGAAAGCCCACAAACTGTTATTGCACCTTCTTCAAGCATTGCTATTAGTAAGTCGTTTCATTATACAAAACAAAAATCGGTATTGAAATACCGAACAGCCATAGCTTAAAATTTATAAACGTTTTCTTTGAAAATAATTCTTTGGATAAATCATTCTCTCAAGTCCACTTATTGATGGAGGTTTCTTTCCTAAACTTTGCTTTGAAGTAGTGTGGAATGTCAACATCTTGATTATGTCATTATTTTCTCTTTGAATTACACGTGATATCCATTTTAGTTCCTACTAGCAGCATAGTCCGGCGTTGCCCGTGCTTGATTCAAAAATCCTTACGACTCATACAGCAATCGCTATCACTTGACTTAAAATATTTTTGCCCTTCCTTGCCTTTAAAGGAGTGTCCTTTGCCGTGCTGATATTGCTACATGCCTTACTTCTTGCCTATCTCACACTGCGAATTTTCTCTAAGCTCTATACTCAACATTAAATCTGTTACGAAAAAAGAACTAAACAAAATGAACACAAAACGATCAGCTTTAAAAAAGGACTCGTAACTGGAAAAACCGAATGAAAAAGAATGTTAACAACAAATACTTTTTCACACCCAACCCAGTTCTGCAAAATCAGAATCAACGTTGAGTTTAAGCAAGCGAATGAGCCAATTGGAGTAAAGTGCCATGCAGATTTAATTTTTTTCCCACTTGTGACGAATGCAGCTATCATTTTTTTTTGCATGCTGGCATTCTAGTTAACATTCGTGTCAGTCAGCTGTTGGCTCTCACGCTAACCAATAGAATTTTCCTGCCTATTCGTGGCAGCCAGCTATAGGCTTTCAATCTGGCCAGTAGAAAATGGCCGCAAACTACATGAAAACTGCCGTAGAAGAGTGAAAACATTATTTCCACTATCGATGGGTGTTGGGAAATGCAAAGTCAGTCTTGGCCTTCCTGCTAACTTGGAGCATGTGCATGTAAATTTTGGTGCAAATTCGTCGAAAATTGGGCCGTGCATTCGTTACACACACACACACATCCTGCCTTTTATAGATAGAGATTTCTGTTGAAAGTCCTCAAGTGATGTGGATTTCCTCCTATTTACTACAGTCATTTACTTGCGATTCTGTAACGCCACTCCACGTCGTTCGAAGAAAGATGACCCTTGCTAAGACATACATGCTTCATTCACGTGAAATCATTCATAACCATTGGTTAAACGCCGCTGTTTAAATATTTCTGGACGTGTTTGACGTCATGCATGACTGACATTCACATTAAAGGGGCGTGGGCATAAATTTGTATATCGAACTCGAATTCAAAGTTCAGTCCGTGTTTTAGCTTTCTGTGTAAAAAGAAAAGAAAATTCTTGGAAAGCTTTCTTTGTTGACAGCCTTTGAAAAGTTCTTTTTCTTTTTTGTTAAAACTCTGAAAATGTTAGAGGCTTTTAATGGCGGTTCCAATGCCGCACCAACGTTTACAAGTTCCTCAAAAAAACATCTAAGACTGCCAACTCACCTTGCCAACGCGTAAACATGGGCAGAGAAATTGTTATTTGAAGAGATGAAAAAAAAATAGCAACAAAATAAAACAAGAAAACTTTAATGGACGAATCTAATTAGTGATGCAAGAGAAATAAATATATATATATATATATATCCTTTTTTTTTTTAAATTATTTTCAACTAACCTTCTACTGACAGTGTAAAACTTAAAAGCCTCAACTTCATAGCCGGCAAACAAAAAAGACGTTTTTGTTTCTCGATTCAAAAAAAAAGAAGAAAAAAAGTCCTATAACCGAAAATGCATTGGTCTAACTTCACGCTCGTATTTTCTTCGTTCTCTCTTTGCACTCGGTGACGCAAAGATGGTAGATATTTTCTGAACTTGCTTCACATCAACCAAATACGCTGGCGTTCAAATTCACCCATTCAATTTACGTGACACCAATTTGAAAAACATCTCTTTTAAGTATTATTTAAATTTTAATTTCCACCCCGAACTAATTACCTGTTACTATTTATTACGCCCTCTTACAAATTCAGAAGTTGATTTTTTTTATATTAACCTTGATCAAAGACAAGCGTACGATAAACTACATCCGGCAGTAAGGCCTCTGATCATGATGTATTGAGGGGCGTGGTACCCCTTATTAATTGCTGTTGTTCCTAATTCCACTCTGACTCGGGGTGGTAGCATCTGTTAGGATGCAAGGTATGGGTAATTCGTTCACTACCAAACTAGGGTCAAAACACTGGGGATGAAAAAACATGTTTTATGGTAAAAATACACAGCGATACATTTTTGAAAAAAAGTTACCTGCAATGCATTTTGGAAAGAAATATTACCAGCCATTTATTTTTTAAAAAAATTACACGTTCAGAAAAAAAAGAATACTACCAGCAATACATTTATAAAAAATTACCAGCAATATATTTTCAAAAGTTACCAGCCATACATTTTTAAAAGGTTAACAGCAATACATATTTAAAAAATTACCAGCAATACAGTTTTAAAAATTACCAGTAATATATTTTCAAAAGTTACCTGCAATACATTATAAAATTGTTACCGTCAATACATTTTTAAAAATTACCAGTAATAAATTTTCAAAAGTTACCAGCAATACATTATAAAAATGTTACCAGTAATACATTTTTAAAAAATTACCAGCAATACATTTTTAAAAAATTACCAGCAATACATTTTTAAAATTTACCAATAATACATTTTTTTAAAATTACCAAAAATATACTTTTATAAATTACCGGCAATATATTTTTGAAAAATAGATATTATCTGCAATATATTTTTGACACAAAAATTAGCAGAAATATATTTTTGAAAAACATATTACCAACAATACATTTTTGAAAAAAAAACAAAAAAACAATTACCAGCGATACCTTTAAAAAATATTACCAGGAATACATATTTGAAAAAAAGATTACCTGCAATAGATCTGACAAAAACCCTTTTTACAATAATACATCAATGAAATCTTATCTACAAACTGATTTCATGCAAAGAATCAGTTATGTGCCATGCGTGATACACGCTTAGGCGATAATGTATCTTTCAATACATAACTGATGAGGCAGATGTTTTTCCTCGCTGTTGGTTGCCATTTCTTTCTGCGGCAGACCAGTTGCCATCCAAGACTATAGAATCCGGGCTGTCATGCTATTTACCCACATTTTTGAAGAAGAAGAGGATCCATACCTTTTTTAAGGGTATTAGAACGCCAATCAGACAGTTATGTGCCATGCATGATACACGCTTAGACCAGTTGCCATGAAAGGCTATAGAACCCAGTCTGTTCTGCTATTTACCCATAACTGGGTGAAGGGAGAAGAAGAATATTCATACCTTTTCGTATTGAAATGTAATGGATTAGAACTCGATTCTTCGATTCCTCAACCCGAGCCGCTATCCTTTGCTCCACCGTGCCTACCTTACAAATATTCTATTCATACGACCATATCCTAAAATTCCTGTCGGCATTAAATAACACATTGAGGTATCGATATACCGTAAAGCAAAAAAAAAAAAACGATCTGCTTAGTTTTTGGAATGTATTTTTGACTATCCCGATCCGCCTAAAAAATATTTTTACATTGTAAGAATTTTCTTATTTTTGGATAGCAATGATTTACCGATACAAGTCTTACCAATTAATACATATCTGGGCAGAAAAAAAAAGTTAATATATACATTTCCCAAGGTTGTTTGTACGTAAGTGAATATAACAAACCCAATTGAAACTCGACTCTACGATTAAAAATTCCAAGTCATTATCCATGACACCACCGACACATGCAAGCCGCATAACATCGTTGATCGTACGGGAACCAATGTTTCAATATAATGTGGCCATAAGACATATACTAATCAGGGATTTATCTACGCTAGATTGTGGTAAAAATAAGTAGCCGTTCTTGGAAATACCTTGTCCTAGTAAAACATACTAATTACTAGTGGAATACGTAGGTAAATGAGGCTAATTCAAATACAGCAGGTGATGGCGGGCTTAGACATAGATTCTCTCAGCTTTTTCTATAAATACTTTCATGGTAATTGTTCTGATGAACTTTCTTCTATAGAACGTAGACTTTATATAGCATAGCGCAGTTCTAGATTGGCTGCAAGGTCTCATAAATTTACAGTTGAAATGGTTCGATGTAACCGTAAGTTCTATGCTAACAGTTTCTTCTATCGACATTCTAGCTTGGGAAACTCACTTCCGGTTTCTTGCTTACCCCGCAATTTGATATCCAAAAATGTTTAATTCATTGTCAATCGTTATCTTTGTGTCTTCCAAAATCTTGTTCTTCTATTGTCCTCTCTCCTTGATAGTAGTTTAACACTCAGTAACTGGTTGCATCGTTATAGCCTTTTGCCTTGCTTGGAGTGGAAAATTTGTAATCGATTTCCTTCCATGTAGACAGTAAGGCTGCTAAAACAGTAAGGCTGCTAAATTTCTGGGAGTGGAAGAAGTAAAAACCAGACGTTTTACCAAAAATGAAGGACAAAAGAAGAGAAATCAGGAGGACCCTAGATAATGATTGGCGTTGCATTTAAATTTTTCGAGATCAAATTTGACTGGATAGAATGGTGTCGGAAGGGAGTACCACAATTGTAAATTGACGAGATCTCGACGCCAGTCAAAACTACTATTAAAATTATAAAGTCTAGGTACCATAGTGAAGAGGTCATCAGAACAATAAGCGTGAAAGGATTTGCAAAAAAGACATCCTTTACGCCGGTGGGAAAGTGACTAAAGCCGAAAACGCCAGGTCAGGACCTAACAAAAAATGTCTAAACTGGTGACACTAAATAATAGCGCTATTAACAATTTCCATAGTCTGGTTCACAAGGTAGAGATCATTGGAAGGAAGTTGTCTTAAAGTGGAATATATGTGGGAAATGAGGCTGATTCAAATATGTGGTCGCAGTAGGACGGGTCTTAGATATAGTGTCGTGTCGCTAGAGAATGAACCTTCTCTGGAACTTTTTTTTTTTTTTCATTTTAGCAACGTTACGCCTGTAAGAAAATGGTAACAGGGTGGAAATTCACTTACCCTTCATAAAGCTACGTGAACGATTTCGAACACCTGAGCGATAAATCTTGAAGAAATGAGACATGGATTTATCAATGATCCGCCATTGTTGGTTTGATTTGAACTTGTTAGAGATGAAACATAGAATAAGGAATCACTTATTTTCTGGAATAGTACAGGGAACCAACCATTTAACCAGCATCTCAAGCGATGATGGTTTGACAGGTGAAGTTAATCCTTCCCACCAATTATCCATATACTGAGTGGCAGTCTGGTAAAATGGTGTCTGACATGTAAAAACATACGATGCGGAAGTAAGTTTCAATGAATTTTTACATACAAAAAATATTCGAATTTTTTCATGCTCGCTGAATGATTATGGAAACGAAAGAATGAATGTGAGCACAGTTTGGTGGAAGTTAATGCATTTTAGCAGTAACGACAGCGATGTTTGCGAAAGGCCACATTTTAGTGCACTTCTAATGTGTGTGCGAGTTTGTCTCCAGGGATCATGCCGGAATAGTTTTGCATCCTGGTTTCTTAAAATATACTAAAGGGGTTAGGTGCTAAATTCACCAGGTGTTTATCCCGGCTGCCGAATACAGAAGCACGTTACTTTACAGTTGCACGATAGTTTTACAAAGCGTTGGAAGGAATGTCTATACACGTTATAACTACAACTGTATTGTGGTTAGAATACAGTCTTTCTTTCTTTCTTTCTTCTTTTTTTTTTTTAAGCACTTCACCCCAAGCAAGGGGGACAGCCACTAGCACACAATGGGTAACAGTGAGTGAAAGAAAGAGTAAATAGTGGGGTCTTTGAGGAAAGGTTATAGCGAAGGACAGGGATAAGTATAAAGGTATCAGATGTCGATTGACATTACACTATTTCCTTATTCTTTTTTTTTTAAATTTTTAAAAATTATAGTTATCAGGGAAGCAAGAAAGCGGAAGGGAGTTCCACTTGCGGGAAGTGCGCGAGAAGAATCTGTTGGAATAGAAGAGGTAATTACATTTAATTGTTTCGACAGCGAAAGGGTTGGACTGAGATGCCAACGTAGTAACACACTTAAATTAATGCACTCGGTTTGCCAATGAAAGTAGCATGTCGGCGTAGTTGCCATGAAAATACTTGTAGAAAAAAACAGAAGGAAGCCATATCACGGCTGTGAGAAAGAGACTGTAGACGAGACGCCATTTTCCTGCCTTAAGGCAAATAAATACGATGTTATTGATTCAGTTTTTTTTTTTTTTTTGTTCTTTCCTCTTTTCGCTGCAATTACATTGCTTGACTTTTTGCTCTTCGAGTGCATTGTCATGATACAAATAACTAAACATATTTACTAAGGAGTTCTAGATTACGAGTTTCTTTTCTCGTGCTTCTCACACGTGGGACTCTCTTCCGGTTCGTTGCTTCGCTGTCTTCTTACAATCTTTCAAAAATAGAAACGCAACGTCAATCGCCATCTTCTGCTTTCCGGAATTCCTGCTCTGCTATTGTTCTATCTCCTCCCCAATGTCTTCACAGTCTCTTTTTCACTCAAAACAACCACTTGCGTCGTACTGACAATATGGAAGACCGCGTGCACAGTCTGAACAGGAACCGGAAAAATTGATTCGCAAACACTCTGACACGCGTTGGAGGTTGTTTGTTTGTTTTTTTGTTTTTGTTTTTTTCGTATCGGAGACGATTTGCACGTGTCTGTATTGATCAATAAATCCGTAGACAATTGCGAAGCCGAAAGATAAGTAATGTCCATAGCTTCACTGGCTTTAATTACTGACCCAGATTTAGTACACAATACACCAAAACAATACATTCTTACTTACCATTCTTACTTACAGTATATCTCAAAGACTCTGTGAAGTCCTACCCAGTTCTTAACGACTGTTATGGAGGACCAGATATCCCCGGGAAAAGTTCAAGATTTTCCTATTTAATTTTCAAGAAAATGATTGAATAATTTCATTGTTACTTCCACGACATTAAAATAGGCGCGAAAATTCTCCATTTTGCACCGTTAAAAACCTAAGCTGAACAGAACGCACTTTAATATAATCGACCGTGAACTGGTATCTCTACTTCAGCCGTTTTCTCACTGACATGCACTTTTTTTTGCTTGTTTTAATCGTTTGCCCATAGCCATAATGATAATGCCAATAAGATCCATGGGTTTACCGTGAGTGAAAGAGGGTGTGAAAACTTTAATGAGGAGATGTGGGGAAAATGGCACTGAAGGAACAGGATATAGCAACTCAGAAGACGACGATTGAGGTTGCATTTAAATCTTTGAAGATCTTAATTTTTAAATTACAGACTCTTCTTTGAATTGTGTTAAGACACTCGAGATCTATGGCAGGCCCACCAGATCGGATATGGCAGCAATATTCAATGCAAATACGAATGGTAGATTTGTAGATGTCCAAGATGGATTCTGTCGAGATAAATTGTACAGCACAACACAGTGAACCCAGTTCCCTAGCAGTAGTTCTAGCAATTGATTCAACATGATCACTCCAATACATGTCAGTGGAAATCATGAGTCCAACAAGAGGCAATTGTTGCTCTCCTGGAGGTTAGCATCCTCCATACTGATGACAAGCAGAAAAGGTTCTCGGCAGTGAGTAAATGAAAGCAGTTTTGTTGGCATTAAACTTTACAAGCCATTACTTGCCCCAGTTAACCATTGATTGGAGCTTTCGTTTCACTTAAAGCAAGGCGATGATGGTATTAGAACGCAGAAGGTTGCAAGGTGCGAAAGAAATACAGAAGACTTTCGTGGGGAGGATTAAGGAAAGGACAAAAAAGATCATAATTCAAGTAAACAGAAGATGGCGATTAAGGTTGCAGTTAAATCTTTGAAAATTTTAATCTATGAATTTTGTTAAGAATTCAGAGATATCTAGTCGTAACGCCTGGACAGAAATGGTAGCAATATTCAATGCCCGGAAGAATGGTATATTTAACCCTTTCCCCGCCAATTATGTTTGGTAAAAGATTTCATTTTCAGATGATTTAGGTGAAAGGGAAGCAATAAATCGGAAGGCTAGAAAATAAACTATTAGAATACACCCTATGGCTGCATCTAGCATCTAGCAAGTTCAACAGTAAAACGTTGAGACTTAGTGGGCAATAACGTAACACGCTTAAATTTATGAAGTTTGGCCACAAAGACGGAAAGCGATATTTATTTCGAAAAATACAAAGACTTGTGACGCAAAGTCAAAAAATAGGGATAGTGGAAGGCTGGCCTTCAATTTGTCTTATCTTATACTTAGGTAGCCACGATTACTGATCCAAGCCTACTACACTATTCCTTATTTCAAAACAACACATTCTTACTACAGTCACCATAATACCTCAAGTCTCTATGAAATCCTAACTAGTTCCCATATATGTAATAGAATAAAGTGATAATTATTTTGAAAATATAAAAATGTGGTACAAGGCCAAAAGAGGGATAGGTGAAGTCTTATCTCCAATCTGTCTTATCATAAACTTAGCTAGCCACAATTACTGACCCAAACATAGCATAGTATTCCTTATACCAAAAACAACATATTCTTACTTGCCATTCTTACTACAGTCACCAGAATATCTCAAAGTTTCTATGAAGTCCTACCTAGTTCCCATATGTGTAAAAGAGGAATGTAATATTTATTTTGAAAAAATACAAAATATGAAACAAGGCTATAAGGAGGATAAGTGAACTGGTCTTCAATCTGTCTTATGTTCAACTTAGCCACAATTACTGACCCAAACATACCACAGTATTCCTTATACTGAAAACAACATATTCTTTCTTACCATTCTTACTACAGTTAACGTAATGTTTCAAGTCTCTATGTAGTCCTAACAGATTCCCATCTGTACAATTTTTGTCTGGGTTGGGATGGAAGAAAAATAAGAAAGATGAAACCAATCCAACAATTTCCATTTGTAGAAAAGAAAGCGGGAAGATACTTCAGGTTGGTGAACAAGTAACTGAAGTCGAGGTGCCAGGTCATGACTGATAACATTGCAGACCCTTCTTTGAATTTTTTTTTCCATTTCACTGACGCACACGTTAAAAACATGTGAATGTTATCGCCTCATTTATCTCTTCTTTCGTTCTTTTTCAATCGGAAACCTAACAGATTCTCTGATTTGTCTCTCCCCTCCCCTTTTCTCGCGATCAAAATCGAATAATCCATTGTTTATGAGATACTGGCTGGGCATAGCTTACGCGGCAATTCATTCAGCAGGAAACTAATAAACAAACAGAATTTTTATATAATGTTATCAAAAGAGCGGGTATGTGGGATGTAGAAAAAAAAATGGAGAAATTGAAATATATTTCAAGTGTTGTATTTTGGATGAGAGACAACTATTGAAAACTAGAAATGCCCGGGTGAATTTCACAGTTTTCGTATGCGAATTTTATAATGAATCTTAATTCTGAAGTTAATAATTGAATAAGCTCTCGGCGGGTTCTATGAACGCTAAAATATCCGTATAAATCTACCCATCACCTCGGTAAATATTTGAACTTAACAACTTCAACAAAATATTGCACTGACGATCAGAAATATGAACGCTGGTCGTTAATTTAAGAAGTATGGGGGTACAAATGAAAATATTTGAAGTTGACGACATTTTCCATTTCAATGAAACAGGCGTTAAACAGTTCTATCTGCCCGTCCATCTTTTTTTTTTTCTTTAATTTTCACATTGAAACCTTTGATATGTTTTTTTTTCCCATCTTTCATCGCTATCAAAACAGACTAGTTCATTTTTTTGATGAGATATTGTCCGGAGAAATTAAACACTTCTATCTTATCCTTTCGTTTGTTTGTCTCTTTCTTTCGTTCTGTCTTTTTCTCAGTGAAACCAAGTAGCGTCCCTGATACGTTTTTCCGTATTTCCATTACATCGAGACAGAATAGTCCATTGTTTATGATATATATCTTACCTATGAACACTAATGGGTATGTCCCAATCGTCATAAAATACATTGGACACTATTGTAAGTAGGGATAATATGCTGTTTAAGTAGTCCACCACTGGCAGTGATTTCAACGTCTAGATATCCCACCTTTGACATACTGCAATGAGGCTGAGCAGATCTTATTACAGTTTCTGGGAGGGAACGAGAAATCTATCGTGATAAACCTTTTCAAGACCACGACATTCAAAGACACGGTCACGATCATTTGTGACGTCCTGCTGGCACAACAGTCGACGGACCCTTCCGTCTAACCAAAGGTATAGTTAACCTGTGGATCTGGCTTTTACTTCACCCGGTGGATAGCATCAAGTAGTTATCTTCTTAGCAAATCGGCCATGGTGAGATCTGAACCCAGGTCCGATGGGCGGAAATCGAATGTTAAAATCACTCTGATACACTCGCTTATAAAATCTAATATATTATAACCTTAAATCGCTTGAGTTCTAATAAAAAAAAAAAAAACGTCTTCAGTATATAAAAAAAAGAGAATGTTTTCCTTTTTGTTTCTTTTCATCAGAATTTTCTCACTTGCATTCCCTCAGAGCGTTAACGCAAAATGAAGTTGTCGCGATAAAAATAAATTGGAAAAAAAAGTCTTCTCAAGAACTAATATTGAATATACTTCACCCCAGAATCCAAGGAATTTAAAAACCGTTTCTTCCGTTAAGCGAACATTCGGGAAAATAATAATTGTTGTGTCGGAAACCTACCCCCCCTCTTGAAGATGAACTTATCTGCGTCTGTGAACAAAGACTTTAAATAGTGACATGTCAGTTGACATGAGAGAGTCCGGGCTCGGGGATACCCACATTAAAACGGCCTTGTGCCACATTCGATCCTCGTGGGTGGATTGATAAATACAGACTCTCGGCGATTGTCGAACTCTCTGCATTAGCAGAGGGGAACCCGGGCGAGGCTTTGCCGAAGGGCAAGGTTTCGTCCGGGGAGGTTGACAGGGCCTGAACCCGTCTAGGCGGGTTCTGAAAGGCCATATTTCTGGCCGAGCCTACGGGCTCGGGGATACCCACATTAAACCGGCCTTGTGCCACATTTGGTCTTCGTGGGTGGACTAATAAATACTGAGTCCGAGCGACAGACTCTCGGCGACTGTCGAACTCTCTGCATTAGCAGAGGGGAACCCGGACGAGGCTTTGCCGAAGGGCAAGGTTTCGTCCGGGGAGGTTGACAGGGCTTGAACCCCTCTAGGCGGGTTCAGAAAGGCCATATTTCTGGCCGAGCCTACGGGCTCGGGGATACCCATATTAAAACGGCCTTGTGCCACATTCGATCCTCGTGGGTAGATTGATAAATATAGAGACCGAGAGACAGAGAAGTTCTTAGCTGAGCTGGTTATTGACTACTCAGGCGATTTCTGTACCTTTTTTACCAGCCTATTAAAACCCTTTTTATTATTACGTCTTATTTGGCGTTTGTCTCTACTAACCCCAAATCAACATCATAACAATAATATTTCTGTTCTTTTATTTCTTCTTCTTTATCAGAACAATCATAGTCGATAAAGTATTTACGATTACAATTGTCTTATTAGTTTTATTCCGTAAAACGATAGATACTGTGACAGTTTTATCTACAGGGTGATTGAAAAGTAACTCCGCATTTGAAAATACATATAATTTATTTATTAACTATAATTTTTGCAAGAAATGGATATGAGAGGAAAGTGTTTAGCACGAGGTTCTCATTAAAATTCGATATGGGCAACCGATTTTAATATTAGCTTCTACACTCGTCTCCAAATCGTGTAAACTGATTTCACCAAGAACTCTTGTGGTAAAGAAAACGTAAATACTTGTATTCGCCCTTCAAGTCCTTCCAAAGTCATGGCTTGGTATAGTAGACGTGTTCCTTTAACCAACCCCAAAGAAATAAAGTCACAGAGTGTTACGTCAAGAGTCCTGGCTGGTCAATCTTAAATTAAAATAGAGGGTTATTTTTCAATCACCCGGTATATTATCAGCGTGGTGGATGTCTTCGTTATATGTGATATCCTGGTCAACCAAAGGAAATTTTTACAAGAAATGGATATAAGAGAAAAGTGTTTAGCACGAGATTCGCTTTAAAATTCGATATAGGCACCCGATTATAATATTAGCTTCTCGTCTCGGAATCGTGTCGACTGATTTCACCAGGAACTCTTGTGATAAAGAAGACATAACTTCTTGTTTTCACACTTCAAGAGCTTCCAAAGTCATGGTTTGGTATAGTAGACTTGTTCCTTTAGCCAACCCCAAAGAAAAAAGTCACAGAGTGTTAAGTCCGAAGTCCTGGCTGGTTTAATTATACATAAACTAGGGAGTTACTTTTCAATCACCTTGTATATTGTCAGCGTGATGGATGTCTCCGTCATATGCTCAACCAAAGGAAATGCTGATTTAAATCACAAAATCATTCTTTTCTTTTTATGTGCTGTGTCCTTTCATGACGTAGGCGATCATAGCCTTTCCCCCTTCCACCATCACTTGCAGCTCTCAACAAGTTCCATACCAGACCACGTTCTGCCATCCACTTGCCAGGTATGTCACGCGTTGCTTTCCACTTTCTCTCTTTTTCTTTATCAGATTCTCCAGGCCCTCTTCCTCATTATGCGTCTGTTGTGAGACCGTAACATACCTACAACATGGACGCTTCCAGGACTATATAAAGGAGAAGAGGAGGAAAGAGAGAGAGAGAGAGTATTCTAATACCGTAGTATCAGCCGCGTACGACTACCAATATTGGACGCTAGCACATAGTAAGCTCCGCTTACACTTACACTATCTGTGTAACCTTTTTGTTTAATATATCTTTCTTACCTCTAATCCGTGTTCCGTGTTTTCCTTCCGTGGTCCCGACTTTGGGCCCACATCAGTGGCGACGAAGAATTCCAAAAACGCATTCACGTCGAAAATTTCAATACCTTGCCAGTCCCACATCAGTGGCGACAGAAAGATTCGAGAATTTCGTTCTCACTATATCAATAGCGACAGAGTACTCGAAAAATACACAGAAACTCCACACGTTCCCACAGCAGTGTTGAACGAGAAATTAAGCTGGTATTACTACATTAGCGATTTAAACGCAACACCCAGTGTCTACATATATAAAAAATATATTCCGATACCAAACAGCAATGACGAACTAGTGATTCGACATCTACGGAATATTAAATTCTGTCCAAATAACATTACGAGAACGATTTCTTACACGCCCACACACAGAAAAAAAAACCCTGTTTGTTCCTAAAACAAACTGACAATACAAGAGCCGAAGTACTACTTACGACTCAAGTTTTCGAAAAAAACTATTTAAATAATTTTTTGTGTAACTGAGTTGAATCTCGTGCATAAAAGTATTCTCCCCTCAAATTCACTGAGGTGAGTTTTCTCTTTTTTCTCTATATAAAAAAAAAATACATAATAAGTGTGTTGAAAATTTACGCAATTACGTTAAAATTAACGGAACCACGGAATCTCAAAAAAGCTAAACACATAATTAGTTTAGTTTAACTAATTGTCTGTTCATATTATTTTTTTTTTTTTATCAAGATTTTTTGTGTACCTCCCCTTGGTACTCGGGTTTCAAAGCAACAAAAAATCGCTGTCATTTTTGTTTGTCAAAATATGGAAGATTTTCAATAAGTAATCGTTCAAATACTAAAAGTACATTTGGATCAGCAACAAAAATCAGAAGAAAGACAACAACAACTATTTTTGGAATTACATAAACAACAAATGGAATTCCAACAAGTTACGCTTCAGAATGCTGAACTACAACAGAAACAACTTAAAGAATTACTCGTAAATGCATTAAAAGCCTCAAACTTTGAAAAAGATACAATATTCTCCCAGAGTACAATCTACAATTCAATGGAAACATTTGAATACGTACCAGAGAACGACAAAACGTTCGAGGCGTTTTACAGGCGCTACGAAGATATTTTCAACGTAGACAGGGAACAATGGCCCAGTAACAAAAAGGTACGTCTACTATTGAGAAAACTGGGAACTACAGAACATAGTAGGTTCGTAGACTTCATACCACCCAAGAAAACCACTGACTTGGATTTTTCAGGGACTATTAAGCTACTATCGGAACTATTCGGGTCTAACACAACCTTGTTCCACAAACGTTGGAAATGTCTAAACACAGTCAAAGACAACCAGCAAGATTTTCTAACGTTTGCAGCATCGGTAAACAAGCTCTGTAATGATTTTAAACTAGCCGAACTGACTGCCGATGATTTCAAGTGCTTAATTTTCGCACAAGGTCTAGTATCAGCAGAAGACACCGAAGTCAGACAACGGGTACTGGCCAAGCTTGAGAACGAACAAGGATTGACTCTCCAAAAACTGGCAGAGGACTGTCAAAGAGTAATATCTGTAAAGTGTGACTCAAAAACTATCGAGGAATCAGGTGTGGCTCAGATTAATAAAATCAGAAGCAAGTCTACCTCCTATTCCCCTCAAAAAGACAAAAAGCAACTAACACAGTCCATGATATCCTTAGCATCCTTCTGTAGAACTACATCTCCGTCGGCTCGAATCTCTTCTTCATCTTTGAGGAAGTCTTCCAACATTTGCTGCCATAAAGAACAGATGTCGCGTAACAGCTCAGTATCCTTTTTCTTTGTTACCAAAGAACTCCTCCTGTCTCGCAGTACTCTGCCCAGCTTTTGGAATTTTCCCTTGGCCATCCTAATACGTTTACGGATCTCAGTGTCGCACTTAACGCTAAATACACCCCTTTTTATAAATTTTATTTCATAACTGATGCTATTTCATCTTATTATTACTGGGGTTTTTTTATCGCAACACTCTGAGCCAATGCACTCTTCTTCATCCGGTCAGAACTAACTGAAGTATTGCCATCACATCTAGGTTGAAGCTGCCCACTTCTGACTGTCAAAAGCGCTTATACGGCCATGTAGGCGACTAGTTATTCTCAGCCGTATAGTCCCTCTCCACACGGACGAAAATTCGCCAGTCTATCGCTACTCTATCGCAATGTCCATGGAAAATATTCAAACGATCTTCACTGATTAGAAATTCAGACCATTACAGCTACGTCCCGCTATGTCAGGCCACAGTATCGAGTCATTCGAAATCTTTTCGTATTCCATTTCTAAGAAAGAAGTCCCGTGAGAGATATTGTTCCAGAGAACCTTTATTTTCCGAAAAGGTCTGTCAGACTCAATTCCAGATAGGATGCATCCCTAAACATTACAAACTTAAACGCTTCAAGTCTAGATAAATTGTTATCAACCTACATAGTCTATTCAAATATTTTATTCCAATAAATCTCCTCATTGAATAAATTTATAACGAGTGGCTCTTGGGCCTTGTATTGGGTGATCCCTTGTAAACACCGATATTAATTTATTACTAATTATAGTCCATCATTATTGTTGCTTTTTATCCCAAGATTCTGGGTCAATAGATTATTCGTTATCACTTTTATTTCATTACTAGTTGTATTCAAGTTTATAATTGCAGCATTTTATACCAAAAAACTTATTCAATACAGTCTTCATTATTATTATTATTATTATTATTATTATTATTATTATTATTATTTTATTATTACTTTTTTGTATATTATTATTGCTGCCTTATTATCCCAACACCGTGGCCCAATACACTCTTCATTATTACTATTATTTTATTACTAGTTTTATTACATCTTATTATTGTCTCTTTTTATTCCAACATTCTGGCTCTATACAATCTTCATTATTACTATGATTTTATTACTAGTTTTATTCCATCTTATTATTGTTGCTTTTTATCCCAACACTCTGGCTCTATACACTCTTCATTATTACTATGATTTTATTACTAGTTTTATTCCATCGTATTATTGTTGCTTTTTATCCCAACACTGACTCTATACACTCTTCATTATTACTATGATTTTATTACTAGTTTTATTCCATCGTATTATTGTTGCTTTTTATCCCAACACTCTGGCTCTATACACTCTTCATTATTACTATGATTTTATTACTAGTTTTATTCCATCGTATTATTGTTGCTTTTTATCCCAACACTGACTCTATACACTCTTCATTATTACTATGATTTTATTACTAGTTTTATTCCATCTTATTATTGTTGCTTTTTATCCCAACACTCTGGCTCTATACACTCTTCATTATTACTATGATTTTATTACTAGTTTTATTCCATCGTATTATTGTTGCTTTTTATCCCAACACTGACTCTATACAATCTTCATTATTACTATGATTTTATTACTAGTTTTATTCCATCTTATTATTGTTGCTTTTTATCCCAACACTCTGGCTCTATACACTGTTCATTATTACTATGATTTTATTACTAGTTTTATTCCATCTTATTATTGTTGCTTTTTATCCCAACACTCTGGCTCTATACAATCTTCATTATTACTATGATTTTATAACTAGTTTTATTCCATCTTATTATTTTTACTTTTTATCCCAACACTCTGGCTCTATACAATCTTCATGATTACTATGATTTTATTACTAGTTTTATTCCATATTATTATTGTTACTTTTTATCCCAACACTCTGGCGCTATACAATCTTCATTATTACTATGATTTTATTACTTCTTTATTCCTTTTTATCGTCGTTGTTCTGTATCTACATTCTTTGTTATGATCATCTAACTTCTAAGACATCTTAATATTCATTTTAATGATTGCATGTCTCTGTGTCAATAAGTTTTTCAGTTGTTGGGACCATCGAAATGAAATCGGTTGCAACGGCGTAGATGTGGTTTATCGTCTATAAATTTTATTATTAATAACATAAATATTATGGAGTAGGAATTGTGAAAATGCGTCGAGTTATATTTGCAAAAATTAATTGTGATATATGTCTATCAAGTGAAAGTAAATAATTAATAATACACGACAAAGCTTCATCTAATTAAATGAGATAATATTGATACGAGCTCAAATAAAGCAAATCAATTGAAGATTAACAAAGTACGGGTCAAAAGTGAATAATCGTTGACAATACTTCATTTATTAAATGTTCAAGGAGTTAGAAGTGTAAATAAAGCGAGCAAAAGGAAGATGAAATAAACACAAATCAATAATCAAAAAGTATTGACAATGCTTCATCTAATAAAAATTCAAGATAATATTACTACAAGTGTAAAAAAATGAAGATGAAAAACTACTAGTCGAAAATGAATAATGGCTGACAGTGATTCATCTCATAAAAATTGAAGATACTATTAATACAACTGTGAATAATGCAAGTAAAATGAAGATGAAAGAAATATTAGTCAAAAATTGATAATGGTTCAAAAATGCTTCATTTAATAAAAATTCTAACTGATATTACTACAAGTGTAAAATATAAAGATGAAAAAACTACTAGTCGAAAATGAATAATGCTTGACAATGCTTCATCTAATAAAAATTGAAGATATTAGGTTGGTGCAAAAATAATGACGTAATAATGTCGTTAAAAATACGTCAAAAAACCGACATTATTACGTCATTATTTTTGCACCAGCCTAATAGTATTAATACAAGTGTAAATGATGCAAGTAAAATGAAGATGAAAGAATTATTAGTCAAAAATTGATAATGTTTCAAAAATGCTTGATTGAAAAAAGGGCACCATCAAGCTACATTATGGCGGTGAGAGACTGTCTAAATTCGAGATAACAGGTCAGCACCAATGACTTTGCAGATTCTTCTTTAGATGTTACCAAAGATCTCTAAATATATATCAGGTGCAACGGGCCATATGTGACCGCAATATTCAAAGCATGGATGAATAGTAGACCTATAAATATATAAGATAGATTATGGCGATATAAATTGTCTAGTTCGACAGGGTGAACCAACTTTCCTAGTAGCAGAGCTACAAATTGATTCAACATAATATTTCCACTTCATATCACCGGTAAAAAAATAAAAAAAAAAGTTAGCCCGAAAAAGCGCTTTGAGTCACCCTCCTGAGAGTAAGCATCAGCCATGGAAGTCAAAAAGAGTTCTCTCTCTACCGAGTAATAGAGAGCAATTTCAATTAGAGTATTAAAATTAACAAGTCATTCCTTGCTCCAGTTAACAGTGGACTGTGGGTTATTTTTAGCTCAGCTGCCAATCTAACCTTATTAAACCGATCAGACTTACTAGTAAGACATGAGTAAATATTGATGAAAATTAGGATCGACGTTGGTCCAACGATCGAACTTTGGAAGGTACCTACATTAATGCAAAATATCTAGAAGATATTTAAGATATCTTTCTTTACGCTTAGTTTTCTAACGTTCTATTTTATTACGCAAAGGCAGGGCGCGACAATATGAAAAATTCTAGCTGATAGTACTACAAGTGTAAAATATAAAGATGAAAAAAATAGTAGTCGAAAATGAATAATGGTTGACAATGCTTCATCTAATAAAATTTCACGATAGTATTAATACAAATGTGAATAAAACAAATAAAATGAAGATGAAAGAAATACTAGTCAAAAATTAACAATGGCTGACAATGTTTCATATTCCTTGTCGGTATAACTAACTTCATATAATTTTTAGGACGAAGAAATCAATAAAACACACACATACACATACACACACATACACACATACACACACAGACACATAAACACACATAAACACACACATACATACACACACATACATACACACACATACACACGCACACACATATAGACACATATACACACATACACACACACGTATACACACAACACACACACGTATACACACATATACACATACATACACACACACCAGAAATAGATAAACAGGATGTAAATCAAATGCGATGGTGGCGGGGAGGTCTACAAAAATGTAGAAATGGTCAGAAAGATCTTTGTTGATCAACGTGACAAGACCCTCAGCGGTACCGGTAGTGAATTTAGAATTAAGAAAAATTAGAGGTCGCAGTTCGTCCCATGAATATAAACTAGTTCCAATTTTTTTGTAACTTAAGTCAAGAAAAATCATCGCTTAGTGTTTATTAAACGCCGATAGCTGAGTCGAGGACACACTGCTAAAAAAAATAAAAATACATAAATAAATATAAAAATAAATATATATATATATATATATATATATATATATATATATATATATATATATATATATATATATATATATATATAAATATTAAAAAAAAAAACTGAATAAATACATAAATAAACATAAAAAAATAAATATAAAATAAATAGATAAAAAAAAAATAAAAAAGAATAAAACACTTCGTTCTCAGTTCACCATTTTGAACAACAAATGTTATTTGGTATGCGCGGTGCCAACAGGACTTGGTGAATATTGATTTTTTTTTTTTTTTTTTTAGCAATAATATGTTTGCATGATACGGAAGGGCGCGAATCGCAGCATCGTGTTTTGCACGAGTCAGCAATGTTCTATTCTGATGTATCGATTAGAGGCTTTGCAAGAGCACTTATGTGACAGCTATCGAGGATGCTGGAAACAATAACACAAGACAGAGAGAGAGAGTGAAAGGGGAAGAGAGTGTGAGAGAGAGAAAAGTGCAGGGTGCAGCGAAGTCGAGTGATAAAGTTACTGGATCACGTGACTCCAACACCTGCTTCACTTGGAATTTGGCAAGCATCAATGCGCTTGAAAGGAGGTTGAAACTTCATGATGTGACAAAGACGTGCACACCACCCACACACACACATATATATATATATATATATATATATATATATATATATATATATATATATATATATATAGAGAGAGAGAGAGAGAGAGAGAGAGAGGGAGGGGGGAAGAGGCACGGTGGAGTAATGGTATCGGCTTGGATTGAGGAATCGGACAGCCGAGTTCGAATTTAAGTCGAATACATTACATTCACTTACGTGCTAATACCCCTGGGAAAGGTGTGAATCCTCTTCTTCTCCCTCCAGCTATGGGTAAAATAGCAGGACAGACTGGGTTCTATAGCCTTGGATGGCAACTGGTCTAGGAGAAGGTCAACTTTGAATTCAAAACCTGCGGAGGGTCTTTTGAAGATCTCGTGGCCCGTAGGATGGTCCTGCAGGAAACCTTCACCACTATAATCAATTCTCATGTGCTGTCGTCGGGCTGTCTGTTTTCTGGGAACTGATATGCTTGACCCTCCTACGTCGAATTCGACGGGAGAGTCGAATATATATATATATATATATATATATATATATATATATATATATATATATATAGTGTATTTGGGCAGGAAGCCCTCTTTTATACAAGTTTTGATAAAGACGACTGACAAAGAAACTGCAATTATGATTTTTATTTCTTTTTTTGTCTTCATACGTTTGTTCTCTTTTCTGGATACAAAGGACAAGTTATATAAAAAATGTCCAAAAGTTATACATATCCGAGAGTGTTCGGTTAATCTGTCAGCCCTTATCAAGGAAGATTTTGTATTTTTAACTGAATGTACATTTTTTTTATATATGTGTCTAAAGTGTCTAAAGTCATAGAAATATATTAAATTCCAAACACGGTCAGCATATTGTGGCCGTGTTAATAGGTAATGATAATTTGTATTGGCTTTTCCATTATTAATGCTTCCATTATTTTAATCACATTTTTACATGTTGATGAGGTTATTATGCTTGTATTTTCTGATAGTATGTTGCGTATGGAGTTTTGTACGTTTATGTGTGTGTTTAAATGAGTCCTATTTGATATATGGTCATCTGGGTGTAACGTGAGCCGTTTTGCTAGTCATGTAGTGGTATGACCAATATAATTATTGATGAGATTAGCTTGATCGGGATTACGGTTACTTAATGGGCATTTTGACTCATAAATAAGATTAGTTATCTATAACACACACATACACATATCTATCTATCTATCTATCTATCTATCTATCTATCTATCTATCTATCTATCTCTATATATATATATATATATATATATATATATATATATAGTTAAACCTAGAGAGACAGACAAACCTACCAAGTATGTGTATGTGAGCCGTCTAGATTGCATATATGTGTAGTAGATATGCATATATATATATATATATATATATATATATATATATATATATATATATATATATATATATATATATATATATATATAAATATGTATGTGTGCGGGTTCGCAGATAGTATAAGAGTATCCAAAGCAAAAGCTAAGACGATGAGACAAAGAAAATAATTTATTAACGACGCGTTTCGACCCAGAGCGTATGCTCTATTTTCGGTTTCGGCAGATTAATATAACATAAAGATAAAACTGTGTGTGAAGAAACAAACAAAACTCCTAACTAAAAAATCCATTAATGCCATCAAGAATGTAGATATGGATATAATAAACAAATAAAAACTCTAGCAAAAAGGTGGACAATATTTAAGGCCTGGACAGTTGGAGCTGATAAGGTAATTTAATTCATGTTTCCCACTTATCCTAGAGATCCCAAGGCATTTACTTTTCATTAAATATAGTTTTGCCTATCTTCTCTTCTAAACATGAAGAAATCAAATAGCAGACGCTGACCGGGAAAAAAGCATCGTTATTAAAATTTTGCACTTTTCTTGTTATATATATATATATATATATATATATATATATATATATATATATATATATATATATATTTACTTAAAAATATGATTCCATCGCTACATAAGAGTTCTCATGTTTCAAAAAGGGAGCCGAAAACTTCAATATAATTATTTGAAATAAATAAATTTAATTTCCTTTTCGTTTCATCTTTTGTAAGTGATAACTGATTATCCATACTCCTTTGGTGAAATAAATTATTATAATAGAACCATAAAGTGGTCTGTTTTTCTTTAATATATATATATATATATATATATATACATATATATATATATATACTTAATAGAAATCTTATAAGTATAAAAAACTATACTCGCTCGGAAAACGTTCAGTATATTGATTTGCAAACAAACAAGCCAATACGAAAGGGAAAAAATGGTATAAAAAAAAGAAAGAACCAAGAATAGGTACGTTAACCGAAAATAATCGTCCAGCATACGGGTTCAAGGCCCAAAGAAAAAAAAAACGATGCAAGTAAGCAAAACAACTAAATAAAGTGCTCAATACAATGAGTAGAGCAGACCTACTTAAATCTAGAGAACCAGACAAACCTACCTAGCTTTATATATATTGAACAATAAAAAAATATTAAAAAATTAAAATCTTCAGACACACTTGGTTGTAGATTATTATTTCATTTAGATTCCTCGATTAGTTTCGGACAAAATGGCCATCATATGGAGAAGAAATATTTCTGCTTGCTGGTAGCCGTAAATTACAGACATGAATGTCTTGATGGAGAAAATGAACTTTTGTCTGTCGTTTTCATTTGTTTTTTTTATTTTTTTATCTTTTTAACATGAATCTTTTAACATTACTTGTGTTAGTCAAACAGTCTCTTTTAAGTTGTTATTTGAGATGAGTGCTGGATGGATCTATGCTGCTCTGAATCCTCTTGGTCAGTTTGACAGTTTTATTGGTCCTGGAGATGGGATGTGTCTCTGTTAAGTGTTTGTGTGTGTGTTATTTGGTACTTAGGGAGTGAGTGAGTATGATATGTGTAAGCGTGTGTATTGCTGTGGGTGTGTGTTATCATTTGGCTCATTAAGGAGTGAGTGAGTATGATGTGTGTAAGTGTGTATATTCGTGTGGGTGTGTGTATAAGTGTGAGGCCTCAACACTCCCGTAAGCATGTCTGTCTTGTGTGGGTGAGAAATGTGGGTAGGTTTTGATTTGTTGAGTTATATATTAGTACTAGATATATTGTTAAATTCATAGGTTACCCCTGCTGAATATTGTGTTTTTAGACGTTGTATCCACTTATTTTCATGGGACTCTAAATTCTTTCTAATGTTATCTGCTCTGAACTTTTCTATTCTCTCAATTATAGTGAATTTGGCATGGGTTTTGAAATCGTGTTTTTTCAGACGGAAATGTTGTTCTACAGGTAATAATTTTTCATGGGGAGTCGACATAATTCGATTGCGATAATTATTAATTCTGTAGTGAAAGGGCCATTCAAATTTTCCTACATATTGTTTCTGGCATAGTGTGCATTCTAGGAGGCAAATTATGTTATAACTTCTACAGTTAGAAGAGTGGTAGATTTTTAAAGTAGATTTAGTGATTGAGCAAGTGAATGAATCCGTGTGTTTAATATGGTTGCAACATAAACTTCTTTTGTTGTTACATGGTGGGGAAAATCCTGTTGTTTTTGTCCTTAGTTTATTATGGATTACCTTGTCTCCTGAAATGTGGTTACTACCTATGATTTCTTTTAGGTTCTTAGGACTACGATATGCAAGAACGCCGGGTCCCTTAAACAATTTTTTAGGTCTGGATTGAGATGTAGTATATCCCAGCGAGGTTTGATTATTTGGGATAGTGGAGGCAGAGTGAGGTTGAAAGTGGTTAACAAACCACTAAGTTACGCGGACATCCTTAGGGTGCCGTACAAACATACACAAACAAAAACACAGCAGCCCTTCTACAGCACGCATAACCCCATTAGACATCCCAGACCACCTAGATTAGCCCCTAGTAGACAATCAACAGCAAACACACTCAACTTTCAAAAAAACGGAATAAGCCCCCAACCAGGACACCTGGATGGGGGTATAGCATCCCTAATAGGAGATATAATGCAAGCTTTCGAGCTTTTACGAAAGAACTTCGCCATGCTTGCAAATTCAAACTTGACCCATACGGGCGAGTTATAAATTTAAGTAACAATAAATTTTCACTCAATACATTCAGGGTATTAAATAAAGGACTAAGCTTTTGCCCTAGTCCCCCAAGGTTTGATAAAGACACCTTGGCAAAGGACCTGAAATCCTTCTTCAGAAGAATACGGTTAAAAGCCCACTACGGGGAAAATGATCATACACCTTCCATACTTGAGACATTAAAAGAGAAGGACACTACCTACACCCCCAAAAACACAGACATGACTATACAGACATTTGAACTAGCCGTAGCAAATGACATAAAGAAAACAACAGCACGTAAGCTGCCACGTGACAATATTACTGAAGGGGAACGTACAGCCCTCGATACGCTGACACATAGAAATGACCTAATCATAACACAAGCTGACAAAGGGGGTACGACAGTGATCTGGGGAATGGAAGAATACATTAAAGAGGCCAACAAACAGCTAGCCGACAAAGAAACCTATAAAAGCACACCTACAGATCCACTTCCAGAACACCAAAAAGAATTAACTACCTCACTAAACATAATGCTTCGCAACAATCTAATCGAAAAGGAAACATACACAGCACTTATACCCACAAACATTACACCTGCTCGTTTCTATCTCCTTCCTAAAATACACAAAAGCAAAAACCCAGGAAGGCCGGTTATTTCATCGTTCAACTGCCACGCGACAAAAATTTCCAAATACATAGACCATTACATACAACCGCTCGCTAAGAAAGTAAAATCCTACATCAGAGACACAACAGATCTACTGAAAAGAATTAATCACATACAAATAGTTCCAGAGAATGCTATTCTAGTGACTATGGACGTTAGGTCACTCTATTCAAACATTAAACACATCGAAGGGCTAACCGCCTTTCAGGAAGCACTTAATAAAAGAAGAAAACAAGACCCCTCCCCACAGAAGTTATCATAAAACTCATGGAGCATGTCCTTACATTGAATACTTTCAACTTCAATGGAGCACACTACCTTCAAATAAGAGGTTGTGCCATGGGCACCATTGCAGCTCCATCATATGCTACAATATTCATTGGAAAATTTGAGGAGACCCATGTCTATCCCATCATTGGTAGCGACTGCGTATTCTATGTAAGATATATCGATGATATATTCTTTGTATACACGGGTAGTGATGACAAACTTATCCAACTCCTTACGACCCTAAACACAGTGCACAACTCAATTAAGTTTGACTATGAAAAATCCACGACATCAGTAACATTTTTAGACACCCGCATTTACATAGATGAAAACAGGAAACTACAAACAACACTACACACTAAAATCACCGACACCCACAACTATCTACACTTTAAGTTTTCCCACCCTAAACACCTCAAAGAGAACCTTCCATATTCACAAGCACTTAGACTCAGAAGGATATGTTCCAACAATGAAGAATTAAATAAAAACATTGAAAATCTGGAGCATCAATTCACAACACGTGGCTATAAACAATACCTAATCAAGGAACAAATAAATAAAGCAATTTCCACACCTAGAGAAGAGACCCTAATGTACAAGATCATATATATATATATATATATATCTATATATATATATATATATATATATATATATATATATATATATGGGGTGTATTTATTTAATACACTATATATATATATATATATATATATATATATATATTATGGTAATTTACCCACGCACTCACGGACACTCCATGTTTTGTACTGCCTTTTACAGAGGTAAGTTTCCAGCAGGCAGCTCTGACAGTCGGACCGAACATTCATGATGTAACACTCTCCTTTGTATTACTGTTTCTGTTAATATATATGTTTAACACAATTTCTCTCTTTTGTCTTTATTTATGGCCCTAACAAGGCCACAACAATATATATATATATATATATATATATATATATATATATATATATATATATATATATATATATATATCTGTCTCTTCTACAAATACCTTCATGGCAATTGCTCCGATGAGCTGTATTTCCCTGGTCCCCAGTCTACATGAATACAAGCGCCTTACGAGGTTGGCATCCCGCTCTCACCCTTACACTGTAGAAACTTTAAAATGTAGCCGTCTCTTCTACTCCAATAGCTTCATACCTCGCACCTCTCGCCTGTGGAACACCCTTCCCAATTACTGTTTCCCTGATAGCTACAATCTCTAACTATTCAAATGTAATGTCAATCGACATCTCCAGTTACCTTTATCTACACGCTACCCTTCCCTTCATCCTTTCTTCTATCACTCCTATCTGCTCTTGCTACAAATCTTCTGCACCCCCCACTGCATTCTAGTGGCTTCATGCCTTGCTCGTAGTGTTAAGCTTTATAATATATATATATATATATATATATATATATATATATATATATATATATATATATATATATATACTTTAAATTCTGTTTACTTATATTTCTATTTATTTGTTACAATTAAATTTGTTTTATGCTATTATATTTTTTTCTTTCATTCATGCAATTTACAGAACGGCCAGATTTCGACGCATTCACCAATGACCTCGTTTTTTTTTTTTTATTCCATAATTTATTTTCTTACAGGAAAGATTGTCAGCCATGTTGGTGGAACACAGTTTCAATTTCTTCTCTTAAAGTTTTCCGCCCCTCCTCGACATTTTCAGTCTTCGAATACTTCTTTAGAATCCTATTTCTTTCTTCTCGAATAAAATTATTTGGCATCATCCATAATCCCCGTAAAAAATTAAGAAGCTACGTCAATATATAAATAATAAAACAACTGTATACCTATTTCGAAACACCATGTATATTTTCGGCTTTTAAAGGAAATACTTTATTCACATTAGCCGCTTATTTTACAGGATGCTGATCCGATACAGCATAAAGCGAGCAATCCAAAGATATAATAATTTACATTACGTATGTACGGTTCTCCAAATAAGATCGACACTAATTTTTTTTTCGTAACATTTTTCCTGTTAAATCCAATCATGATTCTTCTGTCTTATATGTTGTTTTTTTTTTTATTTTATTTTATTTTATATGTGCGAATTTTTGTGTGCATGTGTGTATTGTAGATGACAGACACTTTGACCGTTGAACTGCCAAATTACTTGATGATATTACTGTTTAAAAAAAGTCGAAAGATCACAGATGCTTTCGAGGAGACATCTTACTTTTCCTGCCACTGTATTCTGCGAAAATTACAAACAGGATAAAAAAAAAACAAAAAACAGCGAGCAAAAATTATTAACTCCGAATGACGTAAAATTATAATCGTTTCTGCAATTCTATAGACAAAGTATTGTTGTAACGTGGACAAAAAACAGGAAAGGCATCATGAAATGTTGTTATATCTTTTTAGATAACACGCCAAACATACCAAATTCTAAACAATATATATATGTATGTATCCTGCTATTTGCCCATAGTTGGAGGGGGAAGAAGGATTCACCCCTTTACCAAGGGTATTAGCACATAAGTGAATGTAATGGATCCGAGTAGAATACGAACTCGGCTATGCGATTCCACAATCCACGCCGCTATCCATTACTCCACCGTGCCTCCACAGGATGGTAACTGGTCTAGGAGAAGGACAACTCTGAATTCAAAACCTACGGAGGGTCGTTTGGGACCCTGTGGCTCGTAGTGCACCAGGTCTCTGTATTCGGCCCTTCAAAAAGTGTGGATGCTCCTGCACAAAACCATCACCACTATAATCAAATCTCATGTGCGGTTGTCGGGCTGTCGGTTTCCTAGGAACTGAGCTGCTTGACCCTCATACGTCGAATACAACGGGAGAGTCGAGTACATATATATATATATATATATATATATATATATATATATATATATATATATATATATATAATTATTTATTTAAAAATATGATTCCAACGCTACATGAGAGTTCTCATGTTTCAAAACAAGAGCCGAAAACTTCAATATAATTATTTGAATTAAACTGAATTAATTCAAATAATTATATTGAAGTTTCCGGCTCTTGTTTTGAAACATGAGAACTCTTATGTAGCGTTGGAGTCATATTTTTAAATAAATAATTATATTTATGCTCTACTTTTGTATCGAGCACTATTTTTTAAAAATAATAACAAAAATACTAAAGAACTTTGGATTATTTACCTAACGAGTTCTTTCCTATTTTCTATATATTTTTACATATATATATATATATATGAATATACATATATATATATATATATATATGAATATATATATACATATATATATATATATAATTATTTATTCGAAAATTATAACATAAATATGTTATAAAATCCCTGGCCAAATAGCCATTTTGTTTCAACACTTCTCGTGTCTTCTCAAGTGATGGTGTTGAATGTAGAATAAATGGTTTTAAAAGGTTCAAATCAATCACACACCTCTCGCTAAGGGGAAACACAGTTACATAAGCTGCAATGACCAATCAAAATACAAGTATACGAATATTCAAAAAACTTGACAACGAACTAAGTTTATAATAATTATTTAATGATTTAATGTTGGCGTTAGACTAAAATAGAATTTAATCTAATTAATAAATATTAAATTCTGTGATAAAATTTGAAATTAAAAATTACCCATTTTAAAATTTAAATTTAATCTATATTAAGTTTAAAATTATAAAATTACTGAGGAAAAAAATAAATATGTTGTTCTATTTATTTTGTTTTTGTTGAAATTAAGTTACAATAAACATTAAGATCAAATGTTGCTCTGAATTTCATGACAACATAGATACATTTGAAGTATAAACAGAAGAAGGGGAGGATGACATCTTGCAAAAGACAATATTATACACAATCAGATTATAATACATAAACACGCAGACGTATTTAGATATATACACACAAAAAAACCGACGAGACAGGAAATATCTCCACGACCCTTAAAAAAAAAACATACATACACAACGAGAGCTACACACAAGTGACCATACACACAGACACCGATAAAGACACGTACATACACACACATACATTGACAAAGACATTCCGATACACCAACCAAGAAATATTCAAGTTTGAAAGTGCTATTAAACAAATTCCAACCACTTCTTAAAATATAATTTATCCGGGCAAACATACATAGATAAAAATGGTAGAATAGAAAAATCAACATGGGCAGAATAGAAAAACAAACATTAGGAAAAGAAAGGACATTAAAACAGATAGATATGGATATAAAAATAGATATATATGCATAAAAATAACATTATCTAATATGTAAAAACGAAAAGTCTAAACAGACAAATATATATATATATATATATATATATATATATATATATATATATATAAATATATTTCATATATACCTATATACGCACTAGTGCACATACATGAGTATAAAAATATAAATGTAGGCGAACGAAAATATAAACTACATACAGATATATGTGTACACACATTCTTCACTACAGAAACACAGAAAAGCCTAACTACAGACGAACATACACACACACACACACACACACACACACACACATATATATATATATATATATATTAGGTTGGTGCAAAAATAATGACGTAATAATGTCGTTTTTTAACGTCAAAAACGACATTATAACGTCATTATATTTGCACCAACCTAATATATATATATATAATGGACTCTCCCGTCGTTTTAGACGTATGAGGATCTGCCAGCTTATTGATTCAGTTAAGAAGGAATCAAGGTAAACCACCATTAAACCCAGACAAGTGATTTGATTAAAGTAATAATTTAATTTAATTAATTAATATTAATTAAATTAATACAAAAGTACAGTAATAATTATTTATAAGTAACATTCGATATTTAAGTTACCACATGTGTTAACTTATATATATATATATATATATATATATATATATATATATATATATATATATATGATTAAGTTAAGTAAGTCTGTCACTTACCTGATTGATCTCTTCAGTGAATATCAACAATGTGTGTGTGTGTGTGTGTTTTTGGGTTGGGGTTTGTGTGTGTGTGTGTGTGAAATTAAGGCAAGTAAGTTTGTAAATTTTGCTGACTGATGTTACCTTCAACATTCCAACTCCAGAGTTTCGTAGACGAAGCTGTCCGTGCCGGTGCAGAAATTTACAGCTTATATTTAAAAAAAATTTCGATGTTTTTTCTTTATACCCACACAGACATTATATATATATATATATATATATATATATATATATATATATATATATATATATATATACTGCTAATATGACATATGTAATTTTTTCACAAGTGAATGTATTTATTTATGAAATTATTATGTAGAAATATGTTTTTAAATTTGTTACCCAACGACCACCGCATGTTACTTAATTCCAAGAAATTTCTAGAAATAAATTCGTCCTATAAACTTTTTTTTTTGTTAAATGTAGTAATCCTTGGAGAATGTAAATCTCCAAATTTTTTCCAATTTTTTTTCAAAATTCCGTAAAATCGGCTTCGAATAAAACTATCTAATTATTTAAATAGATTACGCTTTTAATTGCCTTTATATTTAATATATATATATATATATATATATATATATATATATATATATATATATATTATAGACATTATAGTCTGAAGAAATACAACTTTTTGAAGAATATTGAATTTTAACAAAAAATGTTTTTATATTATTATAATATAATTTATAAAATTTCAAAACTGTTTTAAAAAATTCCTCCAAACTTCGTCCCCTTTAGATTATTAAGTGAAGACTAAATTTACTAAGCGAAAATTGAAAAGCTTGATACAAATCAAGGATTTTTAAAATCTTCATTTTTTGTGCGCGTATAAACGTGCCAATTTTGTAAGTATGGGTGATCATATATTATTATTTATCACAAATTAAGATTGATCATGATAGTAAATTTAAGGTCAACATTTCTAAAATTAGATGTCAGAAAACATTTACAACATTTTTAAGATTAATGTGTACTTATAAATTATATGCAAAAGGCGTTCACTCGCCATTTTCTTAAATTATCACATAAGGTCCCCTTAGAACTATAACACAAGTAGCAACACCTTGTAAATCAATCGTCAAGTGATTTACCAGTTGTTGAGATGCACTTCAGCATGCTTCTGTTAGTTTTAAAAATCCATTCCTCTTTCAGTTTCAACTTAAACTTACAAAGTAAATAATATTTGTTTCAAAATTAGATTAATTATACTTTAAATCAGTTAATGTTACTCAAATAATTTTTCAGAAAATTATATTTTATTTTTTGAAGATTCTTAAAATCGAGATATACTTTTGTTTCCAAATGGGTAAAAATATGTCAAAAATGTCGGATTTTGTGAAGCGAGCCAAAAATGGAGTTTTCAATCAGCAAAATAGCTATTTGAAATACAACAGAGATTTTGGTTTCCTGGAAATAGTAAATTTAATCATTTGGATTTCAATTAAAGCTAATATGAAAACTTTAAGGAACCTTTTTCATTTTTAAAAATTCAATTTAATCATTAGGTATCAAAAATTAGTAGAGGTAAGTATATATATATATATATATACATATATATAGCTCCCTGTCTTTATCTTTATATCATGCTCTCTAATTCTATCATGTTATCATTTACTCAATTTTTCTCTCTATCTCTCTATATCGATCTTCTTTACACACATTCGCAATGTATAACTCTTACACACATGCACAATCTATCTATCTAAGTCTGAGTCTGTTTCTATCTATCTATCTATCTATCTAAACCTGTTCACATTTTTTTAATTATCTATCTACTATGTACCTAAACCTATTCACATATTTTTAAATATCTATCTATCTATCTAAACCTATTCACATTTTTTTTAAATATCTATCTATCTATCTATCTAAACCTGTTCATATTTATTTAAATATATATCTATCTATCTCTGAACATGTTTCTATCTATCTATCTATCTATCTATCTATCTATCTCTGAACATGTTTCTATCTATCTATCTATCTATCTCTGAACATGTTTCTATCTATCTATCTATCTATCTATCTATCTATCTATCTATCTATCTATGTGCATGTTTCTATCTATCTATCTATCTATGAGCATGTTTCTATCTATGAGCATGTTTCTATCTATCTATCAATCTATCTATGAGCATGTTTCTATCTATGAGCATGTTTCTATCTATCTATCTATCTATCTATCTATCTATCTATGAGCATGTTTCTATCTATGAGCATGTTTCTATCTATCTATCTATCTATCTATCTATCTGTGAGCATGTTTCTATCTATGAGCATGTTTCTATCTATCTATCTATGAGCATGTTTCTATCTATCTATCTATCTATCTATCTATCTATCTATCTATCGATCGATGAGCATGTTCTATCTATCTATCTATCTATCTATCTATCTATCGATGAGCATGTTTCTATCTATCTATCTATCTATCGATGAGCATGTTTCTATCTATCTATCTATCTATCTATGAGCATGTTTCTATTTATCTATCTATCTATCTATCTATGAGCATGTTTCTATCTATGAGCATGTTTCTATCTATCTATGAGCATGTTTCTATTTATCTATCCATCTATCTATCTATCTATCTATCTATGAGCATGTTTCTATCTATCTATGAGCATGTTTCTATCTATCTATCTATGTCTGAGTATGTTTCTATCTATCTATGTCTGAGTATGTTTCTATCTATCTATCTATCTATCTATCTATCTATCTATCTATCTATGATTCAGCATGTTTCTATCTATCTATCTATCTATGTCTGACCATGTTTCTATCTATCTATCTATCTTTGATTCAGCATGTTTCTATCTATCCATCTATCTATCTATGTCTGAGCATGTTTCTATCTATCTATCTATGTCTGAGCATGCTTCTACTATCTATCTATGTCTGAGCATGTTTCTATCTATCTATCTATGAGCATGTTTCTATCTATCTATCTATGTCTGAGCATGTTTCTATCTATCTATCTATCTATGAGCATGTTTCTATCTATCTATCTATCTATCTATCTATCTATGAGCATGTTTCTATCTATCTATCTATCTATCTATCTATGAGCATGTTTCTATCTATCTATCTATCTATCTATCTATCTATCTATGTCTGAGTATGTTTCTATCTATCTATCTATGTCTGAGCATGTTTCTATCTATCTATCTATCTTTCTATGCCTGAGAAAGGTTTCTATCTATCTATCTATCTTTCTATGCCTGAGTATGTTTCTATCTATCTATCTATCTATCTATCTATCTATGAGCATGTTTCTATCTATCTATCTATCTATCTATCTATGAGCATGTTTCTATCTATCTATCTATCTATCTATGTCTGAGTATGTTTCTATCTATCTATCTATCTATCTATCTATGAGCATGTTTCTATCTATCTATCTATGTCTGAGTATGTTTCTATCTATCTATCTATCTATCTATCTATCTATCTATCTATGAGCATGTTTCTATCTATCTATCTATCTATCTATCTATGTCTGAGTATGTTTCTATCTATCTATGTCTGAGCATGTTTCTATCTATCTATCTATCTATGTCTGAGTATGTTTCTATCTATCTGTCTATGTCTGAGCATGTTTCTATCTATCTATCTATCTATGTCTGAGTATGTTTCTATCTATCTATCTATCTATCTATCTAAACCTGTTCATATTTATTTAAATATCTATCTATCTTTCTATCTGATCCTCTCTATCTATTCTCCTACCCATTGTCATTCTGACTTTATATTTCTATCTTTATCTCTTGGGTTCTCGCGTTCCCATTCTCTGTTTTCTTTCTCCAGGTTTACACACAGACACACAGACCCAGTTGTGGTACGACCTCATAGAACTATATCACGTATTCACGACCTGCGTCTGCTACCCTGCGACCGCTATGGTCGCTTATCAATCTTCTATGTAAACATAACAGAACCTCATATTTGATGGTGAATAACTTTGTTGATATGGCCAGATAACCACTCTGATGATGGCTCATGTGAATTGAAACTTTAGATCGGGGAACAGTATAATAAAAGCATATACAAATTTTATACAGTTTTGTCTTAATTTTCTCCCAAAAATAAAGCAACTATTTGATGCTTACAACGGCTTATGATCAAACATATAATATATATTCGTTATCTGTTATATTTAATAATGTTTGAATATACACACACACGTATATATATATATATATATATATATATATATATGTGTGTGTGTGTGTGTGTGTGTGTGTGTGTGTGTGTGTAATAAAAAATCAATAATACCTATGGAAATACATAAGATAATATAGAATTCGACGTATGTCAATGCAAGAATTTATATATATATATATATATATCTATATATATATCTATATATATATATATATATATATATATATATATATAATTATTTATTTAAAAATATGATTCCAACACGCTACATAAGAGTCCTCATGTTTCAAAACAAGAGCCGAAAACTTCAATATCATTATTTGAATTAAATTGAATTAAAGTAAGCTCTGTTCCATCTTCAAACGAAATTTTTGGGGGAATAAATTATTTCTGAAATTTACGTGTTTTAATAGCAGATTCATTATTGAAATCAAAATTTCCATGGTAACGGCCAGCGCGATTGTTCATATAAAGAGGGTTAAAAATGTGTATCAGTATACTGATACATATTTTTAATTTCTTCGAGTATGATATAATAAATAGATTTAGATCATGGATTCTATTACGCGCGTGATCTTAGGTAACGTATTATGAATTTGTTTTCGTGCCTGTATTTTGAAATGAGCTTCTTTTTTTTTTTCGGAATAAAATAAATTCCTAAATCAAAAATAATTCGTCGCAATAGGATCTTCGGAGTTTCTGTCAGTATCCTATGTATACACCCTTTGAAATGCTGAGTATAGCAATTCTTTAACAGGACCAAAAAAGGCTTATCGTTGATACTACGATGCTCACTGGTTGCCAGTGGTTGGCTGTTAAATATATAGGAGGTTTCAATTGTATGGTAATGTCGGCAATTGTTTAGTCCTTTTTGCGTATCAAGCACTTTTGATGGACGGCGGAGAGCCAGTTCAAAATGACAAACGTCCAAGAAGTGCAAAACACCAAAATATTCGTGGGGAAAATTAATGAATTCCTCTTTACGAACCTTCACCGAACGATCAATAAGTCCTCTTACATTACTGAACTTGATTAAATTAAGAATATTGAACGAAATCCCATGAGGTGGTGGTCCTCTTTCAGGAAAATAGTACGATGACGTTCCCAAGGTGATTATTGCAAAAAAATATTTTTGTCAAACTTAGATGAGATATGAAATACGTTATTTAATAAAGAAATGCTTTTTTAATGCCACGACTGGGATGTTTTGAATAACGTTTCAATGGTCATGTTCCGACTAACAAGTTTGCTGATATATCCTGAAAACTGCATTAACTTTGAGCTTTCGAGTATCACTACCCTTTAACATGACAAGCTTTTTTTCTTCTGTTTCTTTAATGTGCCGTGTCTCTTTGCGATAACGGCTCTCCACAATTTTCTTCTCCTTTCTTAATCTTTTTGGTCTTTTTGTTATCTCTCCTAAATTTTGTTTCGTCTTTCCATTTACTTGCGGGCTAGGTAGGTTGTGTTGTTATTCACTATTCCTCTTGCCTTCAGTCTGTCTTGTGAGTATATAATTTTCCAAGCCCACTTACTTCATTATGTCCGAAAAACTTTCTTTTAAAACTGTCTTTTAAATTATAAACTTCTCGTGGCGTATCTTAACGTAAGACAACGACGTCATATATTATGAAATGAGTCCAGTCCGACAATTATTTATTGAAAAAAGTTCTAACAAAGTAACTATAAACAAAATCTTATTTGGAGACTTCTAGGGTTATTGGCCCTCATTCGATGGCGTTCCTTCGGAGGATTGGCGCGATTGCGTCTCGATTAAGGGACGAGCCTCGCGAAAAGGAGTGGCTCTTGCAGCGTGTCTCACTGACGATGGTGTGTGCTTTCTACATCATTGGGGCTGGCAGAGGATAGTAAAAAATAAAAATCCAAAAATAAATAAACATTGTGTTTATAGTTACATTGTTCAAACTTTTTTTCAATAAATAAGTCCGACAATTATTTTAATATATTTTATTGTTATACGGTAATTTATATACGGAAATATTTAAGTAAATGTTCTGTTTATAATAAACAGTATTAACAACATTTACCGGCCTGAATATCCGAGAAATTTAATAGAAAATATGCGTCTTCCGACTGGAATCGAACCTCCTAGAAAAAGTAGAAAAGGAAAACCTGAAGAATGGACTAACTATCAATTGTAAGGTGGTACAATCTATGGTTACTGTTGTCGACCCGGAAGAAGTCCGAAAGAAAACTCGAACTCAGTATTCAGTGAAAACGTGTTATTAACAAAAAGAACGAATACAGAAGTGTTCCACGTCCGTCTGACGGCTAAGTACAGTAGTCAACTCGTCACAGTATTTACCATCCCCCCGAGGAATATATGTGGCACAAGGTCGAGTTTAATGTGGGTTTCTCCGAGCCCGTAGTATCGGGCAAAAAATATACCCTTTGAACCAGCCTAGACGGGTTTAGGGCCTGTCTACCTCCCCGGACGAAACTTTGCCCTTCGGCAAAGCTTCATCCGGGTTCCTCTCTGCCAAAGCAGAGACTTCGACAGAACTCGTACACATAGTCTAGTCATCATAGTATTTAACAGTCCCCCCCCACGAGAAATGTATGTGGCACAAGGCCGAATTTAACGTGGGTTTCACCGAGCCCGTAGGTGCAGCTAAAATATATACCCTTTGAACCCGCCTAGACGGGTTCAGGGCCTGTCTACCTCCCAGGACGAAATTTTGCCCTTCGGCAAATACACACACACACACACACACACACACACACACACACATATATATATATATATATATATATATATATATATATATATATATATATATATATAAGGCGTACGGCCAAATGAAGTTGAAACACCGGTTCCCATATGATAATTGAAGTTAAGGAAAGTCGAGCCTCGTCAGTGTCTCGATGGCTGACAGCTTGGGAATACCTGGTGCTCTAAGCTCGGAAGTGCTGCTGGTATAATTGATAACGGCTCGGAATTGTAAATCTGAGAGCCGAGTTTCAATATGAGTCGTGATCGTTCTCTCTCTCTCTCTATATATATATATATTAAATGTATCAAATCCGTTGGTATAAAATCTAAGTGGATCCTAGTAATATAAAATACTAAAACTGATCCGCAAAAATATCATTTACCTATAAATATCTATTATTAGAGAGCAAATAATTAATAAACAATGATTACAAAATAACACACAAACACACACACACACATATATATATATATATATATATATATATTATATATATACATTTGGTTGGTGCAAAAATAATGTTGGTTTTCATGTATTTTTTAACGTCAAAAAACGACATTATTACATCATTATTTTTGCACCAACCTTTTATATATATATATATCAGACTCGATGAATCAATTAATATAATTATCAAATCCTCCTCATTACTATGTATGTTTATCATCGCTTGAACCAGCTTCTAATGCTCCAGTTGGAGCGGCTTGGTGAGAGTAGTCGTGGCTCCAGGAGGCTCAGTCCTATGGTCAGAGAGGATCTCAGTAGAGTTCCACCACGGAATGTGGGAGTGAGCGGCGCTTCTTAGAGTCTGATTTGCAATCTCTTCGTCACCGAGGCCCGGCGGAGCAGTTGGTATAGTGTTCGCTTACCAACCTAACTGTCGGGGTTTCGATTCCCTCGGTAGTGGATGCGCACTGCTGATGAGTCCCAAATATATAGGACGAAACGGCCGTCCAGTGCTTCCTGAGGTTTCTATCAGACTCGATGAATCAATTAATATATATATATATATATATATATATATCCAAGTATAGGATTGGTGTATACGGAATAAATTCCAATAACCTACAAATACTATTCTTAAAAGTGTGCTTAATACAGAGTAGAGCAAATACAATTATTTATTCGAAATATTATAAAATCCCTGCAAAATAGCCATTTGTTTTCAACACTTGTGGTGTCTTATCAAGCGATAGTGTTGAATGTAGAATAAAAACTTGTAATCCTACTTGATAATACACCATAATAATTTTCGAATAAATAATTTTTTTTTTTTTATATATATATATATATATATATATATATATATATATATATATATATATATATATATATATATATATATATATATATATATATATATATATATATCGACATATATATATATATATATATATATATCGACATATATATATATATATATATATATATCGACATATATATATATATATATATATATATATATATATATATCGACAAAGATGCATTATGCAAAAGTAAAAAATCGCTGAAGTTTTATTATTATTATTATTATTGACTAAGGAAATATTTTTAATACCCGGACCGATTTCTTCTTTTTAACAGCTCGAATGAATATTTTGTACCTAACAAGATCAGAGATATATCTATTTTATAATTCTATCATAAGCGAATCTACTCAAATTTGATTAACTCATAAACAGCTCCATTTCTGACGTCAAAGTGGCTTAAGCAATGAAAAACGAAGTAATACGTAAAATTGCTAAACTCCAAGAGACCAACATTCTACCCCCTGGTCGGGCGATTATAGCAAATCATTTGCTACGTCTACTGCTATTAGAGTTGGTTCACTGTGTCGTGCCAAAACATCAGACTGCATCTTGCACATTTATACACTACAGTAAAATTTAATCAAACCCGTTGCATTTCTTAGAGTTTGTTTGTTTTTTTTAAATTCAAGATAAATATTCAGTCACTACAGTGTATTTGTTTTTATTTTAACAATGCCTTAACTATAAAAAATGAAATTATCATACAACAACATTATATTTTGCTTTCATCAATAAAAACGCCGCCTGCTTTAATTACTCTTTTACAAATTCATGGTACTCTTTCCAAACGTTTTTGAGGGGTGGTAGCACCTGTTAGGGTCCCAGCAATGGGCAAATAGATGACCTCCCAACGTGACTCGAAGCACTATGAAAGTGTAAAAATAGATTTTCATACCAGAAATACTTATTTTTAAAAAAAATTAGTATCAGCAAGAAATATTTGAAAAAAAGAAAATATTACCAGAAATAAAATACTTTTCAGCATTAAATAACCCATTGAAGTTAATATGCCACAAAACAATACAAACCAAAACCAAACCAAACGTTTTCGAAAAAAAGTAGATGGCAGACATGCCCAAATATTCTTCAAGTTTCACAAAAGCTCTCTCTCACGCTTTGTGTATTCTATTCGAACTCTCCTATCCAATTCCTCTCATACTAATTCAATTCGAGAGACGTCAGAAGACTGAGGCAGCCATATCTTAAATTGCAAAACTTTGTTCTTATTTTTTTTAACTCGAGTTAATATTGATATAAATTGAAATATTGTTTTGGATGTTGTCTTTTTGATAAGTGAATTTATTTCCAATTTCTTATCTACTTAATTGGTGCAGCAATTCTTCGCAAAATCGAATGATATTGTTCTTGTTTGATGATTCCCTTAACCTGAAACAAATCTTCAACCCTCTCCCCACCAAACCACCCCCACGCCATAACATATTTACCACATGCTTAACTGATGTAACCACAAAATCCTCATTCATATTTTCTCCTGGATTTCTTTTCGCATACACTCTCCAAAAGTCCTTTAAAGTCCCGTTCTTATACAGTTTTTTAACCAATACAATCCTTTCTGCATATTCACCTTTCGTAAGATAAGGTCTTTTTATGTCTATTCACTCACCGAGTCAATTTTTCAAAGTTGAGAGTGATACTGGGTGTTGTCGGGAAGAATTAAGATCAGCTGTCAACTGTGGAGCAGTTTTCCTTCTGTTTCTTTTGCTCTCAATAAGCAAATTAACATTGTTTACCAGTTTCTAGCTGCTTTTCTAATTAATATTAATGTCTAGAAGTTTTAAACTTTTTGGCAATTTATCTTTAAGAGTAACATTCTTTGAATAAAATTTCAGTTTGTACCCTCAACCCAAAGCTTAACTGCTTTAACTTTGTCATTCTGGGTATATTACTCCAAAATTAAAAAGTAGATGAAAAAAACATTGTAAATGCTTTTATAATGAGAGAATCTTTTTTTTTCTTCAAACAGAAACAGCTACAACATTAGTCAGTGCTTAGTGGACATTTAGAACCTGTATTTACATTTAGTGTCGCCGAAAAAATTTGACTATTCCGAAACGTCTACTGAAGGCTTTATGGTGAAAACAAAATATAATAATTTATCATACAAAATTTTCATAATTTAGCCAGATGTATTTTGGACAGAGGAATCCAAATTTGGACCTTCTGGTAGTATGATTAGCCTGGAGAAAAACAAAAAAACGTAATTGCATATACGCTGTAGTTACTGAAATTGTATGTGTTACTTTTTAAAATATCTCATTTTAAGGCCCTGCAAACTTTTCAGCTGTAGTGTAAATATACCATTCCCTCGGGCATTGAATACTGCTCACATATCTGGCATGCTGCTCCTGCTGTATATATCGGATTTCTTAAAAAATATTCAAAGAAGGTTCTGCAATATAGTAGATCCGGACCCGTCATCTCGACTTCAGTCACTTCCTCACCGACGTGACGGGGATTCCCTCTGTCTTTTCTACAAATATTTTCATGTCCACTATACTGATGAGCTTCTTTCAGCCGGTGTCTCGACTGCATGAATATAAGCGTGTCTACTAGATTGGCAATTAGGTCTCACCGTTTTACCGCTTAACTTGTTAAATTCAACCGTCTTGTCTATGTTTTTTTTTTATTATTATTATCTCGGTTCGCTCCCGTTGAACTCTCTTTTGAGTTCTTGTTTCTCTCTCATATCCAATCTTTAAAAAATTAAACACAATTTTCTATCTTCCTCAACCGTGTATCTTTATTGTCCTTTCCTCACTCCTATCCACTTCCCATTCTCTTTCACACGCGGTAACACCACTGCGTCTTAGATAATTACTAAAAATCGTTATTTTTTTTACTCTACTAGTTTCTTAAAATTGAAATGACCTTCATTTCCATACATTAGCCCCAAGCATAACACATTTAAGTAACTTGAATACTAATTCTTGCGTAAAAAAAGTAAGCAATCAAAACGCTAGTTAAATTCCTTAGTTGCTTATAAATTTAAAAAAAAATCTTATTATAGCCATATCTGTATGCTAAACATTTCTCGACCTTAGACGTCTTCCGCCATATTTTGCTCACCTAACATTTAACTCCATGGTTTCAAAAAAGTATTTTCAGCATATTTACTGACGTCTGGTAAAGATTAGCGCGGGCTGAGCTAAAGAAGCAAGGTCGATCCTATAATGCATTCGTTATTAAATAAAATCAAAAAAGTTCATATATCGTAAAACTAATAAAGCTACACGCTTTATGAAATGATTGCAATCCTCACTGGGGACCCCATACAAAATGTGACATTAAATATTCAAAAATGGTTGATATGTAGTAAAATAAACCAGAGTAACTTAACATTACTACAGAGAAGTGTTTTTGATCCTCGCCGGGTGCCCCATGCAAAATTAAACATTAAATGCCCCAACAAGGGGTGAAAAATCAACCAACCTAATCTAACATTACTACTGAGCAAGTGAGTTCGATTCTCACTGGGTGCATCCATACAATAATCGATATTAAATAACCTCGAAAGAGTTCGTATATCGTAAATGTGTTCAAATTACCCGAGCATTACTCCTCAGTAATGATTTCAATCCTCGCTAGGGATCACATCCAAAATGTGACATTAAATCGTTCCTCAATGGTTGCCATGCAATGAAATGAAGCACAGTAACTTAACATATGCTACATCTATTGGGGCACGTCGAAGCGGTTAGCAAGTTTGGCTCGCAAAAAAAAAAATTACGACTCAGTAGTGAGTTCGATCCTTACTGGGTGCCAACAAATTTCGGCCTTGTGCCACATCTAAGCTACGCTTAGAAAAATCAATATACTACATCTGTTGCTGTTAAAGTTGATTCACTGGGTCGAGCCCGAACATTTTTTCCCAACAGGATACATCTTGCACATCAACCAACCTAATCTAAAATTACTACTGAGCAAGTGAGTTCGATTCTCACTAGGTGCCCCCATACAATAATCGATATTAAATAACCTCGAAAGAGTTCGTATATCGTAAAAGTGTTCAAGCTACCGGAGCATTCCACACTATTATAATTATTTAGATAACGTAATACTTGACAAACAAAATAATCAAAATACCCATTTGCCATTTTTAAATTTTAGAAAATTTGTAATTAATCGGTATCTCTAGCTATAAAAGGCAAGATGTGTGTGTGTGTGTGTGTGTGTGTGTGTGTGTGTGCGTGTGTGTAACGAATGCACGGCTGCCATTTTCGATGGATTCGCACCAAATATACAGGCACATGCTCCAAGTTAGCCGGAAGGTCAAGGACTTTACATTTCCCAGCTCCCATCGATAGTGGAAATAATATATTTTTTCATGCTTCTACGGCGGTTTTCATGTAGTTAGCGGCCATTTTCTACTGGTCAGAGTGAGAGCTGGCTGCCACAAATAGGCAGGAAGATTCTATTGGCCAGCATGAGAGCCAACAGCTGACTGAAACGAATGTTAACTAGCATGCTAGCATGCAAAAAAAGAAAAATCGATAGCTGCATTCGTCACAAGTAGGAAAAATTTAAATCTGCATGGTACTTTACTCCAATTGGCTCATTCGCTTGCTTAAACTCAACGTTGATTCTGATTCCGCAGAACTGGGTAGGGTGTGAAAAATTATTTGTTGTTAACATTCTTTTTTTCATTCGGTTTTTCCAGTTACGAGTCCTTTTTTAAAGCTGATCGTTTTGTGTTCATTTTGTTTAGTTCTTTTTTCGTAACAGATTTAATGTTTAGTATAGAGCTTAGAAAAAATTCGCAGTGTGAGATAGGCAAGAAGTAAGGCATGTAGCAACATCAGCACGGCAAAGGGCATTCCTCTAAAGGCAAGGAAGGGCAAAAATATTTTAAGTCACGTGATAGCGATTGCTGTATGAGTCGTACAATTTTTTAGTCAAGCACGGGCACCGCCGGGCTATGCTGCTAGTCTATAAATAAATCGATTTCCAATTACTATAGTTAAACTGAAGAATGTTTTACCGCACTAATCCAGTATTATGTATGTACTAACTGAATTTTGGTATATGAAAAATTTAGCACACTAATCGTAAACTGATTTATCAAATGCGCATTAATCGAGATCTAAATTAATTAAAAATCGTTACATTTGCATGCTGATAGGAGAGCCTCGACGTGGTGTAATAATTAGAAAGCTTTTCTCGCTAGATCAATTTTGAGTTGTTAGCTAGTTTATTCCTCACTAGGTGATCCACATCTAGTGTCACATCTAAGCTACCATCTAATGGTTAGCGAGCGTCCCTCGCTGAATCATTTACGACTGAACGTTGTGTTCGATCCTCCACTGGGTGCCGCGCACTTTTTGCTGTTAATATTTTTTTCAAAAATGTATTGCTGACAATCTTTTTCTTTTTTCAAAAATGTATTACTGGGAATCTTTTTTCTTTTTCAAAAATGTATTACTGGTAATCTTTTTCTTTTTTTCAAAAATGTATTACTGGCAATCTTTTTGTTTTTTCAAAACTATTACTGTAAACCTTTTCCTTTTTTCAAAAATGTATTACTGTTAATATTTTTTTCAAAACTGTATTACTGACAATATTTTTCTTTTTTCAAAAAATGTATTGCTGTTAATATTTTTTTTTCAAAAATGTAATACTGAAATCTTTTTTTTTTTTCAAAAATGTATTGCTGGTAAATATTTTTTCCAGAAAGTATTGCTGGTATTAAAACCTATTTTTATATTTTCATAGTGTTTTGACGCCTTTTTTTTTTTTTTTGCCCATAGCTGGGACCTTAACAGGTGCTACTACTCCTGGTAAGGATGGACCTGAGAACACCAGCAATTCAGAGGCTGTTCCACGCTCCTCGATACCTCTTGAGCAGAGGCCTTGCTTTCCGATCTGTTTTATCGGCTTAGCCAAGACGCGGATGTAGTTTATTGTCATACCCAGGGCGCCTGGACCTTCGTGAAATAAGATTGAAATATTCGAAAAAATCTGACACATGAAAACTCTGAAGGGTCTGATAGATTTAAAGTTTAGCGGGCTACTTAGTTTAACCTTTACGGGTGAATAGTAATTGTGATCTACATTGGGCACCTAATATCTGTGGGCTGGTGTTATAACTAACCCCGCTTGCTTAGGTGCCGTGGGTGATGTTTTCTTGGGTGGTCATGTCTCTTTTCAATTCATGATTAACTTAGTATTGGAATTCCCACAGGAGGCTGCTGTTAATTTCTGCAGTATACCGGTTGCCAATCTAGGCTAAAGAACCCAGTCTGTCCTAATATTTAACTCATGTGTATTCGTATCTTTCCCCATGGTTTTTGCGTGAATGCAACGAACCCGACTGGAATAAAACTCGGCTCTCCGGCTTCTCATTATCCATAAACCCCTGCCAAACACGCTTACAGCACATTGTATTCCAAAGCTCTCACACATCTAGATACTGACCAGGCTAAATGTTAAGTTCGGAGATCGAGCTAAAACAGTTGTTTCAACAAGACATGACTTTAAGCATAAATAACCTGTCCGTTGAATTCGACGAGGATGCGGGGGAGATTCATCTAGGTCTCGTGGCTGGAATCGCGTGAAGGTCATCTCTCCGGTCGGATGCACATGGGTAACTGGCTGGCCTCGATGATTCTATTGCTGCTGCCCCAATATGAAGTCAGCAGTTTCCAGTTATTTATATCGATCCGCATCATTTTCAGGTCCCCCTCTTGATGCAGTTTTTATAACTAAGCCTTTGGCCGTGACACCGTTGCTTTCCTCATCTTACTTCACAATACAGAACGATTTTCGGGAATCGAGAGACCTCCAAGCTATAAACATGCCCGGTTCATCTTAGTTTTGCTGTTGCTAGTAGGGTTTCTACAAATTCTAAAATATGTTTGCTTTTTTTTTTTTTTTTTTCTTTTTTTTTAAGCATTTCACTCCACGCAAAGTGGGATGCCACTAGTACGCAGAGGGGTTAAAGAGTGGGAACGAGAGTAAAGATGTGTGATGGAGAAAAGGATGAAGAGAAGGGTGGGGGATAATTCAGGTTATCTGGAGATGTCGATTGACATTTCATTTGAGTAGTTGGAAATTATAGCTACCAGGGAAACAAGTAATAAGAAGGGAAATCCACAGACGGGAGGTGCGAGACAGATATGAAGCTATTGGAGTAGAAGAGACGGCCACATTTAACAGTTTCGACAGTGAAAGGGTGGGACCGTCATGCCAGCCTAGTAGCACGCTTAAATTCATGCAGTCTGGAAACTAGCGATAGTAGTTCGTCGGAGCAGTTACCGTAAAAGAATTGGTAGAAAAGACAGAGGGAGGCGACGGCACGTCTGTGAGAGAGCGACTTAAGACGAGATGCCAGAACAGGGCAAAACACATTGCTTATCCGTCTGTGGATCTTGTCGAGGCGAACAGCGGGGGCACCAGACCATACATGGTAGCAATATGCCATGCAAGGTCTAATGGTTGATTTATAGACTCGAGGAATGGACTCAGGTGAGAAAAAGTTTTTGGTGCGACACAAAGTAGCAACTTTCCTTGCAGTGGATGAAGCAATTGATTCAATTTAATTGTTCCGTCTCAGATCAGCGGAGAGTGCGAGACGGGCAAGGACTTTGGTGTTAATGACATTCTTTCAACGAGATATCCAAGATGTATCGCAAATGGAGGCACTTCAAGCTTCTCGAGCATTTGCTATCAGTGCCGTATAGTGATACAGACCCCATCAATGTTTAGATGCAAAACACATTGTTAAGATGCAGACCTTTGCGCTTGATGACGAGTCTGATACATCTACAGTCGGCCTCTCAAGGCCACCAAAGCGGCACCAGTTGCCTCCATACGACAACTGTTTTAATTGCTGAGAATGAGCTCTGTATAGATCAGACTACCGATATGATTAATCCTTTGAGTACTGACCACCGCTTTACAGGTGATGGAGGAATTAATACACAGCCACCGGTTGAACGTTTATAGATACAAATGACTTAATGCCCAGTTACTGGTTGAACAGAGGTAGAAAAATAATGAATTAATGGCCAGCCACTGGTTGAACAGTGGCAAAGAAAAATAGCAATGCCTAGCCACCTGTTGAAAAGAGGTGGAGAAAAATGATATATGCCCAGCTACCGGTTGAACGGTTGTAGAGACAAATGACTTAATGCCCACACACAGGTTGAACAGTGGTAGAGAAAAATGAATGCCCACTTGCCGGTTGAACGGTTGTAGAGACAAATAACTTAATGCCCAGACACCGGTTGAACAGTGGTAGAGAAAAATGACGTAATGCCCAGCCACCGGTTGAACGGTGGTAGAGAAAAATGACTTAATGCCCAGTCACCGGTTGAACAGTGGTAGAGAAAAATGAATGCCTATTTGCCGGTTGAACGGTTGTAGAGACAAATAACTTAATGCCCAGACACCTTATGAACAGTGGTAGAGAAAAATGACGTAATGCCCAGCCACCGGTTGAACGGTGGTATAGAAAAATGACGTAATGCCCAGCCACCGGTTGAACAGTGGTAGAGAAAAATGACGTAATGCCCAGCCACCGGTTGAACAGTGGTAGAGAAAAATGACTTAATGCCCAGCCACCGGTTGAGCGGTGGTAGAGAAAATGACGTAATGCCCAGCCACCGGTTGAACAGTGGTAGAGAAAAATGACAATGCCTAGTCACCGGTTGAACAGTGGTAGAGAAAAATGAATGCCGGTTGAACGGTTGTAGAGACAAATAACTTAATGCCCACACACAGGTTGAACAGTGGTAGAGAAAAATGAATGCCTACTTGCCGGTTGAACGGTTGTAGAGACAAATAACTTAATGCCCAGTCACCGGTTGAACATTGGTAGAGAAAAATGACCTTATGCCCAGCCACTGGTTGAACAGTGACAGAGGAAAATGACTTGAAGCCCAGCTACCGGTTAAATGCTGGGTAAACTCTTTTAACTATACTCTGTTTTTCTCTTTTCCTCTTGCTTTCAATATGTCCTATGAGTGTCAAATTTTCCAAGTCGTCTTTCCTTATTATCTGCCCTAGAAGTTTCAACTGTCTCTTTCTGATGTTAAGTGTAATTTTTTTTGTTTACATTTGCTCTAAAACTTCGTTGGCCCTAACATGTTTGGTCCATGCTATTCTTAGCATCCTTCTGTAGAACAAGATTTATGTTGCTTCCGGTCTCTTCTTCATCTGAGATTGTCCAATGCCATAATGGCCGGTAGATATTACATCTAATTCCCTGCAAATGGTAAGATAGTAAAATATTTTAAATTGGATCCCAATAATAAAGACACTTACAATGCAATAGGTAAAAATTTGACATAGATGAGAATGTTCTCCACAAAAAATACCCAGACAGCCATACATACAAGACCTTCCACAAAGTCAACTGGGTGAAAAGCCTTCGTGAAGTCAACAAAGACCATATAGAAAGCTCGATGTTTTTCAGGGGTCTTTTTCTTGGAGTTGTCACGGTGTAAAGAAAGGCTAAAGTGAAAGACAGATTGGTTTTCTGGAAGAACCTCTTCTGACAGACATTGCTGGATTTAACCAAGGAGTGTGGAAATCTTCTCTCGAAATAGCGTTGTTCCGTCGAGAGTACTTTAAAAATAGAGCACTCAAAAATTGTGGCCTTGTGCCAAACTAAACTAGGTTTAGTAAATAACATTTACAAGGAAATTAAATCTGTTAAAACGACTAAAACACACACACGTATATATATATATATATATATATATATATATATATATATATATATATATATATGTAGCACATATATATATATGTAGAAAGGCCCGAAGCATTTGTGATGATATCGTGAGAGAATTTGGCTCTTGGCGTTATGAGAGTTGCAGGTAAAAATATAAAAGGAGGAGCAAGTCTTTGGATTTTCTCAAATAAAAATCTCACAGACAAAAGCAAAGATTCATATCACGTTCGTTGTTTTTTTCACTGTCTCCCTCTCTTTCTCATTCTCTGTCTCTTTCTCTCTCTCCATATATATATATATATATATATATATATATATATATATATATATATATATATATCTTATAAATTAATTGATTTAAAATATGCTTTTGTTCGCTACACAGTTATAACTATGTTTCAAAAATGGAAGCTGAAAGCTCCGAATTTAATTTCGTAAGTAAATTTGACACATTAGTTTCATTTCATCCTCAAGCGAATTTTGGAGTAACTTTTAAAATTACAGGGTTTTAAAGACACAGCTAAAATCATAATTCACGTTTCCAAGGATACAGAGAAATCCAATTCATCTAGGCAAGGGGTGTCTGCGTGTTCATTATGTCTGTATTTTGATGTATCAGTTATTAGTTACGTTTTGGTAGGTGGTAGGGATGTATTCTTCAATGAAATCTGACATCCAAATGCATGTCGTCTGGATTTTTAAAAATTTTTATTGTTAACAGCAAATATTCTTACGGCATTTTTTCTATTGGTATATTCAAAGATTTGGGGGTGGAGGAAGTTTAGGTTAGAATACGTTTTATTTAACTACGATTTGAAATATTTTAACTTTTAATTTTTAATATACTATATTTCTTTTAAGAACAATTAAATGTATTAGAATCCCTTACAGTATGTAGAATTATTTTGACATCAAGTATAAGTATGTATATTATTAGGTAACATTTTTTTTTATTTTTTTTTTTTTACATTGAGCACTATTTTGTAAAAATAAATATATATATAAGAACACCGGATTATATATCTTACTGTTCTTTCATATATATATATATATATATATATATATGTATATATATATATATATATATATATATATATGTAGTCACGCCTACCCGAATAGGAGGGTGTCAGCCAATCCCTATTACAGGTTCTAAACAGGCGTCTTTGTTCAACACCCATAAAGTCCATTTGTGGTTTATACTGCAACTATGATTTGTAGGTCTTAGTTAGTTCCTGGGTGAGAGCGAATTATTTGGAGGAATGAACAGTGTAACCATGGCCAATCAGTTCACAGCATCGGTCACGATGACTTGTGACTGGCAAAAACATCAACGGCTTCACCAAATATTTCCGTTTACCCATTTTCACTCACAAGTCGGCCATGGTGAGATTCGAACTCCTATCTCGGAAAGTGAACGTTCGAAGCACTGGGCTCCTGCCCATTTCATATATATATATATATATATATATATATATATATATATATATATATATATATATATATATATATATATATATATATATATATATATATATATATATATATTACCTCTATCTCTGATATCGAGCGATTTCTAGTAAGTACCGCGCATATAATATATAAATAATTATACATATATATATATATATACATATATATTTATATACACACACTTTTCACACACACACACATATATATATATAATATATATATATATATATATATATATATATATATATATTTATATACACACACATTTCACACACACACACACACACACATACACACACACACACATATATATATAAATATATATCACTCATCAGTTAAGTGCCGCACGTGATACACGCTGGGGTTATAATGTATTTTCGATACATGACTGACCAGGTAGAATATTTTTTCCCGCAGTATGTTGCCATTTCTTTCTACTAAAGACTGTTTGCCAACCAAGGCTCTAGAACCCAGTTAGTCCTGCTATTCAACCCATAGCAGGAAAGGGAATAGATGAATTGATATTTTTTTCCATGGGTATTTGTGCGTAAGTGGATATAACGAACTCGACTGGGATTCGAACTCGGCTCAACAAGTTCTCATTGCGAGACAATATCCATCACAACAGAAAACTTTAAAAAAGCATAAAACGCAATAACGTTTTCATCTAAGTTGCCGAATATTCTGGATTCATGCAATATGCCTTAAACAAACTAGAACAAATTAGTATCTGCCTATATTTCTGAGATGGGGTATTATGTACATTATTTACATTATTCCGACTATTGTCCTCATCTTTGTTTGCCATATTTATTAAAACGTTTCGGCCTTTCAATATCTGTCTATATTTTTCAGATGAGGTATTATGTACACTATTTACATTATTCGGACTATTGTCCTCATCTTTGTTTGCCATATTTATTACAACGTTTCGGCCTTTCAGTATCTGTCTATATTTCTGAGATGAGGTATTATGTACACTATTTACATTATTCGGACTATTGTCCTCATCTTTGTTGCCATATTTATTACAACGTTTCGCCCCTTCAGTATCTGTCTATATTTCTGAGATGAGGTATTATGTACACTATTTACATTATTCGGACTATTGTCCTGATCTTTGTCGCCATATTTATTACAACGTTTCGGCCCTTCAGTATCTGTCTATATTTCTGAGATGAGGTATTATGTACACTATTCACATTATTCGGACTATTGTCCTCATCTTTCTTACCATATTATACCCGCTCGGCCCGGTGGCTAGGTTCAAAGTGTAGTATCTGCGCTTTGTGAGCTGCCGGGTCGGGTGTCTGTCGAACTCTCTGTTTTCTGAGAGGAACCCGGACGAAGCTCCGCCGAAGGGTAGGGTTTCGTTGGGGGAGGTTGACGGAACTGGCCCGCCTCGGCGAGTTTGGATGGTTTATTTATTTTTGGCTGGGCCTACGGGCTCAGAGATACACACATTAAAAAGGCCTTGTGCCACATTCGATCCCCGTGGGTGGATTGATAAATACCATCTTTGTTACCATATTTATCACAACATTTCAGCCGTTGTACGCTCCGGTCTTTATCAGGTGGTTGGAACATCGAAATGAATCTTTTATTTCGCTTGCTGGGGTAGACTTTTCTAGTTCCACGTGCCACGTGTAATGGTTGTCAGTTATCAGTTTCCACCTGTTAATTCACCTTTCCAAGTTCTCCACTGCCTTAACCAGGTATTGAACACACAACAACTTGGATCCTGTTACTGGATCTCACCAACGCATTTATCCACTGTACCTGAAGGGTTCAGTTCGACATTCCAACCACCCGAAGAAGGCCGGCGCATACAACGGTCGAAACGTTGTGATAAATATATCAACAAAGATGAGGACAATAGTCCGAATAATTTAAATAGTGTAGATTAAATGACTTAAATTAATGATATAATTTGTTTCTAAGCCATTTAAATGAAAATATGAAATATGCAAATGTGGAGGAAAAAATATGAAATTTGCAAGGCTTATGGCCATATCGCGCGTGAACAATGGTTCCTATACGATCAGCGAAGGTAGGCAACGACGAGCCTGCTCAGTAACTTGATGGATGACCTCTTGTGAATACCAGCCGCAGTTAGTTGTATATGCGGACAGTGTAATGGATAAAGCTTCTGAATTGTTAATCTGAAAACTGAGTTCCAATTCCATACGTTGTATTCGCTTACGGTTTGGGAAAGGCTTGAATCCATTACTCTCCCTAGCTAGAGTAAAGAAGTAGGCATGTATTTTTGGATTTATTTACATTCCCTGGAATATAAATGTATAGAGACTACCGTGGCCACAAAGTGAGGGAAGAGTTTATAGGCTGATTTTAATATAAAATTGATCCCCCATTATATATATTCACATTATAATTTATTTATTGATAAACCGTAGTAAACGAATCAATCACTCAATGAAATACTGATTAGCTACACAGGATGTCTTTTAGATTTATTTACATTCTCTGGAATATAAATTTATAGAAACTGCCATGGCATTAAAGTGAGAGATCAGCTTATATATCGATTTTAATACAGAATTGGCACCCCACTTTATATCTACATTAAAATTTCTTGTTTGTTGATAAGCCTTAGAAAACGAATCAATCATTCAATGAAATACTGATTAGATACACAGGCATTTACTTTTAGATTTATTTATATTCTCTGGAATATAAATATATAGAAACTCAAATGTCCATAAAGTGAGGGATCAGTTTATATACTAATTTTAATATAAAATTGATCCCCCACTTTACATCCACATTATAATTTCTTTGTTGATAAAATGTAGAAAACGAATCAATCGGTCAATGAAATATTGATTAGCTACACAGGCACATCTTTTAGATTTATTTACATACTCTGGAATATAAATGTATAGAATCTTATGTGGCCAGAAAATGAGGGATCAATTTATACATTGATTTTTATATAGAATTGGTCCCCCATTTTATATCTACATTAAAGTTTCTTGTTTGTTGATAAACCGTAGAAAACGAATCAATCAATCAATCAAAGACTGATTAGCGACACAGTCATGTCTTTTAGATTTATTTCCATTCTCTGGAATATAAATGTATAGAAGCTGCCGTAGCTATGAAGTGAGGGAACAATTTTTTTATTACCCTCCACGCAGAAGAACTTTCCCACTACCAGTTCAAGAAAGCCACTTGTGTCACTACCACATAAAAAAGAGAATGTTTAACATCAAAAAACATAAGGAAAATGAATTCATCTTAATAATATATTGAAGAAGGTCGCGAGACCCCAAACACGTGTTGCAAAATTATGGAAAATAAAGCATAATATATATTTTAAAATATCCACATTACAATAAAAAAAATGTTTGCGGTTTCTCTCTTTTAATATATATACTTTTCTCTCGTTGGAACAACTTCTTTCTTCTTTCTTCTCTCTCTCTCTCTCTCGTATATATATATATATATATATATATATATATATATATATTGTGTGTGTTTTAGGCAGCATTTTTTCATTCATACATGTTTCATTAAACAATATAGACAAGTGTTGTCTATTTATTTTATGCAAATTCTTTTCATATCGTCTGATAAGCTTAAAATCTCTTTCACGACGCTTGACGCAACATTTGAATGATAACTCTAATCTAATTAGGCATTTAAATCAACATGCCTGGCCGCACACACAATTCCGTAAAATCCTTGTCGAAAACACAATTATACTTAAACATGAAAACAATAAACAAAAACTAAAAATTCTTGAAGCTACATACATAAAACAGTTGAAACCTAACTTAAACAAAATAAACTATGAAATCTCCACAAATATCATTAAATGTCTATAATTGGTAATAGAAGCCATTGGTTAATACCAACGTCTTCCCATACTTAATACTTCTCGAATTCACTCTGGCGTGGTCATGTGTGACGTCATGAGCTGCGGTGCAATTTTCGCTTCCAGCGTTTTATATGCACGAGTTTATCGTTGCTTGGAAATCATCCATGTAAACAGAAACAGACTATCATCACATTTTGTCCGTGTATTGCTTAATATATTGTACAGTAATTGTCATCATTGATAATGGCTTATGTAAGCTGAAAGCTTAGATTGGATTAAAAAATATGTATCAATATTGTGAGTTTCTTTCTCCGTTTAATGATAATGCTATTAAGCTTATCAGACGCTGTGAAAAGAATTTACATAAAAAAATAGACTTGTCTATATTATTTAATGAAACATGTATGAATATATATATATATATATATATATATATATATATATATATATATAGAGAGAGAGAGAGAGAGAGAGAGAGGGTGAAAGTGGGAGTGATAGGAAAAGAAGAGATTCAGATAGATAGATTCATACATACATACATATAAATAGATAGATAGATAGATATAAAATTCTGACATCCCTTCGCTAACAAAATTTTGAAGATATATTAACCTACCGATCACTCGATGAATGTTATGATCCTTGTTTTTTTTTAATTATAAGCTGTATAAGGTCTTTCTTTAATACGCAAGTACTTTCGACTGTATATTCAGTCATCTTCAAGCATGGAAATTACTTTGTTTTTGGTAAAATTCAGATAGCATCCTAGACTAAAAAATATAATGCTAATCAAAATATGTCTTTTTTTTTAAATGTGTCATTGATAAAGTATACAAAATTTTAGAGCGTGCAGTCGCAACGCTAAGCTTGAATTATTGGGGAAAATTTAAGTGAGTGAGTTTTTGCTAATATGGCAATTTGAGAATTGTTTGTTGTAGGAATTTAGCAGTCACTGTGGCATGAACTACATAGTTCAATAATTAGAGTAAAGTCTCAATTGTTATCCCGAAAATTTGCACGTCGGATCAGTTCTTTTAAATCAAATATGTGGTGCAGT
>OZ010613.1:33029046-33074046 GCA_963932145.1 Acanthosepion lycidas
TTAACCTACCTAACGAGCTTGTTGTGTAAATGGTTGGCAGAAAAATGATAGTAAAACGGCATCCATTGCTAAGAGATACAAAAGGCAGGAAGTTATGGAGAACCATATTCCTGAAGTGGAATGGCAAATAGAAAAAGATGATGATGTAACTGTCGCTTTCAAATGGCAGCGGAAAATCACCGCATTATGCATATTGTCCGAATATTTGTCTAGTAGATTAGATTTTTCGCAGATATAGGAAACAAGAGTGTGACACCTCCCCAATAACTGTATACCTGTAACCCTTCACGGAGAGAATGTAAGAACGTTAGGAAAGAAAACAAAATGGTAAACAAGCAGACGTGCAGTAAAAGAAGTGTTACTGCGATAAATACGTAATTAAAGTCATTTTTTCCCTAGAAATTACGACAGAATCTCTTAGGCACTTTCGAACGCGGGAAAACATTCCTGAAATACAAATGTTTGCCAACAAGCGGCGTCATGCATCAGATAGAACCCAGGAAGAACGGTCACGTGTGTCTGTTCTTCCGAGTCAGAAAACCAGAAATTTTAGCTTCGTTAAACACGCTTTCCGACCCCTGAAACCATTCAAAGAATGGCGCATCGGTCAAGTGATTCACTCTTTTGAAAAACCGCCAAGAAGATCCATTTCTCTGTGGGCAGAGAAGTTAGGGGTACCTGGCTATTGGCGATATATCAGACGAACTAATATTGTACATTTTATGGGACTGGATTTTCAAGCCAAGAGAAAGTTTTTGGCTATAATTCTTAAATATCAAACGAATTAATGTTTCAACAGATGGTGAAGAGGGTGGCACCGAAATACAGATGCTCATTAAATAGCAAATGATTCCTTTCAAATTTAACCAAATAATGAAGAAAAAGACAGAATCGAAAAATAAAAAAAACAGACTTTCCAGACAAACCTAACGATTCAAAAGATATATTGTTCTACCTACCAATTCCCTGGCAACTACAATCGAAAAAATTTGTCCACAACCATAATAAAATTTTCACAGCTGCATCTAAACAATAAAAGTCTTAATCAATACAAAACAAAACAAGAAGCCAAAACTTGAAAGCGGATTTTACTCTATTACTTGTAGAAATTGCCAGAAAGAATATATTGGAGAAACCTCTCGAATTTTAAATAAATGTTTATATGAATACAAAAGAGGCATTACAGGAAAAGAACACAATAAACGCATTAGTTACTAATTCTATACTCTACTAAATTTAATAAAACCAACTTATTCATCCGCCATGACTCTTCTCCTTCAACTAGTGTTTTGTAAAAGACCAACATTTTATATCGATTTTAAAGAAAGAATATATTGGAAAAACCTCTCGAATTTTAAATAAATGTTTATATGAATACAAAAGAGGCATTACAGGAAAAGAACACAATAAACGCATTAGTTACTAATTCTATACTCTACTAAATTTAATAAAACCAACTTATTCATCCGCCATGACTCTTCTCCTTCAACTAGTGTTTTGTAAAAGACCAACATTTTATATCGATTTTAAGGAAATTTACAGTACATGTCAGATCCAAGCTCTGCCGCACATTTGAAGACATTCCTGTCTCCATCACTCAGCCAGTTATGGGCCATGCCTCATACAAGCTTAGGTGATCATGTATCTTTCAATACATGACTGGCGTTTTTTGTTTTTTTTTTCTGTGGTAGTCCAGTTGCCATCCATTCGGCCTGTCCTGCTATTTATCCAAAGCTAGGTGGAGAAGAAGAAGATTCAAGTAAGTGAATGTAATGTATTCGACTCTCGCTATTCACTACTCCACCGTAGCTCCAAATTCGGAATTCATTTTATATATATATATATATATATATATATATATATATATATATATATATATATATATATATAAGTGAACATAGAAGTCAACACTTAGAGGGGACAGTCTGTTTCATGCAATCGACAGGTGGCCTGACGATTGCATATAACATTTCCGACGTTCCGACGTTCGTAACATTCAATTTAAAAGAGGACTCAATACAAAAGTAGAGCAATATATTTATTTTAGGATATTACATAAAATAAAACGCTACAAAAATGCACTCATGTTTCGATGTGTACTAAAACATTTTATCAGATGTTAGGGAATATACATATATAGTTTCTTTTGTTGTTTTCCTCCGCGCAAGTGTATAATACCACTAAGATGCTGAGCGTTACAGGAATTGAAAGCGAAAGAGAAGACCTTACTAGGGAGAAGGGAGGAAAAAGAACAAATTATGTTGAATTTAATCTTTTTCGGAAAAGGAGTTCCACAGTTGAGAAGTGCGAGAAAATGAACTATTAGAATAGAACATATTGTTTGCATATATCAAGTTCAATAGTAAAATGTGAGACCGAACTGCCAAACTAATAGTACGGTTAAATAATTGCATTTGATGCACTAAGAAAAAAAAATCATCGCAGTAGTTGACATGAAGATATTTGTAGAAAAGACAGAGGGAAGCAACTTAACGTCGCAGAGAAAGTGACAGAAGTCGAGATGCCAGGTTAGAATTCATTCATAGTTGCATTAAAGTGCAAGCGATGTATATTTATGCAGACTTTTGTTTGTAAGTAGAAAAGGCAAGAATCTATGTCTGTGGGAGAAGATTCAACTCACATGTTTTTATTTTTGAATGGAAGAAAATCATCATCTAAATATTAAACACGAATGTTCATAAAAATGATTTTATTTTATTCTATTAAGACATTATTGCCAGTGAAAATAGAAACACAATTCAGTTTTGTAAAATATATTTAGTCGAATTCGCCAAAATAATTTTAAGTACTATAAAACTTCGAAAGTTTCAAATAGTTTTCACACGTTGTTTTAATTGCTATCACCCCCATGCAAGGCCGTAAAGCCATTAACAGACAAGGCGCTAGAAACGGGTGGAAGAATTAGGAACTGAAACATTGATAATGAGCAGGAAGACAAAAAAGTAATCAGGAGTATATTTTTCCAGAATGTTCTAAGCTTTTTCAAAACGCCATTGTTAACATATGCCTGCACTTTTTTTATTTTTCTATGTGTCATTTCTGTTTATGACGTTTGGCTATCATATCCCTCCACAACTTCTACTTCGTAACTGTCAGTAAAGTCTGCCATTTTTTTAATCTCTCCCATTCGATGTTATGCAAGATCCTTAGGTAATATACTCACTAGTTTCTTCTGTCTCCTGCCATTCAATATATTCTGTGTGTATCAGATTTTCCAAGCCGTCTTTCTTCATTAACTGCCCTAGAAATTACAACAGTCATTTTCATATTCTTATTATACGTGTCCTTTTTGTGCACATTTTCCTTAAAACTTCCGCTTTACTCACATATGGTATTCTCAGTAACCTTCTGTAGAACCACCTTTCTTCTGACTGAAATCTCTCCTTCATGTGTGAGTAGATTGCTTTAGAGAAAGATTGATATGTGATAACACATTAATACACATTTCCTGGCTTCTAAAGAAATTTTCTTTTTTTTCTTAATACTTTGTTTGCCTTTTGGAAGGCATTTTTCGCCATTTTAATCAAATTTTAATCTACGTACACACTACAAATGTCTCGAGCAGCGTTTGCCAGATTTATGACCTTGATTAAAAGGAAAGCGATGTTGAACATGTACAATTCTCGTCTGCTTGGCATTCCATAATACCTTTAATAAAATTTCAAGAACATTAGACAACAGAATGACCAGAGTTACTAAGAATTGAAAATGTAACGGATGATTATTGTTACAGATCATTCGAAGAAGGTAAAAAAATACCAACGATTACGTGCAACAAGGTATTAAATAGTCTCTTTGTATATCCGTTTAACATAATTAGTTGCGATGAAGAAAAAGGAAGAGAAGGCGTTGACTAATAATTGTAAGATAGAAGAAGAACGCTCCAATGATACCAAATACGATTTATTAATGCCAGAATTAAGTAAGCAGAAAAGTATCTGGAAACTGTTTTAACTGATCGTGGAAATTGTGACATCGAATCACGAAGATACCATACAAAAGCTAAGCAATGTATTAAGATACAGCAAAAATCTCGTTCGAAACAACTAACAGAGTACTGAACTGTTATCTAATATCAGTCTCCCTATATGAAGAATCTCAACACAAATTAAGAAGAGACAAGAAGCAACAGAAATATAGGAAAGGGTGCTGAATAGTTATAAAATATTAGTCCTTCTTAATGGCAGTGAATACTGGAGAATCTCCTCACAGATGAAGAAGTGACTTCAGGCAACAGAAAAAAAGAAACGTGTGCTGGACGGTTATATATCACTACTCCTATATGGCAGTGAATGCTGGAAAATCTCCTCAGAGATGAAGAAGAGACTTGCGGCAACACAAACAAAGTAGAGTGCTGATCGGTTATATAATATCAGTCCTCCTATATGGCAGTGAATGCTGGACAATCGCCTCCCAGATGAAGAGGAGACTCGAGGCAACAGAAACAAAGAAAAGGGCGCTGCATGTAAATTGTGAGATCGAATCTCGAAGGTGAGTTAGAATAGGAAAAGATGCCTTACAAAATCTAAGCAAATGAAGTAGAGACTTGTGGCAAGAGAAACGTAATCTTTACGGAAGGATGCTTTTAAGGAAAACGAAAAACGACTCTTTAGAATCAGAGAGGGACATTTGAAATTTTGAGGCTACATATGGAAAGCTTTGAGAATTTGACTCCTAGAGGAAATATTGAAGGCAGGAGGGCCAGACGAAAGAAGAGCGTTTCTTACCTAAAAAGCTTACGAAACAGAGAGTTGTAGGAGCATTAAAAAGATAAAATATTTCTTACGAACTACAAAAGAAAAGAAATTGTGGAGAGTCATAATCGCCAACGTCCTGAAGTAGCAGATCACATAGAAGAAAAAAGACCACCTCTGCAAGGTCTTGCATTGTAAACTTGCTCACTTCTCTCAAAACTAGCTCCACATTATTCTGAAGTTCGTCTCTTTTTAAGAATGCCTTGTGCCTTACATTAGGGGTTTCACTTCTCTTTCATTTATTTGACGAGGGCGTAGTTTTCGTGGCATATTCGTACTCAGGCCATGTTCCTTCGATTTTCGAACGGAATCGAAATCGTACTAATTGAGCCGCGCTGGTGTATGTTCTATGTGCAAGCCCGTGTGTGCCATGGCCAATTATCACCTGACGAAGACCTTATGAGAGATTCTTTATCATTGGCAATGCGGGAATCTTCGAACGTGACAGCTAGACCTTCGATGATCATTTAAGGTACGCGTTGATGTTATAAATTGCAGTTCAGCGTGAGTGGCATATCTCGACTGTTCGGCAGATTCTCGAATATTAATAACTTGAATAGAAGTCAATCCAAAATTCCAAGTTTCGTCCTGCTTAAAATATAATTTTGGAATGTGTAACAAAGCTTTTCCATATTACCTGTATGGTATAGGCAAAATTATTATTGTATTAAAAATCGTGTTTGAATTACATATATGCCTCATGTAATTATATATATATATATATATATATATATATATATATATTACGAAATGGACAAAGTCCGACAATTTATTTATTGAAGACATTTTTATGTTTAACGTTATAGGTACAAGTATTTAAGTAAATGCTCTGTTTATAATTTCATAGAAAATATTCGTTCTTTGACAGGATTCGAACCTGCATCCTAACGAATAAGAACGAATATTTTCTATGAAAATTTCTCGGACATTCAGGCCGGTAAATGTTATTTAATACTGTTTATTATAAACAGAGCATTTACTTAAATACTTGTATCTATAACGTTAAACATAAAAATGTCTTCAATAAATATATATATATATATATATATATATTATATTATTTATAATATATATATATATATATTATATTATTTATAATATATATATATTATATTATTATAATATATATATATATATATATATATATATATTATATTATTTATAATATATATATATATTATATTATTTATAATATATATATATTATATTATTTATAATATATATATATATTATATTATTTATAATATATATATATATTATATTATTTATAATATATATATATATTATATTATTTATAATATATATATATATATTATTTATAATATATATATATATATATATATTATTTATAATATATATATATATATATATATATATATATTATTTATAATATATATATATATATATATATATTATATTATTTATATTATATATTATATATATTTTATTATATATTATGTTATATATCATATATATTATATATATATATATATGATATATATATTATGTCTATATATATTTACATGAGATATATTAGGTGTTATGATGTTGATTTGGGGTTAGTAGAGAGAAACGCCAAATAACACGTAACAATAAAAAGGGTTTTAATAGGTTGGTAAAAGGTACAGAAATAGCCTGAGTAGTCAATAACTAGCTCAGCTAAGAACTTCTGTCTTTCGGTCTTCCCCATGTCAACTGACAGGCCACTATTTAAAGTCTGTTTACAGACGCAGATAAGTTCATCTTCAAGAGGGGTGGTAGGTTTCCGACAACACCTCCCCCTTGAGATTAATTCCGGAGGAATCAATATCTTTTTCTTTTGGGATCTGGACTTAAGCGTTCCACCCTTGTTCTTTTTCTTTTGTTTGTCCTTCTTTGGACAACTGTTTCAGGCAATGGTGGAGTTGGTATATCGAATAAATCATATAATACTTCCATTGGTTCTTCATTTTCTTTACTTATTTCTTCAATGATTCTTTTCCTTAATTGGTTCAAATGTCTTTTGTGCGTCCATTTTTTACTTCTTATCATGTGTAACATCTTACCAATTCTTTGAGTTACCACTCTGTAGCAAGGGTGTCAAATTTAAGGGTGAAAGGGACGCAACTCTTTCCGTCGGAAAATGTCTTACACGCTGCAACGCAAAGCCATGTACACCGAACACTGGCGTAATGCCGTTCTGTTCATTTTTCCAAGCGACCTGCTTTTATGGAGTCCAGAAACACCTCATTACCATGCGTGTAACGTGACTTGGCGTGACTGCACGAGACCGTAGATATTAAACGTCACGGACGCCATCTTGGACCCTTTCCTTTCTCAACCCACAGGCCACACAGACGCGAGGGCGTTTGGGAGGTAAGCCATTCCTTTTTTCCCCACACACTCCATCTTGCCAAAATTCCTTCCCATTTTTATAATTTAAAAAAAAAACTTTATCTCCCGGCCTGAGATATTTCATATTTTCCTGATGCGTTTTGTTCTGATAACTCTTTTTTCTTTCCGGCAGCAGACTATTGAATACAGATCTAAGTTTTCTAGCAAACATCAGTTCAGCTGGAGGCATCCCTAATATTGCGTTTGGATTTGGTGTTATTCTGTATATACTTAAAAACTGCTGTATATTACCATCATCTGTATTAGTACCATTTGTTTTTTTAAGGGCTCTCTTGAACGTATCAACAAACCGTTCAGCCTGTCCATTAGACCTAGGATGGTACGGTGAAGTCGTGATGTGGTCAATTCACAGAGTCTTACAAAACGTCTTAAATTCACTTCCTGTGAATTGAGTTACATTATCGGTGACAATTTTTTCTGGTACTCCAAAAAGTGCAAACAGTTCTGTAAGAAAATCTTTTGTTACAGAAGCAGTTGGTCTTTTGCACTTAAAAATGTCAGGCCACTTGGAATAGCTATCCACAAATATCAAGTAGAAATTACCATTCATGGGTACAGCGTAATCTACGTGGAGTCTGGTCCATGAAACATCCGTTTTTGGCGATAGTGTGTATTTTACTGGCGGTGTTTTCGCTGCCATTTGACACCCTCTACAAGTTTTAACTACCTGTTCAATGTCTTTGTCCATCTTTGGCCAATAAACGTAACTCCTCATCAGGGCTTTCATACGTCCAATACCAGGATGCCCCTGATGAAATTCCTTCAAAATCCGCTTTTGTAGTACAACCGGTATCATGACTCTTCCAGTAGATAACAGCACTTCATCACATATTGAATATGCTGGTGAAGAAGTTTTATACTTTTCTGAAGTTACAACTTCTTTCATTTTTCTAATAAAAATGTTGTTTTCTGCTTTTAATTTTATTTCATCTAATGTCACCGGTAATTCTTTTACTGTGTTATACATTACTTCAACCAATTCATTTTCTGCTTGTAACGACGCTATCACCGTATCTTCTAGCGGTTCCGAAGACGTTGGGATCAGTCTAGATAAACCATCAGCATGGCTTAATTTTTTAGATGATAAAAATTCCATTTTGAAATTGTAATTCAACAAAATGGTTCCCCATCGTTGCAAACGTTTGCCGTATGAGTAGGTATACCCTTCTTCGAACCATAGATTGAAAGCAGCGGGCGATGGTCGGTCTGCAATATAAACCTTCTTCCATGTATGTACTTATGGAATTTTTTACAAGCATAGATGATAGCTAAGCTTTCTTTCTCAACTTGAGAGTACTTCTTTTCTGCGGGTAATAATGTCCTTGATACATGTGCCACTGGCTTCGTATTGCCGTCTCTGAATATATGCAGAATTACCGCACCTATTCCGTACTCGCTTGCGTCCGATGCCACTATAATTTCCTGTTTAGGGTCATAATGTGTTAGTGATAATTCCGACGTCAAAATATTCTTTATTTTGTCAAACGCCTTCTGACACACTTCTGACCATTCCCACTTTGCTCCCTTTTAAAGCAATTTATTTAATGGAGCCGTAAGGCTGCGCATATTAGGAATATATATCCCATAACAGTTAGCAAGTCCTAAGAACGCTTGTAGCGTTACTACATCTTTGGGAGTTGGCATGCTTTTGATCGCTTCTGCCCTCGCCAGATTTGGTCTTCTTCCATCAGGGTCTATTATCTGCCACAAAAACTTAATTTCACTGATAAAAAATTCACATTTTTCAGCTCCAATTTTGAATCCATATTCTTCAATTTTTTCAAAAACCTGATTAATATGTTCCAAATGTTCATCAGTCCGACCTTCACATTTTTTTAAAAATATTGTTTCAAATCTTCTGAAATACGCAGGAAATGTTATGCCCTCCTCTGGGTTAAATTTGAACTCAGTAATAGAATTAGCAATACCTTCGGCCGTAAATGACGAATTTACTGGATTCTTAAGTAAAATCGCTTCATATAAAGCCTTTGTGTCATTTCGCTGCTGAACTTGTAAATCCAATAGTTGTTCCCGAAACAATTTTTGTTGCTCTTGTTGCTGAGTTTGACTTTGCACTAGAGTTTTCGTTAATGCAATCAAATCTTCCATTATGCGTAATAGATTACACAAAACACTTTTTGAAAACAGTCAAAATGGGAAAAACACGTATATATTCACAATAAGCACAAGTCTTACTTCTTTTTGGCACGTTGAAATCCCATTTCTTCGTGAAGAACAAAGTTCGACGTATTTTGTTTTTTTGTTTTTTTCAGAGCAAGAAGAAAAAAAAATTATATAGTCCACCTAGAGTTGAAAAATTCTCCACTCAACGTGATGAATGAAGCTCTCGTCGCCACTGTTATGATGTTGCTTGGGGGGTTAGTAGAGACAAACGCCAAATAACACGTAACAATAAAAAGGGTTTTAATAGGTTGGTAAAAAGGTACAGAAATAGCCTGAGTAGTCAATAACTAGCTCAGCTAAGAACTTCTGTCTTTCGGTCTGGTATTTATCAATCCACCCACGAGAACCGAATGTGTCACAAGGCCGGTTTAATGTGGGTACCCCGAGCCCGTAGGCTCGGACAAAAATATGGCCTTTCTGAACCCGCCTAGACGGGTTCAGGACCTGTCAACCTCCTCGGACGAAACCTTGCCCTTCGGCAAAGCCTCGTCCGGGTTCCCCTGTGCTAATGCAGAGAGTTCGACAATCGCCGAGAGTCGGTCTCTCGGACTCTCCCAAGTTAACTGACATGTCACTATTTAAAGTCTGTTTACAGACGCAGATAAGTTCATCTTCAAGAGGGGTGGTAGGTTTCTGACACAACATTAGATCAGTTGTTTAATATATATATATATATATATATATATATATATATATATATATATATATATGTGTGTGTGTGTGTGTGTGTGTGTGTGTGTCTGAATCTGTGCGTGCGTGCGTGTATTTAAAACAATTGACCTAATATGTCTCATGTAAATATATATTTACATGAGACATATTAGGTCAATTGTTATATATATATATAAATATATATATATATATATATATATATATATGTGTGTGTGTGTGTGTGTGTGTATATATATAAAAGAATTGACCTAATATGTCTCATGTAAATATATATATATATATAAAAGAATTGACCTAATATGTCTCATATATATATATATATATATATATAAAACAATTGACTTCATATAACCCTACCACCACACAACTCAATCCTCTACAAAAAAAAAACAATGCAGTTTATCAATTTACATGCCCGTTCAGAGAGTGTATGTCTAATACTAATAATAAAGCCACTACATATATTGGTTTTACTACAACTACGCTATCCCATAGATTTACCTTTCACCTTTATAATCTTATAAAATCCAGCAAATATTTTGTTGTTCTTGGTCTTCCTTTATCTGATTTATATCCGAAAAAAATGTTATTTCATCTGAAGAATATTTGAATGTCAATGACCCTTCGTAAAACAATTGCAAATGTCAAAATATTCTATGCTTGCGGCGATATTTATATCTTATCTCGTAATGTGACACATTTATTCCGTTTTAGCATCTCCTTTTTTTTAAAACAGGTCTTATGCATATCTCCTCTGAATATTTTTGTTGTGTACCATATGTTGAAATACATTTTTAATACTCAAAATCTTATATCGCCCAAGAGAATATCCAAACTTCTGTTCAGATGCTCATCACCTATCCAACAGTTTAAATCTCCTACCGGTGGGTGATATCGCCCTTATTGGGATATCCTGCTGTAAATAATTCTTAGAGAAAAAGACAACAAGAGAAAACGCTAAACTTATTTCAATGCGTAAAGGCGCTTAACCCGCGTAAATATGCTATTCGGCCATCTCATGAAAGAAAGAAACTTCGTGTGAGAAATGCTGGCTTCCGGTTCTTGTCCAAAAAAAAAAACGACATTAAGCAACGTCAGTTCTAGTCAATAAATAGATGAGTGACTGCTTAAGATTATCATGTATGTAACTTGTTCCCGTTGCCTGCTTGTAATTCTCGTCTATGGGATTCTTTTATGGTACCTTTCTTATCTGTCGCTTACGATAATCAAAAATATAAACGCAACACCAAGAAATATATGAATAGAGAGTTCGTTCCTCACTGTGTGCTCCTAGATTTCGGCTTTGTTATAGGACGACTGATATGATAGGCTCAACACGCTATGCTTTAACCTATATTTTGGGATCTCTTGCTAATTTCCCCGCCCCGATGTGTCTCAGACATTATGTCTACTCGTAGTAAATCGTTCTCCATTTTTTTTCTCGCTTTCATTTGCTATCCTGACTTGCTGTCTCTTCTTTGAGTCTTGTGCCAGCACGTAATGATTTTGGACGTTGGCGATCATGACCCTCCACAACTTTCTCTCTTGATGATTCAGATAAATAAATTTACACGGAGCGATGTATAAATTGTCGTGTAAATTACGAATAAGTTACACTCAATTAGATGCGAATACACTTGGGAAACCGTATGAATCCATCTCTTCGTCCCACACCCAACTATGGATAAAAACCAGGACAGGCGGGGGTCATTTAGTCTTGGATGGCAACCGGTCTGTGAGAAGGAAAATTCTGAATTCAAAACCTGAAGTGGGGTCGTTTGAAGAACTTATGATACATTATGTGTACTAGTCCAATGTATTCGTCACTTCCAAAAAGTGTGATTAGTTCTACACAATGCCTTCATCATCATCGTCCTTCGACCTTCCTGTTGTTGGTAGGAACTCCTTTAACAATCCCTTTCCACACCCGTTCTAGGTAAAACAATAAACAACATACGCGTTCTGGGTAAGACGAGGAATTACGTCCAACAGCAAGGCCTCTAATCAGGAGGTTTTGAGGAACGTGCAACTTAATTCCCAGGGCTGGTAGCACTTCTTATGGCCTCAGTTATGGAAAAATAGTTAACCCACAAACTGACGTCAAAACACCATGAAAGTTTAAAAATAGATCCCAATAATAAACTGCTTGAGGAAAAAATACATTATTACTAGAGATAGGTTATTTCCAGGAATACATTTTTGAAGGAAAAAATATTACCTGTAATAATTTTTTTAAAGAAAATATATTACCAACAATATATTTTTGAAATAAAAAATATTACTAGCAATACATTTTTGAAGAAAAAAATATCACCAACAAAACATTTTCGTAAAAATATTACCAGCAATCAAAATATTGTCAGCATTCAATAATCCATTGAGGTTGATATGCCATAAAACAAAACTATCAAAACCGCTTCCACACTGCTCGGTCTTGAATTGCCGTCGCCAGATCCCCAATGTCCAACTCTGAGTCCCGAGCCATGGTGTCTAGGTAAGTCAACTTTCGCGAAAAGACACCTCCAGAAGGATGCCATAGATGTAAAACGATTTCCTTGTCTGCTCTGTGGCAATGGCCAGCAAACTGCAATCGCATTTGGTGAGCCTAAGAGAGATTGGTCTCCGGTCTCCGTAAATTGTGTTTAAGCATTGTATGGGATCCCAAAATGGTGTTCTTGATTTTTCTAAACAGATTTGTATATGTTCCCTCCAGTCATCTTTCAAGACGAACACATAATGTCCAAGTTTTTGATCCACACTGTAAGACTGGTTCAATCAAGGTTCAAAAAGTCTGGACTTTTAAGCAGGATCAAAGGTTCAAGCAGCAAATTTTGTCACGTTTGTCATATGCATCCCGAGCAAGTGCTTAGCGGATGTTGATGTCTTTTTTTGAGTTCCAAGATATTTGAATTCCTCAACTCATGGCTGTATTATTGAATTATTTCAACTTGGATGGTTCAAAGTCATTTACGATGTATTAGGTTGGTTCAAAAAGAATATCGTTTTTTGACGTATTTTTTAACGTCAAAAAACGACATTATTTTTGCACCAACCTAATATATACCATCATCAGGATTATCACCATCACCATCACAACCACCACCACCACCATCATCATCATCATACTTCGACCTCCCTATTGGTTGTTCTAATTCTAATTCTACTTGGTCGGTCCTGCAATGTCCAACCCTGAGTGTCGAGCCATGGTCGGGAAACTCGACTTTAGCGAGAAGACACTTCCAGAAGCATGCCATAGGTGTAAGCATGAGTCCACTTGATGGCAGTAACCGGAAAACTGCAATTGCTTTTGTTTGAGCTTCAGAGAGATTGGTCTCCGTTCTCCGTAAACTGAGTTAAGAAATCCATGGGATCTCCAACTGATGTCCTGGATTTTTCTAAATATATTTGTATATCAGAGTCTGTATTATGTACATTATTTACATTATTCAGACTGTTATCCTCATTTTTTTCGCCACATTTATCACAACGTCTCGGTCGTTGTACGCTCCGGCCTCCTTCAGGTGGTTGGAATGTCGAACTGAACCCTTTATTTCGATCACTGGGGTAGACTGTTCTAGTTCTACGTGGCATGGATGTCAGTAATCAGTTATCTCCTGTTAATTTCCCTCTGAAAGTTCTCCACTACCTTAACCGGGTATTGAACTCACACTATTTGGGTCCTGTCACTGGATCTAACCAACGCCTTTATCCACTGTCCCTTGAGGACATCTGGGTATGAATTTCTGGGTATTATAAACCTAATGTTTCCAGCAACCATTTTTACCAGTGCTCATATTGCAATTTTGCTGTTATCATTGCATGTTTTTACCAGAGCTCATATTGCAAAACGTTGTGATAAATATCGCGAAAAAGATAAGAACAACAGTCCGAATAATGTAAATAATGTAAGATTTGTATATATTCCATCCAGTCGTTTTTCAAGACGAACAGATAATGTCCAAGGTTCTCATCCACACAGTTAGACTGGTCCAATCCATGTTCGAAAGGTTTGGACTTTTATGGAGGATGGAAGATTCGAGCGCCAAATCTTGTGAAGTTTCTTACACGATTTGACGCTCCACCCTTCCATCCTCTTAAGCTTTAACTGCTACTATCAAGTCATATATGCGGATTGTACACGCCGTTCGGTTCTAAGAACTGAGTTTCTTTACATTCATATATCGAAAACGAAGAAAGTGTTCCGTTTATATAGGGCGCGACGGATAAATTGACGTGTAAATGACGCAAAAGTTAAAATAAAACTGATATCTCATTTTAACAGATATATTTAACAAAATTACACAAAACTAAAAAAAAAAATACTAAAGAGTAGATTTATTCAATAAAATCGGTATTGGCTTCGATCATGGCTTCCTGACAACTTCAGAATCTTCTGAAAAACCGCTAGAAGTTCTCATTGTTTACATTGGTGATTGCTGCCATAATCCTTGCTTTCAGTTCATCCTTAGTGTTACAAGGAGTTTGTTGGTTTCTCGCTCAACTTCACTCCACAAATAATAATTAATTGCGTTGCAGACTTGTCAGTTTGGTGGCCAGATGTAAGGGTTGATGTGGCCGCAGAAATTGTCTGACCATCTTGACCGGGTTCTTCTGCCTGCGTGACATGGTGCAGTGTCCTGTGACCGCACATAGGATCTTTCAGCAGTCACCATCTTGGCCCAGGACAGCACTACCTCTTCAAGGAACTTGATACCGGCCTCCCTGTTGAATATGAGGCCCTGCTGGAGGATTAATGGAGGCATGACTTCGCCATCGTTAGTGATCACTCCAAACACCTTCGTAATCACCGTTAGACTCATCCAGCTCTTTTCGAATCCTCTGTGCACTGTCCTAAGGTTGACGCCGAAATACTTTGAAATGACAAGCAGTATGTCGTTTCTAGATTTCCGTTGAGTCAATTGCAGAATTGTTCTCTGTTTCTCACAGAGGATGCCCAACTGACCCTACTATACAGTGCAGTCGACAAAATAAAAGAAACAAACAACGCGCATGCGCGAAATTAAAAATATAAAATGGCGACAAATTACATTCTTGATTCTGATGCCTCCATTTCAGAGCTCATACATTTGGCTGTCTCTTTTGCCGACGACCAAATAATATATCTCCACAGAAAATCATTCCTTTTTTTTTTTACTTCTTACTTTGATTTCCTGCCCACGTTTTGGTGTCTTTCTTGGGTTCCGCGTTAGCACAGTGTTATCTGCGTATTGCAAAAGTTTTTAACTCCATTGCCACCGATAATTAAATCTTGTAGTTATATTGTTCTAAGAATCGGATCGTTGTATGGGTTAAATAAATCCTATAAGAAAACACAACCTCGTCAAATAAGGAATAATTGCAACGCCTTTTTGAAGAGTTGTGTCGGCAAACAATAACTGGACGTATATGAGAGTCTCCACCTGTAATAATTATGGCAAAATAAGTGTTCGGCTAAACTCTATTTAACCGCAAAAACCGGTATAAACTTTGAAATAAAAGTATTTACTTAGATCTTTTAAAATTAAAAATGCATTTCTATGTGTTCTTGTGGTTGGGGGTCATTTCATATTGCCTTCCCAACGATTTTAAATACAGGGTTTGCCACACACATTTATTTCTCCCATTAACAAGCACGGAAAATCCGGTATAAATTTTAAAATAGAAAATAAAAGAGGCTTGAATCCAAGTCTTCTCGCCTCGCTAAGCGTAAATAATGGGAAGAACTGGGTTCTGTAACTTTGTTGGTAACCGATCTAGAAGGAAAACACTGAATTCAAAATTGTATGTGGCCCAGGCGATGTAGCTAACGAAAAGATCGTTCGCATTGACAAGATGGTGACGACTACAGACGATTACTTATATATATCGGTTGAACTCTCTGCCTTCGGGCGGAGAGGAACCCGGAACGAGGCTACGCCGAGGGGCGGAGTCTCGTTCGGGGAGGTAAACCGGCCCTGAGCCCGTTTATACGGATTCAATGAGCATATTTTAGGGCCGAGCCCACGGGCTCGGAGAACCCACAATAAATAACCGACCTTGTGTCACATGACGCCCCAGTGGGCGGGGGGTGACTGAATATAGTCAGTTAGTCAGTAGTTCGATTCAGTCAGTAGTTCAAGTCGAATCAAGAGTCGAGTCAGAGGCAGTCCGAAACAGAGTCGCGTTCAGACAATTACTGCAAGACATTGGAACAGAGATACTGGTCGAGACTACATTGTTCTCTCTACTAAGCCTGATTGTTCATGCTAACACTTCTACTTCTCTGTATATATTCCTGTTTGTAATATATCTGTGTTATTCCATACCTGTGTTCGCGTTCTTCTTTATTGGTTCTACCTTGGACTATCATTTTATTTAAATTATTTGCTCTGGATTTACATTGAGCTCTTTGGATTTCCTCCTCCTTAGGTTTACCCATACGGATTATCTAGTTTTTCATAAACTATATATATATATATATATATATATATATATATATATATATATATATATATATATATATAACGAAGCTGGTCTGTACCTAGGTGCGTGATGCTTGGGAAGACTAGGTGCTAGAAACTGGGATGCGCGGGTGGTCAAAGGAATAACGTTTCAGAATTGTTAATCGGAGAGTCAAGATGAAATTCCAGCAGTGGTCGTTATCTTCACATATATACCTATATATATAACACGCTGTGGGTAAGATATTAAGACATGTATCACTAAATCATTATCTCCCCAAAATTCTTACAACTGAAAAAAAGTATTTCTAGCTTTTATTAAGGGTTTAAAACGATTCTATCTATCTATCTATTTAGGCCTGTTCATATCTACCTATCTATCTATTTCGGTCTCATCGTTGTCTATGTATCTATCAATCAGTTCATATATATATATATATATATATATATATATATATATATATATATATATATATATATATATATCAGGTCATCCCATAAGTTCTGTCCGAATTTTGAATAAAGAACACTAATGACCAAATATTATTATAGATTATCTATGACTTCCTTCCATCTATTAATAAGCTTACTAATTCCATTACTGTAAAATTCTTTTGGCTTTGATTCGAAGAACTCACAAATGTCAGTTTTAACCTCTTCCTGTGTTACAAAAGCTGTTTCTTCCAAATTATTCTGTAAGCTACGAAACGAATGGTAGTCTGAAGGAACAAGATCGAGAGAATAAGGTGGATGAGGAATTTTCTCCCAACCAAGTTCTTCGATCTTTTGTGACATGATTCTTGCTGCGTGGGTTCGTGCATGTCCTGATAAAACATCACCCCTTTTCGATTCTCTTGAGCAGGTCTTTTTTTCCTCAAATCTTGGTTCAAACTCTCTAATTGATAACAGTATATTTGAGTATTAATTGTTGCATTAGGTGGTAAGAATTCAAAGTGGATTATTCCTTGGCAATCCACCCAGATTGAAAGAAGAATTTTTGCCCATGAAATTCCCTCCTCGGCAGTGGCTGGGGTCCTTCCCCTTTACCAAGCCACTGTCTACGAGGATTAACATTTCGATAAAAGATCCATTTTCGTCGCCAGTCACAAGTCTATCCAAAAAAGTTGAAACAAGTTGGCGAGAATAGAGAGAAGAGCAGATGTCAACTCGGGATTTGAGGTTGTTTTCAGACAATTCACGAGGCACCAATTTTCAAAGTTTAGGAACTTTTCCAAGTTGTTGAAGATGACGATGAACAGTTGCATGGTTTGAACAGAGAAACAATGCCAATTCCTAAACTGATAAAGCAGGATTTTCTTTAAGGGCTGCTTCAAGAAGCTTTTCATCAAACTCAACTGGACGTCCGGTTCGAAATTCATCTTCAAGGGTGAAATCTCCACTTCTGAATTTTGCAAACCATCATCTGCAAGTGCCTTCATTCACACATTGCTCTCCATAAAACTCAGTGAATGTTTCTAGACGCTTCGGCTGCCGAGTTTCCTTTCTTGAACTCATAAAGCATTATGTGCCTCAATTGGCTCTTGGGTACTTCCATGTTAGCAGGGTTTTAATCAAACAAAATTTAATTTTATTGTTCCCTGAAATAAAATTTAATCAGTTTAAAAGCATCTCAACATAAAAATAATGTTCAGATCCATTAGACATTATAAAATACTATTTAAATTTGGTTCATTTTAACAAAAAGGTAAAATTTGGACAGAATTTATGGGATAATCATATATATATATATATATATATATATATATATATATATATATATATATATATATATATATATATATATATATATATATTATGGTTACTTAATACAAATATTTGGAATTAATTATATATTTTACTGGTATGTCGCTATAGTAAATTCCCGTTATGACTCTCCAACTATTATATAAGAATAAATTATTTATTTTTGGAAATATAGCGGAGTAGTGTCCAGTTGATTACTTCACGTTCCATGGTTTCCACAGCCTCCTTCTGTAGAATCACATTACTGTTATTCAGGAGTTTTCTGTCCAGGACTGATTGACATTAAGGAAGACTGATATTATATAACCGTTCAGCATACTTTTTTTGTTTCTGTTGCCTCAAGTCTCTTCTTCATCTGTGAGGAGATTGTCCAGAAGTCACTGCCATATAGGAGGACTGATATTACATAACCGTTCAGTACACTTTTCTTTGTTTCTGTTGCCTCGAGTCTTTTCTTCATCTGTGAGGAGATTGTCCAGCATTCACTGCCATATAAGAGGACTGATATTATATAACCGTTAAACACTTTTTTCTTTGTTTCTATTGCCTCAAGGCTCTGCTTCATCTGTCAGGAGATTGTCCAACTTCCACTGCCATATATGAGGACTGATATTATATAACCGTTCAGCACCCTTTTCTTTGTTTCTATTGCCTCAAGTCTCTTCTTCATCTGTGAGGAGATTGTCCAGAAGTCACTGCCATATAGGAGGACTGATATTACATAACCGTTCAGTACACTTTTCTTTGTTTCTGTTGCCTCGAGTCTTTTCTTCATCTGTGAGGAGATTGTCCAGCATTCACTGCCATATAGGAGGACTGATATTATATAACAGTTCAACACTTTTTTCTTTGTTTCTATTGCCTCAAGGCTCTGCTTCATCTGTCAGGAGATTGTCCAACTTCCACTGCCATATATGAGGACTGATATTATATAAACGTTCAGCACCCTTTTCTTTGTTTCTATTGCCTCAAGTCAATGCTTCACTTTGAAGAGATTGTCCTTCATATACTGCCATGTAGTAGGACGGATATTATATAACCGTTCAGCATTCATTTCTTTGTTTCTATTCCCTCGATCTCTCCATCTGTGAGGAGATTGTCCAGCATCCACAGCCATATAGAAGGACTGATATTATATAATCGTTCAGCACACTTTTCTTTGCTTCCCTTGTCTCAAGTCTCTTCTTCATCTGTGGGGAAATTGTCCAGCATTCACTGCCATATAGGAGGACAGATATATAACCATTCAGCTCCGTTTTCTTTGTTTCTGTTGTCTCAAACTCTTCTTCATCTGTTAGAAGATTATCCAGCATTCACTGCTATATTGAGAAGTGATATTATATAACTTTCAGCACCATTTTCTTTGTTTCGATTGCTACAAGTCTCTGCTTCATCTGTGAGAAGATTGTCCAACATTCACTGCCATATACGAGGACTGATATATAAACATTCACCACCGTTTCTGTTGTATCAATGTCTTCTTCATCTGTTAGGAGATTATCCAGCATTCATAGAGGAGGACTGATATTATATAAAATTTCAGCACACTTATCTTTGTTTTGATTGGCTCAAGTCATTCCTTTATCTCTGAGGAGATTGTCCAGCATTCACTGCCATATAGGAGGACTGATATTATATAACCGTTCAGCACACTTGTCTTTGTTTCTATTGCCTCAATTTCTTCTTCAACGGTGAAGAGACTGTCCAACATTCACTGCCCTATAGAAGAACTGATAATTTATAACAGTTCAGCACTCTTTTCTTTGTTTCTATTGCCTGAAGTCTCTGCGTCATCTGCGAGGTTATAGTCCAGCATTCACCGCAATAGGAGGACTGATATTATATCACCGTTCAGCACTTTTTTTCTTTGTTGGTATTGCCTGAAGTCTCTTTTTCATCTGTGAGGAGATTGTTCACCATTCAGTGCCATATAGGAGGACTGATATGATATAACCGGTCAGAACTTGTTTTTCTTTGTTTCTATTACCTCAAGTCTCTTCTTCATCTATGAGGGAATTGTCCAGCATTCACTACTATATTGGATGAGGGATATTACATAACCATTCAGCACCCTTTCCTTTGTTTCTGTTAACTCAATCTGTTGTAGTTTAAAGATTCTAAAATTGGCCTAAGATACTTGTTCGAATGCTGTCGGAGACGAATATTTTCTGTGAAAATTTCACGGAAATTGAGGCCGGTAAATGTTGTTTAATACTGTTTATTATAAACAGAGCATTTACTTAAATATTTGTATCTATAAAAAGAACGTATAAACATAAAAAAATATTTTAAAGAATTGTCGGACTTTGACCATTTCATAATGTGTGACATCATTTATTTATGTTTTCATAAGCATCAAGCAGAAAATCATGGAGAATTGTAGTTTAAAAACAGTAAAATCGAACTTGTTCACCGAAACTCTCTTCTGTGGCTCAATCGGTAAAAGCACGTCAGGCGATATGACTGTTCCGTCTATGATATAGGTTCGAGTCCTGTTGGAGGACGTATATTTTCTATGAAAATTTCTCGGATATTCAGGCGGGTAAATGTCGGAAATACTTTTTATTATAAACAGAATATTTACTTAAATATGTGTATCTATAAAAAACGTATAAACCTAAAAAATGTCTTAAAATAATTGTCGGACTTTGTCCATTTCATATGTGACGTCATTTGCTTACATTTGGATAGGCATCGAGTAAATCTGAATGCACGAGTGAAAATCATGGAGAATTGTATTTTAAAAACAATAATGGCTCAATCGGTAAAAGAAGGTCGAGAATCTGAAGCAGCTTGAGCGCTAGCTAACAGTTGCACCAGACGTGTAAGTTGGCAAATTCAGAATTTGAGTTCATAATAAAAATAATAAATGCTGGTCATTGAATGTTATGTTTTCGACGTGTTTATTCGTCGGTATCTGAAAAAGACAACTGTCTTAAAGACATATATATATATATATATATATATATATATATATATATATATATATATGTCTAGGCCGAGGAAATTTTGGTTTATTTTTGTAAAAACGGCTTATCAACCTTAGTGGGTTATTTAATGTCCACAATATTTTTAGAATAAATTCGTATCAATAGAATATGTATTCTTTGGTTTAGATTGGTTTCGTATATTTTGTTTTACGCCATGTCAACATCAATAGGTTATTTATTGCCCACAACATTTTCAGGATAGATTCGTATGAATAGAATATGTATTCTTTGGTTTAGATTGGTTTGGTTTATTTTGTTTTATGACATATCAACCCCAATGGCTTATTTAATGCCGACAACTTTTTTAGGATAGATTCGGATGAATAGAATATGTATTCTTTGGTTTAGTTTGGTTTGGTTTATTTTGTTTTACGGCATATCAACCTCAATGGGTTATTTAATGCCTACAACATTTTTAGGATAGATTCGTATGAATAGAATATGTATTCTTTGGTTTAGATTGGTTTGGTTTATTTTGTTTTACAGCATATCAACTTCAATGGGTTAGTTAATACCAATAATTTTTTTATTGCTGGTAATATTTTGTTTTGTCAAAAATCTGTTTCTAGTAATATTTTTCCTTCAAAATTTTATTGCTGGCAATAATTTTTTTTCAAAAAAGAATTGCTGGCATTAGTTTACTATTTGCCCATAGATGGGACCCTAACAGGAGCTACTACCCCGGGTCAGATGTGGGCCTGGCAACATCAGCAATTAAGAGGTGGTTCCACACTCATCAAAAGCCCCTGACCAGAGGCTAAGCTGAGAAAGATTTCATATTAAAGAATTTATATTATTGTATCCATTCTTAAAGAATCTAACGTATGTTTATCTAAAATAAAATTTGTTTACCTGAAAACGTTCATAAAGCAATAACTACGATTTTTTTTTTCATTTAGTTTTGCTATACGTTCATTTATTGGAACTTCGAAAAGACACGTCGACTCTCCTTGAATTCGGAACGCCATAAATTATACTAACATTTGTTTAACAAGTCAAAAGCTCGTGAAACCTGATTAACTCCTTCCCAGCCAATTATTTTGGGAAAAAAGTTTCATTTTCTGACGATATTTGTTTTTAATATAGTAACTAAGAAACTGAGGCACCCTGGAGTAACCGAATGGTAGCTAACACCTCTACCAGATGTACGAGTCGACAACTGGACTCGTTTCGATCTTAGAAAGTTATAGAAAAAAAATCAAGATCGACGTATAAACACGTCTGTAGTTGGTTTTTGGAACGTTATACTTTGGACGTTTTTATTCGTCTATGTTTGAAAAGCTCACTTTCCGTAAAAAAAACAAAAAAACTATATACACGTCTAAACCATGGAAGGTTTTTTTTCGTTTATTTTTTTTTAGACCTCATCAATATATCGTATGTTATTAAGAATGTGTCCGCCAATAATAAATCCTGGTAGGACTTCTGATTCTCTCAGAATGACCTCACCGTATAGATTGAATATTATCCGGTGAGACGACACCTCCTTGTCTTACACTCCTTTCTATTTTTGAATTCCTTCTGAACTCATTTCCTATCCGTATGCGGGCGGCTTTCTTTATTATATGCCAATGAATATGCCATTGCTAAAGCATTCAACGTTGGCAGGTCGGGTGGGGGATGGATTCCTTTCTTCCGTAAGGGAATTCTACGAAACCGAATATCACAGATCACCGGCGAATTTGAACTCGGGATTTGAGCTTCTACAGTCAGGGTCGATATCAGTAGAAACAGCGGCTCGTACGATTGGATTAATTGGAGGTTGATTATGAATTCGGTATTAATTAAACGTTTCTATCTAAAATCCATTAATACCCACACGTCTATGATTAGTACGATGGACATAATGATTTAATATAATATCTAATTTACGTCTGTTTATCTCGCTAACTTGCTTTGATTCCCACATTTGATTCCTCTCTCTCTCTCATTCTCTCTCAGTCCCTCTCTTTAAACAGATACATAAACACATACCCATGCTATGATGTTGATGTATTCTATGTATCGATCGATATGAACTTATGAGTATATAAGTATATAATTACATATGTAACTGTATTATTGAAGATGTTTGGGAAGAAAATAATAGCTAGCTAGGTAATTAGATAGATAGATAGATAGATAGATAGATAGATAGATAGATAATGAACAGGCTTAGACAGATAAATATGAAAAATCTTAGATAGATAGATAGATAGATAGATCTGAACAGACTTAGATAGATAGATAGATAGATAGATAGATAGATAGATAGATAGATCTGAACAGACTTAGATAGATAGATAGATAGATAGATAGATCTGAACAGACTTAGATAGATAGATAGATAGATAGATCTGAACAGACTTAGATAGATAGATAGATAGATAGATAGATAGATCTGAACAGGCTTAGATAGATAGATAGATAGATAGATAGATAGATAGATCTGAACAGGCTTAGATAGATAGATAGATAGATAGATAGATCTGAACAGGCTTAGATAGATAGATAGATAGATAGATAGATAGATAGATATGAACAGGCTTAGATAGATAGATAGATAGATAGATAGATAGATAGATAGATATGAACAGGCTTAGATAGATAGATAGATAGATAGATAGATAGAATCGTTTTCAACCTTTGGAGGTTATTAAAAGCCAGAAATATTTGGTTCAGTGGTAAGAATTTTTTGGATATAATAACGATTTAGTAATTTTACCCATAGCGAGGGGCCATGACGTTAATACATACCTTGCAAAAGGTATGTATGTGAAAATAATGAAACCAACTGGAATTGCATCTCGACTCTCCGATTAACAATTCTGAAGTGTTTATACCATACACCAACCACAAATCCAAGCTTACAGAATCTGGTATACCCAAGCAGTCACGCACCTAGATACTGACCAGCTTCGACTTTGCTTAACCTCGGTGACCATATAAGCCAGATAGATAGATAGATAGATAGATATGAACAGGCTTAGATAGATAGTTAGACAGACAGATAGATAGATAGATAATTTTAGTGTTATAAGTATATTCATATATATTTATATATATACACAAATATTTCTGTAAATGCTCAGTATAAACAGTATTAGCAACATCTACTGGCTTGAATGTCCGTGAAATTTCATAGAAAATATGCGTCCTTCGGCAAGAATCGAACCTGTATCCTAAAGGGAACCGTCATATAGCCTGACGTGCTATACCAATTTAGCTACAGAGGATCGTCTTGGTTAGCAAGGTTGATTTTACAGTTTTTAAACTACAGTTTGCTATGATTTCCCTCGAACGTCCCAATCTCCTGGACGCGTATCTAAATGTAAACAAATGCCGTCATATATTATAAAATGGACTAATTCCGACAATAAATTTAATACATTTTATTGTTATAATATATATATATATATATATATATATATATGTGTGTGTGTGTGTGTCTGTGTGTGTGTGTATGTATGTATATAAATTGTCGATCATAGTTCATTTCATAGTGTGTGACGTAATTTGTTTACGTTAATTAAAACACGCATCGAGAAGATATGTCCATTCGAGGGAAATCATGGAAAATATGTTGTTTAAAATCAGTAAAATCGGCCTTAATAACCAGCGGCTACTTCGCAGTAAAACTGGTACAGCACGTCAGGCTATACGACGTGTAGAATACAGGTCCGATTACTGTCAGAGGACTCATATTCTCTATGAAATTTCTCGGACGTTAATACTGTTTATTATAAACAGAGCATTTACTTAAATGTCTGTGTATATTCATATAACGCACAACAATAAAATATATTAAAATAATTGTCAGACTTAATCTATTTCGTAGTGTATAGATAGATAGATAGATAGATAGATAGATAGAAGAGAAGATACTGGAATTGTTACAAAAATCGTTAAGCAAATCTAAACAATAAGCGCCACGACTGATTGATGAAAGGAATTAATTGTTCACGGCTGAAAGACAAATAAACAATGTCTTCTTAATTATAATTTCATGATGAAATTACACTCTCTGTCCATGACGAATCTAGCAATAAGATTTATCTATAAAGTCCTACTGAGCCATATACTCTGCCCCTTTGAATTTGCAAAAGTGGCATCTTTGCAAACATAATTACAGTGGCGAATATCAAAATTGAACTAAGAACTCTCCCTATTCCTCCACCCTTTTTCTGTATCTAATCGCTTTTCTTTTGTCCGTCCATTGGTGAATGTACAGAAATGAATCGGCATCGCGCATGCCCAGAGTCCAGGGGAGAAAATCACCACATCCGGTGCCTGGTTAAAACTCAGGGAAAATTACAGACGCGCAGGCGGATTCTTAGATATAATGATATAGAATAGGTAACCTTTTTTTTCTCTCTTCAGTATCCACTCTATATGTCTAAAAGCTCATGATCCGAAATAGAACTCGGCCCAGAAAGCTTGACGTGACGAAACAGTTTCAGCAAAATGAGAGTTAATTAAATCTCTTACCAAAATGCCTTTCAACGGATCCTCTTTGATTGATTCGACAAAAATACAGTGTTCGGACGATGATTAGTTAAGAACCGCATAGCACTGAAGAAAGAGAAAGGCTTCATCCCGAACTGACCAACGGGATTTGCAGATATTTTTAAAGGTCTCGCTTAGGATATTGTAGACAAAAATATAGACGAAATGATCCTGATCTTCAGTGGAAACGTTTAATACCACAACAAGCTGATAATTTTTATAATGTCAGTTTTGCAAATATCAGGAACGGATTTCCTTTTGCGATTTTCGCCAGTATTGACGTTATTTTTTACGTTTTTTTTTTTTTTTTTTTTGTTTTATTTTGAGAAATGGGTCTCATGCCAGAACAATAAATATCGACATTATATATATATATATATATATATATATATATATATATATATATATATATATATATATATCTGTGTGTGTGTGTGTGTATAAATTCATGAATCATTCATACAAAAAACAAATATAGAGGTTAATGATTTAAATGGCGAGAATACTTCGTCGCAAACACATAATTGTTTTTTGTATGAATGATTCATGAATTTATAAATTATATTTGCACCTTTTAATTAATATATATATATATATATATATATATATATATATATATATATATATATCACCTCCGTTAAGTTAACCGTTTAAATAGATCAAGGTCTGGACACTCCTCCTCCCCCAATACTAAGTATAATTGAGAGAGATATTAAATTAATCCCTCCCTAAACTCTACCATGTCTCTCTAACTACTGCTATTATACTCTCTGTTAAATTACAAAAACTTACATTACCCATCAATTTTCATTTCATTTTTCGTTTCATTTTTGGAAGTGCTATCTGATGATGCAGAGTCCTTTAAAAGGGCTCTAGTGAAATAAATTATTATAATGGAACCTTAAAATGGTCTGTTTTTCTTTAAAAGATATATATATATATATATATATATATACATATATATATATATATATATATATATATATATATATACATACATACATACATATATATATATATATATATATATATATATATATATATATATATATCCTGACATCAATTGATGGAAGTACATATAGAAAGAATGATTTTAACCCTTTGAGCTCTGCACTCCTCCGTCCTGGGTATGACGATAAACTACATCCGCATCCTGGGTAAGACGATAAACTACATCCAGCATCAAGGCTACTGATCAGGAGGTTTTGAGGAGTGTGGAACCACCTCTTAATTGCTGGTGTTCCTAGGTCCACCCTGACCTGGAGTGGTAGCACCTGTTAGGGTCCCACCTATGGGAAAGTAGTTAACACCCACACTTGTGTAAAAGTAGGTTTTAATAACAGAAATACTTTCTAATAAAAAAATTATTACCAGCAATAATTTTTGAAGGAAAAATTATCAGCAATACTTTTTGAAAAAATAACAGCAATACAAACAATTCTACATTCTTTGGAAAATTGTGACCAGCTATAATAGATTTCTTCAAGGGAAAATATTCCTAGAAATAGATTTTTGAAGAAAAACATTACCAACAATAAAAATTTTGTCGGCATTAAATAACCTATTGAGTTTGATAGGCCGTAAAACAAACCAAACCAAACAAGCGACAGTTTAGCCAGAGCCTTGCAACGTGGAAACTAAATCATTCTCAACAACTAAACGATATTGAACTGTATCAATGATAGAAAGATAAGACTGTGAGGTTCCAACCAAGATATGGCAGCAATGTTTCGTTTTGTGTCTAACCTGACTCTTGTGAAGTGTTTTCCTTATTACACATCTTTATCGGCGTCTACCCAGGTTGCGATATTAAGCTACTTTTCTACATCAATTTTCCGGTGTCTTACGGAATCTGAAACTTTTCCGCACGCATTTTGGTGCCGGCTATTTTCGGGCGAGATCAAAAATAAAATGGCATCCTTCTCTGCCGGAAATTTTAGCGCTAAGCACCGTGACGATAAAATTAAATTAAAATTTCTATATCAAGCCTAATTTCATATCTAATGGGAATGATTGGCAACTGATCTCAATCTATGAAGTGACACGTCAATAATAATAATAATAATAATAATAATAATAATAATAACAGTCGGCCAATACCTGCCCTTGAAAATATGCAACTTCTACGGAAAGGAAACTGAAAGAAATTGGTATGAACACCACCCAGACCCGGTTACGGAGATAGGATTTGTAAACAAAACATTACCAGCAATAAAAAATGTTGTCGGCATTAAATAACCCATTGAGGTTGATATGCCGTAAAACAAAATAAACCAAACCAATCTAAACCAAAGAATACATATTATATTCATACGAATCTATCCTAAAAATGTTGTCGCCATTAAATAACCCATTGAGGTTGATATGCCGTAAAACAAAATAAACCAAACCAATCTAAACCAAAGAATACATATTATATTCATACGAACCTATCCTAAAAATGTTGTCGGCATTAAATAACCCATTGAGGTTGATATGCCGTAAAACAAAATAAACCAAACCAAAGAATACATATTATATTCATACGAAACTATCCTAAAAATTTTGTTGGCATTAAATAACCCATTGAGTTTGATATGCCGTAAAACAAACTTAAGCAAACAAACCAATCTGCACTCCTGAGCAATTTTAACGCGTCTACCTGAGCTCAAAATTCGCTAATAATTGCTATGTAATGTTTCACGTTAGACATAAAAATATTAACAAAAATACAACTTCATGATTGCTTCCCCGATTGTTAACCAAGTTCACCATAGTCTATGAATATAGAATCCAGCGCAGAACGTAATCTGTTCGATAAAACGACGTTAAAGATTAATACTCTCGAGTCAGATATTTTACTGAATCGGACTATATCGCCAATACCACCAGCAGCTGTTCTGTAATTCATGGGTCTTTGATATCAAAAGCTGGCCGTGAGTATTCGGGGGAAAAAAAAACATGGCCGTCTTTATACACGTTGCATTGAAGATTTTGAGCCTTCTGATTGGTTAACCCTTCTATTGGTGAACTATAAAATGAGTCAGCTCATTTTGACTGGATCACTAGCACCCCCAAAATTCCAACAGTGACACTGCACGCTTCATGATAAAAAGAGAATCTTTTTTATCCAAATATCATGCAGAGAACACAATGAAAAGTCGCGGACATGTTAGTATTATGTTGGTGCAAAAATAATGACGTAATAATGTCGTTTTTTGACGTATAACGTCAAAAAACGACATTATTACGTCATTATTTTTGCACAAACCTAATATAATGTTCGAGAACATCAGAATATTAGGGTTTTTCTGATTAGCTCTTCAAAATAAGACAACCAATAGCAAAACACGACGCAAGTGTTTACCCATCGTTCAACCGGTGGCTGGGCATTACGTCATTTTTCTCTACCACCGATAAAGCGGTGATCAGGGCTCAAAGTGTTAAATGTTGAAAAATAAGTAGAGCAACATGAGACAGGAAGTCGAGGAGAAACATTATCCTTCACGTCCTAAACGGATATGACAGATAAAAGAAGAAATTGTCGGTAGCACATTTAAATGAATAGTAAAGTGCTGAATGCTACTTAGATCAAACAAAAATTAGAAATGGTGGAGAGCCATGATTGCCCAAATACTGAAGCTATATGGTATATAAACGAAGAAATGAAAGTCTGTACAGAGACCAAGAAGGAGAGTAAAGGGCTAAAAGCTACTGACAACCGCAACAGGCAAGAGTTTGAGAAGGGTCATGATCGCCCACGATATGAACGGACATGGCATATAGAAGAAGAAAAAGAAGAAGAAAAAGAAGAAGAAAGAGATCGCAAAGAGTCAAAACTTAGAGCAAGAGAAAGCGGGAACCTGAAGAGGACTTGATCTCCAACATCTTTCAGTTTTTGTTTTTTTTCTAAATTTAGTATAGTTTGTATAGTCATAGAGAGCCAATTTCCACCAAATTGAAGATAGAGGTTTTTTTTTTAAATCATTTTACTCCAAGCAAGGTAATAAAGCCACTAAGACGCAAAGAATTACCAAGTGGGAAAGAGTATTAAACAGAAAACCCTTATTAAGGAGCGAGAACAATAAAAGAAAAGCAATTAGCAAGACAGACGTTAACAATGGGGATGCCATTTAAATTCTTGAACCCGGCCCTACGTAATCACAAAAAAGAACAGTACCAAATAACACAAACCCCATCACAAGTACTACCAGCACCTGCAAAAACTAAAATGGATAGCACAGCAACATCAGCAAAAACTCAAATGTAACTGGTAGTGAAAATAATAGTATAATCTAGATGGTGATATTCCACACAACTACAAATAAAAGTTAGGAAGGAAACTCCTCCGTCAATATTGAAAAAAGCCATAAACAGCTACTGATTGATAAGTGTCAAATTACACTCATCACTTTTGTATTCTTTTTTATCTTTTTACAATGATGTTCACCCTGTACAATGCTCTAAAAGTCACTCAAGGTAGAGGTTAAGAGGCACACATTTGTGAGGACGATAGTGGTTAACCCTAGAGTAGAACAGTCTAAGATTTTAATTATCAGGGAAGCATCCTCTTCCGAGTCGGTTCTGTAAATCAGAGGTTCGTTAGAAGAAGCTTCCTGAGTGGAACTTATATCTCACTAATGGAATTATATGGGGAAGGGGTGTCCGTTCTAACCTGTTGACGTTGTGAGGATTATTAATATCTTGAATATGTCATTATTTTCTCTTCAAGTTCCATGTGTTATCCATTTTAGTTCTTGCTCCTCAATTGACGTGGCATCTCTTAACTGGTACATTTCTTTGATTATGATTCTGTAGCGCCAGTCCATAATGGTCAAATATTTCTCCAAGTCCACTAACTCTTACATGTTTTCCTTCCTCCTAACCTTTTCTTTGAAGTAGTCTGGAATGTCAACATCTTGATTATGTCGTTATCTTCTCTTCCCGTTTCAAGTTAGTTGTTGCAGCTGTTGAAAGTCCTCAACTAATGTGGCTTCTCTTATCTGGCACATATCTTTGTTTGTGATTCTGTAGCGCCAGAACACAATGGTCAAATGTTTCAACAAGTTCACTGTTAGTTTTCTCCTTTCCTCCTAACCTTTTCTTTGAAGTAGTCTGGAATGTCAACATCTTGATTATGTCGTTATCTTCTCTTCAAGTTACATGTGCAATCCATTTTAGTTCTTGCCGCTGTTGAAAGTCCTTAACTGATATGGCTTCTCTTATCTAGTACATATCTTGTTTGTGATTCTGTAAGGCCAGTCCACAATGGTTAAATGTTTCTCCAAGTCCACTGTTAGTTTTCTTCCTTCCTCCCCAACCTTTTCATTGAAGTCGTGTGGAATATCAGCATTTTGATTATATCACTATTTTCTCTTCAAGTTACATGTTCTATCCATTTTAATTGTTGGTGCTGTTGGTGGTTCTTTCAGTATTGTGGTGTCTGTTATTTAATTTAGTTTTCTTTTTTTTTATCACAAGCGACAGTCGAAAATATTCAAAGAAGGATTCTCAAGATCCTCGGGATTTACAGGTACAAAGCCTTTTTTACACTTTTAGAACTTTCAATAGCAGCAACAGCTAAAATATAGACGATATTTAGAAAAAGCTGGGCATAGATTAATATCTGGACAATATTCAATGGCGGCATTCTGGAGGGTTTTCCTTCTGAGTGAATTATTTTCTATTTTTATAAGTGTAGCATTTATAAAATCGAAATTGTGGTGGAATTTATTTCTCTGTATGACGAGTGCATTTGTTAAATTGTTACCTATGAGGTCTCTAAGAAGTAATTTCTACACGTGAAAATATTCTCTTCAAACATAAAGTAATTTACTTAATCATTTAGTTGGCCATATGAATATTCAACAGCGTTTCTAAATTACTCTAGTTGCTAACGACATTTTCTTTGTTATTTATAGATACTTTGTTTCAATATATATATATATATATATATATATATATAAGTTACGAAAAACTTGGTAATCCGTATGGGTAGAGTAAAACTTAGTAATCCGTATGGGTAGATGTAAATCCTGAGAGCTCAATGTAAATTCAGAGCTAATAATTTAAACAAAAAACGACCACTTTAAAACTCGTTTGCCTTAAAGTCGTCTGTTTTTCTTTATATATATATATATAAGTATCGAAAATCTTTGTAATCCATATGTATAATCCCAAGGATACATACATATATATATATATTTAGGATGTGAGTTTGTGAATCCGTGTTTCACGCATTTGCGATAATCATACAACCTGGTTCATTTTCTGGATCTATTTATGCCTGTTTAACTATTTCGTGGTGAGAGGGGGGATTTCTTTGTGTACTTGTTCAGGATGGCACTTTCATACATATGGACACACATGCTTACAGGTGTATGCATTATAGTTCCCACGAACACACCCATCTAAGCAATCCGAGGCCAAGCACAGATACACATGCATGAGCTCGGGCATATATACATGCTCAATTTTAAATCTATTTCGGTGTCGGGTCCGCGGTATTTTATGTGTAGCGGTTTTTAGCGGCCAGGGGCGTTCTTGACGCTTTTTCAGATATACCGTTTATCCTATGAACACAAAAGAGTGAAAGCCAGGTTCCCAAACATCGAGTGCTTTCCACTAAGTACTGCATATACAAAACAATATATATATATATATATATATATATATACATATATATATATATATATATATATATATATATATATATATATATATACACTGCGTGCCAAATTATTATTTATGAGATAACTTTTTTCTAATATTTTAAAAAACTGTCCGATCAATTCGCACAAAATTTTAATCCAATGGTGGCAACATTGATCTGCGCAATCCCTGAATTTTTTCTACTGATCTGCGCAATGTAAACAAACTGGCGCTATATTTGTTATCAGCACGGTGATTTGAGCGTACCAAATTATTAGAAAAGTCTAAGAATTTAGTTTAATGATGGGACATAAAAGCAGTTTAACTAATGCTGAAAAGAAAATTATCACCTCAGAACTCTCAAAGGGTAAATCTACCCTAGAAATTTCTAAAATAATAGGGAGGTGTCATCAAACAGTGAAAAAGTTCACCGCCCACCCTACACAAGTACGCAATAGGGCGGATACAGGCAAGCCGAGGTTTATTTCACGTCGTCTCGTGTCACAACTTAAACGAGAGGCCATGTATAACACTGGACTTACCAATCAAGAGTTTTTCAGTCGCATTGGGGATCCTACTGTGTCTAAAAGTACTCGGTGTCGGTATCTGAGGGAAATAGCAACAACAGCCAAACCTGTATCGAAGCCTCCGTTAACGAGAAATCACATTCAAAATCGATGGAAATGGGCCGAGGACAATATGAGGATTGACTTCTCTAAAGTTTTGTTCACAGACGAAACTCGGGCAACACTTGATGGGCCAGATAGATGGTGCAAAGTCTGGGTAATGAACGGACAGAATCGCCATCAGATTTTGAGACGCCAACAAGGCGGTGGAAGCATAATGATCTGGGGTGGTATTATTGGAAAAACATTAATGGGCCCATGGAGAGTACCAGATGGCGTCAAAATGACTGCTGATGCATACATAGCGTTTATGAAGGAGTATCTTGAGCCGTGGATGAAAAGGCAAAGAGTTGCCTTCAGAAGGGCCATTGATTTTATGCAAGATAATGCTCCCTCACATGCTGCTCACAAGACTACTGAATTTTTGAAACAGTTAGGCTTCGATGGACCTCGAAAAGAAGTGGCCAGCAAATTGTTCGGATTTGAACCCAATCGAAAACCTTTGAAGCATTATGACGCGAAGTCTGTACGGCAACAGAAGACAATTCAGGAGCAACGCTGAGTTGTCGGAAGCAATTCTTGATATATCTCGCGGCATTACAGCAGATGACATCCTACAATTAACAAATTCTATGGATCGTCAACTTCTTCAAGTAATTTCAAAACAGGGAAAGCACATTCCCTATTAATTTGTTTGAAACCGTGCCTTTGTTTGTATCTGTTATTATTTGTTTCATTATCTTATTTATTAGCTTCTTTTGATCATAAACATTCACGTGCGACGATAATAAACGTTTTGTTTTTTTGGGAATTTTACTAAACCTTTTTAATAATTTGGCACTCTCAAGTCACCGTGCTGAAAACAAATATGGCGGCAGTTTGTTTGCGCAGATCAGTACGAAAAATTCAGTGATTGCTCAGGTCAGTATTGCCAACGTTGTGTGGAAACTTTGTGTGAATTGATTGGACGGTTTTTGAAATATTAGAAAAAAATTATCTCAATAATAATTTGGCACGCAGTGTGTGTGTATATATATATATATATATATATATATATATATATATATATATATATATATATATAAGTGTGTCTGTGTGATAATTTTAAGGAAAAACAGACCAGTTTAATGTTCCATTATAATAAAGGACGCAGGATCATCGGATAGCACTTCCAAAAATGAAACGAAATAATATATATCTCTGTGGTGATTAATAGAGAGCAGTTTTGTCTTAGAAGCGTTGAAGTTGACCAGCCAATTCGTGCCCCAGTTCACAATCGATTGGAGGTTTTTTTCGAGACACACGGCCAGGCGAGTTTTGTCAGCGAGACTAGATTTGTTTTTGAGGCAGGAATAGATTGTGGTGTCATCCGCGTATATGCCAACTTGGGAAGTTATTGCGTCAGGGAGGTCATTTATGTAGATAAGGAATAGAGTGGGGCGTAGGATGGAGCCTTGAGGAACACCTGCGTTCGTGGGATAGGAACTGGAGGAGAATCCATTGAGAACGAACTTCAATTTACGGTTTGACAGGAATGATCGTATTAGGTTATATAATCGACCCGTGATGCCATAATCCTGGAGCTTGTGAAGAAGGCCGGCATGCCAAACCCTATCAAATGCTTTGGAAATGTCTAGTGCTACAGCTCGGGCTTCCCCGTTATTTTGAAGAGCTCGGTAGACTGTTTCAGTGATGGCCGTAAGCACATCGGCTGTAGATCGGGCAAAGCGGAAACCATATTGCTTGTCTGAGAGCAGATTATGGAATGTGAGGTGTTTAACCACCCCGGTATTGCTTAGGGCTTCGAAGACTTTGCCGAAGAGGGGAAGGAGACTGATAGGACGGTAGTTGGAAGGGTTTAGAGGGGTCGCCGGAGTTCTTGAAGACAGGAACGATCGAAGAGGACTTCCAGCAGTCAGGAAAACAAGATTCCTTGAGGCAGTAGTTGTATAGTTTAGAAAGGGCGGGCGCCAGTTCGGGCGCGCATTTCTTCAAGACAATGGCTGGTATCCCGTCTCCACCACTAGCCTTGTTGGGGTCTAAATTGAAGATAACGCCCAGTACCAAAGATGGGGTTATGTTTAACCCACTTAATATGGCCTCAGTTCTAAGAGGGAAGTTGGGTATGGGTACACCGGAAGAGTCGAGCGTCGAGTTGAATGAGAACCAGTGGGTGAAGCGCGACTTGACCCTATATTTCCTTGAAGGGACGAAAGCGTCGATTCCAGCTTTAACCCAGGAAGAGACTTCAGAAGCACAATCTTGGACGGGAAGCTTAAAGACTCCATCCCAGGGGACATCGCGGAGGAAATCACGGAACGCGTCCCAGTCAGCTCGTTGATAGTAGAACGAGGTTCTAGTGGTAGGAGTTCTTTATAGGGGATGGAGTTGAAAGAGATGTTAACTGATACTACTGCATGGTCAGAGTTACCAAGAGGGCAGAGTTGCGTGGCGCTACAGGATTCGGGGATGGAGGTAAAGCACAGGTCGAGAAGAGAGGCTTTACCTTCCCCGTTGAAGGCAAAACGAGTAGGGAAGTTAACTATCTATGTGAGGGAATGGGAGATTGAAAAATTGAGCGTTTGAAGGCCTGCGTGGTCAGTAGTAGCATTCTTAAGCTACAAGGTGTGATGGGCGTTAAAGTCACCAAACACAAAAATGTGAGCAAACGGGTGGAGGGAGAGAGCTTTGTCTATGCTGTCAGAAATGCTATCGAGTATCTCACAGTCATGAGAGCATGGAGAGCGTTAAAGGAGGAAGAGATAGCTTACCGCATTGAGGAGAGAGAGTCGGAGACACATGTATGACTGGTCTGGCGATTCAAGAGAGGACTCTCTGGCCAGAGGGAGATGTTCCTTGACGTAGACACCAAGACCGTGCATGTTGGTTAGAGAGTCTTTTCTGAGGAGAGGAAGTTAGCCGGGGATCGAGAGATCGGAAGAGGGGATAGACGAGACAAGGTTTGTCTCACAGATAGCCAGTATATCCGGGCCGTTTGCAGTGAGGAAAGATTCCAGACTGCAGAAGTTTGTCTTAATGCCCCGGATGTTGGAGAACGAAATGTTGAGAGGTTTAGGTGGTTTTTGAGAGGCTGGTTTAGGTTTAATCTTTCGGTTTTTGTAACTCATGTTGAATTTTGTTTGTAAGATGAGAAGGCCCGAGGTAAAAGAAACAGACAGTTTCGACCGTGACGCGGGCAGAGAGGAGTTGGCAAAATCTGCATCATTATGTGGCCTCAAGGCTGCCCACCGGAGGTGACTGCAGGAACACCTTACCATGCGCGACATGGCACTACAAACACCCCGGTATTATACAACTGTTGATCAGAGCGGCCGCTGAAGACGCTACGCAAGAGTTAGGGCTCCTAACTACCAGTCGGAAACAGCAACCAGAGAACTGTCAGCCGTGTACCCTCAAAATGAAGAGATGATGCCACAGACTGCACACATCACGGGAGAAACAGAGCTGCACTAATACAGAGGCCGGAGACAGAAAGAGTACCGGGAACCCCTTCCTAGACAATAAACAAGGTGTAAGCCTCTACTCATGTCCAATAGAAGGGGGAGGAGTGTTGACCGGGCGAGAGAAGAGACTACCTACTCCTATTACAGATAACACAAAAAAGGACGACACAAACAGAGGGAAGGATTGTGGGGGGAGATAACAGGTAAGGAGTCATGGATCTCACTTCGCTATACCCTATCACACTAAGTTTTAACTTAGTATAAGTCCCATTGTCTATTCTAAAAAGAAAATGAAAATAAGGATAGCCGGGTTTATTACTGACGAGACACATTCTCGCATCTAGCCAAAGACATTTAATTTTCCATTTTTCCTGTTTTGTTTTTTTTTTCTTTCGAACCGGAATTTCTTACTAAACTATCAAATAAGGGAGAATCATTGGGACAAAATGTCTTTGAGTGGGGGGAGAGAAAAAATAGATAAATTTAAAAACGAAGGAAAAAAAAAGAAAAATGCAAATGGTTTTTCTGCTAGAGCGAAACTATACTCACACGGGCCAGCAAGTGGTTGTCTGTTTTCTTCTTCATGATGGTAACTGAATGTACGGCTTACCTTATGTCCAAGCGTCGAACTGGTGGGTAGGTGGCTAAATCAACGGCCAATCCTCCGCCCTCACCAAGTACTGGGATTGGGCGATATGCTTTCAATAAGATTTAGAACAGGAGAAAGAAGCGGCTAGAACAATTCCAAGTTCAGACAATATATCAAGCAAAAAGATACTGTCACAACATCATTAGAATACTGACGAGACACTTTCGCATCTAGCCAAAGACATTTAATATTCCATTTTTCCTGTTTTTTTTTTTGTTTTTTGTTTTTGTTTTTTTTTGCTGTGGAACGAGAACAACGTAACAGCGACAGTCGAATCTCCCTAAGTAGATAAAAGAAATACTTCAGTTCGAATTTACATATAGGTTACTTGGATCGGCCTATGCCTGGTGAAGGCCGTAGAGCAGAACTGCTGAAACGTAGTGATATCAACAACAAAGGTGAGAATAACAGTCTTAAGGTATTTCTACCTGAGACACTAATGCACATTTATGCGATGCATTTATAAAAACCTGTTAGTACATCGTGCATTTTTTTGTCTGGGCTGGATGTACCTGATATACCCTTATCAGAATGGTTGGCATTTTAGTTATATTGGCCTAGGTATATTTTTCCAGCTGCGTTATTTTCTTGGTATATAATAATAATAATAATAATAATAATAATAATAATAATAATAATAATTGAATGATCTCATTCTCCAACAAGCATAGCTCTCATGGTTTCTGTTGTGAAGTATTTAATCCACAAGGGTAACCTTTCTTGCTCCACTGTCCTTACTAAGAATATGTCATCTATTTCTGATTTTTAATAATCCTCAGTTATTGCTTACCTTTTTTCCACTGAATCCAAGTACACGTTCCCCAACCCAGGGATTAAATTCCAAATTACTCTATCACCAGACTTCACAAACCAATGCTTTAATCTACTACACCAGGGATCGGCAACCTTTTACTGACTATGTGCTGACTTAGAGTTTTAAAATCATCCAGTGTTCCAAGAGCATACGTATTTTTATGCAAGTCAAGGTCAGTATACCTGTTCTACAATATAATTTTTATAGTAATATATACAATAATATACAAATCACATTAATAGAAATAAACTGTTTTAAAAGTTTTTTTTTTTTAAAGGTTTTTTTATTAATGGGGGTCCTAAAAGTGAGCAGTTTTGAAACAGCTAAGTATCTTCTTTGCGTTGTAGTAGTTATTGGTTCAGGCTACATGATGTCATTTGTGGCTGCATGCCATTGAAAATTGCTTGTCATAGGTTGCCGACATGTGTCATAGGTTGCTGACCCCTGCACTACACTATTGTCTAAACTGTAGGTTACCCCGATCAGTATATACCTGATCAATGCCAAAGAGCACAACGGATAAAATGATGTGACAACAGTAGTTTGAATGTAAATAGTCTAAATTCAAGGCGGACTACCGTATCAAGAAACAGGACAGTGTCGTTTGAAACATTGAAAAGAGTACTTAACTTAGGCGACTAGGATCTACTTGCGTCTAGTGAATGCCTCAGGACTACCACGACAGAAATATTTTTATAACAACAACGGAGATGATGATAGTAATCTAAAGTTAAATCCGTGTCACTAATGCAAATTTAGGCGATGCTTTTATCAAAACTTTCTCAGCATATTAGTCATATTTGGTTTGCCTGGATGTGCTTCATTTACACTTATCGGAATTACAGTTATATTGGGTAATATGTATTTGTACACCAGCGTTACTTCCTTGGTATGTTGCTCTATCACCTGTCAGGGTCCCAGCTATGGGCAAATAGTTAACCCCGAAACTGAGGTAAAAGGCAATATAAAAGTGTAAAAATAGGTTTTAATACCAGAAATACTTTGTAAAAAATTATTACCAAAATATATTTTTGATGGAAAAAAATATTACCAGCAGAAATAGATTTTTGACAAAACAAACATATTACCAGAAAAAAAAAAGTTGTCGGTATTAAATGACCCATTGAGGTTGATATACCGTAAAACAAAATAAACCAAACCAAACCAGATACGGTTACTCAAAATAACGATGTAACTATCCACTGGGACATGCCAATTCAAACTGACAGGGAAATAAAAGTTAGCAGATCTGATATTGTCATAAAAGACAGGCATTTCAGGAAGTGTATGCTTATTCACATAGCAGTACCATCTGAGTGAAGCACCGCAATGAAAATTATCGAGAAAATGTCCAAATATAAAACCCTGGAGATAGAGATTTGGGGAATGAAGACCAACAATAATCGGAATGGGTCTCGTGAGAATAGAAATTGACAATTTTACTCAAAGTGTCCCAGGTAAAATCAACATACAAATTGCCCAGAAGATCGGTCTACTAGGAACATCCTATATACAAAGAAAAGTGCCATCAGTTAAATGCCAATTCCCCTATAGTGTCTAAGAACCCGGCTCTGCAGGATACAAAGCAAGAAACATAACACATAAACAACAACAACAATAACAATAATAATAATAATAAGAATAATAATAATAATAATAATAATAATAATAATAATAGTAATAATAATTGAAGACACGAGACGCAAACAGGATGAGCTTCCAAATCGATGAACGACAGGAATGGATGAAGACAGCGTGTCATGGAATCCCGAGCTTGTTCAATCTGATGATGATACACACACACACACACACACACATATATATATATATATATATATATATATATATATACACGTTTCATTAAATAATATAGACAAGTGTTGTCTATTTATTTTATGTAAATTCTTTTCATAACGTCTGATAAGTTTAATAACATTATCATTGAACGAAGAAAGAAATTCACAATATTGATCCATATTTTTTAATACAATCTAAGCTTTCGGCTTACATAAGCCATTAACAAAGATGTCAATTACAACATATTAAGTAATATACGGACAAGACAGTGATGACTATCATCACTGTCTTGAACCGTCATTTAGCTTGACGTGCCTTTTCCTATTTGGCCACAAAGGAGCGTTCGGTTACCAAGGTCGAATTTACTGTCTTTAAACTTCAATCTTCCATGAATCTCTCACGTACATTCATATCTGCTCATGACGTATCAAATGTAAACAAATGACGTCACACATTATGAGATGGACAAAGTCCGACAATTATTTTAAGATATTTTATGTTTATACATTCATTATAAATCATATTTATTTGATACATTATATTTATTTTTATGTTTATACATTCGGAACCGTCAAAAAAAAAATGTATAGAAATATTTTAAAATAATTGTCGTACTTTGTCCATTTTGTCCAGGTTCGAATCCTGTCGTAGTACGAATATTTTCTGTGAAAATTTCTCGGATATTCAAGCCGGTAAATGTTGTTTAATACTGTTTATTATAAAACAGAGCATTTACTTAAATATTTGTATCTATAAAAAGAATGTATAAACATAAAAATGTCTTAAAATAATTGTCGGACTTTACCCATTTCATAATATATAGTCATCCATAGACAGACTGTTTCGCTGTATCACAGTTTATCAGTATAGATAGGCATTCGATTGCTTCAATCCGGGATCGAAACCCGACCGATTTGGCATCAGTCAGAGATTGTACCACCAAGCTATGGTAGCACAGCAAAGCGTCAAAGGAATTTTAACGTGTTTTCTATGCGAAAGACGTCAATAGCAAGAAGAGCTCGATTCGAGTAGATGGGAATTGCATTAGTAGCAGCATCTACTGTTTATAAAAATCACCCATTCCTCTCCGAGAGGTCAATCGATTTATTTCGAGAGCATAAATCGTCATTCACAGACAAACTGTTTCGCTGTATAACAGATCATTAGTGTGGCTAAACATCCGATTGTTTCAAGCCGGGATCGAAACCCGGCCGATTGATTGAAGACACGAGATGCAGACTGGACGAGCTTCCAGATGCAATGAACAAGAGTAATGTATGGAGGCTGGACAATTTCCTTAACCGATTTCCTATTCTAAGCCGTTATGCAGACACCAGCCACACATCCAACCTTAAGTTACCTGGTATTCCCAAGCAGTCCCCAATCTAGGTAGTGCCCAGGATCCACGTTTCTTAATTAATGTGCTTTCCGCGGCAGTGATTGGTATGGTTTGTGAAATCGACATGACGAGTTCAAATTCTATGTTTCATTCCCTTATTTAATTGTTTTTTTACTAATATTTACTCCACACAAAATCCAATTTTGAACCCTCATTCAGACACTACTTGGACATACAAGCATACAGCATCTGATATTCCGCAGCGGTCACCCATCAAGGTACTGCCCACTCTCTCAGCTTCGGTGATCATACAAGAACCGACGTTCATAATCTAAATCAGCACCGTCCTTGGTAAGACAATAAACTACATCCGACAGCAAGGCCTCTGATCAGGAAGTTTTGAGGAGCATTGAACGACCTCTTAATTGGTGGTGTTCCCAGGTCCATCCTGACCCGGAGTGGGGCACCAGTTACGGTCCTAAATATGGGTAAATAGTCAACCCCCAAACTGGAGTTAAAACACTATGAAAGTCTAAAAAATAGGTACATACCAGATGTTACAAGCAAACATTCGAAAAAACATTCGAAAAATTATTACCAGCAATAAATTTTTGAACTAAAATTATTGCCAGCAATAAATTTTTTCAAAAAAAATATTACCTACAATACATATTTGAAGAAAAAATATTACCACTAATAGATTTTTGAAGAAAAGAATATATTACCAAAAAGAGATTTTTTCCAGGAAAAATATTACCAGAAATAGATTTTTTTAAGAAAAAAATATTAACAGAAATAGATTTTTTGAAGGAAAATATATTACCAGAAATATATTTTTTGAAGGAAAATATATTACCTGAAATATATTTTTTGAAGGAAAATATATTACCAGAAATAGATTTTTTGAAGGAAAATATATTACCAGAAATACATTTTTTGAAGGAAAATATATTACCAGAAATAGATTTTTTGAAGGATAAGAAAAAGAAAAAGTATTACCAAAAATAAATTTTATGAAGGATAAAATATTACCAGAAATAGATTTTTTGAAGGATAAAATTTTACCAGAAATAGAATCTTGAGAAAAAAAAATTACTAGCAATAAAATATTTTCGGCATTAAATATCCCATTGGGTTTGATATCCCTTAAAATAAAACAAACCTAAGTCAGCGGTCGCCAACCTTTTGAACTTCATACACAACTAATTGTATAGTTTAAATTTGGCGGACCTCTAATATGAACTTAGAAAAAAAAAACGGTAAATATATTTATGTAATAATAATAATAATAATCGGGAAAATTTTATTTTATTAATAAGAATGCGCCTATTAAAGTTATAGTGCAATTATTTAAAAATAAAAAAAATTGAAAATTTGATGTTTCAAAAAATTTGAATACTGTCCCAATTTTTCTGCGGACCATCAAAAATTTTGCATGCACCACCAGTGGCCCGTTGGCCAACGGTTGCCAACCACTGATCTAAATTAGCGATTAACAATTAGTGGCTCACAATTATGAAAAAAATAAACAATAACAATTTAAATAATAAATATTGTTTATTCTATACGTATTGTTAAGTGTAGAAAGGCTATCTTTTGTTATTATTGACCAATGCGGAATCTTTCAGCAGCAGGATTTCGTAAAGTTACCATAACTTTGTTACAATGTTGCTAGCGTAAAAGTCCATCTTTGCGGTTCAGTTCAATAGTTCATTTAATTAGCAATCTAACGTTGTCACAACGTCATATATTACCCGACCATTTTACGGCAAATGTTACTTTCTATGTCGTCCCTGAGTCCACACGCTACTACATAAAACGAAAACAACGAAAACGTCCATTTCTTTTTTCTCATTTGCTTTATCAAGAAAAAGTGGTAACAGCTTGGGTTCTGAGAGGCAGTGGGAGGAGTGATGGCTTGGCGTCTCTCCGCGAGAGGTCTTTGCCGGTTGCTAACTTGATCGTGGGAAGCGTATCGACGCTTCAGAATTCTTGCGGCCCTCAGTTGCGCGGTTTTGTACTTATATCACAAACCCAGAGAAAGCAGTTGTTCACTTTTAGAAAACTCCGTCCGCGATGCACTCCAGCCAATCGCTGACCATTCTAGACCTGGTGTTTGCATTTTATAACACAACGTCGAAAGAACTGTTCGTTTTAGCTGGGACATGTTTTGAATGGGGACTCGAACTGGACAGATGACTGAATAAATCGTGGTTGGAGCTGGTGAGGGCGGATTTGGTTTTCTTCGCCTTCCAGGAAAGACTGCATCTGCACCGGTGCTAAACACGTACTTGTCTTTTCCTTTGGACTACCTCAAACACTGTCCGCTGTATCCTGACGTTTTCGGCAGGCAAAGATTAAGATAATTCATGCTTCAGCGTTTTGCGCCCCGGGCCGTATCGTCTTCTCCCAAGACGGTCCGATGCCAGGGAATATTTAGATCGGTAGTAGTCTGACAAACGAACACAAGTTTCACCCTCGCTTCGACCGTCCAAAGGGGGGCGACATTTAACAGATGTGTATGCCAGTGGGTTTTTTCTTTAAATATAATAGAGGATTTATTTCTATCCAGGAAATTATAGGATTTAAATTAAAACTCTAGTTAAATCATACATTTCAGTTGCATGAAGTTTGGTCTTCAGTGATGCACTGTTCTCATCGATGATTTCGGGTTTTGCATCATATCGGCTCCAAAAGCAACACCGACCTGATTCCAGACGATTCAGACCGCCTCTTTGATAACGTCGTGCTATGCACCCCGATACTGCAAAAAACAGTAATCAAAAGAACTAGCAAGGACGGACTTCGATCGTTCTTATTGAGATATGTCAGTCAGCGTCAGCCAATGAAAACAGGGCTTTTCACGTTCGTCTATTATATAGTGGTGTCTTTTTACTACATCCGGTTTAGATTTACTACTTCCGGAATACATAACGAGGTCAGCTTGTATTAGGTTGGTTCAAAAATAATGTCGGTTTTTGACGTATTTTTTAGCGTCAAAAACGCGATTATTTTTGCACCAACCTAATATCTTTATTGCATTGTTTAAGTCCGTGTTTTACATAATAAATACTAATTCCATAACGATACTAAATCTTTAACTAAACCTACACGCGTACCAAACCCAAATCTATCCTATACTATCAATTTCTAAAAAGAAATTCGCTATTCTAACTATCAGGTCAATCTGTATTACCTTATACTCTAATTCAAACAAAATCACACACACATATATATAAATATACAACATGAATGAACTTCAGTATCTGTCTATATTTCTGAGATGAGGTATTATGTACACTATTTACATTATTCGGACTATTGTCCTCATCTTTGTCGCCATATTCATTACAACGTTTCGGCTCTTCAGTATCTGTCTATATTTCTGAGATGAGGTATTATGTACACTATTTACATTATTCGGACTATTGTCCTCATCTTTATTGCCATATTTATTACAACGTTTCGGCCGTTGTAAGCTCCGACCTTCTTCAGATGGTTGGAATGTCGAACTGAACCCATTATTTTGCTCACTGGGGTAGACTGTTCTAGTTCCACGTTCAATGCCTAATGGATGTCAGTTATCAGTTATCTCCTGTTAATTCCCTTCTCAAAGTTCTCCACCGCCTTAACCAGGTATTGAACTCACACCCTTTGGATCCTGTCACTGGATCTAACCAACGCCTTTATCCCCTGTGCAAGCATAGAAATGAATACAGTATGGGGACCAGTAATAAGGAGTGCCAGAGAAAAGCGATAACAACAACAAAAATTGCAATATGAGCTCTGGTAAAAAAAAGAAACGAAAAAAAAAAAACACACCTACATGTACGTTCCTGCATCCACAAATGAATGTAAATACGCACACACAAATATAATGACACGCGTACACTATAATTTTATTGCTAACCAGCTCTCAAACCAAACAGTAATCAGTATTGAAGATTTTGCAAAATTCGCATTTGCGAAACCGCCAG